>OZ025302.1:187304974-188504974 GCA_964019185.1 Maratus speculifer | reverse complement strand
CGACAAAATTATGTAATAATTATGTACTTTAAATTTCAACCGTGTAAAATGCATTTGAAACTTTTTTCCCCGTTGACCGTAATATAACGGAATCCTTTTGATTGTCCCTGTAATTCATTTACGCATCCGATTTTCATAAAATTTGAAATGACAAAATTATGTAATAATTATGTATTTTAAATTTCAAACGATTCGGTTCGGTAGTTTTAGCGTTGTTATATGCGGACAGACAGACAGACGGACGGACTGAACGACAACTATAGGTGCTACGTATTTACATAATTACGAACGCACCTAAAAAAGAGGTTTTCCTTTCATTTATTGCCACGAAGTGAAAAAAATAGTTTCAGGTTCTTTTTATGGTACTTTAGGATGCTATTGTATAAAAAAAGTAAATTTTATAACAGATGAGGTTGGATAAGTTAACCTTTGGCACTCCGTTGTCTCCTCTGCGGAGACATCACCTTTTCTTCCAAAATTTGTTTTTGGCACCAGTAATAAAGGAAAATAAAATTTTCCTTATTTAATCAGAGAATTTTTGAAATTGTCTACTTCAAGGAAAGTTGGTGCTAAAAAAAGTGGTGCTAATTGAATTAAATTTGTGTAAGAGGCACCGGAGTCCGAAGGGTTAAACTAGGAAAAGAAATATGTTAAAACGCTGCGGAAAGTTTTACCAAGTGAATAAAGAGAAAACACCGCTTGTAGATTTTAAACATTTTATTTCAATTGAGGAAAAATCTTCTTGACTTCAGAGATGAAACTAATAACTCATAGTTAAGGGAAGATAAAGTATCAAAATTTAGTTTCTATATGACCATTTCTGTTTTTCATTTACTTTCACGAAAGGCAAAAAGTAGATTCAAAATAAAAGCTAACCATTTTTATGATACTTTTGATTGCTATTAAATAAAAAAAAGTAAATTTTGTAATAGATGAGGATGTACAAATTACAATGGGAATAGGAATAATTTAAACTGCTACGGAAAGCCTTCTGAGTTCTATTACCTTTTGAATAAAGAGAGAATATCACTAGTAAATTTTTGACCTATTTATTTAAAATCAAAGAAAAGTCATTTTCACTTCACAGATGAAACTAATAGCAATCATAATTTATGGAGGTTTAATCATTAAAATGCAGTTTTTAAAACAAATGGCTAAAAAAAAAATTTCATGGCACTTTCGATTGCTATCGAATAACGAAAAAGTAAATTTTCTAACAAATGAGTATGGACAACTTAAACTGGGATCAGGTATAAGATAAACAGATTCTTAAAGTATTATCAGCTGAATAAAGAGAGAAAACCACATTTAGTTTTTTCCTATTTTATTTAAAATCGAAATAAATTCATCTTGACTTCAGAGATGAAACTAATAGTAGTCATAGTTTATGTAATTAAGACATTAAAATGCAGTTTTTATATCAAGGATATTCATTTAAACCTATAGTAACCCTACCATGCACATCTACATACAATATGTTATTCATTATGTAAAGGCACGTATTTGCCCCCCCCCCCCCAAAAAAAAAAAAAAAAAATACGTAATACAAAATATCTCAAATGAAATTTTAGAAAACCCTTTTACTTGTAACTCTACCTCAAAATAGAGCAGAATGCTGACTGAAAAACTAATAGGAAAAAAAATTAGACGCAATGAAAAAACTTTACTTTGACCGTGGGAAAAGTCACTGGTAGTATGGCCGAAGTAGCTTGAAGTCATTTTTAATTTTTAAAACATTTATATTTAATTAATATTTTTCTAAACTTTTATGCTTTAAAACAAATTGGAAATTGCAAGTGAAGCGTAGCACGTACGATAACGAAGTTTTAAAAACATTCAGATCTTGCTGTTATAGTAGAAAGTACTTCGGATACAGTATAGTGGTCGAAATCGTTTTTGTATTCCTGTAAATATACAGGAAATAACTGTTATTACACCTCAGCAACGTATATCATATTCAAAGAATGTGAAATAGTTTAATATAATTAAAACACGCCCCAAACAATGTTTCCCCTTATAGCATTATGTAGTGGAATACTTCTGTGTGGCCCTGTAATATAATAATAAATATCCTTTGTATCACAGATTGTACAGAATGTATATTTTAGTATATATATATTTCATAAGTTCATGTAAATTTTATAATGTTCGAATGAGTTTAACACCATTAAAATGCATTTGAAAAAATTTTCCCCAATGACTGTAATTTAAGGGAATACTATTGATTGTCCCTGTAATTGATCTATGCATCCGATTCTCATAAAATTTGAAATAACACGACAAAATTATGTAATAATTATACATTTTAAATTTCAATTAAATTCAATTTAAATTTCAATGCATTTAAATCTTTTTTCCCCATTGACCGTAATGCAACGGAATACTTTTGATTGTCCCTGTAATTGCTCTATTCATCTGATTTTCATAAAATTTGAAATGACTGGTCAAAGTTTTGTAATAATAATATATTTTAAATTTCAAACGATTAAAATGCATATGAAAATCTTTCCCCTTGTAGCATTATGTAATGGAATACTTCTGTGTGGCCCTGCAATTTAATAATAAATATCCTTTGCATCACAGATTGTATAGAATGTATATTTTAGTATATATATATTTCATAAGTTCATGTCAATTTTATAATGTTCGAATGAGTTTAACACCATTAAAATGCATTTGAAAAAAATTCCCCACTGACTGTAATTTAAGGGAATACTATTGATTGTCCTTGTAATTGATCTATGCATCCGATTCTCCTAAAATTTGAAATAACACGACAAAATTATGTAATAATTATACATTTTAAATTTCAATTAAATTCAATTTAAATTTCAATGCATTTAAATCTTTTTCCCCATTGACCGTAATGCAACGGAATACTTTTGATTGTCCCTGTAATTGCTCTATTCATCTGATTTTCATAAAATTTTAAATGACTGGTCAAAATTTTGCAATAATAATATATTTTAAATGTGAAACGATTAAAATGCATATGAAAATTTTTTCCCCTTGACCATAATGTAACGGAGCACTTTTGATTGTCGCTGCAATTGATCTATTCATCCGATTTCTATAAAATTTTAAATGAATCAACAGAATTATATAATAATGATATATTGTACATTTCAAATTATTCGTTTGGGTAGTTTTTGCGTTGTTATATGAGGACGGACAGACAGACGGACGGACTGAACGACAGCTATAGGTGCTACTTATTTATAAAATTACGAACGCACCTAAAAAGAGAAAAGTAATGAGAATTTGTAGTGATAAGAAGTTTGAGAAAAATAAAATCTTCTATTTAATAGAATTTCGGTTTAATTTGTATTGATTTTTTTTTCTTTTAATATTTTTTTTAAACATATTTTCTAGAAGTTGTATGCACATTTTGAATTTTACTTCATTTCCCTATGACAGTCTTGTAAGAGTGGAAAAATGTGATGTTGTTTTCTCTATATTTAGTTTTAAATGTAAAAAAAATGTGGAACTACCAAACATTATATAAAGATACTTGATCACGAATATAAATGTGAACCACAAGTGTATTAATTATTTTACAACGAATTAAAAATTTCTTAAATCATTAGATTTGTATTATTTTAAATATCGCTTGTATTACAGTGAAACCTACAATGAAACCGTAGTGAACATATTAACACGGACTTGTTAGTGAGGGGGTTACCCAAAAATCTGCGAGTTAAAATAAATTCGCAGCTGCCCAATTTTCAAAATAGGAATTACAACTGGTTTCTTTTATTTAAATTATTTTGACTATTATAAACAATAAGCGCGACTCTAAAAATTTCTCAACGCATTGTAGAAAAATTTTATACTTGCTACACGTAACAGATTCGCAGTTTCTGATTGTTTTCAAAATATTATTATATCGACAAATTAGACCAGAACAAAATTAATAGAATATTTCAAAAGATTTTTTGGAGAATTTTTTTAAATTGTAATATATATAAATTTCGGGTGTATAAGCCGCGGATCAAACAATTCTTTTTGGACCCAGAAATCTTATTTAGTGGTTGAAGACATTTACGACGATCTAAGTAGTTATATATATATATATATATATATATTTAAATTCTGGGTCGAAAAAGAATTGTTTGATCTGCGGCTTATGCACCCGAAATTACGGTATATACGTTACCTATCAGAGCATTTATAATATTAAATTTTTGTTAAACACCCTATCTTGTTAAAATTTACAGCTGCCCAATTTTCAAACTAGGAATTACAATTGGTTTCTTTAATTTAAATTATTTTGAAAATTATAAACAATAAGTGCGACTCTAAAACTATCTCAACGCATTTTAGAAACATTTTATATTTCCTACACGCAACAAATTCGCTGTTTCCCATTGTTTTCAAAATATTATTATATCGATAAATTAGATCAAAACAAAATTAATAGAATATTTCTAGAGATTTTTTGGAGATTTTTTTTGTTAAATCCTAAAATATAGAGCTAATAATGACCACTGTAAAATTAATATTAAGAGCGTAGGAATTTATTAGGTGGCTTGACGATATGGTTTATAATTAACAATAATTTATTTTATATCCACCCGACTACCCCAGTATCTATATGATGTTTGTAAGTAATGTAACATAATAAAATTTAAATATAATAAGAAAAATGATATTCTTTCACTCATATTAGCAATTAATTTCTAATAAAAGGTTAATGTTTTATGTGATTTATTACATAATTTTACAATTTCTAACAAAGGACAGATATTGAAAAACATACAGAAAAATTTGTTTAATATCTCAGATATTTCCGCATTGAGATTTCCGAATTTAGTTCCAATATCAAAATTAGATGGAGCTAAAAAAATTGACGCTAAAGCTAAGTCCGAAATTATAAGGCATTAATGTAAAGGAAGGAAATTAAATATACGTTAATGGAATGCGTCACTATAAATCAGACTGTTTTGAAGAATGGGGGGGGGGGGTACCTCATTTTTTGACCTATTTTGTTAAATCTTTATATTTAACATCCTTCCTGCCAATAATGGGTAACATTTTAACAAACAATTTTATATTACTTAAGAGCTGTTACAAAAAATTAAATAATGAATAATATTAACATGATTCAATCCTAATCTGATAAGAACCACCCTCATAGCATACATGGTCACAGTGACGTCACAATGACGTCACTGTGAGTCACTTTGGTCATATCACATCTGTGACCAAAATGCCACCACTCATTGACGTCACATTGTGACTGAGATGTGACTTTCTTAAAAATCTTTAGAAAATTACAAAAATTCTTCAAACATGTTATTTTCTTTAAAAAGCATGTTTCTGGCAATTTAAATATCATCGCTTTTGTCAAAGTTTCGTCACAGGGTTAATGTCAAAGTAGTCACAAATGATACATTTTTCACAAATATGTCACACCGTGACTTCACAAAGTGACGTCATAAACAAGTTCTAAAACGGCCATAACGACTTCACATTTTAGTCACTTTGACTTCACAACGACGTGTCAGTGACGTTACCATGCCTTACGGGCATAACCATAATAAAAATAACAATACAAATTGTTTCACTGCCAATACAAAATGACACGCGATAATGAGCTGTAAGCAAAAACATCGGGCTTTACTGTAAAAAAATTAAATTAAAAATAGAACATGATCTAACATTATTTTCTAACTTGGTTCAACACATTCAAGCTTTCACGCGGATTTTTTTCATAAATTCTAATAATAAATAGGAACAATAAAATAAACAGTATCATTGCAAACAAAACTTTTACGGGTTTAAATTTCAGTGGACTCTCTTATAATGGACTTACAACAACAATTTGATACGAAACATAATTTGCTTTCATTAAAAAATTGGGGGGGGAGGCGGGAGAAATAAAAATTCTGTTAAATGAAAGCAACTTATATATCCTATCAAATTCTTTTCGTAAGTCCATCTTTAGACAGTACATTGAAATTTATACCAGAAAAAGTTTTTTTACTGCAGCGTCACCTATTTTTGTTATTTGGTACTAAAAACAGGAATCTTTATAAGAAGCGTCCTGGAAACTAGCATAAAAATCCTGCCAGAATTTTCGAAACAGTTGGCATCATTTCAATTCATTAAATTTTAAATTTTGTGAGTATTTCATTTGGCTGTCTGTAAAAAAACGTCCACTTTAACTGTATATGGTGTTTTTCTAAATGAATATCGGGGTTTTAAGGCTTACTAGCATTTATCACATAAAACATAAAATTGTAATTATAACATAAAATGAAAGTGCATCTCAAACAGTTTAACTAACCAGCTTACTAGTGTTCAATTTGCGTTCCTTTCGTTACACGGCACACATGAAGCTCAGTTCTCCCCCAAATATTTAGTGTTTGTGGACTCATTGTTGCAACGTCTGCAGTTGTCAACTAATAGTGGAAGCATATACACACGATCTTTTATGAACCCGCCAGGTAGAATCACATGGTGTCAGATCGCATGGTGTCTGTACAGCATTCCTTCGTTAATCAATTTTTGGGAAGAACTAAGCTATTGACTTCATGTGTGCCTTGTGGTAATAGGTGCTTACACTGAACACTTGTAAGTTAGCAGGAAAATCTTTTTGAGTTGCTCTTCCTTTTATTAATTCTTTCCTCTTATTAATTTTGATTTAAATTTTATGTAATAAGTAATACCAAGCGTTAAAATCTCAATATACATTTAGAAACACCCCGTATTATAGATTAAATTGAACAAAATATTTTCAATTTTGTTTTAATTGTTATTTGTTTATGTTTTACAGTTTACTGTTATTTATTACAAAAATTAATGTTTCGGAAATAAGCCTGTCTTTTAAAGCAGTATTAAACATAATATAAAGCAAAATAATTCAGAAGGAAACTTTTTTTTCAATAAGGTATTATAAGAAATAAAATAAGCAATATTATTTTCTTAAGCTAAACTACCGTTTTACACTTTTTTTTAATTCTATATTGAAGACTGCATATAGATTATTAATTCATATGAACTGCGGCGAAAAGAAATTTTTGAATAAAGTCGAAAGAAAAAGTTTTATTAACTTTAGTTTGAATAGTGTTTTTATTTAATCTTATGAAAATCATAAAATGGAAAATCTCTTATTCTTGTTTTTCTTTTATTTGCATAAAATAAAAGATAAATATATATATACTCCAGACAGCTGTTATAAATTTGTATTATTTTCTAAATATGGTAAGTACTGCAAAATAAAGAATAATTGTCATAAATTTAAAAACAGAATAAACTTTTCTATAGATATTTTGAAATTAACTATAGAAAAAAAGACATGTATGCATCACACATTGTTTACGAAATACTTTTCAATACAATAAATATTGTTTTAAAATATTTATTAATATTTTATTAATAATTTATATTATATTATTATTATTATTATTATTATTATTATTATTATTATTATTATTATTATAACTTATATTATTATTAATAATTTATATATTAATAATTTATTAATATTTAATATTTTAAATTTTTTCTTAAATTTAAATCTGATACTGAAAAAAAATTAGAAAATTGATTGTCCAATTATAGACCCATTTTTTGCAATGTCATATATTCCCTTTTGCTATATAACCCTCTGCATGATCTCTGATTTATATTGCGTACGTAAAGTTATCATACAATTTTACTGCTCCTAGGGAATAAATGAAACAAAATGAATACATGAAAACTTCATCAAATAAAAGAAACACTCTCAAAGTTTCATATTTATTCATTGAAGTTCAATGTCGCCTATATTTGAAACAGAATGTTGCAGAGTTTATTCACTTTGCTACACCAAACGTTCTTAACTCCTTGAAGGGCAGTGAATAAAACATATTTCACTTAATTTTAACCTTTTGATTACGGGGTAGAAATAGCGTATTATTTATACACATTCGTACTGCAATTAAGGAAAGAATTTTTTTGTCATACATTCGTCTGGAAGTTTTTTTTATGCAAATGTATAGCACTGATTAGTTTTAAAAAACTGGTGCGAATATAATAAAGATATCGTCTACGGGACGACATATATCCCGTAATCAAACCCCGTATCCGTAATCAAAAGGTTAATTGCGAAATGCCACATTCACACCAGAATTTTAAAAGAAAAAAAATTAATTTTATCAAGTACGCGAATGAAAGCTTTTATCTGCTTTGAAATAAATTTGTTTTAAAATCCTGGTGTCATATTCAATTATTTTAGTATTTTAAGACTAAAATTCCTTTGCTAAAGGATTAAGGAGGCTGGTCACTTAGCTTCAGAATTATGTTCCGCAATGTTACGTTTAAGGATGTTTGACGCATTCGTATATTTAAAATATCTTCCCTTATAGCATGCATGGTCACAGTGACGTCACTGTGAGTCACTTTGGTCACATCACATCTGTGACCAAAATGCCACTACTCAGTGACGTCACATTGTGACTGAGATGTGACTTTCTTAAAAGTATTTAGAAATTTATAAATATCCTTCAAAACATGTTATTTACTTTAAAATGCATGTTTCTGGCAATTTAAATATCGTCGCTTTTGTCACAGTTTTGTCACAATGTTAATTAGTCACAAATGACACATTTTTCACAAATTTGTCACATTGTAACCACTTTGTGAAACGTCACAAAACAGCTCTAAAACAGCTATAATGACTTCACATTTTAGTCACTGTGACTTCACATCGACGTCACGTGACGTCACATCGACAATCGATGGTCACAAAGTCACAATGTGACTTCACAACGACGTTGCAGTGACGTCACCATCGTTTAAGGGTCTTGGTATATAAATATTTCTAACTTCTTTTTTCTGTATACTCTTCTTAAAGGATGTTTCTCTTTTTCTTAGTTCGTTAAATATTTCTAAAATCTATTCATAATTTAATTATTTTCTGCGTAAAAAGCTGACGAAGTGTGAGTAAAATTTCAACACTTCATATAAAATTAAGCATTTATTTAAATTTTTTTTTTAAACAAACAAAAAAAAAATAACAACTTACAGACATCTTTTACGAAGTGAATACAAAAAATAGAAGTTTAAAATACTAATTACCCGAGGAGATATATTAAATATACGCACATGCACCAAACAACCATAGACTTCATATTAGTGAGATAAGTTGAGAAGTTGAGTGATCACTCCCTTAACTATGTGGCAAGAACTGAAAAGTCGTTTAAATGTGCGTAGTGTAAAAAATGGAGGCTTTTAGAAGATAAACCTGGAATTTCAGCCATCAACTATATGAGTTGATAGTTTGTGCAACCGCATACCGATCAAATATAATTTATAATAAAAATTACTGGAAATAGATTAATTACAACAATAGATGAATATACATCAATTGCGTTGAAAATTTACCTTTTATGAATGACACATAATTCTAGAAGATGTTGCTAAAATACAGCAATGTAAAGAAAAAATGCCTTTCGGCATGGCCTATAGGCGGAGGTAGATTTCGAAAAGTTTTCATCTCAAAAAAAAAAAAAAAAAAAAAATGATTAGAGATAAACCCAGTTTAACTCGCTTTTAAAAATTTTTTAATTTCATTTTTCTGTAAGAACTGGTTTTATCAAAATCATCTTAAACGAAATTCTACTCAAATGCCCATTTTGGCAACATATTTTGAATTATATTCTTACTTTATTTAAAAATAATTGACCAATATGCTCATTATATAGTTCCTAAATAACAAAAAACTGTTAATTAAATTCGTTTGACAGCAAAACTGAATTTAAAAATGAGTTATAAAATAACCGATTTATTATTTTAATACATCCACAATTCTTTAATCAAGATCGCTTTGACAAATTTTGTGCGAAGTGCCCACTTTGACAGATTTTTTTAAATATATATTTAGCCTTTATCAAAAATCTGACCAATACACAGTAATTACACAGTTCCTAAATAACAAATAACTGTCAATTGCATGCGTTTGAGAGGAAAATTGAATTTAAAAATGAGTCATAAAATAAACAATTTGTTATTTGAATACAGCCTCAATTCTTTTATCATGATCGCTTTGGGAAATTTTTTTGCGAAGTGCTTACTTTGACAGCTTTTAAAAAATATATATTCACCCTTTATCAAAAAATCGACGAATACGCACATTATATAGTTCCTAAGTAACAAAAAACTGTCATTTGAATGCGTTTCAGAGTAAAATTGGATTTAAAAATGAGTCATAAAATAACCAATTTCTTATTTGAATACCCACAGTTCATTAATCATGATCGCTTTGGGAAATTTTGTGCAAAGTGCCCATTTTTGCAGCCTTTTTTTAAATATATTCTGCCTTTATCAAAAAACTGGCCACTCCGTCACATTATATAGTTGCTAAATAAGAGAACCTGTAAATTGGATGCGTTTGAGAACAAAAAAAGATTTAAAAATGACTCGGTAAAAACGCAATTTCTTAAATTTCCTCAAATTTCAATCATGATAACTTAGTGAAATTCTGTTCAAAATACCCTTTTTGGCAGCCTGTTTAAAATTATATTCTACCTTTATCAAAAAACTGGCCAATCCGTCACATTACATAGTTCCTAAATAAGAGGACCTGTAAATTGGAAGGGTTTGAGAACAAAAATGAATTTAAAAATGACTCAGAAAAAACGCAATTTGTTATACTTCCCCAATTTTTCATTGACAACTTCGGGAAATTCTGTTCAAAATACCCTTTTGGCAGCCTTTTTAAAAATATATTGTGCCTTTATCAAAAAACTGGCCAATACGTCGCATTATATAGTTTCTAAATAAGAGGATCTGTCATTTGGATGCGTTTAAAATCAAAAATGAATTTTAAAATGAGTCAGAATATAAGCAGTTTGGATTTGAGGTTTTTTCTCCAACTCCTATTTTTGTTTAATTTATTTTTGCTGTAAGAATTGGTTCTATGAAAAACTTGTGAATATAAAAGTTGTAGATATTATTGTGAAGATGTAAAATAAATTTAATTAGATTTGATTGCTTAAGAATTTAGTAAGTTATGGATTTTTTTCTTTTTCCTCCCCCCTTTTTCTTTTCGTTTTTAATTTTTTTCATCGGTAAAAATTGGTCCTATCAAAAACTTGTAAATACAAAAGTTTTAGATAATATTGAGTACATTTATATAAAATTTAGTTGGATTTGATATCTTGAGAATTGATGAAGTTATGATTTTTTTTCTCCCAAAAACCATGTTTTTTTCGCCCCTTGAGCCCATTTTTAACTTTATCAAAAATCTGTCATGTATAAACTTTTTGCCCATTTCTTACAAGTAATATAAACTTTAAACTGATTCTATATCTATTTTAATTAAGAAGTTATCGCGTTTTTTCTGTTTTCACAAAAACCCTCCCTATTTCCACCCCCTTGGTCCGATTTTGCCCATTAACGAACTCGACCGAGATTTTAAACTCCTTGATTTTATGTAAAAGTTTGAAAAAGATCTGAGCATAATTATGGAAGTTATCGTGTCTAGAAGAAAGTGATATACACCGATAGATAGATAGATAGATAGATAGATAGATATATATATATATAAACTTTTTTACTGATGGTAGTTTTGGAGTCTAGGAGTCATGATTCGTGTAGATCCGCAAAAATTTTTCAGAAATTCCAACATGGGAGACAATGCAATAGGTAGTATTTCATACGAAATCTACCTAAAATAAGGACGCTTTCATGAAAATTTATATATGTTTATATTATATTCTGTAATTTATATAATGATGGTAAATTATGTTGTAGTACGAAAGCAGGATTATTTACAAGGATTCTCCGTCAGCATTCTAAACTTCTAAGTTTCTTCAGACAAAATCTGTTTAATGAAAAACCCAATTATAGTGAAATTTTTAACATATCCCGCAATATGTTTATTACTAAAAAGAATTTCCAAAGTAGCAAATTTTTCCATTAGTAAATACATTTTTGAGGATCTAAACGGTACTAAATTCTAAAAAATTAAACACATCTTGTATTACCCATGACAATAGAATATAAAATCCAGTGTTTCTGAAAAGACATGGTGCATATTTGACCGGTCACAAGAAATCAAAGAAAGAAGAACGAAATGTAAAATCTTCACCAAATAAAGTAAAACTCTACAAGTTTTATACATATTCAGTGCAGTTCGATGTTGCCTTTTTTGTTTACTCCACAAATATCTAAACGATGTTCAAGTTCTTCTATGCACAGTTAAGGACATCTGGAGTTACAGAGTAAAAAACTTTTGTTATTCTCTGCTTGAAGTAGGAACCACATTGGACTGAACTGCACAGGTGTGAAACTTGAAGAGTTTTTCTTTTATTTGTTACCAATTTCACATTTCTATCTTGTTCTGTTGATTTACTGTGACGGGGCAAATGTGCACTATGACTTTCTGGACACACTGTATATGTGGAAATGAGAATAAACAGAACCATTCATGCTAAAAGTATGAACTCAATTAAGTGTAACAGTCTACGGGCTGTGATAAATTCTTATATATATATATATATACAGGGTGATTAAAAAAAGATGGGAAAAATTTTAAGGGGTAATAGTATACATCAAGACAAACAATATTAAATACGAAATCAAGAGTTCCAAGCGTTTTCCAAAGGAGATAGCCGCCATTAAAGTTTAGGGTCCAAAATTTAAAATAAACATAAAAAACGGAAAAATTGGTCGATTGATTTGCGGTTTTCACTAAAACTATTCTTTATGTTGGTATTTTTTTGAAAAGAAATTATAAAAATAAATTCCGAAAACTGTCGATAGAGGGCGCTTTAGATTTTGGAGTAACGAACAACTGTTTTTTGCCGTTATTTTTGCATCTCATTAAATGGTTTCGCAAGCTTAGACTTAAACTTAAATTTTGAGCTCAAAATCTGAATAGTTGGGAGTGGTTAAGCAGCTCAAACAAAAGTATGTTCGGAGGGTTCAAAATTCAAATGATTATAAAAAACGGAAAAATTGGTCGATTGATTTGCGGTTTTCACTAAAACTATTCTTTATGTCGATATTTTATTGAAAATAATTTATAAAGCTAAATATTAAAAAATGGCGCTAGAGGACGCTTTAGGCTTTGGAGTTACGGAAAACTATTTTTACCGTTATTATTTGCATCTCGTTGTTTTTTTTTTAAATCTTAGACATAAGCTTAAATTTTGCGCAGAAAATCTGCATTATTGGGAGTGGTTAAGTAGCGCAAGTTGAACTGTGTTCAATGAGGGTGGGGAGTTTCAAATTTCAAATTATTATAAAAAACGGAAAAATTGTCGATCTTTTTCCGGTTTTCGCTAAAACTATTCTTTATGTCGCTATTTCCTTGAAAATAAATTTTAAAGATAAATTTTTAAAAATTTCGTTTGAGGGTGCCCTTAACTTTGGAGTAACCATCAGTTATTTTTTCTATCTAATGAAATGCTTGCAAATGCTAAGACTTAAATTTTGAGCTCAAATTCTGAATAATTGGGAGGGGATAAAAAGGGCAAACTGAACTGTGTTCATGAGTTGAAATGTTACTCTCCCCACCCCCCGAACACAGTTCAATTTTGAACTACATAATCACGATTTCACTACAACACGATTCAGATTTTGAGCTCAAAATTTAACTATAAGCTTTTACAAGCATTTATTAGATAAAAAATACCAGTTAAAAATAGTTGTTGGTTACTTTAAATTTTAAGGCGCCCTCTAACGGAGTTTTTGGAAATTTATCTTTAAAATTTATTTTCAAGAAAATATTGGCATAAAGAATAGTTTTGGCGAAAACCTTAAACGAATCTACCATTTTTTCCGTTTTTTATGATAACTTGAAATTTGAACCTCCCCACCCCCATGGAACACAGTTCAGTTTGCTCTACTTAACCACTCCCAACATTTCAGATTTTTTGCGCAAAATTTAAGTTTATGTCTAAGTTTCTAAAAAAATTTAACGAGATGCCAATAATAACGGTAAAAATTAGTTTTTCCTTATTTCAAAGTCTAAAGCGACCTCTATCGTCATTTTTTGAAATTTAGCTTTATAATTTATTTTTAATAAAATACCGATATAAAAAATAGAAACCGCAAATCAATCGACCAATTTTTCCGTTTTTTATAATCATTTGAAATTTGAACCTCTGAGCACAGTTCAGTTTGTGCTACTTAACAACTTCCAACTATTCAGATTTTGAGCTCAAAATTTAAGTTTAAGTCTAAGCCTGCAGATCCATTTAATGAGATGCATAAAAAAAAGGCAAAAAACAGTTGTCCGTTACGCCAAAGTCTAAAGCGCCCTCTATCGACATTTTTCGGAATTTATCTTCATAATTTATTTTCAAGAAAATACCAACACAAAGAATAGTTTTAGTGAAAACCGCAAATCAATCGACCAATTTTTTCGTTGTTTATGCTTATTTGAAATTTATAACCCTAAACTTTAATGGCGGCTATCTCCTTTGGAAAACGCTTGGGACCCTTGGTTTCCTATTTAATATTGTTTGTCTTGATATATACTATTACCCTTTAAAATTTTCCCATCTTTTTTGAATCACCCTGTATATACATACATACATATATATATATATATATATATATATATATATTTCTCTTTCAAATGTTTTCAAAGCTTATGTAAATGATTTCCGTTTTCAAAAAGTTGTACGAAATAGAATTAAAAAATTAATCGCCTGTGGCAGCCCTGAACACAATTTAAAAGAGATCAGCTTTATAAAATATTATTGTTCAATTGAATAAAAAATATCTAGTTAAACAAAACTATACTTAAGATTTTATACATAACTCGTCAAATAATTAATGCAGTTTGCTGTAACACATATTTTTTGTCATACGAAGTAATATTTTACCTCTATATTTTACTATATATCCAAAAGCTATGAACACAAAATTAATAATGCTTTTGGGCGACTAAAAATGATGCAAAATTGAATGAAAATATGTTTATCAACAACTTATAGGGGATTAAATAATGTTTTCATTTTATGTTTTCAAATACAAGAAGTAGAACAAGCAGTCCTTATTCTTTATTTAGTTATAGAATATAAAGTTATTTATTGTGAAAATAGCATCTATAAAATTTCATGATAATCTTATTTTTCTTTATTGAAAAATACATAAAACCATCTCAAACTTTATGAATATTTTAAGAAAAGGGAAAACATCTCTTATGATCTGGGGTAAGACGGTGTAAGGCATGTTCAAACATTTTTTTCAGACAAGATTATTTTTTATTTATATTTTTTCCATTCGTTCAAAATGTAAATAATTATGAAACACAACTTATGAGTAATTAACTAACTTTTAAAGAAATAAAAATAATCTACAAAAAGGGAATATTAAAAAAATGTCTCTGTCATCGATTTTTCAATGTCAATTTGTTTTTATTACAAACATACAAATCTAGCTATATAGTAGAATAGATGAGATATCTAGTTAATTTTTTTAAGTCGTATAAACGGTTCTATAAATGAAACTTATTATATATTCTTTACTAATCTTAATAATATCATAAATATAAGGTAATTCCAATAGATAAATTGATTATCTGAAATATTTAATTTAACTTCAGTTAAAATAACATTTAAGTTATACTACATTTTTTTATGAAAAGTATTCCCAACTGAGAAGTAAACTTGTATGATTATTGCAAAGTTACTCTCTTAAAAAGTCAGCCACAAAATAGCTCAAGTTGAGCTGAAATCCACTCATCTCAATGTTGAAAGGCAGCTTCTCAAAAAAGAGTTGAAATAACTCGAGTTTTAACCAATTTAAATGAAGTTGAGCTATTTAAATAACCAATTTAGATCAAGAAGATTTAATCGTTTGAAAAACAACTCTTTTATGATCGAAAAAATTACAGCTCTTTCATGAGAAGCCAAATCAGCTCTTTCGTTTTAAGAGTGTAGATGTACTAATATATACTTACAGAGTGTCCAGCAAATAACACCCTAATTTCAAAATTAAATTTCTCAAAAACAAAGATCGATAGTAATATGCGGTAAACGGTTTTTTCATTAGGTAAGCTGTAAAAATCTTATACAGAAATTTCAAACAGTGAATATTTTGAAAAAATTGCGTTCTGATTGCATAGAATGCTTTGATTTGACATTTTCTTGTTTTAGATTGCCTGCAGAGAAATAATTTTTCAGCTTACAGTGCAATATTTTAAAGATTTTTCGAAGTAAATTTTTAGAATTTCGAAATTTCAAAAATTTAATTTAAAAAAACTATGAAATATGGCAATTTAAGCCGAAAAACACACTCTCTGGCAGCAATCTAAAGCAAGAAAAATGTCAAATCAAAGCATTCTTTGCAATCAGAACACAATCTTTTCAAAATATTTACAGTTCGAAACTTTTGTATAAGATTTTTACAGCTTATCTGATAAACAAACCGTTTACTGCATAATTCTATTGATCTTTGTTTTTGAGAAATTTAATTTTGAAATCAGGGTGTTATTTGCTGGACACACTGTATATACACTTATAAACTTATATTATATATTTACTCCATAAGAACACTATTAAAAAATCGGCTTACTTAATAGAAAAAAGAAACTGTGAACCAGGATATTGAAAAAGTTTATTTTAGGTGAAACCGTTCAGGGTATTCGAATAATTCCGCAACATATTGCATAATTGACTTTTAAAATGCACCCTTTGTTGTTAACATTATCATAATATGACTAGCATAAAACAATTTGTCCAATACTTAAAAAAAAAAAAAAATGCGGGAAATTTTACTTAATTTCAGTTAAAAAATATTATTTTTGACACAATGATTATGAAATAGAATATTTATTTCCAGATTATAAATTTTAATCTACCGTACGAACTGCTATAAAAATTGTGTTTATTTAAAAACAGTGTTAGCCAAGACGTCAATACTTAAAATTTATTTGAATTCTAAATATTCTAAAGAATTTAAGCGGAAATTTTCCTGATTTCCTGAGTGCTAGATCTATTAGGTAAAGTTTTATAAACAAAGTTTCTCAACGTGACAAATTAATCTACTTTGTTCAGTAAATGAGTTGTCTGGCACGATTTCTCGGGATAAATAACGGTTTTACAATTGAATCTTCTGATAAATATTTATTATAAATATTATCATAATATCACTAACATAAAACTATTTGTCCAGAATTCAAATAAAATGTCAGAAATATTTTATTTAATTTCAGCTTTAAAAAATATTACTTTATAATACAGTGTTTATGAAAAATCTCCAACATTATAAACATTAATAAACGCACTGTAATAAAATAATTATAGTAAAAAATTGTAGCGGTACGTAAGATATGCAAAATATTTCTGCATTTAGCTGAAAGTGTCATCAAACGATTACATTATTTTTAACGTATTTGATGCAACTAAGTCCAGCAAATTATTAATAACGAATAGGTCGTGCATTGTGCGGAGCAAAAGGAATTTTCTGTTGTCTTATTACAAGCGTTGCACAAATGACTCGCATTTCAGAAAGTTCAAACTTAAACTTTAGACTCGTATGAACAATGTTATACATATATCTCCACACTTTAAAAATTTTTGGAAAAGTTTAATATTCTAACACTTTGGATACCATCGAATATCTGAGAGAATTTTCACTTTCTGAAAACATCAGAATCTTTCCCATATTTTTGGGCTTAGTTTCAGGAAATGGAGTGAAACCATAACCATAGCTGTCAACTTTCAACTAATATTCCGTAATACCGGAATTAGTTTGATCCAGGTTAACGTCATTTCAAACCAGAAAATATATTTTATGAATCTTTATTTATTTAATTTCAGGATTGTTAGTGGAACATATTTAATTTAATTTCTTTCAAAAAAATTCTGGTTCGAAACTCATTAAACCAGGGTTAAACTAACACATGTATTACGGATAATCGATGTTATGTTGGCACCTATGCATAACATTTTTCTGCTCGAATCAGATATCTTTCCGTTAGTAACGTGCAGCAGAAGCCTCGGTACTATCAGGAATGTTTCGAAATATTTTTTACAGTGTATTTACCATGCATATGTCTGCATTAATATTGCAAGTTGAATATATTGAGTAAATATAAAATTCCTATAATAAGTCACGTACTTCAAACTGTGAACACTCTATATGGTATGAATTGTGACGATTTATTGTCTTTACCTAATGTACTAAAAACAAAATGTATCACGATAAGCATATAGTGTTCATGATTACGGAGCGTTTCATACGTGTAGCCGACTGTCTAAATTAAGGTTAACAAATGAAGAAATCAAATTTATACAGCATTAAACGCCAGTTTGTGTGCAGGTTGTTGAAATTCTGGGATTCTATCTTGATAAATTTATTTAACTTTCCACATGTTCCACATTTTTATTGACAATAAGCATTCTGTTTAGATATGAATCGCGGTTGCGCAATGAATACTAAAATAAGAAATTTAATGACACAAAAATAGTGTTCATGAAACACATTAAAGAATATTGAGAGAATTGTAGTTGACTCATACGGTGATAAGCATATTAATGCAGTGTAGCATACTGCAAAACAACCACAATAAACCATATTAAAACAGACACAAAAAATACTTTCCTTTGGTGAAATAACCTTCTGAATGCCTTGCAAAAGGGCAAAATTGTAATTTTTTTCTCCTCAATTTATTTTAAATGTTAATAAAAAGGGGATTTTCTATCACGGGGTAATTTTTTTATTATGTGTATGTTTATAAGCCTTGAAATTACCAATCATAACTTAATTTCTTAAAACTGGATTTTATTTATAGAATCATATTAATTTAAATAAAGCTTCAACTGCAGTGAATCCGGCAGCCTAGTGAACGGATATATCCGGTCGCGGCAGTGGGGAGGAAAAGATTTTTATATTTTAATCTTTAATCCGTATCAAAACTTAAACATATAATATTAATTTATAATGCTTTACTGCTGCAAAAACTTATGAATAAGATCAAAAATAAAAGTTTTAGTAACTTACGGACGAAAATGTTATTTCTATCTAATCTCATGAAAGGCAGAAAATTGAACATCTGACCGTGTTTATATTTCATTTCCATAAAATTTTATTTATTGTCGAAAGAGGATATATAAATTTTCATCGTCTCCTAAAGACAGTAAATAAAAATAAAGCGAGTATAGGACTGAAAATTTAAGAAAAAAATGAAGAAAGTTTACATTTTGAATAATAAAATTAATAAAAATCAGATAGTTTCAGTCGGAATCATCTATTTAAAAAAAGAGAGAATGCATATAGAAATATGATTAGCATATTTTGAATCCAAGAAGTAAAAGCAGAATTAGAAATTTATTATTTTAAAAAATTTTCTTATATATTGAAGAAATTTGAATATTACAGTTAAACATTAAACATTTTTATGTTCGTTATAGAACATTTGTTGATTAAATTATATAAAATAATATAAAGGCATCCAATGTAAGTAATTTTCGGAAAAGAATAGTGTTTGGAAAGTTAAGTAATTATTTATCTATTCTAAAAAAGTAAATATGTTTGTAACCGTCGCTGACAGTGAGATTTTATTTATTTATTTATTTATTTATTTACTTATTATTTTTTATTTCATTTTTTACCGGAGGTTTTTCTTCGTTAACATTTAAAAAAAAACTGTTGTATACAAAAGTATGAAAACTGCTGGTATTATAGACAAATGCTTGATAAATACACTGTGTAGACAGTTTTTAAATAGAATATTAAAAAAATAGTTCTTCTTGTAATTCGTTTCCCCTTAAAATTACGCTAACAAAATTCCGTGTAACTCAACTTGAGTGTCCGTACTATTGTATAAGAAAACTGTAAGTCATTCCTGCATTTTCAAAGCATTTTACAGCATTCCAAATTTAAGTTGGTCAATGCACCGCGGAGTAACCACTTGCGTTAGCTGATTTTTTTCCTTTCTCAGTTCTTCGTTCACATATCCCCGATTTCCGATGGAGTAAATTTCCGAGAAATGTGGATTCTGCATTTCACTCTTTTTTTATCTTCTTTCTTTCTACTACTTAATTCACTCAAATTTTTTTAATACCTTGTAAGTTTTTTTTAATTGTTTTGGAAACTAAAAATTTTAAAAATTTGGAAAAGGTTTCTAATTGAGATGAAGTCAGTTTGCATGAAAAAATTATAAATGATCATTTTTTTTCTTTATATAAATATTGCGGGAATAAATTATCAAATTATTTAAAAAATATTGATAAAAAAGAAAATTTGTCGGTTTATTTTAAGAACATGTTTTAGATTTATTAACATAAAATACATCTATAGAAAACCAAACCATAAAATTGATAAACCTTTAATAAAGAAAAACTGTGGGGTATTAGAAAATAGTTTTAGAAGTTGTTTTACTTACAAAATGTAAACGATATCGTTTTCTGGAACAAGGAAAAAAGTTTTTATTAAATACATTTTTTTAAAAATGAATACCTTTAAAACTTCGACAGGTGGTTAGTGATACAACATAATCTAAAATAATTTTGCAGTTAATAGTGGAATTTGTTCTCCAAAATGATTTACATATAATAAAATTTAAAATCTGCTTCTGAGAAATCATTTCCTTAAGCGATTGTTTCATGTTTTAAATTTTAAAGAAACTTACTATATTCCTATTTTTATGATTTTTATTGGTTTTTTTTTTCTATTTAAATATGCACTTTTAAAAAGAGTCTTAAAAGAAAACTTTAAAATTAGAAGAATGGAAATTTCATAGATTGAAATGTATACTTGAATATTTATATTATTAAGTTCAGAGTACCATGAAAAAGAACATTCACTGTAAAAAATGTCAGATGTTTCTGAATCTGTAAAAATGTACTGTAATCAAAAACGAATCTATGCTGTGATCTCTTCTAACTCACTTAAGGTTTCGAAAACTGTTCCTTTACCTTTAAAAATTTCAGAAAACTATTTGTTTTCGAAATTTAAAGAAGAATTTATAAAAACTAATTTTTATTAGCTGCCCGTCCTTTTCGGAAACGTTTCCAAGTAGCTTTTACAGTACAATAATCACTTTTCTCAAATGAAAATATCACTTTTTTGGATACCACCAGTTATCAAGTAAACATTTTCAGCTGCACAACTGAATTTGTGCATGCAATTCTAGCAAAATAATGTTAATTTTCATAATAATGTTAATACTGTTAATATTGTATGTTTGTCTATTAAACATGTTCTATTAATATCAAAATATTTTCGTATGAATTGGTAGTATCCAAAAAACTGATATTTTGATTAGAGGAAAGTTATTATTGTACTGTAAAAGCTACTTAGAAACGTTTCCGAAAAGGACGGGCAGCTAATAATAAAATATTTTTATAAATTTTTCTTTAAATTTCGAAAACAAATAGTTTTCTAAAATTTTTAAAGGTGAAGAAACGGTTTTTGAAAACTTAGGTGAGTTAAAAGAGGTATCAGCATGCATTCGTTTTTGATTATAGTACATTTTTATACATTCAGAAACATCTGACATTTTTACAGTGTTTCAGCAAATCTATTAATTAAAATAATTTATTTATATCAGGATTTAAAATATACATTTGGAGAAGTATTTAAATTAAACATTTAATTTGAATAAATTATTTATTATTTACTGAATATACACTAAGTTCTTATGTAGAATGGCGATCCAAGAACTTACTTCCTTCTTCAAATAATTTGAAGAAGAACAATTCGTATAGTTTCATATATAAAATAAGATTGAATCAAAATATCGTTGAAGTTGCATTCCTTCTTTCATCACACAGATAGTACCACAAAGGGAAAAAGAGTAGTTACAACATTTATATTTATAATTTCAGAAAAAAATATATATATACTAGCGGACCCGACAGACGTTGCCCTGGCACCGACTTCAAAAAATCAAATAAATGTACATAAATATAATAATACGCACTATAAATACTACGTTCTTAATTAAATTTCTTATTACAATTATATAATGAAATTATTTTTCCCTTTGCAGTAGTTTTTGAAGTCGGTTCAATTTTTGATAGACAAGTTTATTTTTCTCTTTTTAGTTAAAAGATAACGATTTTCTGAAGTCGGTTATTTAAAATTATAATACAGAAAAAAATATTGCAAATCATACATGTATGCCAGAAGTGGGGTTCGAACACACGAACTCTTTCATCAAGAGCCAAATCTTAAATCTGGCGCCTTAGATCGCTCGGTCATTCCGTCTGCACTTTATTCAGCGAAATTATTCAACACTTTTAATGAGCGAAAAATCACTTATTAGTTTTCACCTAATTACTAAAAAAGTACTGAATCAATTTCGATGAAATGTGAATCTAAACCATTCTTGAATCCACTGGAACATACACACAAAATTTCTTTAAATTCCGTCAGTCGTTTAGGAGGAGTTCAGTGACAAACACACGCACAGAAGATTTATATATATAAAGATATGCAAGTAAAAAAGTAAAAAAATATATTAGAATATTAATAAGAGTTATTAATAAAATGCTCCGAACTATATAACTACTTTTTTATTTTATTTAAATTGATTATATAATCTTTTCAATTTTAATTTGTTACTAGTGACACAGCAACGTCAAAACAGACCTGACTGCGGTTCTAGTCTTCAAAAGAAAGAAAACAAACTACGCCTAACAAGATTTAAATTTATAATTGAAATTTTATGTTAATAATTAAATGCAACATCAGAAATTCAATGATTTTTTTATACATTTCGCGAAACAAAAATAGAGTTATTAAAAACATTTATTTAAATAAGAACTGAATGTAAGTTAAAATAAATGGTATTACTAGGTTATCCCGTAGACCAAAAAATTTTGACAAGTTATAAGATTAAATGCCAATAATGGATGATCGTGAATGTCACATTCAATGACATAAAATACGATTCACATGTTTAAAATGTCATTAAGGGATTTTTATTTCGTTTTTTATTAATATTTTTATTAATATTCTACAAGTTATTTCTTTTTTTTTGTTATTTAAAATAAAAATTATGTCAATATGTATAATTTGACTGTTAGCTTGGCGATTTGTATAATTTGGCAAAATTGGTCGACGGGATCACAGAGTAGTACCGAAGAATCTTTATGGACTGTGTCATCTAGTTTCAGTAGTGAATTTACAAACAAAATAATACTACTGATAAACCAATCTTTAAGAAAGGTATTATAATAATTAAAATATTTTTATATTTTTATTATGATTATGGATCTTATTATGCGGATCCGAAACATGTCAATGACATTTATTTTTAATTATTATAATACCTTTCTTAAACAAAATAAAATTTTTATTAAAATGTTTATTAAAAAGGATTTTTGGATTTTATATAAATAATTTCGTTTGGGAATTTTTATGTGATTAAAACAAATAACTTCCTTTTATGAATATTTTAAAGTTTTATTTATTAGCGCTACCATCTCTGTAAGAATTTAATCATTATAAATTAACCATTTTAATTTATTCATTAAAGGATTAATTGTTTTGAAAGAAATATTAAACTAAACACTCTGTGATTACACTTACCCACTTGTTTTTCTCGGTTTCTTTCATATAAGATAAATCTATTTCTATCACGTATGCCTCAAGATTTCTTTTTGTTTTGATCATTCAATAATTTAATTTAGAATGAAATTTGTTCGATATTTTACTTTTATTAAATTTAAGGAGAGTAATGCTTTAAACAAATTATCTAATCGTATATAGCAACTCTATAATAAAATTTCAATCCTCAAAGGCAATCTACTTTCAAAAGATCGGAAAAGCTATCACCATTATTTCAAAAACATATTTAAAAAACATTTTGAATAGACATTTTTACAACCATAAATGTTATTGTTAGCCGAATGATATCGATAAATTACTAACTTAGTAATCGAATCTCTTTTTGGGGATATCTATATGTCAGATGCAGTAGGTGTTATTTTAAACGACTTTTGGAAACAATTATTGGAGAAGCAATAACTTTTTTTTTCTTTCAACTTTTAGGTTACAACAGAAAATATTTTTGCAAAATAATGCTATGCAAATATGTGATGAAAACTTACGTTAAGCAATATTGTTCTACGTGATGTCAGCAATATTTTGTTAAGACTTGTTTTTACCCACTTGTTTTTCTGTATTTCCTTCACGTAAACTAAATCTATTTCTATCAGGTATGCCTCAAGATTTCTTTTTGTTTTGATCATTTCATAATTTAATTTAGAATGGAATTTGTTCGATCCTTTACTTCTTTTAAATTTAAGAAGAGTAATGTTTTAAACAAATTATCTAATCGTATATAGCAACTCTATAATAAAATTTCCGCCCTCAAAGGCAATCTACTTTCAAAAGATCGGAAAAGCTATCGGCATTATATCTAAAACATGTTTAAAAACACTTTGAGTACACATTTTTACAACCACAAGTGTTATTATTAGTCAAATGATATCGGTAAATTACTAACTTAGCAATCTAATCTCTTTTTTTGAGATATCTATATGTCAGATGCAGTAGGTGTTATTTTAAACAACTTTTGGAAACAATTATTGGAGAAGCAATAACTTTTTTTTCTTTCAAGTTTTAGGTTACAACAGAAAATATTTTTGCAACATATGCTATGCAAATATGTGATGAAAACTTACGTTAAGCAATATTGTTCTACGTAATGTCAGCAATATTTTGTTAAAACTTGTTTTTACCCACTTGTTTTTTTCTATTTCCTTCGCATAAACTAAATCTATTTCTATCGCGTATGCCTCAAGAATTCTTTTTGTTTTGATCATTTAATAATTTAATTAAAATGGAATTTGTTCGATCCTTTACTTCTTTTAAATTTAAGGAGAGTAATGTTTTAAACAAATTATCTAATCGTATACAGCAACTCTATAATAAAATTTCAATCCTCAAAGGCAATCTACTTTCAAAAGATCGGAAAAAGCTATAACCATTATTTCTAAAACATGTTTAAAAAACATTTTGAATAGACATTTTTACAACCATAAATGTTATTGTTAGCCGAATGATATCGATAAATTACTAACTTACCAATCGAATCGTTTTCTTTGGGATATCTATATGTCAAATGCAGTAGGTGTTATTTTAAACGACTTTTAGAAACAATTATTGGAGAAACAATAATTTTTTTTTTCTTTTAACTTTTAGGTTACAACAGAAAATATTTTTGCAGAATAATGGTAAGCATGTATGTTATGGAAACTTACGTTAAGCAATATTAATCTTAGTAGTCTTAAGCAATATTTTGTTAAACAATGTTAAGCAATATTGTGTTAACCCTCTGAGTGCATTTTAAATTATACTAGTAAAATTGTAATGTTGTTTTCTCTACATTTTGTTTTAAATTCTCAGAAATATGATTCTTTTAACATTATGTATATAAAAAAACTTAATTACAAATATGAATATAATTCTTGAGGATATCAATCATTCTAAAATGTATTGAAAATTCATTAAATCTAAAGATTTATATTACCTTAAATATTGTTTATATTGCAGTGAATCCTGGAGTTTTTTGAGCAAAATATTATGTTCAAACCATTTTGAGGATTAAGCAATGTTAAGCAAATAACAATAAAAATGTTTTAGATTTTCTAACAGATATATTCTGTATAATTATAATTTTGCTGTCAAAAACTAGTGTCATGCTTAATCTTTAAACAAGGAACTTGTAATCTTGATCTAGATTTCTCAATTACCTACTTTTCACTGTATCGCTCACATTCGATGTACTATATATTTCATAATGTTTCTAAAAAAATTAAGAAAAGGATTTTTTTCTGCAAAAAAATTAATAACTCAAAAACAAATTGAGATATAATTTTCAAACAAATTGCATTTAAAATTACATTTTGTTCACTAATACGACGGTAAAATTGGAAAATATGCGATGTTTAAAAGTTTAAAAATCTGCAATGCCGAAAATTGTAACACTGAAATTTGATTTAAAATTTGATGATGATCATTTTTGATCATCATAAAAATTATGTTTATTATTATTATCTTTATTTTTTTTTATTTTTTTTTATTTTTTTTTATTTTTATTTTTTTTTTTTTTTGTTAAATTTACTTATGAGCTTAAATTTTAGTCTTGACAAATTATTTTCCAAATGGTTGCTGTAATTTGTTAAATTATTTTTTTTTCTGGTTTTGTAATGTTAATTCATGTGCTATTTATGTGGTATTTGTTTACTATCATTTGAAAATTATTTTTAGTAACTTTTACTCTTAGTATTCTAAATAAAAAAAAATGATTCGTATTTAATTAAACATTTCATTCATTAATTATATAAAAAAAAATACCTCAATAAAAATTAAAAAAAGGAAAAAAGTAAAAGAAATGTCGTAGCATTTGAAAAGAATTTGTCTATACAATTTGTCTAAGAACATTATGAAATAAAAGAAGTTAATTGCATATAAAATTAGATTATGGCTAAAATAAGTAAATATAAATTAATTTGGATTTTCTAATTTGATTTATTTCCTCAACTAATTAATTACCAATCCTTTTTTTATCAAGCTCAACAAAATCTATATTTAAAATATTCAGTCAATGCTCTTATAAAATAAATTTTTAAATGTTCTGTTTCGGATTTTTATTTCTAGGAACTACAAATGGAATTTGTAGAACCAAAGTTGCTTTCCTTACAAGAAGCGGCTAAATATGGTGGACAAAAAAGGCGAGTTTTTTATTATTTCTTATTTTTATTATTTATTTATTATTAAAGACGCTCCGCTTATTAAAGTCTAGGATTTAAAATATGGAGATTTTTAAAGAGTCAATCTACATCACGTCTGAAACAGCTTTTCAAAATATTTCTGCTGTTTTAATAATGCTATTGCATTCTCAAATTAAAGCATAAAGTATGCATAAAAGTATAAAACATTTAAAGTATAAAACATAAATGCATATATGAAAATATAGAGTTTTTTCTTTAATTTTAATAAATAATGATATTTTAATAAAATATAAGTTAATATATATAGATATTTAGGCGAGCATTACTTATGATACCTATTGTCAGTTTCTCTTGAATAGCCCCTAACTTGATATGTATAAATTCTAAAATAACTCATATACAGGACAGAACAAAAGATCTCCTCTATATTTCCGTTTATTAACGGAAGTTTTTGAAGAGGAGTTTAAGACTCTGCTATGCATTCCCTAACTAAGCTAAATTTTAGATGCCATGTACTATATGTCTAAAACTCTACAGATCCTGTACAAAGATTGATAAAAAAAATTAATATTACCCGATTTGTTACGATACATTTAAAATGACTTATTTAAAAGAACTTTCGGTACTACATGATTATCCCGCTTACCGATTTCGCCAAATTATACAAATCTCCAAACTATTCGCCAAATTATACAAGTTGACATAATTTTTATTTTAAACAACGAAAGAAAAAAATTAACTAATAAAACAATAATAGGAATACAAATAAAACTTTACAATAATATTTATATATTTATATTTATATCATTTCCTTAAAATAGAGTTTTATAAATGTGTTATACTTTTTCCAAAAGATTCATTTACAAAATTTTGACAATTTATTAAATGGTGAAGTTATATTAAAGTACCCTGATAGTTTTGGAAAGTGCCCCTTAATCTTTGCTTGACACATGATTTTTCATACTCGTTTTCAGTTTGATTTTAAACAAACCGTAACAGAAAGATACTAGAAAGGATTTTAGAAAACCTTCCAGATATTCCTTATTTCAAATAAAACATTTATTTGATAAAAATAATATTTGTTTATTTATTTTATTTTTATTTATTTATTTATTTATTTATTTTTATTTTTTTGTAGAAGGGGGGATTAATTCATAACTTTATTAACTAGTAAATCTGCAGATCAGGAGCCTCAACGTCAGCTTTGCACACCATTTAAAAAAAAAAAATACTTTGGGTAATATTCAACTTCCTGGAAACTGTAATTTAAAATTTTCAAATTACGTAATTATTTATAAGAATAAAATAAGAATAAGAAGATTTCAACCATCAAAAGCTTTAAATAAAAGATTTAGTTATGTTAGGATATTCTGAAATTTTCATGATGCATTATTTTTGTTTTTTTATTATAACATAGTAGATTTCTTCAGGGGGGTGCAGCCCCCCTGAAACCCCCGTAATCTCCTCAAACTTAAATTTGCAACTTTCTATCAATTTGCTAATGGTTATTACATATCTTGTATTTCTTTATACATTTTGATTTATAAGGATAAGTAAGAGTTTTAATAAGCATTTTTCATTATACTCATACTTCTACATACCTGCCCACCACAAACACTTAATCTGATGTATCAGGAACTTTTGAAAGTGTAAACTCAGTAATCTAGGGTTTTACAATTTTGTTTCCGAAAAAAAAGATGTTTTGATTGCATTTTGTGGCAGTTATCGTGGACAGACAAACAGACAGACAGACAGAACAGACTGACAGGCGGAAAACAATAAATTTTGTGTTGCCAAAATAAGCCTTCAATGAAATTTCGGCAATGACGTCATTATTCATGAGTTATTGCTATCCATGTTTCTAATATTTTTTACGACTACTATAAAATACTTGTTTTACTTCAATTATGACGTCAAATTTTATCAGGTGAAATAATTGTTAAAAATATAATTTTTTTTTATTTCTTTTACATCTAATTATGCCCCCATTTTTGTGAGAAAAATTCTTATTAACGAAACAAATTTCCGTGTTTAATATTCAACAAAGTACTATATTTTTATTTTAATTCTGACGTCATATTTATTTTTTCTTAGTTTAATTTTTCGTATGGAAATTGCTCAATTGAAACTTATTACCGTTGAAAAATTATTCCATATTTTGATTTTTTTTGGCAACGATAAAGGAAATTGGTTAAATTTTATCTAAAAAATCGCTATTGATTCTGCATGAAAAGGAAGGAAATTTTGAATTATTAAGGAAAATATGTGAATAAAATTAATAAAACATAGCCTATGTTCTTTTCTGGTCTATGTTATAGTTATACACAAAGATACAAACACATTAATTCATCAGTTTTGACTCATCAGGTTGACTTCATTTAAATTTCCGTACACGCATTTAAATTTATAACATTATAAAAATAAGGATTATAATGAATGGTTGCTTAGCAACCATTAAGAGAAAATAAAGAAAATGAAATAAGTACTTTTTAAATAAGTAAATATCTAAAACAAATTAGTTTATATTATTAGAACACATTTATAAAAAATCTCCAAAATTTACAGTAATAATTTTAAAATTCTGACAAATGTGTAGACAAAATTTCAAAACAATACGAATAATTTAACTGGTAAATTTCAGTATCCATTTATCATTGAATTCCATTAATGAAATGTGACATTTTCTCTCAAGAAAAAAAATTAAAAATCATTGAACTTGCCATAGAAAAGCATTAGTGCACAAAATAAAATATTCTATATTTTCCGAACGAATGAATCAAATCTTACAAAAAACTATACAGCTTAATCCCAGTGCCTCACTAACATACCCATTTAATTTCAAGCCAATCGGATGTTTTTTTGGGGTAGTTATCGCGGAACAGACAGACTGACAAACTGACAGACTGACAGACTGACAGACAGACAGACAGATACAAAAAAATTTCGTGTCTCCAAAGTAAGCCTTCACTGACGTTTCGGCAACAAGAAATGTCAAATAAGGGGAGAAGAGGAAAGGTCCATACACTGAGAAAAAAATATGGTTCTGGCATATAGAATCTAAGTAATGGCTCTAGAAAAAATAGTTCCATGTCATCCTTATAAATTTTAGTTCCATTTCTTAGAGAGTTTCAGATTCTCTTACTAGAATTCAAGTACGTTTTCCGATATTTTTGTTGTCAAATTTATCTAAAAATCTCTTCAAATAGATGCGAACTCAAGAGATTTGATTTAGTAACTATAATTATAGCTTAAGAAATCATTCCTAAAATCAAGCGATAATTTCTCGTTACTGAAACGGTTCAATGTCGTTTTGTCTCCTAGAAAAGAAGAGACTAGAAATGTCAAGTCATTTCGCCTGTTCAGCTTAGTTGTTTACTCTACTCGCATAGTTTGGACATCTATATTTCTAGTTTAGATATTTAGAAAGTGACTAACTATTCGTTCTAGTTGAACGCGACATATTTTTTTTCTCAGTGTACTCTGAACGAAAGTTTTAATTTATTCGTTAAATTAGAAAACTTATGTCGCATAAAATTTTCAAGATCGCAATAAAAACATATTTTTAAAACTAAATAAAAAGGAACATAAATTTGGTGTTATTTTATTTTATTAGTTCTCGAAATATAGCAGTAAAAGCTTAAAGTTTTGTCGGATTCTTTTTTTTCTTCAAGCTCAAGTACACACAAATTTTTGAATATTTTGAAAGCATAGAAAACAACTGATAAAATGTTATGGCATCAGATGTTTTTTATTAATACTCTTCTTAAAAGCATAGCTTTCACGCGTATTTTCTTTTCATTGTATTCTTTCATTATAAAAAAAAGATTTTGTTGTTTCAAAAAAAATAATACGCCATTACTATATTAGAAATGTAGTAGTATGAAAAATAACATAAAATAATTAAGTTTATTTTTGTTTATGTTAAAAAATCAGATAAATACCTTCATTATTATCAGAAAACTGAATAATTGCATAATGGGGTATTTATTTGAATCATTTTTACTGTTATAGTAAAGCTTTATTTCCCCTTTTTTCAATTGTTTAAAAATATGCATAATGATTTTTATTCTTTAAAAAAGGAACTCTCATTCTCATGGTTGAGAACACATTTGATCGTGTTTATTCAGGGTCATAAATAAAGTTTTCATTTTAACAATATAGATAATTAAAAAGAAAAAAAAAACGGATTGAATCTCTTTTTCACGAAATTAAAAATATAAAAAGATTTACGTTAATTATTTTCCCATGATATTCTACATAAAATTTAGCATGATTTGTATTTATTTATATAATTTATGGTTGTATTTTTACTATTTCAGTCGATAAAATTTAAAGCCTGTCGTTTCAGTAACATGAGTTATAAGCTAGTTATTAATTTTCAGTCAAATATTTATCGCATATGCTTTTGTATGTTTTAATGTAATCAATCTTGGTCATTCCCAAGTGTGGTTATATGTGGTTAAAATGATAAATGGACAATATAGTTCCTCTGTCATTTTTCGCCAATAACTGAAAATGCTCTCATTGCTTTATACGTAAAGGGAATTTTTCTGTCGTTGATATACTCTCGAATTTGCTTCGATTTCGTATGATGTTGGTACGAAATTATTTTGTTAGGACATTATGTTTGCTACTGCCTTAGTAAAAGATATGTATGTCTGTCAATGGACCACCCCATGAATTATCTTGTTTCTTGAAATAGTGGACACTGGTGCACTTGTGAATATGGAGCAGATGTGGATGTTGTTATGTTTCATTAGTTATTATAAATATTTTTTATTTAAAAAAATATCAACAATGAGAGCACATGTAGACACATGATATATTTTTTTAAACTCTTTGACATTTTGTTTGCCTTCAGTAGCCAAAAGTTTATAGATCTCGAATGTAAAATTTCAGTTTCAGCTTCCTAGGCGAATAACTTTCATTTATTTATTCTTTTATTTGAATTTTAATGCTTTAACTTATACTATGAATACTAATAATTTTTTTATGATAAAAAAAAATCTTCAAAAACTTTGGAATGATAATGAATTGTCATTTTAACTCAAGTGGCCATGTACAGCACTTAAGAACAGAGTAGTTGGGAAAGATATGAACATTTTATAAGTGCCTCAATAATCATTTTGTGATTTGATAATTTTCAGTTAACTTCATGACAAATAATGTCAGCCTCAATACCTATAATTTTCCTGAAATTGAAAACTTTTTTCAATAAAAATTTTTATTTTATATTGAAACATCTACAAAATCATCTATCAAGAAGTGCATAAAAAGTGACAAACAAAAAAAAATGTTTTTTAAAATGCAATAATGTTTGCAATATTTTCTTAAACAGTTTACAACAAATCTTTTCATGCATTGTTAATACAAAAAGTATTACTTTAAACAACTTTGCAAATTTTTCCGTTTCAATTTTTTCGAATTTGTAATGGTTTACTTTCACTTCTAAAATAGCTATGTATATGATGCTTTCAATGAAAATAGATATCAGTAATATCTTAAGCAAGCAAATTTTTTAAGCTAATCTGTACCATAAAATCTCGACTGTAAGCACACTCCCTCTTTCAAAATCAAAATAATTAATTTTTTTATGGAAGGAATCACACTCCAGTTTTTTTTAAATGATTAAAAAACCTTTTTTTTATCATTAATTTAGAAGTAAATATGGCAAATACAGGGTTGAGATTCTTTCGTATTTCATCAGATTTCTGACAAGTATTTTCTAAATTGTAATTTAGAAAATATTTATGGGAAATCTACTCACTAAAATCTGCCCGAATCAAAATTCCCGAAACAAAATTTAAAAACTTTTTTTTCAAAGTTGCTTTTTTTTGCTTTATTGCAACAACAGATCAGTCATGTAATCCTCAATCTCTTCTCAATCTACTGTTTTCGATTTATAATCTTGTGCCTAAAAATATCACCGAGAAACTAGATATATTTACACATATCCTTTTTAATTTTAGTGAACTTAACAAATAGTATAACAAAAGAATATAACAAGAAAATATGTTTTAACTGGTGTTAATTGTAAGATTTCCTGCACAGAATTTCAAGTTGGAAATCCCTGTTTTGTGTGAACTAGTGAACTATTTAGACTAGAACAAATTATATTTTTCATTTTATGTGAGGCATGCAACGCAATAATTCATCTGTGTATTTTTATTGTGTTTATGCATCATATATAAACCTGTGTGTCAAGTGCAAAATATATCTGTGAAGCGACAAAAGGTGCAGTACCCCACTTTGATTACTTCTCAAAACAGTCAACAGGTGACAGCACCACACGAGTCAACATTGTGTGCACGCAGGACATTATATTATTATATCACAGAGACAATAAAAACTGTATAATCAGCATTATTCCTTTATACCTAGTACTGTATATTATTTTCTCGAACACTCTTCGATTGTTACGCGTTTTGCGAGCAGCTTTTAATGATGCCAAGCCAATTGATGTGCTGGCTAAAATATCTTATTCTACCGAATCGTGAAAGCTAAAAAGCTTCACGAATATGTTTTTTAAATGTTCATTTTTATTAATCCAATTCTGTTTGAGTTTTTTTTAGTTGTTTGCAGTGATTAAAATAATCAAGAAAGTGATTGCGCCGCGGGTGTGTCTTCATTGTGTTAACGTGTCCTCTTTTCTGTGTTTACTAAAGGATATATCTGCAACCAGCTCCTGAGAGGTAGGTCCGTTTTACTTATTACTTTTTCTCAAGAAATGAAAATATTAAAGGGACACAGCTGGTGATTAATGGTATAAAACTTACAGATTATGACCCCTGATGTGCTAGAAAAATAAAACCAGCACAATAGTGTCCCATTGTTTATATTTTGCTTTACGAAAAGAAAAGAAAAGAAAAAGAAATAAATGTTTATAATTGATATATTTGATAAATTATAAAAATTGTGAAATATAATATATATGTATGTGAAGAATTACAATACTAACATAGTAACATAGTATGTTTAAAAATAACTGATACGTTTATTAAGAAAAAGAAAATATATATACATATAATAAAAGCCACCATGGCTATGTCAAAAGATATTTTAAATATAGAAAAGCTCAATAACGGAAACTATAGTAACTGGAGCTTTAAATTAGAAAATTTACTGACAAAAGATGGCCTGTTTAGCTATGTGCTTGAAGACCCCCCCACGGGCGCAGATGCTGAGTACTTAAAAAACAGCAACAAGGCAAAGGCCATTATTAATCTTTGTATAGACGATTCACAGATTGTTTATGTGAAAGATTTAACAACACCCAAACAAATCTGGGACAAGCTCAAGAGCACTCATCAACGGAATAACTTAAGTTCAAAATTATTTCTGCTCAGGCAGCTATATTCGCAAAAATTAGGCGAAGGGGGCAATTTAATTGAGCACATTAATAATATATTGACTATTAAGTCAAATCTCTCCGCAACAGGAGAGAATATTAATGAATCGCATATTGTTGCGATCATGCTTTGCTCACTACCCCCATCCTATTCGCCTCTTATAACAAGCCTTGAGGCGAGAGACGAAGCTACATTAAACCTCGAGCTTGTTAAAAATAAATTAATTGACGAATATACGCACAGAACGCACAACAAAAATTCAAATGTCGCGTACAAAGCGACAAATAAGACGAACAAGTACAAAAAGTATTGTTCGCACTGTCATCGCGACAACCATATAATGCGCGATTGTTTCCTATTGAAAAATAAACAGAAGACAAATAATTATAAAAATGATAATAACAGATCCAAAAACTATAATAATGGCCAGAATTTCAAAAACCAATATAATCACCACAAAAACAAAAGTGAGGATAAACATGACACTTCTGATTTCTGCTTCGAAAGCAGAACGAATAGTACTAATGTTTCTCCTCCCCCAGTGGAAAACGAGTCTGAAACCGACACAACACTAGTCAACAGAACACAGACAACAGACCCCTACACTTATATTGTTGATTCAGGATGCACGAGACATGTGTCATCTGTGAGAGAAAATTTTATAACATTCACACCAGGAAATTTCGGGAATATAACCATAGCCAACGGGAAAAGATTAAATTCTCAGGGCGTGGGCGACGTAAACTTAAAAACGGACGCACAACACAGCATCACACTTAAGGATGTTTTATACTGCCCCGAGCTGCAAAGCAACTTACTATCGGTCAAAAAGGCTACAGAAAATAACATTAAAGTAATTTTTGAAAAACAATCATGCATGTTTGTCAAAGATGATAATATTATCTTGACCGCCAAATTAAATGATAATTTGTACGAATTAGGACCCAAAGACGATTATGGATATAGCACTCGAACCCAAACACAAACTAATTGCAGTAATAAAAATTGCATATCCATGTGGCGTAACAGGTTAGGCCATAAAAATTACGATGCAATCAGATCACTGATCAAAAATGCGCTTGTCGAGGGTATAGAAATAAATGATTGCAAGCACGAAACCACTTGCACCAAATGTATACAGGGCAAACTGGCGAGTGCGCCTTACCCCACAATAGCCACAAACAGATCCAAAGAGGTGTTAAACCTAATACACACAGACATATGCGGGCCTATGAACACACAAACACTCAGCGGAAAAAGGTATTTTATAACTTTTACTGACGACTATAGCCGATTCACAATGATCTATTTGATATCGCACAAATCTGAAGCTATAACAAAACTAACCGAGTACATAGCACTAACTAAAAATAAATTCGGGAAAATGATTAAGGCAATCAGATCCGATAACGCCCAAGAATATCTTGGAGACAATTTTGAAAATTTTCTGATAGAAAACGGGATAGAACGCCAATTAAGTGTCCCATATTCCAGCCAGCAAAATGGCGTGGCGGAGCGCAAAAATAGAACTATAGTTGAAATGGCACGTACGATGCTATCGGATGCGAATTTGCCAAAACATTTTTGGGGTGAAGCCGTGCTAACCGCGAACTACCTAATTAACCGCTTACCCACGAAGGCAAACGAAAATTGTACGACCCCTTTCGAACTGTGGAACGGTAGGAAACCAAACTTATCGAACATTAGAACGTTTGGATGCAAAGCATATGCGTATGTGGATAAACAGAAACGATCCAAATTTGATGAAAAGGCGATAGAAGGAATTTTGTTAGGTTACGACAATCGTAGCAAGGGTTACAGGATATATACCGGCGGAAATAATGTTCTAATATCGCGAACAGTGAAATTTATTGAGAACGGAACGAGCAATATTAACGAAAACCTAAACGATGAGCAAACTCCCACCGAAACAGTTGGAGTGGATTTAAGCGATGATGATGAAAACAAAATTAAGATTCCGGAAAACATTCCTGACGAACCTCGCAGTTCTCAGAGAAATAATAGAGGTGTACCGCCCGATAGATTTGGGATAAGTGCGAACATGTGTCGCGTACAAGAACCCAAGACGTGGGATGAATTACAAAACGTTGAAGATGTCCAAATTAAAAATAAATGGATTGAGGCCGCTAAAGAAGAGATTGAATCCTTAAAGCAAAACAAAACATGGAAATTAGTCAAACCTCCTTCCGGGAAACGCGTAATAGGCAATAAATGGACGTTTAAAGCGAAACGAAACGTGGACGGAACCATAGAAAGATTTAAGGCTAGGCTAGTAGCCAAAGGGTTCTCACAAAAATACGGAAGTGATTACGATGAGACCTACGCACCGGTCGTATCACACACAACATTGAGAGCGTTCCTAAATGCCGCAGTATACAAAAATTTGAGAATTACTCACCTAGACGTAAAAACCGCTTTCCTGCATGGCGACTTAGAGGAAGAGGTATATATGTCCCAGCCAGAGGGATATGTAGAGAAAGGTCAGGAAGACAAAGTATGCTTGCTTAACAAGGCTATTTACGGTCTCAAACAAGCCGCTAGAGCTTGGAATCTAAAATAAGCAAATCACTAAATAATTTGAAATTTGAACAATGCGTATCAGACCAGTGCATGTATAAGAGAATCAAAAACAATCGGATCGCGTTTATAATAGTGTATGTCGACGACATTCTTGTAGCAGGGGATGAGGAAATTACACACGAAGTTTACACTGAACTTTCCCGCGAATATGAAATTAAAAACTTGGGAAAAGTTACACAGTATTTGGGAATAAATATAAGAGAAACCGAAAACGGTAGTTTGGAGCTAGATCAAACACATAAAATAATAGAAATTGCAGAAAAATTTAATCTGATCGACAGTAAGCCGACATACACCCCAATGAACACAAAATATTTCAGCTTAGACCCAAACGGGAAACCTATGGAGGATAACACGAGATACAGAAAGGCAGTAGGGGGGCTACTGTACATTGCTACTCTAACCAGACCCGACATTGCTTCCATAGTAAACATACTGGGGAGGAGGAACGAGTCACCGAGAGAAGTTGACTGGGAAGCCATAGAGAAACTGATAAGATATCTTCTCACCACTAAAGATCTGAAATTTATCATAGATAAATCTAAACCTCCAATATTGACTGTATACAGCGACGCGGACTTCGCGAGCGATAGGAAGGACAGAAAGTCCACCACTGGAAACATTTTTAGACTTGGTAAAAATATTTTAACCTGGCTTTCTCGAAAACAATCATGTGTAGCGCTTTCAACTGCGGAATCGGAATACATATCCATTTCTAACGCCGCTCAGGAGCTCAAATGGTTGCTAAACTTACTTGAAGATCTAGAAATAGAACAAAAACTGCCAATAACTATTTACGAGGACAATATATCAGCAATCAAGCTGACAGAGAATGAAAAATCACAATCGCGTACGAAACACATTGAAGTGAAATATCACCACATCAAACATTTGCGCGAAACTGGTGTAATTAAGTTAACGTACTGTCCGTCGAAGTTGATGTTGGCAGATATTATGACTAAACCCCTTCCAAAACCTCATTTCGAACGATTGCGTAAAGAATTACAGTTATCAGAGTCATCAATTTCACACAAAAAGTAGGGGTGTAAGATTTCCTGCACAGAATTTCAAGTTGGAAATCCCTGTTTTGTGTGAACTAGTGAACTATTTAGACTAGAACAAATTATATTTTTCATTTTATGTGAGGCATGCAACGCAATAATTCATCTGTGTATTTTTATCGTGTTTATGCATCATATATAAACCTGTGTGTCAAGTGCAAAATATATCTGTGAAGCGACAAAAGGTGCAGTACCCCACTTTGATTACTTCTCAAAACAATCAACAGGTGACAGCACCACACGAGTCAACATTGTGTGCACGCAGGACATTATATTATTATATCCCAGAGACAATAAAAACTGTATAATCAGCATTATTCCTTTATACCTAGTACTGTATATTATTTTCTCGAACACTCTTCGATTGTTACGCGTTTTGCGAGCAGCTTTTAATGATGCCAAGCCAATTGATGTGCTGGCTAAAATATCTTATTCTACCGAATCGTGAAAGCTAAAAAGCTTCACGAATATGTTTTTTAAATGTTCATTTTTATTAATCCAATTCTGTTTGAGTTTTTTTTTAGTTGTTTGCAGTGATTAAAATAATCAAGAAAGTGATTGCGCCGCGGGTGTGTCTTCATTGTGTTAACGTGTCCTCTTTTCTGTGTTTACTAAAGGATATATCTGCAACCAGCTCCTGAGAGGTAGGTCCGTTTTACTTATTACTTTTTCTCAAGAAATGAAAATATTAAAGGGACACAGCTGGTGATTAATGGTATAAAACTTACATTAATTAATCAAACTGTTGTATAAACTTCTTAAACACGCAATAAAATGTATTAAAAAGCGCGAGGCCTTTCGAAAGAACTAAGTCTTTCTTCGTCAGGCGATAAATAGACGTCCAACTACTATGAATACAACTGCACGACTGAAATGAAAAGGCGGGAAGCTTGTTCCCTTTAGCGTCTTTTCATTTCAGTCCTGCCGCTGCATTCATTATAGTCGGACGTCTTTTTTGCACCTGACGAAGAAAGACTTAGTTCTTTCGAAAGGCCTCGCACTTTTTAATATATTTTAGGGTGTGTTTAAGAAGTTTCTATATCAATTTTAATGGATATAACTTCTAATAAATAACAAAATAAAAAGCATGTCAAAAGCTTTTTTTTTCTGTTGTTCACATGTGCCGCAGGTGTGTTTACAATTACCCCGCAGGCTGGGCACATGTAAACAAATTATTGTATTTATAAAACTATTAAAAAATTAAGAAGAACTATAAAGAAGATTTTAAAATAATACCATGTGTAAAGAAATGTTCTGTTTGCTATATTCAGTAGTTTTTGTTTACATAAATTAATCATTTATCTACCAACAGTACTTATAATTACCATTGTGGAAAATTTAATAAATTTAATCAGTAATTAATAAAAGTTCTTTTTCTTGCCACACAATATACTTTACTCAATCTAATTTAAATAGAATAGAAAAACTGAGGAAGATAAATATTTTTAAAAAGAGGTAATTTTCTTAATCATTTTCATAGGTATATCTTTTTTTTCTTTGAAAAAAGTCATATGAAATATTTTCGACGGTAAAAGCTTTTCCATTTACAGAAAAAATCATACTACATTTAAATATATTGCTTTTATAAGAATTGTAATATTTCCATAAAAGGGTAATATTTTTGGTTAATTATTTTTATTATTTTTGTAAATATTTTACAAAAAAAATTATAAATACCGATATATTTAATTAGTTTTAATGAAAAAAAAAACACTTCTAAATTTCACATTATTATTAGTTAAAAATTCCAGTATATCTGCAGATATCCGAGAAGACTATTATTGCTGTGAAGCCATTTCTTGATAAATAATTCGGTAGTTAAAAAGTTAACACAGTTAGGAGAATATGCTATATTTTTGTGAACTGTTCACATAAGCCCTAGTCTCCATTATATCTGCATATATTTTATTGTCATACCCTGTATCTTAAATATGCTGTTTATTTTCCATCGTTTAAATTAAGAAATTTTGTACCAACGGATATTCTCATGAAAACAATAGTTCTGGATTATTCTAAACTCCTGACAATGTGTGATTCTTTTACTCTTTTATTGTTTAATATAATATTAAATTTGTTATAAATTTTATTTGTATTTATAGTTTTGAAAATCATATATTTTTCCCATTGAGCCATAAAGCAATGCAAATGATTATGTGTAACGCTGAATGACTGTATTCTATAACTCAACTACAATCTAGTTTGAAAAATCTGTACAGTTATTTACACATATTCGATTAATGTTTAACGGAATAACAAATAAAATTTATATCAAATAAAAAAAAATTGCTATAAATTTTATTTGTGTTTATTGTTTTGAAAATCATATGTTTTTACCATTGATCCATAAAGAAATGCAAATGATTATGTGTAACGCTGAATGGCTGTATTCTATAACTCAACTACAATCTAGTTTTAATTATCTGTACAGTTATTGACAAATATTCGATTAATGTTTAACGGAATATCAAATAAAAATCGATTTATTCGTGTCTTCATGGTTTATTAATGTCCTTGTATTAAGCACCATAATTTCTAAAAAATGTATATTTGTGTGTTCTGTTATTTATTATTATTTTTAAATAATTTGTAGGCAATTTTACTTCATATAATATAATTATAATTGTAATTATATAATAATATAATTATAATAATAATTATAATTATAATAATAATAAACATATTATTATATATATATATATAATAATATATAATTATATATATACATATATATATAATTATAATATAATTATAATTATAATTGTTTTGGTAAAATCTAATAGATATACAACGTATATTATTAGTATCCTGTTTGTTTAAATTGAAATCAATTTGTTGTATATCCCAGCTACAATCTAGTTTAAAATATCGATAAAGTTAGTGACGAATACTTGATTAATGTTTAACGGAATATCTAAAATATGTAATAACATCACGTGCGGAAATCATAATGTTAGTTAAGTGATTCCAATCGATTGCAAGCCCAGGTATCGAAATTCGGTATCGGTTAATTATACATTGCTTGACATATTCAGGAGGCAGTGAATTAAATAATCAGCTTTCTCAATGAAATAAACATGTGAAATTATGCTATAAAAATGATTAATAATGTATTTGTTTTTAACATAAATGAATTCATTTCTTGATTTCATGATTTATTAATGTCCTTATATTAACCCTTAAAGCACTATTTTTTCTAAACAAAATGTATATTTATGTGTTCTGTTATTTAACTAATTTTTTTTAAAATAAATTATGTGCAAAGTTTCTCCATAATATCTCTAAATATAGCTCCAAATGTTTTGGTAAAATGTAATAAATGTGCAGCACATGTTATTTGTATTGTATTTGTTTAAATTCAAAACAATTTGTTGTATATATGAGATACAATCAAGTTTAAAATATCGGTAAAGTTAGTGACGAATACTTGATTAATGTTTAACGGAATATCTAAAATATGTAATAACATCACGTGCGGAAATCCTAATGTTAGTTAAGTGATGCCAATCGATTTCAAGCCCAGGTATCGAAATTCGGTATCGGTTAATTATACGTTGCTTGACATATTCAGGAGGCAGTGAATTAAATAATCAGCTTTCTCAATGAAATAAATATGTGAAATTATGCTATAAAAATGATTAATAATGTATTTGTTTTTAACATAAATGAATTCATTTCTTGATTTCATGATTTATTAATGTCCTTATATTAACCCTTAAAGAATTTTTTTTTTCTAAACAAAATGTATATTTATGTGTTCTGTTATTTAACTAATTTTTTTTAAAATAATTTGTGTGCAAAGTTTCTCCATAATATCTCTAAATATAGTTCCAAATGTTTTGGTAAAATGTAATAAATGTGCAGCACATATTATTTGTATTGTATTTGTTTAAATTCAAAACAATTTGTTGTATATATGAGATTCAATCAAGTTTAAAATATCGGTAAAGTTAGTGACGAATACTTGATTAATGTTTAACGGAATATCTAAAATATGTAATAACATCACGTGCGGAAATCCTAATGTTAGTTAAGTGATGCCAATCGATTTCAAGCCCAGGTATCGAAATTCGGTATCGGTTAATTATACGTTGCTTGACATATTCAGGAGGCAGTGAATTAAATAATCAGCTTTCTCAATGAAATAAATATGTGAAATTATGTTATAAAAATGATTAATAATGCATTTGTTTTTAACATAAATGAATTCATTTCTTGATTTCATGATTTATTAATGTCCTTATATTAACCCTTAAAGCATTTTTTTTTCTAAACAAAATGTATATTTATGTGTTCTGTTATTTAACTATTTTTTTTTTAAATAATTTATGTGCAAAGTTTCTCCATAATATCTCTAAATATAGTTCCAAATGTTTTGGTAAAATGTAATAAATATGCAGCACATATTATTTGTATTGTATTTGTTTAAATTCAAAACAATTTGTTGTATATATGAGATACAATCAAGTTTAAAATATCGGTAAAGTTATTGATGAATACTTGATTAGAGTTTAACGAAATCTCCAAAATATATAATAACATCAGGTGCTGAAATGGTATAATAAGTTAAGTGATATCAATCGATTTCAAGTCCAGTAATCAAAATTCTGTATCGGTGAACTACACAACGCTTGGCAGGTAAAGGAGGACGTATTATAACAGCATATCTTTCTCGATAAAATAAATATTAGAAAATTACGTTAAAATTTGTATTGCATTTTTTTAAAATACAAATCAATTCATTGATAGTGGTTCTTTATTTAATTGCTTATACATTGATATATTAAACAAAATTGTTATTTCAAATAATAATGATAAAAATATTGTTGTGGGCAAATTCAAGTAGAATCATTAAAAGAGCGTTGTTAATATTGACTAATGTCATAAGGATGAATGTTATTTTTGGTTCAATAATGCCAATTGATTACTAATATACCAGTCGTATTATATCCGTATTGATATAACACTCATCACATGCGGACGTATTTATACAGTGCCACTGTCTCAGAGGAATAAATATTGTTGCAGCGTATATAGGGTTCTTTCGATCTTATGGTTAGACAACTTCAAACTCTTTTCTCTTAGAAAAGTAGAAAATAATTTATTTACAGATCTTCAGAACAACAGAGTCTTCGAAACTCACAAATATTACAAGATATTCCAATATAACTGTTTAAATCTATCGAACAAGTACAAATATAGGTCGCAGAGACTCTTTATACAATGTCTCAACACTATATCACATTCAAAACAACGTAGATAAAACTCAATACATCAAGCAAACTTGCTTGGACAATCTCTAGTAGATCACTCAATGACTGACTGGTAAATAATAACAACAACAGCTCGTATCGCTCTCCTTATATATAGTCTCGTAGCATGTGCTAGAAATTTCTAGAAAAACCTGGAAAACCACGGAACAACAAACAATGTATCAGTAGACCTAAGGGGGGTTACCATAAATAGGGAAGGGTTACCATCGCCAACAATCGCCAAGTTTGTCGCCAACTTGGCGATATATCGCCAAATTTGGCGACCATAATTAGTCGCCAAAAGTGACGCCAACTTGGCGATATCTCAAATATTTCGCAAAGCTGCCATAGACATTCACTGAAAATAATAGACAAGTTTGCTTGATAACAGAGACAATGTAACAAAAACTAATATTAGTAAAGAAATGGAGCTTAATAAGATTATTTACATTATTTTACAGTACAAACACTAACTATTTACAAAATTCGTAACACTACCCCCTCCTCAAAGACTGCACGTCCCGGGCAGTGCAATCCTTGAGTTAGAGGAAAACACTTAAAATAAATAAACAAATAAATAAATAAATAATAACAATAATAATAAAATTTACATAAATAAGAACTAATTACTATTTACATATTTACAAAAAGTGACTTTCATGACCATGGTCTGAAATTCCTGTTTTGAATTTTTAATCACTTTGGCCAAAATAAGGGGCTAGCCAGTTATAATGTACGACCCTGGGTTTGGTGTGTGGCGATTTTCGTATGCGTACGACGACGTCATTCAGCCTGTTGACGACTGTGTAAGGACCGTCCCAGTTTCTTTGTAGTTTTGGCGACAGTCCCTTACGACGTATCGGATTCCACAACCAAACTTTGTCACCTTCGTTGAACTCATGTCCAGTTGCCTTTGTGTCGTACCGTGTCTTCATCTTTTCTGATGCCAATCCAATTCGGTTCCTCGCTAGGCAATGAATCTCCTCAATCCGCGCCTGGAGTTCATCGACATATTCCTCAGGCGATGAAGGAGCATCAGGAGGACGGCCAAACAAAAGATCCGCAGGTAGACGAAGATCACGACCAAAGAGCATTTGAGAAGGGGAATAACCAGTGGCCTCATGAGCAGCACTCCTGTAGGCAAGCAGGAACAGAGGTAATTTCTTGTCCCAGTCCTGTTGATCTTTAGACACCAGGAGGGAGAGGCTATTTAGGATGGTACGATTGAAAAGCTCCACCATGCCGTCCGATTGAGGGTGTAGAGGTGTTGTTCGAGTTTTGTCCATGCCGAGTAGTTCACACATTTCCTTGAACACAGCCGAATCAAAATTTCTTCCTTGATCGGAATGGATTTGAAGAGGAACTCCGTATCTGGAAACCCAGTGTTGAATCAGTATGTCTGCTACGGTTACCGCCTCTTGATTAGGAATGGCATATGCTTCAGGCCACTTAGTGAAGTAGTCCATGACAACGAGGATGTACTTATTGCCATCAGATGTTCTAGGAAGTGGACCCAGGATGTCTAAAGCAATTCGTTCGAAAGGAGCTCCTACATTATAACGTTGCAATCGTCCACGGGTGCGCCTCTTTGGACCTTTACGTGCTACACAGGTGTCACAAGTTCGACACCACTTCTCCACGTCACTGCGAACATTATTCCAGTAGAAACGCTCTCGAACCTTTTGCAGGGTCTTCATTACACCAAAATGACCTCCTGTGGGACTACCATGCAGTTCTTGAAGGACCATAGAAATTCTCGACTTAGGGAGTAGTAGTTGCTATCTACATGTCTTTCCATCGTCAGACTCCCATTTTCGGTACAAGATGCCGTTCTTCAAATGTAAGGAATCCCAGAGAGCCCAATAACGTTTAGTCGTAGGATGGTAATGGGCCATGTCTTGCCAGCTGGGCTTCCTGTTGGACTCCTCTTTCAGCTCTAGAATTGGCTTAATTTCAGGATCAGCAAGTTGATCTTTACGCAGGCTCTCGTCACTCCACGGATCTTGCGATGATGTAGACCCAGTTGTAACTTGTCTTACTATAGGACCTTTGACATTAAATTTCTTCTCAACCCGGTCGCAGTATCTACAATTCTCTGAGCAGGGTCTTCTTGAGAGAACATCTGCATTTCCATGTGATGAGCCTTTTCGATGGCGTATCTCCATATCGTACTCTTGAAGCTTTTGTATCCACCTGGCTATCTGGCCTTCAGGGTTCTTAAAATTCAATAGCCAAGTTAGAGAAGCATGATCAGTTCGGATCAAGAATTTTCGACCGTAAAGATAGTGATGAAAGTGGTCTATGGCTTTCACTACAGCAAGAAGCTCTTTTCTTGTTACGCAGTAGTTTCGCTCGGCCTTTGACAAGCACTTGCTGAAATAGGCGGTAACACGCTCCTGGCCGTCGATTTCCTGGGACAGTACAGCGCCAATGCTTTCGTTGCTTGCATCCGTTTTAAGTATAAACTGTTTATCGATTTGAGGATACGACAGAATGGGAGTGGATGTCAAGGCCTCCTTAAGCTTTTCGAAAGCAGCGTCACATTCCTGTGTCCACATAAATTTTTGATTGGCTTCTGTTAATTTATGAAGTGGTCTTGCAATCATCGAGAAGCCTTTGACGAATTTTCTGTAATAGGTGCATAATCCTAGAAAACTTCGAAGCTGGTGAACATCTGCTGGACGATTCCAATTTTTCACGGCCGATATCTTCTCCGGATCAGTCCTAACTCCTTCCGCCGAAATGATGTGTCCAAGGTAGGCGACTTCATTACGAAACAAACTGCACTTCGAAAGGCTTAACTTCAAATTAGCTTCCTTTAATTTTTGTAGCACCCGCCTGAGGTTGTTCAGATGTTCATCAAAAGATTTTCCTATGATTATGATATCGTCTAAATAAACAAGACATGCCTCATATGACAGTCCCCGAAGAACCGTTTCCATAAGGCGTTCAAAAGTTGCAGGTGCGTTACATAGACCAAAAGGCATTACCTTGAACTGCCATAATCCTTGTCCCGTTGTAAAGGCAGTCTTCTCGCGGTCGTCGGGATGGATCTCTACCTGCCAGTAACCACTCTTCAGATCCAGAGTCGAGAACCAAGTGTTGCCCGCAAGTGTGTCGAGAGTGTCGTCGATCCTTGGTAGAGGGTAACTATCCTTTTTAGTGACGTCATTCAGTCGGCGGTAGTCTACACAAAATCTTGTTGAACCATCCTTCTTTCTTACTAATACAATGGGAGACGCCCATGGACTTGTCGATGGTTCGATGACGTCATTTTCTTCCATATCTTTAATTAAATTCTGCACCTCTTCTTGCTTGGCAAAAGGTAATCGTCTAGGGTGCTGTTTAATAGGAGAGTGATCTCCCGTGTCAATTCGGTGTTGTGCCATTTTAGTTCGTCCAAAGTCTTCAGATGTTTGGGAAAATAAACTTTGGAATTCTCTAATTAAATTTTTAGCAGCATCTCTCTGGTTTGGATCTAAGTCCGTATTTTGTAACAAATCCTTGACTAAATTATCTGAAGATTTCTGAGAGTGATTGGAATTTTGACTTATGCACGTCACAGGAGCACATGATGCTATCACCTCTCCTTTCTTGATAGTCCTCGTCTTATCACTGATGTTAGCAATTCTGACTGGAATGGTCTTTTTCGAGAGGTCTACCACAGAAGAAGCCACCAATACTCCTGCTTGTGTACTATTGTCTTCTGGATAATCTATATGGCCAAATCGGTAATTAGTTTTATTTTTAATTACAGCAGGAACCAAACATTCTGTTCTTGCATCTAGATTAATGTCTTCTTTGGCTATTACTATTTGTTTACATTCAATTTCGTTATTTAATCCAAAAAGACTTATTTCTTCAAATTTTGAGATCATTTTGTTATTTTTGAAATCAAGTCTGAAGTCAAACTTCTTCAGAAAATCTAGTCCGATTAAGCAAGGATCTGTTATGTCAGCCACATATGCCGTATGGTAATATTTCGTTCCTCCAAAGTTGATAGTTAAATTGGCCTTTCCATATATGCCTATCTTGTCGCCCGTCACAGTTTGCAGGGTAACGCATGGTGGAGTCCAGATGAGTTTACATTTCAATTTTCGAGCCAAATCTTCACTTATTATTGTCACATTGGCTCCTGTATCGACAATCATACGGCACTGAATTCCGTTAATAAAGCCTATCACATATAATTCGTTATCACCGCCGCTCATTTTTGATATCTGGAGGATCTTCAGGTGGGGCTTTTCATTCTCTGGCAACCTCCGCCCCGCGAGATGGCCAAAATTTAGTTTCCCTGCTGACTGTTTGAATTTATCTCACGTTCGTGGATTTTGGGGCAATTTCTTCGGAGATGTCCTGTATCACCGCATCCCCAGCACGTGAGATTCTGTCTTCTTGAACTTGTTCTTCCGTATTTTAAAGCTTCAATTTCTTGATTTATTTTCCTAATTTCTTTCAAGACGTCGTTCTCAGTGTCTGAGCTTTTGTTCACCGTTGCCCCTCGGACTGAATGACGATCTCTTCGGCTGGCTTGTGTAGCTGCTTCCAACTTTAAGGCATATAGTAGTGCAGCCTTTAAATCCTGTACATCTGCCATTCGTACCGCTCTCTGCACTTCTGGATCTTTTATTCCGTCTACAAAATATTGCAGTGACAGCATTTCCCGTACATTTGTTGGACAGTCAATGAATGCTAAATTTGCAAGCCGTTCAATTTCCGAGGCAAACTCTTGACACCAAATGTTGCAGTGTATATAGGGTTCTTTCGATCTTATGGTTAGACAACTTCAAACTCTTTTCTCTTAGAAAAGTAGAAAATAATTTATTTACAGATCTTCAGAACAACAGAGTCTTCGAAACTCACAAATATTACAAGATATTCCAAAATAACTGTTTAAATCTATCGAACAAGTACAAATATAGCAGAGACTCTTTATACAATGTCTCAACACTATATCACATTCAAAACAACGTAGATAAAACTCAATACATCAAGCAAACTTGCTTGGACAATCTCTAGTAGATCACTCAATGACTGACTGGTAAATAATAACAACAAACAATGTATCAGTAGACCTAAGGGGGGTTACCATAAATAGGGAAGGGTTACCATCGCCAACAATCGCCAAGTTTGTCGCCAACTTGGCGATATATCGCCAAATTTGGCGACCATAATTAGTCGCCAAAAGTGACGCCAACTTGGCGATATCTCAAATATTTCGCAAAGCTGCCATAGACATTCACTGAAAATAATAGACAAGTTTGCTTGATAACAGAGACAATGTAACAAAAACTAATATTAGTAAAGAAATGGAGCTTAATAAGATTATTTACATTATTTTACAGTACAAACACTAACTATTTACAAAATTCGTAACACTATTGAAAAATTGCTTATATTAATCAATATATTTTTTCTGTTATTTATTATTATTTTAAACTAATTTTTGAACAATGTTACTTCATAATATCTCGAAATAAAGTAATAAATGTTATCGTAAAATCTAATAAATATATACAGCATATATTATTAGTATCGTGTTTGTTAAATTCAAATCAATTTGTTATATAACTCAGCTTACAATCCGTTTTAAAATATCGGTAAAGTTCTTGACGAATACTTGATTAATGTTTAACGGAATATCTAAAATATATAATAATATCAACTGCAGAAATGTTATTGTTAGTTAAGTGATGCCAATCTATTTCAAGTTCAGTAATGGAAATTTCGTATCGTGAATTATACAACACTTGACAGATTCAGGAAGCCATATTTTAATTGTTCAGTTTTTTCAATGAAATAAATATTGGAAAATTACATTATACAAATTATTTTTATTGTATGTGTTTAGATACAAGTCGATTCATCGATAGTAATTCTGAATTTTATTTCTTATTGATTGATGTAATTTCTATTTCAAATTATTATACAAAAAAATATTGATGCGGATAAATTTGAGTTGAGTAGTTAAAAGTGCATTGGGTACTACTAGCTTATCCCGTCGACCAAAGAATTATCGTCAAACTATAAGATTAAATGCCAATAATGGATAATCATGAATGTGACATTCAATGACATTAAATACGATTCATGTGTTTAAAATATCATTAAGTGATTTTTTATTTGTATTTTTATTAATATTCTACTAACTATTTATTTTTTCGTTCAAATAATTTATTTTTTCATAATTTTTCATAATTTTTTAATTATTTTTTCAATCAAAAATAAAAACTATGTCAATATGTATAATTTGGCTATTAGTTTGGCTATTTGTATAATTTGGCGAAATTGGTCGACGGGATAACAGAGTAGTACCTATTTTTATTGTCTGTGTTTAGATGCAAATCGATTCATCGATAGTAATTCTGTATTTTATTTCTTATTGATCTATATAATTTCTATTTCAAATTATTATAAAAAATACTGTTGCGGATAAACTTGAATTAAATAATTAAAAGAGCTTTGTTAATACGGACTAATTTCAGGAGGGGAAATGTTATTATTGCTTGAGCGTTGCTAATACATTACCGGTGGTCTATCAGTAGTGATATAACACTCATCACATGCAGATATATTTACAAGGTGTAAGTGTGTCAGAGAAATAAATATTGAATATTTGTTTAATTAATTACCTTTCTAATATTTTATTTTTAAAATAAAAATCAATTTATTCTTGTCGCAATGAATTGCTTTTGTTAATTTCAACATTAAAAAAATGTATATTTATGTGATTTGTTATTTGGTTCATTTTTGTTTAATAATGTATGTGCAGTGTTACTTCGTCATATTTCATATTTTTTAAATACGTGACAATGTTTGTTACTTTAACTCCTTTATTATTTATTAGTCTATTAAATTTACTGTAAATTTTATTTTTAAGCTATTGCACAGCTTTTATCGCGGGCTTTGAGCGCGGCGACCGAATCTAGAAATTCCTTAACGAGAAAAAAACCTAACACTCCGGCTAACGTCGTTTCAGCTCGGCAGACTTCGGCAGACTTCTCATTTATCCAATAAAGAAAAAAAATTGTTTTCTTATCGGTCATCATGCTCAAAAAGTGTAACTTGAAATAATATCAAAGAAAAAGAAAAAACTTGAATTAATATCAAAGCAAAAAAAAACTGTATAAATAAAAAATAAATAAATAATTATAATTGCATAAGTTGATAAAAAATGCTATGCAATAGCTTTACCGCGGCAGTCCCCGAGTGCCACACGTATTTTTTCATTTTTATTTATATTTTTGAAAATTGAATATTTTTCCCACTGAGCATTAAAGCAATACAAATAATTATTTGTAACGCTGAATAACTTGTATAATTGTATAATTATAAAAGTATGTATAATTGTAAAATTAATTGTAAAACTATTGTATAATTCAGCTACAATCTAGTTTAAAATATCGGTAAAGTTATAGACGAATATTTGATTAATGTTTAATGGAATATCTAAAATATATAATAACATTAGGTGCAGAAATTATACTGTTAGTTAACAGATGCCAATCGATTTCAAACCCAGCAGTCCGGTGAATTATACAACGCTTGTCAGATTCAGGAGACCGTATTTTAACTGCTTAGATATCAATGAAATAAATATTGGAAAATTACATTATAAAAATTATTTCTGATGAATTTTTTAAAAAAAGAAATCAATTCATTGGTAGTAGTTCTTTATTTTATTGCTTATACATTGACGTTTTAAACAAAATTGCTACCTCAAATTATAATAATAATAAAAATGTTGTTGCGGATAGATTGAAGTTGAATGATTAAAAGTGCATCGTTAATACGGACTAATGTCAGAAGGAGAAATGTTATTATTGATTGAGTAATGCGAATTTATTACTAATGCACCAGTCCTATATATGTATTGATATAACACTCATAGAATATAGAGATATTAACTCATTGTCACTTGTGGCCACGTTAATTAACCTGATCAAAAGTGGAAATTGAAGCATGATTCAGGTCACAGATTTAATTGAGCAGAAAGAGCATACTCCTATTTGGCGAATGTTTGGCTCTGTTTTGGCAAGAATATAGATTGCTGGAAGACTCAGCGAAACACTCTCGGACATTTGTTGTACGGCGTTCATCGATAAAGCGTCGCTTTGCGAACGGCTGCTGGACGGCTGTCAAATATAATTTTTAATATGTTTATTAGCATATGTTAAGTTATTTATATTTTCAGTTGACTTTTTTTAGATGTTTATTTAAGATTTGTAAAGTGAAAAAGGACATACATGTAATCCCAGCTTAACGTTGCATCTCTACACACTGTAAAAATATCTCTATAAATATAGAAAAAATTGTTTAATTAATTACCTTTCTTACATTTTATTTTCTAAATAAAAATCAATTTATTCGTGTCTTCATGGTTTATTTATGTCCTTATATTAAGCAATATATTTTCTAAAAACAGTATATTTATGTGTTATGTTATTTATTATTATTTTTAAATAATTTGGGAGCAATGTTACTTCATAATATAGTAATAATTGTTTAGGTATTTGTTTAGGAAATATAGTTGAGATAATAAGAGGGAGAAAATATAGAGGTTGTTTATGGAAATATAGTTATAATTGTTTTGGTAAAATCTAATAGATGTACAACGTATATTATTAATATCGTGTTTGTTGAGATTCAAATCAATTTGATGTATGACCCAGCTACAATCTAGTTTAAAATATGGATAAAATTAGTAACGAATGCTTGACTAATGTTTAACGGAATATGTAAAATTTGTAATAACATCAAGTGCAGAAATTATGTTGCTAGTTAAGTGATGTCAATCTAGTTCAAGCCTTGCAATCGAAATTCGGTATAGGAGAACAATACAACGCTTGTCAGATTCAGTATGCCGTACTTTAACTGATCAGATTTCTCAATGAAATAAATATTGGAAAATTACATTATATAATTTATATTTATTGTATTTGTTTAAATACAAATCAATTCGTTCATAGTAGTTCTTTATTTTATTGCTTATACATTTGACGTATTAGACAAAATTGCTAATAATAATAATATCGCTGCGTATTAATTCAAATTAATGGCTAAAATAGCATCGTTAATACAGACTGATGTCAGGAGTAAAAATGTTACTGATAGTTGAGTAATGCCATTTTATTACTATTATACCATTCGTATTTCAGTATTGATGTAAAACTCCTCACGTGCAGAGAAATTTATTCAGTGTCACTGACTCAGAGAAATAAATATTGAATATTTGCTTAACCTGTTTAGACCTGAGGTACACAAATGTCTACCCCCATTCTTTTCTACATAAAAACTAAATTGCTCGAATTTTTTGTATTTTTACTTTACTTCTGTACAGCTTAATGTTTTTTGCTTTAAAGCAAAAACAATAAATGCCAGCACTGAGGAATATTACCTCATAAAATAAATACTATTTTCATCCGAGTTTCGAAAATCCTTTAAAACATTGCGGGCAAGATGTCAAGACATATTCATGATTTTTCATCTTTAATGCTTTACAATAAAAAAATTTGAGAATTTGCTGATCATATACATGTTTAAAGACCTTAATTTTGTTATTGCGTAAATTTATATTACTAATAGTTAAATTGATGTTTTAAGGGAATTAGTACTTTTATATTCATATTTGTAAACGAAAATTACCAATCCCTTGAAGTACTGATTTCATAATAATGACTCTTTCTATTAGCTATGGTGTCATTCGATTATGCAAAAACAAAAAATGTATATTTTTAGAGTTATTTTATGCTCAGGTCTGAAGAGGTTAATTAATTACCTGGATAAAATTTCACTTTCAAAATAAAAATTAATTTATTTTTGTCGTAATGAATTTTCAATTACTCACATTAAGCATTATATTTTTAAAAGAAATGTATATTTGGATGTTTCGTTATTTATTTCATCTTCGATTAATAATTTATGTGAAATATTACTTAATAATATCTGGAAAAGAACAATAATTGTTTTGGTATAATCTAATAAATATACAGCATATATTTTTAGTACTGTGTATGTTTAAATTTAAATCAATTTGCTATATAACTCAACTACCATTTAGTTTAAATTATCGGTAAAGTTATTGACGAACACTTGATTAATTTTTTAACGGAATATCTAAAATATATAATAACATCAGGTACAAAAATTACATTGTTAATTAAGTGATGACAATTGATTTCACCCCCAGCAATCGAAATTCCCTATCGGTGAATTAATTATACAACGCTTGTCAGATTCAGATGGCCGTATTTTAACTGTTCAGTTTTCTCAATGAATTAAATATTGGAAAATTACGTTATGAAAATGATTTGTATTGTATTTGTTTAAACACAAACCAATTCATTCATTATTTAATTTCTTATACATTGACGCATTAGACAATATTGCTGTTTCAAATAATAATAATAAAAATATTGTCGCGGTTAGATTCAAATTGAATGATAAAAAAAGTATCGTTAATACGGATTAATATCAGAAAAAGAAATATTATTTTTGACTGAGTATTGCCATTTCATTACTAATATACCAGTCTTATATCAGTATCGATATAATACTCATCACATGTAGAGATATTTACACAGTGTCACTGTTTCGTAGAAATAAATATTGAAGAATTGCTTAATTAATTACCTTCCAAATGTTTTTTTCAATAAAAATTTAATTTATTCATGACGTAGTGAATTTTCAATTGCTTGTATTAAGCACTACATTTAAAAATATGTATATATATATGTGTGTGTTCTATTATTTATTTCATTTTTGCTTAATAACTTATGTGCAATGTTACTTCATAATACATAATGTACTTCATTTGTTTTAAATACGTAATGTGTGTTTCTTATACTCCTTTATTCTTCTATAGTCTATTAAATTTGTTAGAAATTTTATTTTTGTTCATAGTTTTAATAAAAGTTTATTCTTCCCAATGACCCATAAATCAATACAAATGATTATTTGCAATGCCGAATGACTTTATTGTATAACTTATTCACAATCAAGTTTAAAATATCGATAGAGTTATTGATGAATACTTGATTACTGTTTAACACTAGAACCGCGGAGCGGGTCAATTTGACCCAAATCGATATTTAATTTCTCGCCGCGCGAAAAGTATTCATCGAAAAAACGATTCCTTTTCTGACTTTTATTATTTTAAGGTCAGCAACAACTTTTTGTATTTAATAGCGAATAGCATAAATAATTTTTGAGTTATAACCATGTATACCTAGAACCGCGAAGCGGGTCAATTTGACCCGTAATAAGTTTTTACACATAAATGACAAAATAGAGATGCATTTTTTCAGAAGTAATGATAAATAATATCTGTCGCACTTCTAATAACGTTAAGGTGCCACTCACGCGCCAGCACGTGATTTGGGGCGACGTCCAATAGCCAGTCACGCGCTGGCGCGAGAAAATCTGTCACTGATTCTTTGTTATAAAAAGTAAACCGGCTTCTTGGAAAAACCCACTTCTACAGTGCGGCATTAACTATAACCACATCTTCACGTAAGCGGCAGCGAACATGTTAATAGGCAGAATCGGAAGGGGGGGGGGAATGTGAAAATTTTCAATCAAGATTTTATATTCTTGATGTGAAGAATGGGTGATTGCAGAAAAAAATTACAACAAATATTTAGAAGTAGCATTGAATTTACTTTTATAAAGCATTTATTAAAAGTTAAAATAAGATTTCGATGTTTTTATATTACCGCCGAAGAAGCTTTGGAATGTTAGCAACTATTATCTGAAAATTATTGAGAATGCAAATTATTGAGGATGAATATCTGCCTATAAGAGAAGAAAAATAAATTCTAGTGATGAAAATGAAAGTGACGATGATTCTGCTTATACTATTAACATTTTTGGACTTTTTCATTGGAGTATAAATGAAAATTTATCAGCATTGAACGAAAGTTTTTTATTTATCAGAAAAAATCGGATATAAAAAACAGAATTAAGAATTTGAACAAAAGTTGATAAAATTTAAATTTTATACTCATGAGAATTTGAAAAATAAATAAACAATAACTTGCACATTCACACCTGTAACTAAAGAAGATGACAAAAAACTGCAAGACTAACTATGTAAAAGGGCCTAACATAAGCGGAGACGAGCACTTATTTCTTTCAAAATCTGCTAGTAGGTTTATTCATTATATGTATATCAAAAGCAGATAAATTGCAAATAACACAGAAACTGTAAATCGCCCAAGACGAGTAATACAAAATGTCAAAATCGAAATTGCATACGACGATTCTTCTATCTCATTTATACATCAGCATAACTAGTTACCAAGGAGAAAAGTGTAAAATTGTTTTGTTGATTTGCAGTCTACATCTAACTGTTGAAATTTTAAATAATTCTAAAAAATACTTAAGGCTCTTTTTTACAACAATGCAATTAAATTCAATGTAACTGTATGATTACCCCGATGACAGGAAGTCTCCTTATGTCAAGACTATTTCTTACAGGAAGCCAATGAATGCAATTTATAATATTTTGTATTTTGCTGTTATCAATGCTTGGATTTTATGCAAACCTGTAACCTTAAAATCTATTAGTATCCGTCAATTTCTTCAAAACTTATTTGAAGACGTACAAAAATAGTTTGTTACTTCTTGCGAACTTCTCCCCTCTACATCCTCCCCCCAAAAAATAATAAATGAAATAAATAAATAAATCATTTGCGTAAGAAGAAAAATTAAAAACTGTGAAAAACTCAAACTAAGTATAAAAGGGTTTGTTATCATAACTAAAAACAATGAAAATTAAATTAAATATAATTGTTCAAAATATAATGTACCCACACGTTTTTGGTAAACGTGCGAAATCTTTAACCATGTTTTTCAAGCAATGCATACAATAAATTGGATTAGATAAATCAGTAAGTAACTTGTATTTTTTATATTTTTAAAAATTGTTCTTAGATTTTATATCTAAATTCATTTGAATGGAATAGTCTAATTTTAATATTTACTAAATCCAAGTTTATTTATGTTTAAAATATATGTTCAATATTTATTCAATATATTTTCATCATACTGAATGAAATGTAATCTTGAATAATAGCATTTTCTGAAATGTAGGATATTTCTGCTGACTTTGTGCAAAATACAATGTAAATATTAAAGAATATTGATTATTGTAATAAAATATAATCTTTTAACTAATCAAATTAAGTATTTGGGCATATTTATAAATCTTTTTCCATCCCGGGTCAAATTGACCCGCTCCGCGGTTCTAGGTATACTGAAAGTCCCGCGGTTCTAGTGTTAACGGAACATCTAAAATATTTAATAACAATAGGTGCAGAAATGGTATTGTTAGTTAAGTGATGTCAATCTATTTCAAACTCAGTAATCGAAATTCTGTATCGGTGAATTATACAAGACTTGTCAGATTCAGATTCGGGAGGCCGTATTTTAACTGCTTAGCTTTCTCGATGAAATAAATATTGGAAAATTACTTTATGATTTGTATTTTATTTGTTTAAATACAAATCAGTCATTGATAGTTCGTGATTTTATTGCTCATACATTGACGTATTAGACAATATTGCCATTTCAAATAATAGTAAAAAATATTTTTGTCGATTAATTCAAAATCATTGATTAAAAGAGCATCGTTATCACGGACTAATGTAAGGAGGAGAAATGTTATTTTTTATTATGTAATGCCAATTGATTACTAATATACCAGACAATATCAGTAATAAAACCCTTTGTGTCTGGTTTACTATTAATAGCACAAGAATTTATCGGCTATTATTTTGTCTTATCAATTATTTTGTTACTTTCTACATACGGAAATGATAGTAAATGTCAATGTCTTTCTTATTATGACTCCATTTATGTGTTGATATTCAGTAATATTGCAATAATAATAAACGTCTACTTAATTCTCTATGCACCGTTGTCGATTCCTTTATTTTATACATATATTTCACTCTTTAAATTTAAAATATAAGTACTTTTCTGGAACAATCATGCGTATCTAGCGTAAAATTTATATGCTGCTGTTATGTCGAAAGAAAATTCCTATCTTAAATCGATATTTATTAAAGTGCAGTTTGTGAATGTTCCCTACCCAGCGTTGAAATTGAGTCAAGAGATAACCGTTTAGAGTCAGGGAAAAAAGGTATAAGTCAGAAACTTTGGATTTTAATATCAAGAACTTTGGATTTTAATATCTCTGTGAGTTTTTAGGTATGGAGATGAAATTTGTTTTGTTTAATTTAGGAATAGATAAGGAATAATTTCCTAATTGGAAATTTTGCCCTACGGGTGACGTATAAAAATTTAATTTTCGTATTTTTTCAAATAGACCCCCCATGGAGTTGCAACTTATCTGATCAAAAATTTCACCTTATTTATGAATTTTTGCAATTTGAAGTATGGATCTAGGGGCAATATTTAAGGAGATAGCCTATTGTTTCGATATTTATGACTCACCCTGTATATTTCACTCTTTAAATTTAAAATATAAGTTACTCTTCTGAAAGAATCATGCATGATAAAACGCAAAAAAAATACAAAGTTGTAATTTCTGATAAACTCTATTGTAATACGATATTTTCCAAGCGTCATCAAAAACTCTTCCTTAGCCTACTAACATATAAATATGAATTGAATAGTGCACAAAATAAATACATTCGTTGAATTTCAGACAACGAGATAATATTTAAGCATCATGAAGTCTATTTCAATAGCTACGGTTTACATTTTGTTACAATTTTTATTATTTAACTTCTAGATTGGTTAAAACAGTTGAAGACGTGAGTTTTAAAATTCTCTTTATCGTGAAAATCAAATTTTGGGAAATCGCAATTTTATTTTTAAAGGTCTGGTATATTGATAAACCTTTATTTTGCTTTAAACTTTCGTACTTATTTTTCCCTTGCTCAAAATTTCTATTCAATTTTTAACTCACTTCCAAATATCCGATCAAGGTTCAATTTGCACACTTATTTATATCCAATGACAGTATAATATTAATACAATTTTAAATGCGTAGCATTTATTTATTTTATAGGATTACATCAAATTCTGTTAGGTTAAGTAATCTAATAGAATAGTGAATATATGTCATTTTGTAACGATTTGTGGCTGTTGCTTTTCATAAATTAAATTAACAAACTTTCTGTTATTTTTTTACTTATAATTGTAGTACAAATTTTGCTTTAATATGTAATCATCAACATAAATTTAAAAATAATATTGTAAATATTATTTTACACTCAATGTTTAATGTGAAATTTTATATCTTGCGTTTATTCTTATTTCCAGTAAATTTGTGACTGCCCCCTAATTTGCAGCAAAAAAGATGCTTCAACTTTAAATGGCTATTACTCGGTCAGTTTTAATCGCAGAGAAATGGGACTTTTTTGTATTATTTGTTACAGTAGTGGGGAAAATTTACTAAATATCACTTATAGGACCGGGGGACCGTATAAAAAGTTAATTTTCGTAATTAAAAAATATAAATTTTTTGAGCTAAACCGCTTGAAAAACAATTCTTTACCTTTTTTAAAGCATTTTTGCAAGTGGAACTATATGTCTATGACTAACGATTTAGAAATTAGCCATTGGCCACCGTTGAGAGGGGACACCCTGTATTAGGTTAGTTTCAGTTTCATAACAGGTTCATAGTTTTTACTTTTTTGATTTTGGTTTCAATTTAAAAAAAAAAATACTTTAACTTTCAGAACCAGTTCGAACCTGTCATGAAACTGAAACTTACCTAATATAAAAAGAAAATAAACAAAATCAAAAAAGTAAAAACTAGGCCAGTTGTAGATCGTCCTCAACTATCTTGTGAAAAAAAAAGTAAAAATATTAAAATGTGAGCCATATATTTGAAAAAAACGCTCCCATAGATTTTACATTATCATACGGGTCTTTTTCTGTGAGTAGTGTTGCGTCTTCAGGGGGTTCGGTACACGAAACTCTTCAAAATTTCTAATACAGTTTATTTTAATCAAAATTCTTCCGTTTTCTTATGCTTAAAATGTTTGTTAAATCATGTTTGTATCTGAATTAGAAGAGAAAATATTAATATTTTCGTTTTGGTTTGTTTTCAAAATTTCAAGAATGGTTGTCAAAAAATGAATTCTTGTGAAAATGCGTTTTCCTTCATGATGGGTTCACCACTTCATCACCATTTCTCGTATTTAAAATGTTATAGTTAAAGAACTGTTAAAGATAAATGCTTCATACTTAGAACATGTCTTTTTTATTGTTATACTTTAGTTTTAAAACCTCAAACTTGAAAAAAAAAATTAATTACTTTTGAAAATATGATTTCTTTTTTAAAATAAAAGTTACATCATTATTATTTCTAACTTTTACTTATTTTTTTTTACATGAAAAAATAATATTTAAAAAAAAATTGAATCAAAATTAAAACTTAGCTATAGCTGTTTATTTGAATGTAAAAAAAAAAAAAAAAAAAAAAAAAAAAAAAAAGAAAAAAAAAAAACGAAAGTTTTTGAAAAATACTTTGAGTTATAACGATGTTAAATTACTTCACTTTTTTAATACATTTTAAATAATTTTTTTAACTATACGAGAAGTTTTATCATGCGATTTTGTTTACAAATAATATGATTAACCATCGCAAAAATTCAATATATTAACTCAAAAAATAAATTAAAAAAAGTGTCCCGGATCCCCTTAAGCACTATATATATATATATATATATATATATATATATATATATACTAGCAGCCTTCGCCCGCTACGCTGGTCAGTTTTTTTTAAAGAAACTTTAAATCAAACGAAATTTTTATATGATAGTAATTTTTAGTTTTATATTGTATTTTAGTCTGTATGTCATCGGAGAAAAGGCAGTCATCTAAACAGAAAGTTCAAAGTTAGTCACCAACGAATGACGTAGCGCTCAACATGTTGTATATATATTGAGAATTAAATATAGCTTACATAATCATGTTAACCTGAAGAACTCACTTCCAAAGTGCAGGTTCAATAGATTTTTTTTTATACGATTATTAATAAAAAAAACCCAGACTTTCTTTTATATATAAAGATTGAAAATTTCAGCTTTTTGCGCCGAAGACATCGCCAAATTAGAAAAATGTGAAGTATCTCACAAACTACTGGATTTAAAAGAATTTGCTTGGTACCATTCGATTCAGCATGGCAAAATACACTAAAATATGGTACCAATTGAATCGTCTACAAAATGGTATCAATTGAATTGACTACAAAATCTGATCTATATAGAAGGATTGAAAATTTCAGGTTTTTGCACGGAAGACATCGCCAAATTAGAAAAATGTGAAGTATCTCACAAACTACTGGATTTAAAAGAATTTGCTTGGTACCATTCGATTCAGCATGGCAAAATACACTAAATTATGGTACCAATTGAATCGTCTACAAAATGGTATCAATTGAATTGACTACAAAATCTGATCTATATAGAAGGATTGAAAATTTCAGGTTTTTGCACGGAAGACATCGCCAAATTAGAAAAATGTGAAGTATCTCACAAACTACTGGATTTAAAAGAATTTGCTTGGTACCATTCGATTCAGCATGGAAAAATACATTAAAATATGTTATCAGTTGAAAAATAACTACATAAGCCGATTTTTAAGGAATTTTTTTAAAGTTCGTTCTTTTTTTACCCCCCTTAGGAGTGGAAATTGCGAAAATCCCTTCTTAGCGGCGCTCGGTGCTATAAGAAGTATTTTTCCCCAATTTTCAAGATTATGGGCCCGGTAGATTTTTTTGTGCTGTGATTAATATGAAATCCAGACTTTCTTTTATATATATAGATAAGGATTGAAAATTTCAAGTTTTTGCGCCGAAGACATCGCCAAATTAGGAAAATGGGAAGTATCTCACGAACTACTGGATTTAAAAGAATTTGCTTGGTACCATTCGATTCAGCATGGAAAAATACATTAAAATATGTTATCAGTTGATAAATAACTACATAAGCCAATTTTAAAGGAATTTTTTAAAGTTCGTTCTTTCCCCCCCCCCCCCCCTTAGGGGTGGAATTTTCGAAAATCCCTTCTTAGCGGCGCTCGGTGCTATAAGAAGTATTTTTTCCCCAATTTTCAAGATTATGGGTCCGGTAGATTTTTTTGTGCTGTGATTAATACGAAATCCAGACTTTCTTTTATATATATAGATTGAATGCATGCATTTATATTATTTAATCAGCCCATTTCACTGAAATCTTTTAACTTTTTTCATTTTATTCCCCTAACAACTGTTATAAACTTATTAAACGGATCTTTCTCCTTGGCACACATGTGCAATGCCAAATTGGCGGGGGGGGGGGGGGAAAGCATATGCCAATGTGGTGCGTATATGACATCTGTGACAGAAACACTTATTGTGACGTAACTATAACAGTTAGACATATGCTGTCGCGAAATTTTTTTAGATAATTATACGTTCTGCAAAGTCGTAGTACATTATTTTGTTTTATAATCAATAGTATTCGCAGCGCACGCGATGTAAGGTTTTTTGGTACTTCTAGGTTATCCTATCGACCAAAAAATCATCGCCAAACTATAAGATTAAATGCCAATAATGGATAATCGTGAATGTCACATTCAATGACATTAAATAAGATTCACGTGTTTAAAATGTCATTAAGTGATATTAATTTCGTTTTTTCATTTGAATTTTTATTAATATTCCACTAATTGTTTTTTCGTTATTTAAAATAAAAATTATGTCAATATGTAAAATTTGGATATTAGTTTGGCGATTTGTATAATTTGGCAAAATTGGTCGGCGGGATAATAGAGAAGTACCGGATTTTTTAAGGTCATTTTTCTACACCTTGGGTAACATTATTGGCATTTTAGTAAGGATCCCCCCCCCCTTTTTTTTAATATAATATAGCCTATGTTTACCGGAAATAGTGTAGCTTTCCAACGGTGAAAGAATTTTTCAAATCCGTCAGGTAGTTTCGGAGCCCATTCAATTCAAACAAAAAAACAATCAAATCTTTCCTCTTTATAATATTGGGTATAGATGTGACGTCATTATTTACTGATTTTTATTAGTTACATATATCCATGCCTCTTGTTCTTTTAACAAATATTTCAAAATTCCTATGTTATTTAAATTATGTCATCATATTTTTCCAGATCAAATATTTTAATGATAATTTAATTCTTTCTCGTTCACTTTACTTCTAATTATGTCGCCATTTTTCGCAGAGAGCCTCTTATTTATGTAACCGATATTTGTGCGTCTTATATAATAAAATAGTTTTTTTTTCAAGTATGACGTCATATTTATTTTCCTTTGAATTATTTTTATTTTAATTTTTCACGTGGATACTGTTCAATTGAAAATTAATTGCCGAGGAGATATTATTATCCCAGATTTTGATTTTATTGGCAACGTGAAAGAAAAATGGTTATTTTTTATCGGAAAATTTTTAATTGATTCTGTATGAAAAATAATGAAATTTTGAACTATTAAGGAAAATATTTGAATAAATCAATTAAAAATTAGCCTATGTTCACCGGAAATTGTGTAGCTTTCCAACGGTGAAAGAATTTTTCAAATCAGTCAAGTAGTTTCGGAGCCTATTCAATTCAAACAAACAAACAAACAAACAATCAAATCTTTCCTCTTTATAATATTAGTATATATATATATATATATATATATATATATATATATATATATTAAATGTATATTAATGTATTCTGTTGTTTATTTCATTTTTGTTTAATAATATATGTGCAGTGTTAAATCATTATATCTCGAAATGTAGTGATAAGTGTTTTAATAAAATGTATTAAATACAGCATAATTTATTGATATTGTGTTTGTTTAAATTCAAATCAATTCATTGATAACGGTGATTCATTTCATTGCTTATATATTAAGTAATAAGACAAAATTATAATGTGTTTTATTTCGTTTAATATGAAAAAAAAATTACAGCCTGTACAATTCAGGATGTGTGATTAAAAAAGAATAGTTAACAATGGTTAATGCCATAGCAAGAAATGTTATCGTTGGTTGAGTAATCATAAAACATTATAGATGTAGCTTTCTTGTATCTATATTTATATAATACTCATGATATACAAAAAGGCATATTTCAGAACTCGTACGGTTATCGTTATTTTCCAGATCAAAAACCAGGATATTTTTATAAAAAGCTAAATCAAGTTCAAACATCCGAAATTTCGCCATATTTACGGTGAAATTTTCTATAAGAAAATACTGCTACTAAAGAAGTTTCTGGTTTTAAAATTCCTGGACCCGTACACACCCTGATTATTAGATAGCATCTTTGTCCCTGAAAAATAAGTACTGAAAAACTGATGAATGAATTATCAATCTAATATTTTAGTTTCCGAAATATAAAGCAAAGTATTCATGTTATAAGAATGTTCTATTGCATATAATTAACTCATAATAATGTCATCAACATCTATGCGTATATATATATTTACAACCATATGGACAAATTTAACTAGTCACTTGCGATTTTAGACGTTTTGCGAAATATCTAGAAAAAAATATGAGGTTTTATACTGAAACTCCAGTTGTGTAAACAGAATAAAACACGTCATATATTTCCGAGATGATCTTTTTCTCGAAACTTTATAGGGGACCGTCAACAAATTGAAATAAAACGAATATGTTTTTGATAACCCTCTCAAAACTAATTTAGTAAAAGCGTTCAAACTGTAGAGTATGATTAAGAGGCTTATATTAATAAGCTGTTTTTACGTTATGCCAATTGATACTTTTCTAGAATTTGCAATCATACCCATTTCTACATTGTATATAATTTTTAAAAATTCTTATTATTCATTTAGCAAAGATTTCTTTAAATAATACAGTTAACAATTCATATATATTTTGTATGGAACCCTTTCAGCGCGGGTAATATTTGCACTTTATATTTTATTGCTCTTTGGAGCTATATTTTGAAGGCATATCTTCATTCAGCGCTAGATGGTCTCCAAGTAGTTTAAATCTGTAGAATTGTTCACCAAAGAAGTAACTTATGTTTCTCAGGACAAGCAGTGCTTCATTTTCACATGTGACAAGATGCAGTATTTTTGGAAGAAAAAGTCATCCTCAAAAAGGTATTTTGACGATGATAACATACGATGTTAAAGTACCACTATGTACACTTAAGAATTTACCTTTTTTTATGAAAATGGATGTCTTTCCTAAGCACTCAGCACTCATACACCACGAAATCATGATAGGAGTGCTAAATTTCACTGATATTTTCAAGCAATATCTATTAAATTTCTTGCTTGCAACGCCAAACACTGACACTTCATGATCTGAAGAAACGCAAAACATCGATTCATTACCAAAATTATGTTATTCCAGTCCCGAAAACACAATTGCAATCTGTCCTTGCACCACTGAAATCTGTTCCTTTTTTTTTACAAGGCTTTATCAGGGCTACACTAGATACCGGGCTTGCTCATTCCTTATCACGACGTCACAAAAGGTGGCTGGCCGCTATCTGCGATTGGTACAAACAGGGCTAAAAGTGACGCACCCATCGTTTTGTACCAATCGCTGGATGCCATTCAGCCACCTTTTGTGACGTCATGAAAGGAATGAGCAAGCCCGGTATCTAGTGTTGCCTTGGCTTTATCCTCTCTATAAGTGATTGAAAATAAATTTCCAAGGCTGTTAAAAGTAAGGTAGAAGTTGAGGCATTTTCTCCTTCTTCTCGCCATTTTTGAATCTTAGGATTCTCAAACGGTTTATTCCTTTCGAAATTCCTTTCAAAATTCTGTCTTGTTTTAGTGTGATTATTTGTGTACGGCTATCATTTACACAATTACATTTCAAAATGTGATTTTCAGAATGTTATTGTAAAACTTCACTCACATTTCCCTGAAAACAATTCATTTTTTCGGCAATCGTATTTTAAGAAAGTCATTCATTGGATAGAGTGACAACTGAAGTTTTGAAGAGTCCTGTATGACTTTCTTCCAGCCCATTATGAATTCTCAACTAACTGGAACTTGCCTTAAAACACACACCTATACATATATATATATATATAATGCAATAGAAAAAATTACCTTAAAATACTTATAAGATAAAAACAAAAATACTTGTTAAATATGTTAAACTATTCGCATCATTAGTTCATTTATGCGTACATTTTCAGAATAGATTTTATTCATAAATTCCAAATCCACACAATTCCCTTTTTATCTCACATATCCATTTTTTCACACATTTGTCAGGCATTTTGATTTTACACAGAAATATATACTTTTAAATATTGGTACCACAATCAAAAATATTTTTAATAAACACCATTTAAAAAGGCGAACACCTTCTTAAATCAACACACTCGTACTTACTACTAAAGTTGTTCTGATCACTCTAGAAGGGAGGGGGGGGGGGTACTAGAACTGGAAAAGGCTGACGTCATTATTCAGTTTGTCGAGTATCTGGTGGCTTTCTTATAAGACATGTTGGACGAAAACTAGCTGAGTTGCTTGCAAAACAATCCTAAATTTTAAATATTTTTTAAATAATTTTTTAATTGGTTACTGATGATGAAATCTGTGTCTACTATTGCGATCCTGAAACAAAAAGTCTAAAAGTGACACACTTCCAAAAACATTTTTTTTTTTTTTTTTTTTTTTTTTTTTACAAAAGGACTTTTTTTTGACTAAAGGACTGATCCACTTACAATTTTCCTGCGGGACAGGTTGTTACAGATCAGTTTTACGGTGGAATACCGTATTTTCCAGCGAATAATCCAAGGATCGAACAACTCTTTTTGGACCCAGAAATCTTATTTAGTGATTGTTACAAATATTTATGGTGACCTAAAAAGTAACATTTAAAAAAAATTCTGGGTCAAAAAATGATTGTTTGGTCCGCGAATTATACGTCGGAAATTACGGTAAGCCACCATTTGAAGAATCGACCAAGACTCGACCGTCCAGACAACACTGACTGGACGGGCGAGTGGATTGTTCATCACGAAAATGTGCCTTCTCACACATCATTCACCGCTGAAAATTGGGCTAATTTTAGCGTGGCAATACTGCTGCAAGCCTTCTGTAGCCTAAACCTTATTCCCAGCGATCTGTTTTTTTTTTTTTTTTTTTTTTTTTTTTTTTTTTTTTTTTTTTTTTTTTATCCTCCCGGATTAAGACACATGTAAATAGAAGAAATTGGACACGATTCCAGTGATCCAGATAGTTTGACACCCTTGTTCACGAAAACTTCCAGGGAGACTATGCACAATGGAAGAAAAAACTCTTTCAGCGGTGTGTTCATGCCAAAGGGCCATATTTTAGTTCGCTGAACAAAAATGTTAAATAAATTTTGCATTATCAAATCAGTCTTGAAACTTTGCGAATACACCCATTAAAAAGATATAAAAAAGATATGTATATAAATATATATTATAAAAGAAAATATATATTATATATATAAATATATATTATATATATCTATATATTCATATATTCATATATTATTATACATAGATATATATAAATATATATTATATATATCTATATATTCATATATTATTATATATAGATATATATAAATATATATTATAAAATATCACAAAAATTTAACGTATGTATTTTTTTCCAATTATAAATCTATTGAATATACTGCAATTAATTAATGAATATAATGTATTGTTATTTTAGCCTGTTTTGAAATGCAACAGAGGTTAATTGAATATTGATTAAATAAACATCAATAATACAATGTCAGGAACAGAAATGTTATTATTGGTAGAGTGATGCCAATCTATTTCAAGTTCAACAGACGTTATACTGTATAAATGAATTATACATAACTTGTCATACGCAGAAAGCCGTATTTAAAGTGCATTATTCTATTAGAGAAACGCATATTGAAGAACTTATTCAATATTTAACAAATTAATGCTAAATTTTCAAAACGCAACTCACTTTATTGTTTTATTTGAATGAAATAAAGGAATAAAAAATAATTTACTCTATATTATTAACTAGTTTTACCTAACTTAATAGATATAGTACTATCATACTAAAAAAAAAAATGTGTAAAGGTACTTAAAGTTTTCTAGGAAACTGGGATTCCTAAAACTTTTTATGTAACGGGAACAGAAAAAATTCATATAACAGTTACAGATTTGGCCTGAAAATCAAAAAATCTGTATGATAACTAATAATTATTTAGAAAACAGGGATTCCAAAAATTTTTCATGTAACTGCAACTCAAGTTACAGATAAAATTTTAGTAAGATAAATGCAATTTTAGTAGACTCATTACAAAATACAGTTTTGTAGATTTACATTTTTTTTCCTAAACAGTGCACAGATAAAATGTTAGTAACCCTAAAACTTTTGGCAAAATTCACCTGTAATATTACCTTTTTTTTTTTTTTTTTTTTTTTTCTTACAGTGCAGTGGATTAAAATCTCGTATTTGCCTTAACATTTGAATTTAAATGTAACATAAGTTATTGATAAATTCAAATTGCATACACTTCCGGAATTTCTTTCTCCAATGGTTCTCGCAACACTGCTACCGGAATATCTCCAAGAATTGAATAAATTTTCGTTCTAGGACAGGCATTTTCCGTAGTCTGAAACAAGTAAGTGATCGCAGATCATTAAGTGAGTTTCGTTTAATACTTTTTTCAAAACAAATTATCCTATTTAATTAAAAATCTTTATTTGTTAAAATTAAATTAGAAATTTAGAAATCAAATTATCTGAATACAAATCAAAATTCCTAATTTTTAGAAAATCCGATATTTAAAAAAAATCTAATGGAGATATAAATAAAATTTTAAAATTATAAAAAAAACTTAATAATATTTCTTAAAAAAAGATTCTGCTTTCGAAGCTGGAAGATGGGAGGTGCTGAGTTTGTACCCTATCGCATCCGTCGGCATAATCGTTAGGAGTTTTCCGTGGTTTTCTTCGAATCTTGGATTTCCTTGCGTAAATACGTGCTGGTTCCTTTAGAAAAACCTTCACTAAGAGTAATCCCCCTCCCTTGATATGTCCCTCATGTTGATAATTGGCCGTCATAAATATAACCATTTAACCCAGTGACGTGCGAACAGAAAATTACGCCCGGGGAGAGGTTTCAATTTGGAGCCCTCTCCCCCCACACACACGAACAGTTTCATCACCATTTCTTCTTGTGACAAGTGTCACGAAATTGAAGAGCGTAAAAACACCAATGTATTCTATATTGAACACATGTTTCTTGCTTATTTTGAAACGTTAAAAGGTTTAATTTTAAAAACTAAATAATATAAAAGCATAAACTTTGCAGTTATATAGTGGCAAACATATGTGTAAAGAAGTATCTAACACTATTACCCTTTTGAATTTTAAGAAAGATGCAACATGCTATTTTTAGAATGTACATTCCTTTTCACAAAAATATTCAATATATTTATATATATGATTTTTTTCTTTTGTTTAAGAAGAAACAAACGACGTTGGAAATATAATTTCGGCGCTCCTCAATTTCCGCGCCCGGGGCGACCACCCTTTTCTTCCTACCTCCACTTCGCACGGTTCTGAATTAATCAACCAGTTTCAAAGTGATTTGGCATATTTTGGCGAGTAACAAATAATTAAATCCGTTACTTATGAAATTCTTATACGACGGTACGAGTTGCAGATGTTTGGAGATTTACCGCTTGTCACGGGATTAAAAAATACAGTAAAACCACTGTATTATTTTTTAATATTGTAAAAATATTAAAATTCTGTATTGCTATCGAAAACACACCATTGTACAAATTTGTATAATTTTGTTTTATCAGGATTTAGTGTGAAAATCATTTGTAAAATTCCATCATTACACTGAAACACTGCTTGAGTTACATAAAATAGAAACTATTAATAAAATTTGAATCTATTACAAAACCATTTTATTTTCTTATTGTTATAAATAAAATTAATTTACACTAAATTCTCCATTTAACAGTCTTTAAAAATTGTATGAAATCTTTATGTGCATACAAAATACAATATGCACCACTTTTTATTTAATTAACGACGGGAAATATTTTTGTTGATCTCTTGAAATGTAATTTTAGTAACTAAGATTTTAGGCAATTTAAAAAGCCTAAAAGAACTCTTATTTTTACTTAAAATATAAGGTGTTTTTATCAACGAATTATTACTTAAATATCGCAAAATAGTATATATATTTTTTTCTTTTACATCTACGAACAAATTTGTTTGTAAAGCTTTTTCTTGCTAACTCAGAAATAGTCTAACTCCTAGGAATAACTCTTTTTTTCTCTCTCTCATTGAGTGATTTCCGCAAGAAATGCACACACATTCTCAGCTGACAAAACTGATTGAAGGGGGCGGGATAAGCTTATTCAGACTCAGAGTCTAATTGTTTGAAGGTTTGAACAGTCACTGCCAGCTATTTAGAGTACTGTATACAGTTGCTTGCATCATAATATTCTCATTGTCACCTAACTAAGAATATACGCATGTTAAACAGGTATGAAGAAATTTCATCCTTTATAGATATCCAAAGCTAAAAAATAGAATTTAAAATCGGTTTTTTAAATGAAAGCTTTAAGTGATTCTTCAGCTGAAAATCGTGATAAAATATTTGTTATTTAGGAAATACATATAAATATTTATCTGTCATTTCAGAACCAAAAAAATATTCATATTTCTGAAGTTCTCAAAAACAAAAACTTCATTTTATCTTTCGGAATTTATATAATAATATTATTATGATGTTTGATAATCTATAAAAAATATTAGAAAAATAATTTGTTAATAAGTCCAACTTACATTTAAAAAAATTAATTAATGATAAATAACACAAAATAGGTTAAACCTTCAGATATAACATTTAAATTGATGCTTCTATTTAGCTAACATTTTCTTATCCTCGATACATATATAAATTACACAGGGTAGGTGATTGGTAATAACGCGAATTAAACTTTATATTTTTTAACTAATTTTATAAGAATGTGTGTTTTTAAACAGAAAATCTATTCAAATAAACCACGTATTGGCATGTTTTGGGGGAGGGAGGGGGGGAGGTACGGCTCAATGTTTATGCATTTTAAATCCAAATATACCATTTTAAAGGGAATTGCGCTAGCTTTGAGTTGGTGTTATGTGCTGTAGTAAAAATGTCTAGTTTTGTCTCGACACATTTATTTATTTATTTTTTAATAGTGTTTTATAAGTATGTTAGTTAATTATATATGTATATAAATTTAACATTTGATATTAAAAGACATCAGGAATCGATTTAGATAATTTTCATAACAAAGTTTTAAACGGGTATTTATGAACAAACTTACGTTAAGAATCTCTTTTTTTTCTTTGCATAAATACCTTTACCTCTAAATATCAGAAAAAATATGTGATCAAGAATTTTCTTCTATTCAGATATTTTAGTATATTAATTTAGAAACTTACTATTTAGTTAATTTAAACAAGTTAAATTAATTTCTTGATTAATAAAAAAGTAATAATAATAAAAAAGCAAAACACAATAGGTTCTTTATTAATAATTAATGAAATATTGATAAATGAACAAAATATGGTTTAAAAGATACATAACAGTAATTAATATATAAAAATATGAATTAACTGAAATAATAAATTAAAAGTTTTAATTTAACTAAAAAAGATTAAAAGTTATAGCAATAATTAAAATATTTACAATTTAATAACAACTATCTAAGTGCTAAAATATAAGAAATCGAATATTTAATAAAATCAAATTAACACATTAAAATCGATACCGATGAAATTTAATTCAATATTTTAATAAAAAGCAATTAAGTATTGTACTCCAGAATCATTCATGAGATACTCGCCAGTAATGTGACTTCCCCGGCACTTCCTCAGTAATGACTAACCGGGTACTTCCCCAGGAATGATTTCCCAGGTACTTCATGAGGAGTAGCGTCCTGGGGAAGTTACTCCGTGTGACTTTCCTGGGAGCTTATTCCTGGGGACATCGTAAAAGACTCTTCCCCAGGACGTCCTGATCTTGTCATTTTAGTATTAGGAGGAATATGGGATGAGTTGGAGCTCCTGGGGAGGTATTGAGGAGCTTTTGTGCTATATGGGTTACTCCATTTACAGCTGCTAGACAATTTACTATATAACACTTTTTATTTATTCATAATTCCATTACTATGGTTCTGAACTCCAAAAATAAGAGTATTATAACTGCTTATCAATGTAGGTTTTAAAATACGATTGAATTCATTGATAATGAAAATTTGCGTAATTCTTAAATTATTTTAAGCTTTATAACAAAGACATTTATTTATATTTTCCTTTAGTATGTTACGTGAAAGAAGAAAAAAAAAACATTAGTTAAAATATCCTTGGAAATAGTAAAGCAGATTATAATATAGTTACGTAATGAATAATTTTATCTTGCTTACGATCCGTCTTTAAGTAAAACAAAATTTATAAGCAAGTTCATGATGTATGATAAAAAGAACCATCATTAAGACAACATTAGTATAAAAATAACATTACTTTGATAAATCACAAAAAGAAATCATACATTAGTCGTATTAATATATAATTTGTATCTTACAAATGATCTGCCTTCTAACAAACACAAGTTATTGACAAGTTTATGATTGATAAATAGAAAATAATAAATTAAATAGTGTTTCTTGGTGCATACATTCCAAGGTCATGAGTATTTTACTGTTTCTTCAGTGATGTCAGACGATTATAAACATAGAAATTATATTGGTATATGATTAGGCTATACAATGTTTTTCACATGCTTAAAGCTATCTTTTATGCGTTTCATTGTCTCATGGAAAAAATTTTTGATGTCAGTTAAATGTTTAAATTCTAAACATTATATTGTTTGAAATATAACTCCACGAAATCTTACATGTTTAAGAAGCTAGAGGTTCATACAAACATTTTTTAGAGTTTTGATTACTGTCTATGCATATACTGTAATATTTTTTTGACTACGTTATATCACTTTTACGAAGCTTATTGTTAACGACGAATGTTCTTAAGTTTTTTTTTTCGTTTTTTTAAATGTAGTTTAATACAATTAGTCGTACAGAAAAAATAAATACAGAAGATTTTATACTACTGGTACACTTAGAACTATAAGGGATATCAAAGTAAATAACGTTAGAAGCATCAAATATATTATATTATTTGCAAACCTGTTTCGGTAGCATATAGCTTACCGTCGTCAGTGAATAAAAGATGGAAATTTGCTCATACATATAAGAGTGATGGGGGATTCAAGTTGAAGATTTAATAAACAATAGGACAACAGAGGATTAAAATCTGTTAAATTATTTGTTACGATTTTGATATACAAGCGATGTTAACCAAATTATAAAGAAAGATTGTGCGTGAAAATATAATATATTATTTTGATTTATAAAAAAGTATACATCAGGGTTCGTGCGGTTCAAGGGATTGAGAGGATTTTCGATGTTTTAAAGCAAGAAAATTCGTAGAGTATTGGTCACTGTATCTGAAGATGAATTTTTTTTCATTAAATAGCTCAAATAATACTTGATAAAAATTCTGATAGAGGAGCTTCAAAATCCTTGAAGTATATATATATATATATATATATTTAATCTTTAAAACCTAGGTATATATATATATACAGGGTGTCCCTAAACTCATGGTATATAGGATAGGGTGTGATAGAAGTACAAGACGAGTAATAATAAATAGGAAACCAAGGGTTCTAAAAGTTTTCCAAAGAAGATAGCCGCCATTAAAGTTTGGGGTCTAAAATTTCAAATGCACATAAAAAGCGGAAAAATTGGTCGAGTGATTTGCGGTCTTCACTAAAACTTTTTTTTATGTTGGTATTTTCTTGAAAATAAATTATAAAGATAAATTTCGAAAAATGCCGATAGAGGGTGCTTTAGACTTTGAAGTAATGAAAAACTATTTTTTGCCGTGATTTTTTGCAACTCATTAAATGGTTTCGTAAGTTTAGACTTAAATTTAAATTTTGAGCTCAAAATCTGAATAGTTGGGAGTGGTTAAGTAGCAAAAACTTAACTGTGGTCAGAGGGTTTAAATTTCAAATGATTATAAAAAACGAAAAAATTGGTCGATTAATTTGCGGTTGTCACTAAAACTATTCTTTATGTCGGTATTTTATTGAAAATGAATTATAAAGATAAATTTTATAAAAATGCCGATAGCAGGAGCTTTAGACTTTGAAGTAACGAACAACTATTTTTTACGTTATTTTTTGCATCTGATTAAATGTTTTCGTAAACTTAGACTTAAACTTAAATTTTGAGCTCAGAATCTGAATAGTTGGAAGTCGTCAAACTTAACTGTGTTCAAAAGGATCAAATTTCAAATGACTTTAAAAAACGGAAAAATTGTTCGACTCGTTTGCGGTTTAAAATAAAACTATTTTTTAAGTCAGTATCTTCTTGAAAATAAATTTTCAAGATAAATTTCAAAAAATTCCGTTAGAGGGCGCCTTAAACTTCTAAGTAACCAACAGCTAATTTTAACCGTTATTTTTTGTATCTAATTAAATGCTTTCAAAAATTATTAAATGTTTTCGAAATCTTAGATTTAAACTTAAATTTTGAACTCAAATTCTGAATCGTTGGGAGGGGTTAAGAAGCGCAAACTGAAGTGTGTTCAGGAGTTAAAATTTAACCCCTCCACCCTCGAACACAGTTCACTTTTGTGCTACTTAAACACTCGCAACGATTCAGAATTTGATCTCAAAATTTAAATCTAATAAGCATTAACAAGCATTTAATGAGATTTTAAAAAATAACGGTTAAAAATAGTTGTACGCTACTCCAATGTCTAAGGCGCCCTCTATCGGCATTTTGTAAAATTTATCTTTAAAATTTATTTTCAAGAAAACACTGATTTAAAGAGTAGTTATAGCAAAAACCGCAAACGAATCGACTAATTTTTCCGTTTTTTATAATTGTTTGAAATTTAAACCCTCTAAAAGTTCAGTTTGTGCTACTTAACCACTCCCGACAATTCAGATTTTAAGCTCAAAATTTAAGTCTAAGTTTACGGAATCATTTAATCAGATGCAAAAAATAACGCGATAAATAGTTGTTCGTTACTCCAAAGTCTAAGGCGAACTCTATCGGCATTTTTTGAAATTTATCTTTATAATTAATTTTAAATACAATACCGACATAAAGAATAGTTTTAGTGAAAACCGCAAAACAATCGACCAATTTTTCCGTTTTTTATAATCATTTGAAATTTCAAACCTCTAAGCGCAGTTAAGTTTGTGCTACTTAACCACTCCCAACTATTCAAATTTTGAGCTCAAAATTTAAATTTAAGTCTAAACTTACGAAGTCATTTAATGAGATGCAAAAAATAGTTTTTCATTACTTCAAAGTCTAAAGCGCCCTCTATCGGCATTTTTCAAAATTTATCTTTATAATTTATTTTCAAGAAAATACCAGCATAAAGAATAGTTTTAGTAAAAACCGCAAATCAATCGACCAATTTTTCCGTTTTTTATGTGTATTTGAAATTTTGGACCCCAAACTTTAATGGTAGCTATCTCCTTTGGATATCGTTTCTGACCCTTGGTTCCGTATTTAAAAATTACTCGTCTTGATGTGTTGTATCACCCCCTACCGTATATACCATGAGTTTAGGGACACCCTGTATACATAAACAGTAAATACATTACTGTGTAAAAAACAGTGAAGTAAAACTATAAAAAAAGTTATATGTTATCGTATTTGCTTAAACATACTTGAATTGATTTTCATTACATCAAGCTTTGGAAGAAATGACTTTTCAATGGAAGATATTCTTTATTATTTGCAAAGTAAATTGATAACAACATATTTTAAAGAAAACTGTTTCCTAATTAAAAAGACTAAAACTTTTAACCGTAAGATATCTTTTACCAAACGAAATAAGAAATATTGAACTTATATAATATTGAGGCCTAAGGGATTATTTTAAAGCAAAAGTGGATTTTTCTATTAAAGAAAACTATATTTTAGATGGATTTTTCAGACTTTGAAAGAAATGTCCACAGTACAAAAAGCTCTTTTACTCTAAAAAAATAGATTTGCTTTTAACCAAAATCTTTTATGTTTTGAGATATTTCCAAATGAAAAAAATTCTTTCTTGATAAAGTTTCATTTTAAGCCGATCGGTTAAAAATGATTAAAATATAAATATTACTAGCGGGACAGTTTTTATTATCAATATATTTTTCAAGAGATGTGTAACATAAGTAACTAATAAATAAATAATGATAAATGCGAACATATTAAAATTAATTATTTAAATGTATTTGGAAACATCATCTATCACCACAGGCAGCAGTAATGAAATAGAAAATCTGGTGATTAGAAAAACTATCATCTGCAGTGTTATCGAAACTTTTTATACAGGGAATCCATAATAAAAAATCGGAGTTATAAATTTTAATAATTCCAATAGTAAGCATTTTACCATGTTGGTTCAAGGTTACAAATAAACAGTAATTCAGTCAAATTATAATGTGGACAGCTTTCATATTTACTCTTTTGTATGGCTACATACGCAGAATGGCGACTGCTGATCGTAAAGCGTTATTGTTTGCCTACAGTTTGCCTACATTTTACAGGGACAAACCAAAGAAATCGGTTAAAGAACTTTATTTGCATAGTAATTGCTGGGGTGTACATTTTAAAATTCGGTATGCGCTTTTAAATTCAATTAGTTTGTTGCATATTACTCTTTATATATAAATTTTATACCTCATATAGAGGACTCCACTAAAGTATTCGTATACCTATCTTCTTATTAGCGGAAATTGCTGAAAGAAGATTTTCAACTGACATAGGTGTATCTCTAAAATGAACTAAATTTTGAAATCCATACTAGTAATAGATACAAATCACTATATGATCTACTGGGCTGCCAATAAATTTGGATAGTTTTTCAATTGTAGATGGGAACAGCTGAAGTTCGGTTTTGACATGCGTTATACTTTTCGTATCATGAAATTAGATGTAATATTTATCGCGTATTTATCTTGTATTCTACGAAGTTTTCTGCCAGTCAGCTTAAAATCTAGAAATTCCTTTAACAAAACAATTTATGTCTAAATTTATCTTCTAACGTTGACTATTAATGGCGTAAATACATGTATGCGAATAATTTTCAGTGCTTCATGCTCCTACTGCATTTTTATAGTGCTCTTGCGCTGACTATCCTTCTGTCTGTTCAGCTATTATTGGTATTGTTGTTGTTTCACGCTAAAATCGATAATTCGGATTTAATCATCAGTAATTTATATGAGGGTAGCATTCTTTGCCGGCTGTACAGTTCGGTCTCTCCAAGTGAACCTGAAGCTAAATGAAACATATCCGTCTACCTGATCCTATGTTTTAAAACAATATGGACATTTAACAGGGAATGGCCTATCTGCTTCGCAGAAAATGATGAAAGTAAATACGGTTTTATATTTTCTAATGTGTCAAGCAATACTTTTGATCATTTAGCCAGATGATTTCTTCGACTTGCACTTTAATATATAAGCAAAATTCTAATTGCATTTCAAATGCAGGAATACAAGAAATATGTCTTTGCTCATATTTCAAAACTTTAAGCATAAAAAAGCAGAACATTTCAAAATCCAGTATTAACTGTGTTTGACATTGAAAAGTCAGAATAAAGAACATATGTTAGCCGAATGCGCTAGATAATAAAAAAAAATAACAGTAAATGTTTTACGTAATATTTCATAACTTTATGCGAGCAAAATACAGTTAAAAAGAATTGATAAAACAACTAAACGAAATGTTACGTAAAAACATGATTACTCCAACTTGTATCCTTTTTTCAAATTATTTTTTCATATATATTGTGAAATATATGTGGGAATAAATTGTGTTTTGAACCAATTTTTCATTATTATAAACTGCGTGCTGCTTATATTTTTGAGGTATTTATTTTATTTCATTTATGAAGTAAAATGTCTCAAAGTTTTTTTTTAACTCTAAAAATTGAAAAAAAATGGACCAAAAAGGATTAATTTTAAGGTAATATGTTTGAGTTTAGATTTTCTTTCGGAAACAAACGAAACAAATATTTTTTTTTATTTTTTATTTCAAACGAAGAACTTAACTAACAATATTTTAGTTATTTAATATGTTTAGACAAAATAATAAAAAAACAATGTTATTTTAATAAATTTTGTGAAATTACTGAAAATTGGTTGAAGCTTTATTACAGTTTAAAAACTCATAATGACTTTTGCCCTTATAACTTTTCTAGCCGTTTTTTCAAACATTGTTAACCGACATTTGAAATCCCACGTAGGTTATCCGATCTAGCTTTTAACAGTGAGTATCAAAAATTAAGTCATAAAACAGCGCCTATAAAATATAACAATAGTTTCACTGTTGAAAAAAAAATCCTCATTAAATGTATGTCATGCAAGAATGAAAAAAAGTTTCTATAAATTTAAATGTGTGCATTTCTAAGATTCTTCGGAAGTAGCAGTAAAACAAAAATATTGCAAGAAATTTTCCGAGATAAAAAGTAGAATTAGTTGGATGTACCATTCCCAAATTTTTTTCTATCTAATACATCTTATTTCTTCCTGAAAATGCAGCATATCAACACTACCGGTTAGAGTATTTACACCAATATCTAATAAGCAACAACTTATGTCAATTTCTAACAAAATGAGAAGTTTCATGAAAATACGTGCATTAATTTTTAAAATACAGCTATGCATAAATAATAATAAAAAAAAAAAAATCTGCATAACAGCATAACAGCATAGTTGCATTTTTCTTTTCATTAAAAGGAAAATTACACACGGTTTTAATTACCCTTATTTTTTCAACTCCCGTATGTTTTAACATATCCATCATTAAAATAATTATAACAAGTTGGAAATTGTACGTGAAGTGTAGCAAATGAGGTGCTTTCGTGCGATAACGAAGTTTTAAAAATATCACTCTCATACATCAATCTCATAAAATTGTAATTAGTTAATTAGTACAATTAAAATGCGCACCAAACAATGTTCTCCCTATACCATTATGTGATGGAATACTTTTGTGTGGCCTTGTAAATCAGTAACAAATGCTCTTTGCACCAGAGATTATGTAAAATGTATATTATAATATGAACTTTATAGATGAATATCAATTTTATTATGTTCGAATGAGAATAACACCATTAAAATGCATTTGAAACATTTTTCCCCATTGACCGTAATGTAGTGAAATAATTTTGATTGTCCCTGTAATTGATCTATGTATCCGATTTCGATAAAATTTGAAATGACTCGACAAAATTATGTAATACTTATATATTTTAAATTTCAAACGATTCAGTTGGGTAGTTTTTGCGTTGTTATAGGCGGACGGACGGACTGAACAACAACTATAGGTGCTACGTATTTACATAATTACGAAAGCACCTAAAAACTGCACCTGAAGTTTGATGAAAATAAGTGCATGGATTTTTCAGATACAGGTTCATTCCATGTTAGCTTACGTTACAATTTTGCACAATTTTCAGTAATTTTAGTAATAGAATACATACAAAAATATATTCAAAATGTAAATTTCAAATGATTTGCAAATTAAACTTATTCAAAGCTCAATTTAGATGAAAATTACCTAATTTTAATGTTATTTCTTAAATTTTGGTAGTTTTATTTACTGTGTAAACTGTCATTATTGAGAAAGATGTGTAAGTTATCATATAAAGTGTAATTTTCATTATCAATTTTTAGGTAATTTTCATCCAAATTGATCCTTAGCTAGGTTTCATTGGTAAATCATATTAATTTTACATTTGAATATTTTTTAGTGTTATATTACTAAAATTAGTGCAATAAATTTTTCTAAATGTATCCTACATTACCATGGATGGCCCTACAGCTATTGCATAAATCGAAAAAAAAACTGCATATCAGCATAGCTGCAGTTTCCTTTCTTTAAATAAGAAAATTAAACTCTGTTTTAATTACCCTTATTTTTTTCAACCCCCGTATTTTTTTTAACTTATCCATTATTAAAACAACTGCATTTTAAGTGGCATACTTACATCATATTCCTTTTATAATTTTATAATATTATAATTCCTTTTTTTACAATGTATTTATAATCGTTTCATGGCAGAATCATTGTTTTAACATCATATTTCAATTATTAATTTTCATTCTCTTGTTGACAAATGGATTTACTCTCATATTGGTAAATTGATTTAGTCCCCTCTAAGTAAATTAATTTATTCTGTTATTGGTAAATCGATTTAATCTCTTATAGGTAAATTGATTTCTTCCGTTACTGTATTTCCACGTCCATAAGTCAACACGTTTGACGTTCAAAGACATTCTTTTGTTACATACTTTGACTTGTTTTCCCCTTGATTTCAGGGAAAAGAACTATTCAAAAAATCAAATATGATCTCATCTCGATTAAATAAATCAAATTAATTTTGAGGATAAATTAGCTGCATTGCAAACTTCATAATGCCAATAAATTTAATGAAAGATTTGAGACTATTAAAATTAGAGAGGTGAAAATCAATTTCAAATGAAAGACTGAATTCAACCGAAGTTTTCCAGAGTATAATCCGCGGATTAAACAGACATGCTGGATAAATTGAGTTAACCCTCTCATGCATACGGGCCTCATATGAGGACAGATAATTATTGCATTATTAAGTAAAAAAAAATCGAACATTCATTTATGGAGATCATATTTGTGGATAGATAATAGCTAGCATGCAGAACAATAATAAAATTATTTTAAAATGGGTCTTTCATTTATCATAAAAAAGATTTTTTGTGAATAATGAAAAATAATGAAAAATAAGTTATGCATGAGAGGGTTAAGAATAAAGAAAAGGAGACAGATATTTATTTATTTATTCAACACATGCATCTTACTTCTGTACTTGACATAAAAGACCTGTTATAAGTCATAGTCAATATACAAAGATCAGACAGCGCAGGAAAAATTATGAAAACTGGAGAAATACAGTCGTGAGCTCCACAAAGACTGTGCAACGGAGCCTGTGGGAATCGAACTCACAAACCTCTTACGCTTTCAAGCGTTTAGCCTGCATTTTCGCCGTTCCCAACCGATACATCCAAAATAACAAACTGCGCCTGCCTGTGGATTTGGATTGAAATTTTCTCTATTAAAAAATTGTACGTACAGGGTTACCATATTAGCGTTTTTATCTTATCAGGCGTGACATTTTTATCCCATTTAACATTATTATTTTATTTTTATTGACAAACAACACTGTTCTATAAATAGTTTCATGCGATTTTCTTAAAGTACGTATTACTAACGCAGTTAGGAAATAATTTATTACTCAACAGATAATGAGGTTAATTTTGCAAAATGAGTTTATCAATGATAAGTCAAGTGATTGGCAGCATGGTGCCTTAACCACTCGGCCACGGAATCCCCAGGAGACATACAGTGTATGTATTGTCTAACAGTTGCGAGTAAAGCAACTGTGAAGATTGTCACATGATTGTTACTGTTATTTTCAATCGTATAAATAATTTATGATAACTGCAAGTAAAAATTCCAGAAATAGAAAATTTTATCCAATAAAAGCACTTTACCGATGAAAAAATTTCCCTCAAGAACATGATATTATTATTATTTTTTACAGGTATCAGTTTGCCCAAGTATTATAATCTTATTGCTGACACACACAGTAGGTTATCACAATTTGGCGTAATTACTACTAACCGAAATACCATCGGTAAATTCCACCAATAAAAAATGGTTATAAGTTTTTGCCATGATTTTTTATTGAATTTTTTTTATTAATGAAGCGTTTAAATTAAGAGATCATTTTCTACTTAAGAGAGTTTTTCCACTTAACTTTATTGGTAGAAATTTTCGGCGGTGGTAATGAACTCATACGAAATCTGTAACAGTTGGAGCTTCAGTATTTTAAGGATATGTCAGTTCCGTTTCTTAATAGTTGCATGGTTAATTCTCGGTCTCGAAGCTATCTGATATATTTTGAGCAGCCACTCGTTTAAAGGTAACGTTATTTTAGAAATTAATAATCTTACTTTTTTGGTATTACTGATTGTTGATATACTGTCTACTTTATCTTTAAGTGTCAATTATTAAAGGCTAAATTAAAAAGATTCATCATAAACTATCGGTTCTCATAAATAGGTGTGCGTGTCATTTGAATGCGCTTGAGAGACAATCTGGAAAAGACCACAGACAAAATAAAATACGAAAGCCAACTTTGCGTAACGTTGCCCCTCCCCCCGAATTCATGCGATAAAAAAAAAAAAAAAAAAAAAAAAAAAAAAAAAAAAAACGTTGATTTCAGATTAGTTTCAGTTCTTTTTAAATCTAAAATTTGACTATTTTTACAATCTCAATGTTGTGACACAGATGGGTATGCCATAATATAGAATCGATTGGAGTACCTAAAATCGAGTATGTTTACGTTTTTTTTTAATATACCAAATCAGACATTAATTGTGTTTAAGAAAATTAGATTATGAGTATGTTTTTGATTACCTATTTTGAGATTCTAGAATGTGGTTACATTTAGAATACTATTAAAACTCTTTTTGTGAAATTAAGTTAAATTTACTGAGTTAAGTTTACAATCAATACCTATTATATTTATATAAAATGATTTCATAGCCTTAAGGGTGTATTCGAAAAACTATATTTACATCCATAACAGCTTGAAATTTTCACTCATTTTTAAAAATAGAAAAATGAAACTTGTTGTGGTGATTTTTGAAGTAATGTATAAGATGTCGCGTGATTTCATTTTTCGCTCAATTCATTAGAATTTGATTTCTAAACAATTATTTTCTAAGTATGACCTTTTTTTCGTATGCAGATTTAGAAAATTCGGTTCAAAACAACAAATTTGATAGCATTTTTTGTAATGTTTTCAGCATTTAGTAAAAAAAAGGCAAGCAGGCAAATTGTGTACTTTCTAAATAAGAGAATTTTCCAGTTTGATGCGTTTGAAAGCAAAACGGAATTTAAAAATAAATAAGAAAATAAGCAATTTAGCCTGTCTGTCTGCATGTCTGTCTGTCTGTATGTGACAAAAAATTTATGGGCGCTCTATCTCAAGAACTAATGCTCGAAATTTAATAAAATTTTATATTCTGTTAGACCTTGATATGAATTAGTGCCTATTGGTTTTTGATGAAAATCGAACAGCAGGTGGCGCTGCTATACTACGTTTTTCATGATTTTCAAGATTGCTGAATTTCACCAAACTTCAGATTCTGTGACCCCTTGATATACATAGACGCTGATTAAGTTTTGGTGTAAATTGGCCAGCAGGTGGCGCTGCTATGTCACGGTTTTCATAATTTTCATGATAGCTATATCTCAAGAACTAATGCACAGAATTTCACCAAACTTCAGATTCCGCGATAGCTTGAGATACATAGCCGCTAATAAGGTTTTGGTGTGAACTGCCCTATAGGTGGCACTGCTATGCTACATTTTGCACGATTTTTGCGATAGCTGTATCTCAAGAACTAATTCAGAGAATTTCATCAAATTTTAGATTCTGTTACACTAGAATATATAACATAATTAGACGCTGATTACATTTTGGTATTAACCTTGCAACAGGTGGTGTAGCTATGCTGCATTTTGCACAATTTTTCCGATAGCTATATCTCAACAACCAACGCACAGAATTCCTTCAAACTTCAGATTTTGTTCCAAAATGACATATAACATAATTACACGATGATTACGTTTTGTTATAAATCCTTCAACTGATGGTGCTGCTGTGCTATATTTTACACGGTTTTTTTTTTAAAAACTAGCTATATCTCAAGAACTAATACACAGAATTTCATCAAACTTCACATTCTTTTACACCATAACATAATTAGACGCTTTTTTACGTTTTGGCATAAATTGTATATGGTGTTGCTGTGCTACGTTTTGCAATTTTTTTGTTATAACTATATCTCAAGAACTAATGGACGAAATTCCATCAAATTTCAGATTCTGTTAGGTCTTGACATCAATAGATGCTTATTAGGTTTTAGTATAAATTACCCAACATGAGGCACTACTAAGCTGATTTTCTCAGAATATTAATTAAAATTTGCGTTTTAGGCTTTTCGGATACCAGAATCTCATTAGGCTAGGTCAAATGTTCGAGGAAATTTGATAGTGGGTAACTTTGGGGTCACCACGTTTTTTTTTTTTTTTTTTTTTTAGTATTAAAATGTACTTATGAGATAGAAGAAAGTTTTGGGATTGACACATCCAACTAGTTTTTTTTGGCACCAGATGTTTTCTTTACATTACAGGTCTGTCCCTTCAATCATTTCTTTTCTAACCGAAATATGAATTTAGAATTTAATATATATATGTATGATATAGTTACATTATTTATATTATGAATATTTTAAGAAATATTTAAACAGTAGTTTGTTTACAAACAAGTTTGTGCATATTATAAATATTTTTAATAATTTGTCGAAATAGAATACTTAGACAGGAGTTATTTTAGAGACAAGTTTGTCCTTTTGAAGAAAAAATTACAACGCATTTTATATGTAACGGAAAAACATGTTCTCAATTTCTATTCCATCTAATGAATTTTTTTTATATGGAAAGAAAAACAAAGTCAAAAATACACAGTATCCTCGAAAATGCAACTCGAAAAAAGTATAAGCGCTTAGAAAAAGTCTGTGAAGTAATTACTTGAAAGAAGACTTTTTCTACATGTATATTTGTAATCTAAATTTAATTTTGAAGTTTTATCTTGATTTTTTACGAAAGACTTAATTTACCAGCTTTATTTTTCTACATGGAATTTAAGATTGCAGTTTCAAAAATATTGTCAATAATTTTAATTCAGATATTTAAATGAATTTTATCATTTTTCTGTAAAATGATAAAAGAAGGTCAAATATACGCAATATTACTGAATGTCATAATAATCGAAAAATACTTTGTAATAAACATTTATAAGGTACTCTGGTGTAATAACGCCACTTTAAGGTTCTACCAATTTTCACGGCTCAGTTTTAGTTTGTATTTTTTAAAGAAATATATGATTTGATACAGCAACTCTCATTGACTATCTATATAAAAAAATAATTTAACAGATATGTATTCATAAAATGTAATGGCGTGATTTCTTGACCAATGCTATTTGGCGTTATTACACGCCATGCAAACAAAACTATGAAATAAGATGGAATAATTGCATGTAGATTGCCCAATTCTAAAAATACAAACTCTACAAACTTAGAAATTGACAAATTGCATTCTAAGCTATTGAAAATGTTCAATTTTTTGTGAAAGTGTAAGAAAAATAAAGGTGTGGTGTGGGGGGGGGGGGGGGAGGATGAGGCAAAAGAATATCAGACCAAGAGCTTCTTTTTGCTTAAAAAGAACCGCTTAAATAGAATTATTAGAAACATTGCACAGTTTTAACTGTGTTTATTTGAATCAGTATTTAGGATGTAGCTCGGCCACTGTAGGGTATCAACCGGCGTATTAATGCCAAGGATTGGCGTTATTACCCCATTATAATTATTGCGCTGTACATTTCAAATTACAAATTATCTCGAGAAGATATCCAAAATCTTCAACAACATTTTGAAAGTCCATGACATGTACAACAAATTTGTGTAATTAACAAAGTATTTCCGGATAAAAAAAATAGTCTTCACATCACAAAACTTATCTCGCAAATTTTAGATGAAGCGTTAATTTTAGTTGCTTGTAAAAACAATAAGACCTAAAAATAAAACAAATTGAAGCTGTTTTTTGCGATTTATATGACTCAAAACCCTTCTGCGCAGAGCACATGGGTGTCACTTACCAGATTATTTCATAATTATGCAAAATATTAACACTTAGCGTTATTACCCCGCCTGGCGTTATTATGCCAGACCACCTTATTTTTAGTTTATGTGTGAGAGGAATTTCTCTTTAATAATAACAAATAATAATAATAATAATAAACTGATTCTAAATTTAATTTTGAAGTATTACCTTGATTTTTTTATATAAGACTTAATTTGCCACCTTTATTTTTATTATACTTGGAATTTAAGAACGCGTTTTCAAAAATGCTGTCAAGAATTTAATTCAGATATTTAAATGAATTTTATCATTAGACTGTAAAATGATGAAAGTAAGTCAAAATGTACGCAATAATACTGAATGTTGTAACTATCAAAAAATATTTTGTAAAAAAGATTTTTTTTAAATTCTAGTCTGGGGGAAATTTCTCTTTAATAATAAAAATAACAACCTCACCATCATCATTAACAACAACAAAAACAATTAATAATAATAATTAATAATAATAATAATAATAAACTGATGACAGGGAAAATGAAAAAGAATTTAACTGTATTAAAATTAATCTTTTTAATTATCCTTATTTATTGAGGTAAATTTTATGTTTAGTTTATTAATATACCTTAAATATTATGGATAGTTTTAAAATGTCCCGATAAAACAAATATGTGATGTTGCATGTTAAGAAGAATTATTTTATCATTGGTTACTACGGTAGAACTCCACCAATTCAAACGAAAGCACAGCATGTCTTATTACTAGTTGAATAAAGTCTTTTATTGATACGTTTATCGTTTCAATTGCTACGTCACTCAACGTCGAATGGCACTGCACTTTTCGCTTATCTCGTTTCAGTAACCGGTGAATGACAGTGCAATATATAGTATAAAAATTAAAAAAATTATATGGATTTAAGCAAAAACAAAAACAAAAAATTAAAATTTAGTTAATTTTTACGAATATTGATAGATGTTATTAACCTTAATTTAACAGAAATGTTAAAATTATTTGAAAATTTATAAACATTAAAAATAAATGATAGGTTAATGGAATTTGCAAATATTATACAGACATAAATATAATAATGGGTGACTGACAGTCTAAAATATGATATGAAAAAAAAATCTAGTTTTAATCAAAAACTAAAAATTTATTCAAAATTTACTTAACTTTTACGAATATTGAAGATGTGATTAACTTTAATTTAACAGGCATGTTAAATTATTTTTAAAATTATAAACATTAAAAGTAAATAACAGGTTAAATGTATATGCGAATATTATGCAGACATACATTTAATAAACCAAACTTGAGAGAAAAATTGGACAGAAGTTAGGAACAAACGTTAGTTTAAAGCGTGCTAGATTCTTGCTCCAACCACTGAGCCACTCCGCTGACACTTGAGTTTTAAACTAATAAAATCATGTTGGGAAAGCCATCAGCCATTTATTAGTCAGCCTTTGATAACGGGACAATGATAAATAGATTTTACTGTTCGATCAATCTAAAATATATGTTAAAACACCCACACATTCATAAATAACACCTGCATTCAACTTTTAAAGGTATTAAAACTATTATACAGTCATATGTAAAATAAATACATCATACGCAGGGGACCCAGGTTTCGCTTCATTGCTCTGGCTATATTTTCACTCCTGTTGAATTTATTGTACGTAAGACTATATAATATTTGTACATATCTTTAAAAATTGAATGCAGATGTTATTTATGAGTGTATGTGGGTTTTTATAAAATAAAGTGTAGTAGCGTCAAATCCTTTTTGCGTAATACGTTGCAAAAAAATTGCCATTGCCAAAAAATAAAGATTTGAGAATAAATGATCCCTGAAAATGTATTACTATAAGTTAGTACGCGTCTAACATAAGAAACATATGAGTTGGAAATTGCACGTCAAATTTAGCAAAAGTGGTGCATTCGTAGCATTAAGAAGTTTTACAAATATTCAGATTTTTGCGTAATAGTACACAGATACAGTAGAGATGGGCTGTCCAACGCGGCACCCGCGGGCGCCATGGCGTTCTTTGAAGTTTTTCTTGGCACCCTTTTGAAGATTTCCTGTTATTAAACATTTTAGAAGTAACATTCGATTATAAAGAATGTTTTCTTTAAAATGACTAAGATTTTATCAGAGATATTTTTAAAACCTGTGTTTGGCATGCTGTTGGCTTTCGTCGTATATTAGAAACCAGCAATTATGAAATTTTAACTATGCATATTTTTGCAATTTTTAGCTATTGTTCATATTGTGTAATAGGGTGGATCGAAAAGTATAGGAAAAAAAATTTTTTTTAGAAATCACTATCGGCGCGGCGTGCAAAAGTTGCCTTTTATGCATACTAGTTTACAGGTTTTTTTTATTAAAATCCATTAATATCTTCCGGTGCCCCAAGCACCTCAAAAATAATTAAAAATTGAGTTTTTTATGATTTTTTTTATATTTTTTTGTTTATTTATTTTTTTCTTAATTACTTTTGGTGCGGGGTGCAAAAGCTATCTTTTATCTATCTTAGCTTACATATTTTTAAAAATAAAATTCATCCATATCTTCCGGTGCCCCAAGCGCCCCAAAAATAGTTTAAATTTGAAATTTTCTTGAAAAAAATTTTTTTGTTTTATTTTATTTTACTTTTTGAAATTCATTTCGCACTGGCTTGGAAAGTTGTAATTTACAATACTACATAACTCTGCAGTTCCCATATATTTTTTTAATCAAAATCCATTCACATCTTTGATGCACCAATTATAATTAAAAACTGAAATTTTTACAAAAATGTATTAAGAATTATAATTTACGAAAAATACTTACAAATTTTTAAAACAGTTTAATTAATAACGTATACGGTTACAAATAACATTAATTTTGCAATAATAAGTGACATATAAATTTAAAAATCAAAGCATTAACACTAGAACCGCGGAGACGGGTCATTTTGACCCGTACTCAGTGAAAAGTTGTCGATTCAAACCAGATAATTCTTCTTAAAATAATTTATATATAACTGCACAAAAATTATTTAAAATAAACGAGTTAAATAAACCTAAATAGAAATTCTGATGTGAATTATTTTTATAAAACTTGGGTAAATTTTCCCGCGGTTCTAGTGTTAAATCATAAAAATTACAAAAATCGAACTTACGTAGAGAAAAGTTTTACATCCTTCAATTTAAAAATTTACATACTTTTAAAGTTTGTAATCTTTTTTGGTATCAAAGTGTTTTATATGGCTTCTTGATTTTATTCTATTCAATATAAAACCGTGTCTCTTTTCTTGCCCAGATACAGTTTCTGATGCCTCAGACACTAGTCGAACGCATCTTTCAACCGCTTGGGTATGGCATGGATATTTTGGCCATTCATTCGTTTTTACAACTTTTATCATATTCTCAATTTCTTTGCAAGGCATATTCATCTAAAGAGGTGGTTCAAAACGTCCAACTGGTTGCCAGTCAATAAGTTCAAAATAATCCTTCGCTTTGAAGTTTATTTGGGGTACTTTGTAAATTCTCACTTCTGGTGATTTTCTCTTTTTATTTCTAGCATAAATTAGTTTTCGCATTGCTAAAGATCTGATATGCTCTCTGTTATCTGTGAGCATTGACAATAGAAAATTTTCAGGGTGGCAAAAAAAAAAAAAGAAAAAAAAAACTCTTTTGTTGAATAACAGCTTCTACGATCTTTCTTAAATTGGGTTCCAAATATCTAGAATATGTGATAAGTTTCCAAATATCACGCGCTCCTTCAGTTATGGATGGCTTTGTTTTGACATGAAACCATACAGGTGCATTACCTTCATAATATATGTTGTAAGAGTAATGAGATTATCAGAAGGATTTTCTGATTTCCTTAAAATTCTACACGTAGTTGTTAGCCATCTTGAGTGATAAACTGGACCAGGTTTCATTAATGCCAGATCGGAACCACATTCACCACGTGATATTGCTATGCAAATATCATATAAATATTGCTGGTCATTGCTGAGAACTCTTCTATCAATGTTGTCTTCCAAATAATGAAGTATAAAAAGTTTATTTTATCCATTTAATAAAATACGATAAACGATCTCTCGTCCTCTCGATCTACCTTTTACGTTAGATAAATTATTCTTTAACTGTTAATTTTACTTGTATTTTTTAGCTCAAAATTTGCATAAAACTCGATTTTCGGCAAATAATTAAAAGTTTTGGGGCATTGGAAGAAATTTATCAAAGTCGAAAATTATTTGGATGCATGCTAATATACTATAAAATGCATCTTTTTTATCCCGCTGATAAAATAATTTAAAAGAAATTAAAAAAACAAAAATTATAAATTTTTATAAAAATTTCAATTTTTTTACCATTTTGGGGGCGCTTCGGGGCACTGGAAGATATGGATGGATTTATATATATAAAAAAAGATTGAACTAATATATATATAAGGCAATTTTTGCAACCCGCGCCAAAAATAAATTTTAAAATATTAAAAAGCAAAAAATATATATAACATTTTTAAAAATTTCAATTTTTATTTATTTTTGAGGCGTTTGGGGCACCGGAAAATATGAATGGATTTCTATAAAAAAACATATGTGAATTAGTATGCATAAAAGGCAACTTTTGCACCCCGCGCCGATTCGATTATCCGAATTTCGATTTTTCGATCCACCCTATTGTGTAATAATGATAGTTAAATTTTTTTCATAGTTGGTAATAGCTCGTTTTAATACTTAAGAAGTAAGAGAAAACTAAACGTTTTCAACTGTCCTCCTCTCCTTTGTAGATAAAGGTGCATGAAAGCTCTGTTTTTTTACAGTTGTCACAATGACCCATTGGCTGTTTTATATGAAGAATAAAAGGACATAATTTTTTTCTTTCTTGACTTTTGATATTTTAGACGGTTTTTTTTTCTTTATTTCTTTTTCTACAAATTTGCTAAGAAAATAAACAGTGAAGAATGATTTCCATCTATGAAATCATTTCCAGACTATCCCTCTGAAAACCACCCGCATGGTTTGGTTACTATTATGATTGTTTGTTTTTGTACTTTTCATAAAGTAATCCACACCTTCAAAATAAATCAAACTGCATTTTCACATCCTAAAACAAAACGAGCAATATCTCTGATTTTTATACTTATTTATTTGTTATTACTGACGCGATTAAACTTTCTGGTGCCTTACCCTACAAACATCTTTGATATAGACCTCTTATAAAAAAAAATGTATAATTTGAAATTTAGTACGCGTAACTCCAGAACTTTAGGGGTCTTTTGTTTACTTCTGTACGAATCATTTGCATTGTGTTAAGACGTGTGTGTATACTAATACTATGTGATAGTATTGCCACATTTTTTTAGTCACGTAAATAATGGCGCCCTTCATTGAGTGACGAGAGCCAAGATGCGCCCCTGGTTACTAAAAGGTTGGACAGGCCTGCAGTAGAGTATCCATAATCTTTTGTGCATCACTGTAAATACTATCTGCTTTCTATTATACAGGAAGTAACGCGTAGTAAACCTCAGCAACGTATATCAATTCTATAAAATGTGAAATAGTGTGATATTATTAAAATGTGCCCCAAACAATGTTTTCCCTACATCATTATGCAATGAAATACTTTTGTGTAGACTAATAAATTAATAAAAAATATTCTTTGCACCATAGATTGCACAGAATGTATATTTTAGTGTATAATTTTTAGATGCATAACAATTTTATTACGTTTGAAAAAGGGTAACACCATAAAAATGCACTTGAAACTATTTTTTCTCATTGGCCCTATGTAACGTAATAATTTTGATTGTCCTTGCAAATAAAGTATGCATCCTATTGTCATAAAATTTGAGATGACTCGACAAAATTATGCAACAATTATATAGTTTAAATTTCAAACATTTCAGTTGGATAGTTTTTGCTTTGTTATATGTGAACAGACGGACGGACGGACGGAATGAAAGACGACTGTAGGTGTTACGTATTTATATAATTACGAATGTACCTAATAACGGGTACTGAAAATAATTTTACTCAAAAATATTAATGAAATCAAATGTGAATAACTTTGAAAATGAAACATCACATATTGAATTGCGTCATTGAATATTAAAAGTACGTATTGATACCCGGAAGTAAATTTTAATAATAAATGTCTTATGTAAAAATGTATATGTATTTAAAGTCATTTACATAATGTAGTCTAGAGATACAATTTCATTTCCGCATTACTGCTGGTAAAATAAATAGAAGTCACAAAAGTTTTTGCTTTTCTGTTACTTTCAAAGAATGAAACTGTTAGGTAAAAAAAGTTGGCAAAAAAAGAATTTAATTATTTTGTTTTCTTTTTTTCTTCTACTTTTTTTTACGTTCACATCTAGATTTAATTTATGTTTAATGTAGACAAAATTTCAGGAGAACTACGATCTTATTACGTAAAATTTTCATTTTCTCTTGCAATAAATTCTTCGTTTATAATAAATGTGAAGATAAGTCTAGACATTTTCATAATCTATAGTTAAAAGAATTAAAAAAAAAAAATCAGTTGTAAAATGTTCTCCAATAAGTACTTTTCCAAACAACCTTTTGGATAAATACTTATAAAATATTTATTCTCTCACACACTGTTAAAAAAAAAAAAAAATCTGCGAATTCACGGTAAAACTACCAGTAGCAAAGTAGCCAGACATTTACCGTTCCGTTAATAGATTTTCCGTTTTGGAAAATAAAAGAAAAGAACGGTAACTTTCCGTTACAAGGTTTGATTTTTAATGATAATAATCCACTTTAAATTAATGGACTGAACAAATGTCAAGCAATTCGAACTTTCCGAGGGATTTTGAGCAGCTATATTAATAATTTTATCTTATTTTATTTTATTCTATTTTATAATTTGCTTCAAGCCGTTTTGAGGATCGGACGCGAGACCTGTTCACAGCGGAATAGGTCTTTAGTGGCTTAGTCAAAGCTGTTGATGCCAGTCTGTATAAAGTATGTATTGAATGAGTGAGTGGGAAAATCTGTTGTGTTTTTCAAAGATTTCCTTTCAATGTATTCGTTAGAATATTCATAAGCGGTTTATTTTATTTTATTTTAGACCGATGCATAGTGCTTATAGTTTTTTAAAATCAATTTTAATTTTTTAACTAGTTTAAATTAAAAGAAATCACTGTTTTTTTAAATGTATGAATGATTTTTTTTTTTTTTTTTTTTTTTCAAAAATAATGTTGTAGACATTTTTTTGAAATTGTAGCACACAATTTATTTATTCTTTTGGGGGGCTAATTAGTTAAAAGATTTTTTAAATAAGAAATAAGAGAAAAATAAACAGAAAAATATGTAATTTAAAAAGGATTTGATTTTTTATGCTTCCTTCCTCAGTGGAATTCGAAGCCACAATTTACGCTCGCAGGCATTTAGCGACGTAATGCTTGAACATGGCCACGGAGACCCCGAAATAGCGGTGTTTCTCCATTTTTTCTTTCTATTTCCATCTGTTTCGCTATTTTCAGTAAAAAGGGCGGATTTTTTTTTATTCTTAACGGAAAATGCCCTTTTGTTGTAAAAAGGGACTTTTTCTGTGAAATTCAGGAAAAATATATCCGTGATTTTCAGATTTTTTTTTAACAGTGTGAGATAAAATATGCATTTGATTATTATTATTATTATTCTATGTATATACAGGGTGTCCGAAAAGTCTGGAAACGGTCGAATAACTCGAGAAATACATATGAGATTGAAAAACGTAAATATACGTGTTAAATATTTTTAAATAAGCTACTCAGTGATACCAAATTTGACCTTCGTAACCGACCCCCTGGGGGTCAGAGGGGGTCCAACTTTGAAATCTTAAATTATAACCCCCATTTTTTATTGCAGATGCGGATTCTAAGGACAAAAATACGCAACTTTTGTATTTGATGTTTATTTCGAATCCTCGTTTATCATGGTGTATTCGAGCATATTAAATCGATACATTTTTCGGCTTTTCCAACGGGATTTTCCTTAATCGAAACTAATTGGGGAGAATTTATGACATCAAATTCCTCGTCTTTTGCAAGAATAGCGTTTCCTGAAAATCACCCGTGCCGTTTATTTCGATAGTACTACACACAGTTAAAAATTTGACCCATTTGCTGTAGCGTCACTCCACAGCTTTTATAGAATATCTGTTTCATGACCAATGAGAATGTTCCATAACACAGTAAAGTACACTGTAAAAAATTGACACTTTTCCTGCATCGTCACTCCACCACTTTTATAGAAAACGATTACTTTACTGTGTAAGGAGCACTCTCATTGGTCACAAAAGAGATATTCTATAATAGCTGTGGAGTGACGCTGCAGCAAATGGGTCAGATTTTTAACAGTGTAGCACTATTGAAATAATCGCCACGGGTGATTTTCAGGAAACGCTATTTCTGCAAAAGACGGGGAATTTGACGTCAAAAATTCTGCCCAGTCAGTTTCGATTAGGGAAAATCCCGTTGGAAAAGCCGAAATATGTATCGATTTAATATGCTCGAATACACCGTGATAAACGAGGATTTGAAATAAACATCAAATGCAAAAGCTACGTATTTTTGTCCGTAGAATCCGAATCTGCAATAAAAAATGAGAGTTATAATTTAAGATTTCAAAGTTGGACCCCCTCTGACCCCCAGGAGGTCGGTTACGAAGGTCAAATTTGGTATCACTGAGTAGCTTATTTAAAAATATTTAACACGTATATTTACGTTTTTCAATCTCATATGTATTTCTCGAATTATTCGGCCGTTTCCAGACTTTTCGGACACCCTGTATATATATATATATATATATATATATATATATATGTGTGTGTGTGTGTGTGTGTGTATTACATTTGCTCAGTTATACACGAATATTTTAACACATAGCCTTTAATTTTCGTTAAGGGCTGCATTTTAAAAGTTAATTTGACTAAAAATGGTACTATTTTCATGGAGAAATCGCTTTAAATCTTTAATATAAATGTTTTCACTCTTTAAAAACCGATTCCCATTTTTTTCCTCACAAGAAAACGATAACCTTATAAAAAAGTAAAACTACTATTTTTAAATTATATAATTAATTACCGAAAATAATCTTCCATGTACGTTCTATAATTATTAAATTTCTTTCTTTTATATTATCTTGCTATTTCCAAGTCAGACAATTCTAAATACTTGGAGGATATTCTCGACTATAGGCTGAACTGGAAACAAGCATACTCATTTAGTCAGGGTGAAAGTCATCAGTAATTTCATCTTTTTGAAAACTCTTCTCACAACTAAAACTCCATCAGTATATAATAAACTTATTCCCTATAATTAATGCAAGGTACTTGTTATGACCTACTCTAATTCGGTATGGAACTTTATTTATACCTCTTCAATGAGTTGTTGCCTGCACAATAAACATCTCCGTCCTTTACACAACGCATCGCGCTAACTACGCAATTCAATCGTCCAAAGGGACCTTAAAAACATACTTTTGTGTAATTTTTATAGCAAAGGGTGTGACCCTCCAAACGATATTGTAGCATACCTACCTGATTATCATGCCTTCGTCCACCCCTATTGCGAGCAAACGCGTCAAATATTCTGTGAATATGGTTACTCAGTGAGGTTTTTGTTCACTTAATCTAGATTGCTGGTCTGTATATTACACATATATATACATATAATAAAAAATTCGCCTTAATTCTAAATTCATTATTTCCAATTCCTTTTAATATTTAACATTTCCCTTTCTTTTCATAATATTTAACGCATTATTGATATTCCATACATTTTATCTACGCTTTCTTCATTTTATTTTATTCCGAAAAACATTACTCTTTCAAAGTAACTCTTTCCTTAAAATCCTATTATACTGAATTTTTTCTTTTATTTGTTGCAAATATCTATTTTTCACTCTAAAAAATCATTCCCTACTAACGACGCGTGGGAGCTAATGGCATCATTTATTCCTCCGATGATCTGAGAGAAATCTTTTTTTTTTGCCGGTAAAATTTTCCCATTTGTTAAAATCATTTTTGTTCTGATGAATTAATTGTCAAGTTAGAAGTAGCCTTAAAATCTTGTATTCTAGTACCTGTTCGGATATAACCTCATTACATTGGCTCCGGAACAAATTTTTCTACGTTTTTCTAGTGCTAACAAAATCCCTCCACTTTCATTATCCTGTGAACGTTATATAAAATTGTTTAAAGGAAATCAGATGTCTCTGATTGATTTTAACGAGAAATTTTCAAGAATTTCATTTCATATCGTACCACCTTGTGCGTTACGCCTGACTGCAAAATTAAATCTTCTGCGGTAGTTGATCATATCGATGATGATTAAAAATAGTACGATACGTACTGTCACTGTCATATGCATTGTTGTGGAGTAGAACATCTTAATTGCAATAAGTATTCTAATCTGATGACACAATTCGACGAAATAACATATATTTTCGATAAATTAAGAGGTATAGCAACTCTGAAGAGTCTGTATGCTTCTCATTCATTTATGATTTCTCCAATTTTGTTTATCCTGTTTGTTTGCTTATTTCTATATATGTAATAATATCCAGCATTATTTTTATAGTTGTAATTTCAAATTTTTATACACATTTATATACCTACTTATTACAATAGTATTACAATATTAGTATTACTTATTAGTATTACTATAACAAGAAATATGTTTAGATTTTTTTTAAATGAGTTTTTTTGCGATTTTGCTAAAAATTCCAACCATTTTTTTATTGTAGTTTATTTTTTTTTTATAATTAATTAATTTTTTTAATTAAAGTAAATTTAAGTTAATTTTTTTGTTTTACATAAGGTAAAAATGTAATATATAGTAAAAATAAACTTGATAGCAAAAAACTCAAAAGATGTGCTTGCATTTTTGTTTTATAATAACTAAAGCCATTATGAGTAGCTTTAATTTAATTACTTTACTAGCGTTGCAAGACTTAAATGTACTCTAAATTTTACATTAAATCAAATTTAAATCTATAATTGTGGCACGCTTTTTCCTCTAGTTTTATTTAGAAGTTTAATGTTTGGTGAAATGTAAGCAAAAATATTTTTGGATTGCATTTGTTTGCTTCTAAAGCGGTCTTAATGCGTAATTTGTTTATTAAAAAAAAAAAAGAATATTATGTAAAATGATCTTTTAGCCTAAGTAATAATGAAGATCATTTTTGAATTATAACATTATGCAAATATATATATATATATATAATCTATATATATACATATATATATATGTATATAAAGTAGTACTGGCCATCCAAAAATAAAAAAATAGAATATAATAAATGAAACATTTCATTAAGATTCGAATGACGATATAACTTTTCTCAGATTATAAATAAAACAAGCATAATTTAACAATACAAATCTTCCATGCATATTTTTTTCTTTAATAACTAAAACTACTGTATAAATATAATTTATTAAAATAATTTACTGCCCCTAGAAATCTGAAACCCGCAAACAGGGAAAAAACTAAGCTCGTTTAGGTAAATAATTGTACATTATGCATAAACGTACATTTTACTGAAATTTTATTTTCTATTTATTGCCAGACTAAAATGGGCAAGCGAATTTATGAAGGCTTTTTATACCCACAAATATTGTCTGAAAGTAAAATATGTTTATTAACACATGTTGTATAATAACATTGAAAAACTAAAGCAGCACGTATTTAAAATTTAAAATTCGACAATTAATAATCCTCGATATACTAACAATAAGCATTTTGTAACATTATTGTTATTAAACTTATAATAACTGTAAATTATCGAAAGGAATTTCCTTCAATTTTTTTTTAGGAACGAACACTATTACGTTAATGGAAAAAGTTCAATAATTTATTAGCCATGACAGTATTTAGCATGCCTAAAAGAATCTAGCGAAAGTTACTTAGGTACATATTTACAGTATTTTGTCTAAATGTTAAATGCATTCTTTTTATTTTATTTATTAGTTAAAATCAGGTTATGGTTATGAAATTTTTTATAATTTGGTTTAATTGCAAGTAATCCAGTTTCTTTATGTACTATGCTTATTTTAAGATTTTGATGTAAATATAATTTTGATATTCATAAATTAAAAATATGAAACAAAATGCGTAATATAAATTGTCTTGAAACAAGTTTTTATTCTTGTAATAGTGCATAATTTTACGGAAATTCAGGGTCACCATTCTCTTAATGTTATTAAAAATTCAGATTGCCTGATTACCAGCACACTGGGACCTCCATGGCTGAGTCGCTAAGACACCACTCCACTAATCGCTTGCGAGTGTAGGAAGTTGTGGGATCGAATCCCACTGGCTCCATTACACGCACTCTTTGTGTGGAGCTCCTGGTTGTATTTCTCTTGTGATTTAAAATTTCCTTGTGTGCTATCTAGTCCCTGTATATGTGGATGATTTATAAGCAAGCTTTCATATATAGCACACAAGTAAGATGTATGTTGTTCAAATAAATAATAAAAACCAGCACATTTTTTTAAAAAGATTTTTGCCTAAATTTATGTTTCATTAAGTGGAACAAATATTTCTGTTTCAAAAATGTGGCTGCAATCAGGCAATTTGAATTCAACATAAATGCTACAAACTTTATTATCTATATAAAATATATTGTTTTGCCCCTTTGCGATGCTTTTTTAATTCATTATGCTTGAAATATTGCTCAACAAAATGCCACCACAAACAATATTTTCTCCATAAATCATAATGTAGTGGAATTATTTCAGCGTTCCAATAATTGAACTATAAATGGTATTTATTCCCAGAACCGAGTAATAAACTTCTATGCCCAGGGCATTTTCAATTTTTGTGATCCTATTAATTGGTTGACTTATTGATACTAGCAATTGTTTTTTACATATTACACACTTATTCGAAAAGAAATAAAAAAATTATGTTTACTGGAAAAATAAAAAAAACTCTTTCAGGACTAAAAAAAATAATACTATTTATTAAGATGCACTTTTAATCATATATTAAGGTATATTTTAACAATTTCGCTGCATTAACATCTCAAAAATCACATGTTTTTCAGAATTATGATTTTTAATGGAAATTTAGATGAAATAATGGAAATTTTTGTGCTACTCAAAAACCGAGAGCATGGATCCCGGTTGCCCATCTATAGTCAAGGCCTGTTTATTCTATGCTACGAAGAATGTATATCATAGTCTACTTCAGAGCGGTACATCATTCTTACTGTGCTTTAAATATTGTAATTCGTATATTGTAATTATATATTGTAATGTTAATATGTATATTGTAATTGTAATATTGTAATATTAAAATGCAGCACAAACAAGTTTTCTCTACAGATCAAAATAGAGTAGATTTTTTTGTTCGTTCCTGTAACTAACCTATAAAGGATATTTATTCTATACTACAAAGACTGAATATCAAAATCCACTTCAGTGCGGCATATCATTCTCATTATGCTTGAAATACCATAACCTTATTAAAATGCAACACAAAAATGGGTACTACTTGGTTATCCCGTCGACCAGAAAATTTTCTCCAAACTATAAGATTAAATGCCAATAATGGATGATCGTGAATGCCGCATTTAATGATACACGTGTTTAAAACATCATTAAGGGATTTTTATTTCCCTTATTTGTATTTTTATTAATATTCTACTAATTATTTGTTTTTTCGTTATTTAATATGAAAATCATGTCAATATGTATAATTTTGCTATTAGTTTCGCAATTTGTATAATTTGGCGACATTGGTCGACTGGATAAACAAGTAGTACCCAAAAATGTTTTTCTATGGATCAAAATGCAGTGGAATTTTTTTGTTCGCTCCTCTAATTGACCTATAAATTATACTAGGATTCCTTTTTATGTTTCTCCACTTGGCAACAGGAAGTGTTATTTTGCCCCCACAGACGATTTCAATTGAAAGTTTGATCTTTTAAACTATAAATTCTCTTTACAACGATTTGCCATTTTAGCTTGATTTGTGTTATTTGCAGTAAATTGAAAAACTATTATTCTGCAAAAAATGGAATTGACTCGTGAAAATTTTCTTGCGATTATTTATTCATAACTTTCAACATGGATTGTCCAAACAAGAGTGCTCCCATGAGATACTATAAATCATTATCCTACAGCTCTGTAAAAAACTGGTATAATGAAATCAGCCGTTGTCGATGTTCGCTCCTGAACGCATTCCATGAAGGTCATGTAAAATTGGCCAGAAAATATAGATGCCTTGTTTTACCTGATAAAACAAGATCATTATGTGACATACTGTTTGATTGAGGGATCTTTGGACATTAGTATGATAAGCATGAGTAAAATATTACATGAACATTTGAATATAAAAAACAAATTGTTTGCGTTGGAACCCGCATAATCTGACAAACGCTCAAAAGAAGCTGCATGTTGATAGATGTAAGGAAATGTTATAAAAATGCGTTCAAGCATCATCAAAGGCTGTATAAAACAACTACACAGGTGACGAATGATAGATCTATGCATATAAGCTGGAATCAAAGCATCAAGCGACTGTATGGATTTTACAAGATGAGCCAAATACGACAAAAACTTGTTCGAGAAAGAAGAACGTCAAAGAAAATGGCTCTATGTTTTTTCGGCATTACCGGTCACATGGTGAAAGTGGTGTTAGAGTGATGCAGGACAGTCAATTATGAATGCTACACAACCATTTGTTTGCATGAAACCGTCGGAGAAATGTGAAGAAAAACAAAAGAATAGGTGAATAGTTCTTTATCATGACATTGCGAGCTCTCACACATCGTCTAAAACAAAGGCATTTCTGAAAGGCCAAAGCATGGAATTCATGGATTGTCCACCATGCAGTCCTGATTTGGCACCCAATTACTTTTTTCTTCCCACACATCAAAAATAAATTATGTGGAAATGATTTTCGACACCCAGAGAAGCGATTGTTGCATTCAAAAGGCATGTTTTGGAGTTACTTCCATTGAAGTGCAAACAGTGCTTCGAAAATTATTTCAATCGCATACAAAAGTGCATTGATCTTCATGGAGAATACTATAAAAACGATAATCATGAATATTTGTTTTTTCATTACTGGGCCAGAAATATATGTTGCAAACCTCGTACTTATTCCATACTACAACGAATGCGTGTCATAATCTATTTCAGTGTGGCATATCATTCTCAATTTCAAATGTTGCACAAACAAATTTTCACGATAGATAACAAAGCAGTGGAACATTTCTGTTCGTTCCTGAAATTGACCTATAAATGACACTTATTCTATACTACAAAGAATGTATATCATAGCCCCCAGGCATGATATACATCGCGGAATATAATCATCACTAGGCTTTAAATATTATTAAAAAACTTAAATGCACCAAATTAATTTTCTGCTAAGATCATATGACGTAGTAGAATTCTTTTGTGAGCTTCTGTATGTGAACTATAAATGAAACTTATTCCGTATTCGTATAATGATATATTTTCCTAATAACTTCATTTCACTGTGGCATATCATTCTCATTACGCTTGAATAATCCGAACTACATAAAAATGCACCACAAACAAATTTTTTCTATCGATCATAATGTTGTGGAATTCTTTAGTGCATTCTTGTAATATAATTTTACACACCTCTTATTCTATACTTCAAATAATCCCATAGTCCACCTCCTTATGACAAATTATTCTCATTATGTTTGAAAAATCATGGCATTATGTAAATGTACAAGAAACATTTTTTCCCCAAATATCATTATATGATTGATCTTTTTTATGTATTCCTGTAATTTAACTATAAATGATACTTGTTCGATACTTCGAAGAATGTATATCATAGTCCATCTCATTACGACATATCATTTTTATTATATTTGAAATACCTGTAATATAATTAAAACATATCGCAACCATATTTTCTCCATAGGTCATGTCGTCGATAAGATGAATACACTCACAAACTCCCTATATTAATGGACTGTACATAAGTAATTATTTATTTTTGCACAACACAAACTCAAAATAATAATGCAATTTCATATCGCCTTTTTTCAACACAAAGCACAACTTAGTTCTATACTCTCGAACTCAACTCTTTTTTTTTTTTTTTTTTTTTTTTTTATTGCGCTTGCCCATAACATAGTGGAATTCTTTTGTGTGTCCTATAATTGAAATATTAATTATACTTATTCTATAGTTTGAAGAATGTATTTCATACCTCTGCTTAGAACGCCATATCATTCTCATTACATTTGAAAAAGGATAACATGAATAAATTACATCACACATTATTTCTCCTAGCATAGTGTAATGAAATTCGTTTGACTATCCCTTTAAACAAACTATTAATGATATGTACTTAATTTTAAATATTTTAACGTTCATCGTAAACATTAGTAACATATTAAAACTTCTTGACAACAATCCGAATATTTTTATGCAATTTAGAGCACGGACAGACGGCACTCAGAAAACAGAATTTAAAATTCTTTTCAAGTATGTTAAAAAATTAAAAAAAAACCTGTTTCGCAATGATAGTTTTAATTTAAAAATTATAAAATAATACAGCATTACGAATAAAATACTGTTTAATTTTAACATATTCTACAATGTAACAAATCTAACTACAATGTTATAAAATATTTCCAGGTTGTGTAAAATTTTCTTATATTATGCTAACTAAAACTACCATTTCCAAAGCTTTACTTCAAAAATTTACACATATCCTAAAACTTAATCAAGTGAAAAAAAATCTAGGAAACCCATTAACAAGAGTAATAATATCTTTATGGGTAAATTTTCTACGCATTTGTGTGGTAGTTTATGTCAGGTTAAACATAAACATGTAGATTTAAGATTGCTTTCGAAAATGCAATGTGCATAGCAAATATGTCCATACACAATATAATATTGTTGAAAAAAATTTGCAGACACTACAATGAAGAAATTTGACGTTTTTTAATCTTTCATTAAAAACGTTAACCACTTAGTGGATTTGTCCGTATGCCAAACGCGCAACAAGTGTTTGCTTGATGCAACGCTTAAAACTTTTTGATACCACTAATTTTTGAATCGCAGTTTGATACTATTTAATGACAGAAAATTTTAGACTAAATATTAGACCCTCTCACTGAAAAGACCGTGTTAACACGTTCACTATCTCCAGGTTTCACTGCAATACTGGCAGTATATAAAGTAATAGAGTTGCATTAATTTAATAGATTTTTAATACATTGAACAATAATTAAACATTTCAAGGATAACATTGATATTCGCTTTTAAGTTTTTATATAATTTTGAAAGAATTGACTCTTCTTTTAGCATTTAAAACAACGAGGTGGAATCTGTCAAAATTAGACCAAAGAAAATGTTTACTAAGAAACTGTTTCATTGATTTATAATAAATCTACAAAATCAGTTACAGTAAAAAATGCATCTTATATTTGTCAGTCTAACTCTCAAATAAATATTATTTTAAGCTAAAATAAACTAAAAACATTAAATTGATAAAGAAAAATTAAATAAAACGGAAATATACCGGATTTTATAACAGACGATATTTTTGAAACACTATACATATGCATTTTAATTTCTATTTTTTTAATTTTTTTATTTATTTTCAATTTTAAGAGAAAATGGTATGGTTCTGTTGCCACAAACACAAAATTGATATTAAGAACTATAAAAAATAATATCTCGAAAGTAAATTGAGATACAGCTTTCATACAAATTGCATTTAAAAGTACATTTTTTCTCTGTATGACGGTGTAAATATCTAAAATGTGCGATGTTTAGAAGTGTAAAATTTTAAATAGCGATAACTGCAAAATAGAAATTGCATGGGAAAGCGTTGCCATTCGTAAAATGACATATGCGTTGCGCACAGATACGTTTGGCCTTTACAATATAGAAATACAGAGAAAACAACATTACAATTTTGCCCTTTTGTAAGACTGTCAAAGGGTTAAAAAATGGTTCTTATCCATTATTGATATTTTATTGTAACAAAAAAAGAATCATTGAAGTGGTTAAGAAGTTGGAAATTGCATATCAAAAGAGTTGCATTCGTACTGTAAGGAAACTTTAAAAATATACTTTGCGTAATAGCATACAGTACTTCCGTACAGTTGAGTATCCAAAAATCTTTTGTGTAAACCCTGTAAATACAATCTTCTTTCGATTAAACAGGAAGAAACTTGTAATTAACCTCAGGAACATATATCAATTTCATTAAATGTGAAATAGTTTAATATAATTAAAACCCTCTTCAAAGAATGTTTCCACTTATACCATTATGTAATGGAATGCCTTTGTGTAGCCCTATATATTAATAACAAACATTCTTTGCACCAAAAATTGTACAGAATGTATATTATAGTATAAACTTCATACATGTATATCAATTCTATTATGTTCCAACGAATGTAACACCGTTAAAATGCACATGAAACTACTTTTTCTAAATGACCGTAATGTAAAAGAATACTTTTGATCGTCCCTGTATTTTGTGCATTCGATTTTCAAAAAAATTGAAATGACTCGACAAAAATGCCCAAAATTACATATTTTAATTTTAAAATCATTCGGTTTGGCAGTTTTTGCGTAGTTACATGCAGGCAGACGGACGAACTGAACGACGACTATAGATGCATGTAATTACATAATTACGGAAGCAACTAAAAAGTTGTATATCTCCTGAAAATAAGTCAAATTATAACAGCCAATTTTTTTATACAGTGAAACCTCCGAATAAGGGACATCTATGGGACCGGAACTTTTGTCCCTTAAATAAAGGTGTCTCTTATTCGGAGTTTTTATTACAGTGAAACTTCCAAATATCACATAGGTACGGTACCGGAACTTTTGTCCCTTAAATAGAGGTGTCCCTTATTCGGAGTGTCCCTTATTTGGAGGTTTACCTCTATATATAATGGTGTGTCTTTACTGAGATTACAAATTTAGACCACGCATAGACGGCAAATATAATTCACAGTTTTATGTTATGTTCACTAGAAATGTTTGGAAAACATTACTTCAACAATTTTCAGAAATTCTAAGACCTTATCGTATTGGAAAGAACCTAGTTAAACCCATTAATAGGCATAATTCTGGCTTTATGGGTAAATACACACATTTTCAAAGCTTTTATGTAGTAGTTAATGTCAGATTAAACACAAACAAGTTGAAAATTGTACGTAAAGCGTAGCAAATAAGGTGCGTTCGTTGATAACGAAGTTTTAAAATATTCAGATCTTGCTGATATAGTAGAGCGTACTTTGGATACAGTATAGTGGTCGAAATCTTTGTGTTCCTGTAAATATGTAGGGAGTAATTTTTATTATACTTCATTAACGTATATCATATTCATAAAATGTGAAGTAGTTTAATATAATTAAAACACCCCCCAAACAATGTTTCCCCGTATAACATTATTTAGTGGAAAACATTTGTGTGGCCCTGTAATTTAATAATAAATATTCTTTGCATCACAGATTGTACAAAATGTATTTTTAGTACATATTTCATAGATTCATGTCAATTCTGTTATATTCAAATGAGTGTAACACCATTAAAATGCATTTGAAACTTTTCCCAACATTGACCGTAATGTAACGGTATCCTTTTGATTGTCCCTGTAATTGATCTATCCATACGATTTTCATAAAATTTGAAATGACTCGACAAAATTATGTAATAAATATACGTTTTAAATTTCAAACGATTAAAATGCATTTGAAACTTTTTTCCCCACTGACCGTAATGTAACGGAATCCTTTTGATTGTCCCTGTAATTGATCTATCCATCCGATTTTCATAAAATTTGAAATGACTCAGCAAAATTATGCAATAATTATGTATTTTAAATTTCAAACGATTCGGTTGGGTAGTTTTTGCATTGTTATATGCGGACGGACAGACGGACGGACTGAGCGACAACAATAGGTGCTACGTATTTACATAATTACGAACGCACCTAAAAAGGAAATTTAAGATTGCTTTTACTTTCAAAAAGGTGATATGAATGACAAATACGTCCATTCACACTATATTATTGCTTCAATATTCTGGCTGATATTACAGTGCGTTAGATGCAGATATTACGAAACATTTGATGCGCTGTAATGCTAAATTAAAACTGTTAAAATGTAATATTACACCTTGAAAATTAGTGTCAAATCTAACAGCATTATTATATTAATATAATGGCATATCTTTAAAGAGATTATTAATTTAATAAGCGTAAATTTTTTTTAAAAAATTACCAGCTTGGCATGTGTGTATTATATTATCAAAAATATTATTTAAAGACGTTATTTTCGATAAAAGATATAAAAAGAATTTTTTGAATAACTAACTTAAAACTTTTTAGTATGAGCCACCAAGCAAATTTTAGTAATAACTCCAAAATTATTTTTAGTAACCAGTACGTGTGCCCGAAGGGCAGGAGCCTCCTTCGAGTTGCATCCAGTGGGTAAAAAGGTAGGCTTCTGAAACGGAAGATTTTCGGCAAAGCCGCAATAGATGGCAGCACCAATCATTGCTACCTGCTCTATTTTTGACATGTTTCTAAAGAGGAGGGAAAGTTCAGAGATCATTACCCATGGTAACTGCTACGACAGGATTTTCATAATCCCTTTATTTAACAAGTAATTACATTGCATACATTCTGTGCATATTTGTTGGCGACCAGCATCGAACCCAGGTACTTTCAGCCTGGAGTTCAGTGCTATGACCACTAGGCTATCGCGGCCACACCAAGTGAGGTTTAGTAATAGCTATTAAAAATGTAAAACTATTAACTCTGTTCGTTGCTAGCTTTTTTCTAGTAATTCTTAGAGATTCCTTGTAACCGAGTAAGATTACAAAAAATTTTTTAGTAATTACAAGGATCACTAAAATTTTTTTAGTAGATCTACCCTTTTTTTACAGTGTAGGCCTTTTTAATAAATGTGTAATTATTAGAAGTATCGATATACAGGGTGATTAAAAAAACGTGGACAAAATGATATGACAAATCAAGCGTACAACAAGGATAAAAAATCACACAGGAACTAAGGGCCGCAAACTACTTATTGAGTTACAAATACAGGGTCTTTCATTCTAGATACACCTGGTTTAAAAGTAATAATTTCGACGAAAATAAAAATATTGTAAATAAAATGCAATGTTATGTACCTTATTTTGTGTGAAATGTGATAACGTTACGAAAAGATCTGGAAAAACATATTGCCCAAGCAATCGATGATACCGTATAAACTGATTATCAGAGTCCAAAATGTGAGGAGCCAAGCGCATATTGCAGATGCGCATTATACAAACTTCTACCACTTTTGTTTGGAATTATCACATTTAAAACAAAGGTGAGAATGTATGTTAAATGTTATATTATAATATGCTTTAGTTTTCTGAAATATATTATCGTCAACCCAAATTAAGTTAGCATGAAGCACCTTGTATTTGTGATCAATAAGTGGTTTGAGACCGTATGTTCCTATATGATTTTTTATCCTTGTAGTATGCCTGATTTGTTATAAGATTTTGTTCAATTTTTTAATCACCCTGTAGAGAGATATGCTTTTTTGGAGAGGTTTTTTAAAAAATTTAAACTGATTTTTGTAGTGCTAAATCATATTTTCCTGAGGACTGAGGAGGATAAAGGGCAAATATATATGTGCGTAACGCTGATGTTTTTTTTTCTCGTGAATGGCAGAAGTAATTGATTGTGTTGTTTTATTTAGTTTTATTGCGAGTTTTACAGTTTTTTTTATTTTTTTTTTGTCATTATGTTAACGAAGCGGAACCCGTCGAAATTCGACGAAAGAAAATCTTTAAGAAACGACTGTTTCATTGATTTATAATAAATCTACAAAATTAGTTACGGTAATACATCTTATATTGGTCGATTTAACTCTCAAAGAAACATTATTGTAAGCTAAAATTAACAAAGTACTATAAAACCCAATTATCCAAATAATTAAACAAAATAAAACCGACATTCACCGGATTTTTTAACAGACTATACTTTTAAAATAGTATACACATTTTTTTAAAGAGAAAATGGAGTGATTCTGTTGACAAAATTACAAAATTGGTATTAAAAATTATAAAAAAAATAATATATCAAAAATAAATTGAGATACAGCTTTGAAACAAATTGCAGTTAAAGGTATATATTTTTTCTCTATACGACGGTGTAACAATTTAAAATGTACGATGTTTAGAAGTGTAAAATTTGCAGTACCAAAAATTACAAAGCCGAAATTTCATGGAAAAGTGTTGGGCGTTTTAATTTCTATTTTTTTTTCTTTTCAATTTTAAGAGAAAACGGAGAGATTCTGTTGCCACAGTGACAAAATTGGTACTGAAAACTGTATAAAATAAATACCTCAAAAATGAATTGAGATACAGCTTTCAAACAAATTGCATTTTAAAGTAATTTTTTTCTTTATATGACGGTGTAAAAATTAAAAATGTTCAATGTTTATTTAAAATTTGCAGTAGTGAAAATTGCAAAACCGAAATTGCAGAGGAAAGTGTTGCCATTCGCAAAATGACGTATGCGTTACGCACAGATACGTTTGGCGTTTATAATATAAATACGTAGCTCCAGTAGTCGTTGTTCAATCCGACCATCTGTCCGCATATAACAGAGCAAAATCTTCTCAGCCGAATCGTTTGAAATTTAAAATTTATGATTGTGTATAATTTTGTCGAGTCATTTCAAATCTTAAGAAAATCATATGTATGGTTAAATTACAGGGGCAATCAAAAGTACACCTTGACATTACGACTAATGCAGAAAAAATGTTTCAAGTGCATTTTAATGCTGCTACACTCTTTCGAACATAATAAAATTAATATGCATCTATGAAGTATATACTACATTTTGTACAATCCGTTTTACAAAGAATATTTGTTATTCATTTACAGGCCCACACAAAAATATTGGTGGTCAAAAATTGAATGGTGGTATGGGGTGAAAAACAATGTTTGGGGCGCAGATTAATTATATTAATCTACTTCACATTTTATGAAAATAATGTGCGTTGCTGATGTTTACTATTAGTTACTAGAAATCAGATAGTATTTACAGCGACACACAAAAAATTCCGGCTTTTATGCTGTACACATCAAGGTGTGATTTTTTAAAAACTTCCTTATAGTAAGTACGCACCTCATTTCTTTCTTATGATGTGCAATTTCAGCCTGTTTAAATTTCTAAATGTCGCACATTTTTAATTTTACACTTTTGATTTAGAAAAAAAAAAAACACTTTCAAAAACTGTATCTTAACTGAGTGAGTTATTATGGATTTAAAAATAATTTTCAAACATTTCTTTAAAGTATTTCTATAACGTGTCACCTGACGTATTAATAATTTAAAAAAATCTTAACATGTCACAGTAAATTGTCTTAAAAAATTTGTCTCCGTCTAATGTTGTATACCGAAACTAAAGCTCCATCAATAGATAAATAAAATAAACTTATATAAAAGCTATCAAATTTAACGTATATTCTATTAGAAATTTTAACGTGGCCAAAAAAAATGGAAAAAATGCATTGAAATACAATTTGTTTGAAAACTATATCTCAGTTTACTTATTGTTTATGGTTTTAAAAATATTTTCAAACATAAATTATTTTTAAAATTATCTCTATCCCACGGAACTCAATCATTACATAGTTTACTGAACAAAATTTACATACTTACCAAAAGATAGTTTCTGATCGTCCCGTCAATTAGCTTTATTTCTTAAAGTCAATGTTGATATAATCGTCAAAAAATATATAGATTTTAAGCTTATTAAAGTAACAGTGAACGCAAAAATAAACAACTGTTTAAAATTTTGGTACTACTAGGTTATCCCGTCGACCAAAAAATTATCGCCAAACTATAATATTAAATGCCAATAATGGATGATCGTGAATGTCACATTCAATGACATTAAATGCGATTCACTTGTTTCAAATGTCATTAAGTGATTTTTATTTCGACTTTTTATTAATATATTTTTTAATATTCTACTAATTATTTGTTTTTTCGTTATTTAAAATAAAAATAATGTCAACATGCATAATTTGGCTATTAGTTTGGCGATTTGTATAATTTGGCGAAATTGGTCGACGGAATAACCTAGAAGTACCAAAATTTTATAACAAATATTAGGTTTTAAAAAATGAAAATAATTTTGCTCATTGCATATAAAAAAGTTGCATGGTATTTTCAGGCATTTCATAAACTATATCATTATGTATTCTATGACACTCAGTTTAAAAATAATTGTTAGTACAATATTGCTGTTAGAAATTTTGGACTCGCTAAGTGATTTACCAGAAAACTACGGGACATGTCTCGGCTGTAATAAAGGACTCTTTTGAAATAACGCGTGCACAATTTTTTTCATTATTACTAATAAACAAATAATGTTATTTAAATAATTTACTGGCTTCCAAAATGTTAAAGATGTCTAATACACACGTAATTTTAGAATTTTGCTTAAATGTACATTTTTTGAAATTATATATTACGGTGGGTCGAAATAAAGTTTTATTTTAGTTTCGAAACACTTTAGTTCAGAAAAGATACAAATTGTAATAAGAACCAAAACGGTATATAAAGAAAAAATCGTTTAAGATGTTCCACTCATGCATGGTACTTAAACTTAATGAAAAATTACAAAAATTATGCATTTTTAGTAATATTTAAAGTGATTATAAATATAAAAATAAACACGCTTTTATTTTTTATGGTTGTTTCATGGTTTAAATAACCTTAATAATTTAAACTCTAATCAATCTATTTTTTACGTTCGATTATATCATAGAAAAAAAGAAGTTTCCCCATTTTTACGCTATTTTCATTGTGCAACTTTTCTCTCATTTTGCTATAACAAAACGACCCAGAACTTACCATGTGGAGGTGGTTGCACGTTGAGTTTCACCCACACCCTATCCAACCAGCGATCTACAGTGTTGAATGTACTTTTTACATTATATTTACAACTATTTACAGACATCTTGTATAGAGTAGGATATTTGGACGGATGTAAATTTCCCATGCGGGTGAAAAAATTCCGGGCCAGGATTCGAACCAGGGATGTATTGGCTTAAGCCGCCAATGCTCTACCAACTGAGCCATCCCGGACACAAACACTGGAGGACTATTTCACCCAAATAACCTTAATGATTACATAATCTGATCCATAGTATCAGACCATATTATCTAATCTTTACCGATATTTGGATGAAATATTCCACCAGTGTTCGTCTCCGAGATAGCTCAGTTGGTAGAGCATTGGCGGCTTAAGCCAATACAACCCTGATTCGAATTCTGGCCCGAACTTTTTTCACCCACATGGAAAATTTACGCCTGTTTTAATTGATTTACTGATTGAAAAATTGTCTTATAAATTAATCTAAAAGGATATTTGACTTACTGTCTTTTTCCTTTTCCTTTTTTATATTTACTACGCTTTTAAAGTGTGATTTTTTTTTCGAAAAATCCGGCATAACAAATCTAGACTTTAATGTTGCTCGCATATAGCCATCTCTAGCATCATATCCAAATACTTTATTCGCGGCCTCTGTCACAATTTTGACGCACTTCTCCACAACCTGGGTGTATCAGGGAAACTTTTGTATTTCTCTGATGAGCATAGTTTCAGAAATGATGATTGATTTGATATCATCTTCCCCGATTTCCCGCGACATTAATGGAGGAAAAACCACACAAAAATTCCATTATTAATTCAGTAATATAATTCTGTATTAACAGTGTAATCGGAAGCTTGAAAGTTTACATTCGATGATATTTCTAACAGTCTTCTACTTATGGACGGATTGTTTCATTTTTAAGATTCTTATGTAACCGAGTTCTCGAATATACCCTTTTTAATGGACAATCTTTGCTAACAGAAATTTGTCTGGGTGTGCAATGAACGCATTTATTTCTATTACTGGATCGACAAATTGAGATAATTCGTCGGATAAATAGTTTGGTGCTTTGATTACTTGAAACATATGTTTTGGTCCGTCAGTAAACTATTTGTTGTTTTTTATGGCAAAATATGTATGATTTTAAGATGAAACTAACTATTTCTTTTAAACTTTCAGATGGATCTGATGAACTTGTATATAACCTAAGGATGGGTGCGTTAACTTGGCCCCCCCACCACCGATTTTTTTAAATTCAAATACATGAGGAATTAGCTCTCAATTAGCTCTAATTTGCTCTCTAATATTAGAATTTGCTCCGGTGATAAAATCGAGATATTTAAATTAGAAAGGTAGGGGGGCTAAGTTAACGCTAGCGCCCCCACTTTTAAATATCGAAATTTCAAAGGTGCCAAAATTTAGCTCTCAATTAGCTCTAATTTGCTCTCTAATATTAGAATTTGCTCTGGTTTTGTTATCGAGATATTCCAGATTCCAGTAGGAGGGAAAGCACTAGCTAGCCCCCCCACATTCGATTTTCGAAATTTCAGAGGTGCCAAAATTTAGCGCTCAATTAGCTCTAATTTGCTCTCTAATACCAGAATTTGCCCCGGTTTTCTTAACGAGATATTTCAATTTATATAAAGGGGGCAAGCGTTAACTTAGCCCCCCCCCCCACATTCAATTTTCGAAATTTCAAAGATGCCAAAAGTTAGCTTTCAATTAGCTCTAATTTGCTCCCTAATACCATAATTTGCTCCGGTTTTTTTTTTCGAGAAATTTCAATTGATATGAAGGGGGCAAGCGATAACTTAGCCCCCCCCCCCCACTTTAGAGTATCAAAATTTCAAAGGTGCCAAAATTTAACTCTCAATTAGCTCTAATTTACTCTCTAATATTAGAATTGGCTCCCATTATAATATCGAGATATTTCAATTTATATGAAGGGGCAAGCGTTAACTTAGCCCCCCCCCCCCCTTTCGAGTATCAAAATTTCAAAGGTGCCAAAATTTATCTTTCAAGGAGCTCTAATTTGTTCTCTAATACCAGAATTTGTTCCGGATTTTTATGGAGATATTTCAATTTATATGAAAAGGGCAAGCGTTAACTTAGCCCCCGCCCCCCACTTTCGAGTATCAAAATTTCAAAGGTGCCAAAATTTAGAGCTCTAATGTTAGAGCTCCAACATTAGTAGCTCTAATTTGCACTCTAATATTAGAAGTTGCTCATCGAAATTTCAAAGGTGCCAAATTTTAGCTCTCAATTAGCTCTAATTTGCTCTTTATTATTAGAATTTGCTCTGGTTTTTTTATCGAGATATACCAGATTCTTCTGGGGGGGGAAGCACTAGCTACCCCTCCGCCACGTTCGATATTCGAAATTTCAAAGGTACCAATATTTAGCTTTCATTTAGCTCTAATTTGCTGTCGAATACCAGAATTTGCCCCGATTTTTATATCGAGATATTTCAATTTATAAGAATGGGTCAAGCGTTAACTTAGCCCCTCCCCCCCCCCCCTACTTTCGAGTATGAATATTTCAAAGGTGCCAAAATTTAGCTCTCAATTAGCTCTAATTTGTTCTCTAATATTAGAATTCGGTCCCATGATAATATCGAGATATTTCAATTTATATAAAGGAAGCAAGCATTAACTTAACCCCCCCACTTTCCACTATCAAAATTTCAAAGATGGCAAAATTTTGCTTTCAATAAGCTCTAATTTGCTCTCTAATACTAGAATTTGCTCCGTTTTATTTATCGATATACTTCAATTTATATGAAGGGGAAAAGTATTAATTTAACGTCCCCCCCCCCGACACTTTCGAGTATCAAAATTTCAAAGTTGCGAAAATTTAGCTCTCAATTAGCTCTAATTGGTTGTCGAATACTAGAATTTGCTCTGATTTTGTTATCGACAGATTGCAAATTCTACTAGGGGAAAGCACTAGCTTGCACCTCCCCCCCCCATTCGAATATGAAAATTTCAAGGACGCAAAAAATTTACTCATCTTTAAAATTAAATTTGGTACTTTTTTACTAAATTAAAGATATTGCAGTTTGAATCCCAAGGGTAAGCACTAACTACCCCAATTTGGAATTTCCATGAGTTCCAAAATTTAGTTCTCAGTTAGCTCTGTTTTCATTACCGTCATTAGATTTACTCATTTATATGTTATTAGAATAGTGTGTTGCAGTCTAAATTAACAATCAGTATACGCCCTAACTTTCAAAATCTAATATCGACATTTCAAAGTACCTAAATTGGCTCAGAGTTAACTCAGATATGTTGATTAAAAGCAAAAAGCAAAATTACTGGGGCACACGTTTTTCAACAACAGAAAAAAAGATGTAATTTTTCAGATTTTACCAAACAGATTTTAATTCAATTATATCTGTTTGTGTAAAAGGTATTTATAAAACATTCAGAATAGGATAAAGCTTTCTCCTCCTAAATAAATTCAATGTATTTATTTTAACCAGAATAACTCCGAGTTTTCCATTGTTTTTAATGCAATTATTTAATTGTCAAATTTCTGTGCTTGTTAAAGCAAAATTTTTCATTCAAATTTAATAATATTCGAAAGGTATTTCCATAATGTAAAAAAAATGGCAAAAATTAGTAATATAAATTATTAAATTTGCTTATTAAAAAACTCTTATATGTGTACGAAAATGGTAAAAGGAGATTTTTAAATTATTAAAACTCATAAAATATAACAAAATTTAATTACAAATATCTTTATTAAAAATATAATCAAAAACCTTATCTGATGCATATTGGTAAAAAATATCAAATGCATAGATATTTAAAAATTTTACAAAATTATTTGAACAATTTTACAAAGTTTATTGAAATATTATAAGTTATAAAAAATATATTTATTGTATTTCAGATGATTTTAAATAAAAAAATCTTTCCTTGTCTGTACAGTTTCATTTCACAAGGACATAACGTTTTCATTTTTAAATTAAGAGGAAAATATACACAAATAAATAGAATAAAAATAATCTACAGAAAAATTAATAGATCTAAATCACTTGATTTACAAAAAGAAATAAACATTCAACTATCCCAAATTTTAAATTAAAGGCAAATTTTCATTTAAATTTATAATTTCTTATACATGTAGAATAATGCATACTAAGAACATTTTTTTTAGGAAAAGTATTAAAAGTATGAACTTAATTAAAATTAATTGCTTGTCAAATGTCAAACATATAAAATATATAAAATAACATATAAAATAACATATAAAACATATAAAATATATTTCCATACGGTTGGATCGGAACCTATACTAATATATTTTGATTAGTAAAACTAGTGCTCTAGGAAGAATGTATGCCAAGCCCGGTCCGGTTTGGCAGTAATAAGTCAAACCCGGTCCGAGTTTGCAGAAAAAGTAAAATCAGGGACCGGAAAAAGTGACGATGAGACCTATCAGAGTCCATACTTCAAAAATATATAAATAAATAAATAAACAAAGCCGATACCAGGCCCAGAACGACTGAAGAATAGGTCTGGTCAGGCCCGAGCCGATTGTCGTGGATTAAAATTGGCCAGCCTACTATGCCGGACACGCCCCATGAAAACCTCTAATATTATACACATTTTTTTTTTCTAATTGTTCAATTGTATTTTGTATTTTAAATGTATTTTGAAAATACATGTATTTTGTATTTGGAACTTTTTCAATTCGAAAAGTATTTTGTATTTTGTATTTTAGGTTCTAAAACTAATGTATTTTGTATCGAAAATGATTTTTCGATGTATTTTGCCCAACTCTGCTCGTGAGTGTCTTCGCGGGCAGGTGCCGTGATTTTAAATACTTTCTAGGGAGAGTTGCACCAAAAGAAGCACTTGGCTTCTTGCTGAATTGGCGATCTTATTCTTATTTCGGGCCTTGGCAATATTACTCAAAGAAAGTACCTATTGTAATAACGCCATCCCTTGAATCCGCCTTCCTTAATCCAGATTCGGTGATTGGTGACACACGGAGTTGTCAGAGATCTACCGTTTGTGTCCACTTGAGTCAATTGATGATTGATGCTGAAAATTCTCGAAAGAAGAAACAAGATTTTAGGAATACAGATAGTTTCGCTTAGGACCGAATTAGGGTAATACTTTCAACGAAAATAAGGACTCTCTGAAACTCAGATTTTGACAGTATTGTTTAAAACAATGAATACTATAGTACTCACATTTAATTTTTTTTCTTCATAGTTTCATTTCATAGTTTAAAACAAAGTACTCCGAAAAAGTTTTATTATTTTAAATATATATATGTATGTAAACGCTTATTACACTTTTTATTTCTCAAATTGTGAATTATTAATTATTTTACTTTCCAAAGATTTGCCCATTTTTTTTAATATGCCAAAAAATTTAATTTTGTTTGTTAATGAGATAAATTTGAAATTACACAATTGTGGAATACTTTTAAATAATTTCTTTTGAATATTGTTTCTGATTGTTAATGAACTAAATAATTAGAATGTACGAATATACATTAAAATATAAAATACAAAAATAAATACAGAAATATTCAATAAAAATATGTAAACCATAATGTAATTATTGAAATATACTGTAGAAATGTACAAAATTTTTAAAAATAAAATCTTCATTTCCATATCTTTCAGCATCTAAATTAAAAAATGAAATAATAACTATAAAAATGAGCTAAAGAAAATAAACAAGCAATACTTATATATCAGAATAAAAAGAAGCGTTATTCCAGAATTCTGGGCCCCACCAGAGGCCGAGAGGTTCCCATCTATCAACTGGTAGACAGTAGCTGCTGGTTTCGAATCCAATAGCGGCCGTTGGCCTAATCGTTGGGAGATTTCGTGGTTTTCTTCAAATCTTGCATAAAAACGGGTTAGGTTCCTTCAGAAAGACCACCACGATGGGCACTCTTACCCAGGGCCTATATCCCTAGTATAGAAAATTGTCCGACAAAAAATAAACCAAACAAAACCAAAATTCTAGAGTGTCAGAGTGTTAAAAATAACACCTGCAATAGGTGCATTAAATTGCCCGCCCCCCCCCCCCCCACCAACCACCGATTTTTTTAAATTCAAATACATGAGGATTTGCTCTCTAATATTAGAATGTTTGTGTGTGTGTGTGTATGTGTGTGTGGGAGGGCTATCTCGATAACGAAACAAGAGAAAATTCTAATATTAGAGAACAAATTAAGAGTTAATTCAGAGCTAAAGTTTGGCACCTTTGAAATTTCGATGAGCTACTTTTAATATTAGAGAGCAAATTAGAGCTACTAATATTGGAGCTCTAATATTAGAGTTCTAAATTTTGGCACCTTTGAAATTTTGATACTCGAAAGCGGAGGGGGGGGGGGCTAAGTTAACGCTTGCCCCTTTCATATAAATTGAAATATCTCCATAAAAAAACCGGAACAAATTCTGGTATTAGAGAGCAAATTAGAGTTCCTTGAAAGATAAATTTTGGCACCTTTGAAGTTTTGATACTCGAAAGGGGGGGAGGGCTAAGTTAACGCTTGCCCCCTTCATATAAACTGAAATATCTCGATAATATAATGAGAGCTAATTTTTATATTAGAGAGCAAATTAGAGCTAATCGGAAGCTAAATTTTGGCACCTTTGAAATTTTGATAATCGAAAGGGGGGGGGCTAAGTTAACTTAGCCCCCCCCCACCTTTCTAATTTAAATATCTCGATTTTATCACCAGAGCAAATTCTAATATTAGAGAGCAAATTAGAGCTAATTGAGAGCTAATTCCTCATGTGTTTGAATTTTAAAAAATCGAACGCACCCCCTAAGGATTCGGTTGTCTGCACTTAGCCATCTGAATTGGACAAAGAACCAGGGATCCGATTTGGTCCGATGTCTTCTGGACAATGTCCAAAGGTGATTGTATTTTAAATGTCTAACAAATACTATTGTTCTTTATTTAACAAATTTCTGTCTATATCAGGTATCGAAATATCTATGGGTTCATAATTGACCTCGTGGAGTTCTTCACAGTAACTGAGTTATTGCCCGATTGGTCCACTAAATCATTCAGACCCACACTGTAAAAAAAAAAAAAGGTCGATCTACTAAAAAAACTTTAGTGATCCTTGTAATTACTAAAAAAATTTTTAGAAATTATAGTCGGTTACAAAAATAATCTGTAAGAATTACTAGAAAAATTTAGCAACGAATAGAGTTAATAGTTTTATATTTTTAATAGCTATTACTAAAACTCACTCGGTGTGGCCTTGATAGCATAGTGGTTATAGTAATGGACTCCAGGCTACAAGGTCCCGCGTTCGAAACTTACCACCGCCAAATACGCCCCGAATATATGTAGTGTCTCGTTAATAAAGGGATTATGAAAATCCTGTCGGAGCAGGTAGGAATGTTTGGTGCTGCCATCTATTGCGGTTTTGTCTAAAATCTTCCGCTTAAGAAGTCTGGATGCAGCTCGAAGGAAGCTCCTGGCCTTCGAGCGCACGTAATGGTTATTAAAAATAATTTTGGAGCTATTACTAAAATTTGCTTCGTGGCTCATACTAAAAATTTTTAAGTTAGTTATACAAAAAATTCTTTTGTTCAGTTTACAAAAGAAATGTTTGTTTCACTTGCAAAAAAAAGCTTGTAATGGTTACTAAAAAATTCTGTGGAATACAAATTTACTAAGAAATTTTTAGTAACCTCTTGAATTTTTTTTACAGTGCAACAGTTTGACAGTCAATATAATGAAAAATGCGGCGAAGTGGAATCTCATTAAAATGCAAGAGGCATATGCTCTTTTGTTGAGGGCATCATACATGATATTCTAATCGGAGGATAACACCGTTTTTCTATCTAGTTCCATCACATCCTATTACTTTCAGTTTTTCGAAGGATATGTATAGTTCAGACAAACGAGGATTAATGCTTTGAGTTATATCGTTTGATGGACTCAAGAAAGGAGTACTCATGTCCAATGTAAGTTGATCCAGGTTCTTGGATAACAGAATTGTGTTTTTCTGTCATGTTCCTTTAAAATCACTTGGCATTCAATTTTTCTACAATCAAAGTATAAGTAGATTAAAGTTGTGAAAATTTTGAAATATTGGTAAATTTTTGTTTTTCTTAAGAGGCGAACAGAAAAAATATATTATTGATTAAAATGCAATTTATTTAGACTATGAAACAAGCACGAAAAAATGAAAGCGTTTTTAATTCATTTAAAAAAATTACAAAAATAGCACGATTATAGCTATTTTACATTAATTTTAAGTACGATGCGCCAAAGGAAGACATTAACCTATTTTATTTTTTATATACCATTTTTCTTCTCACTACAATTCGCAAATTTTCCGCACTAATGCGTTTTGAAAATCAAAAATTCATTTACTGCGACCCACCCTAATATATATATATCATTAGTAAATAGGGGATTATACGTTTTCAAGCACTATTTTCACTGACTTTGAATACAACAATTATAGACTTTACATTCAATTCTGAAATAATATTATGATAAAATATGAAAAATAATAAGGAAATAATCTTATGTGCTCTAATGAGGGTTTAAACTTGTTAAAAATAGCATTTCAAATTGAAGTATGTCTAAAAATCAAACTTCGAATTTCATAAGGATAACCAAACGTAGTAATACTATCAGGATTGCAAATTCAATTAGTAAAACTTAACAATATAATTCTATACTTCATACAAAATGTGCTTCAATAAACTGCTGACTTCAGACACTTAATTTTGCCTAAAAGAAAGCCTTCAAGCTCATTTTGTTGAGTGATGGTGACATTATGCATAAACGCGCAGTTTTTCTCAAATTTTATTTTGCCTTTAATGTCACGTTAAGCAAAGGCAAGCAAATTTATGATTGCATTTGTTTTCATCAAAAGCTGCTTTTATGGGTGGTCGTTCAAAAAATAACATAATATGATAAAAATTTTAGCATAAGCTTTAGTGAAGGAATTTAAAATGTGCCAATTTTTACTAATATAGTTTAAAACTTTATATTTCGTCATGAAATATAGAAAAAGATACAACTGCTTTTTATTTGGAACACGAAATTATTTAATATTAAAAAAATTAGAAAAAAACATACATATATGATTTTGCACAAAAGAAATTCACAATACATGTAACTTTTCAGTTTTATAATACCTATATTAATAAAACTTACAATATAACTATGTTTGATCCTTTAGAGTACGCTACACTCTTTAAAACGAAAGAGTGGATTTGGCTTCTCAGGAAAGACCTGTAATTTATTGAATCGTGAATGAGTTGTTTAAAAATGCTTAACTCATCTTGATTTAGATTACTCGTTTAAATAACTCTTCATTTAAATTCTTTAGAAACAACTCACTCACTTGAGTTGTTTTAACTGTTTATGAAAAGCTGCCTTTCAAAGCTTGAGATGAACGAATTCCAGTTCAACTTGAGTTATTTTTTGGCTGACATTTTAAGAGAGTAAGTTGTAGCGAGTCAATTCGTAATAACAAAATTAAGATTATTGATGTCATGATTGTTATTTGGCATAATTATACACCACCAATATAATCTTTACAAATCTCTAATTTCTCTGGTAGTTGAGATCATCCAAAGCCGCCTGGAGACTATAAGTTAAAACAAGATTTTGTGGACTCAACAGGCGCTAAACTATTTAAACAAAGAAAGCTATTGAGAACGTAACTTCTTTGAAAGAGAGAAACTTATTAATTATTTCTGCTATATGCAATATATGGCCAAAGGTGAGCGGCCACTTGCAATTTTAGGCCGTTTTCTTATATATCTAGTAACATACGTGAGGAATTATTCTGAAATTCGAAGTGTAAACATAATAGTACAGGTCATACATTTCCGTGAAGATTTTTTCCGGAAACTCAATAGGGGACCATCAATAAATTGAAAATGAACCAATATCTTTTGGATAACCCTGTCAAAACTAATGAACCAAAAGCATTCAAAATGTAGATTATGATTAAGTAGCTTATTGAAATTAACTGTGTTCATTTTTATGGGGATAGCATGCATACTCGTAGAGAAATTAAGATTTAAAAAAAAAACTAAATTAATTTTTTCCAATTTTTTTATATAATTTTTAAATTACTTAAGGTAAACGCACCAGTAGTGAGCCATTTAATGACATTTGTCTAATTATTATTAATATATTAATGAATTCCAAAATATATACATATTTTTTAGCCTATACCTTACCTTCATTTATCAGAATAAACATTCAAATTTTTTAAATATATTCTTTAGAAAAAATGAACAATAAAAAATGTTAACTTCCTCTATGCTCCAGTAGTGGGCAGAGTAAATTTGTGATGCTCCAGTAGTGCCCCCCCCAGAAGTGGACCATTTCATTCTTAAGTTTAATGTGTACTGTACAGAGTTTATAATTTTTTTTATATTTCTATACTTAAATATACACAATAATGAAACCATTTTAGAAGTTTTGATGATTACGTAAAATAATTTCAGCTTCTCTTTAGTTTTTTCGAACAATCTGTAATATTTTATAACTTAAAAAAAAAAAAATCTGCCCTATTTGTTACTTTGCAGTAGCGATAAATAATAAGATGTACATAATAAAAAGGGTAATTAAATGCTGAATGATTTAAAAACTATATAATATTTATAAAAACAAAAAAAGAAAGAAAGAAAAAGAAAAAAAACAATGTGAGTGGAATTTAAATTTAACTGCATTTATTTTTATTTTACAGCCATTTAAAAAACATAATAATACAAAAGTTGACGATCCGTTTGTCTGAGGTCTGGTTGCGGTACCACTCCAACTATATCGGCAATTTTTTTGTTAAAGACATCATTTTCCTTAATGAAAAAGTCTTTTTTATTTTCAGCTGACTTCACTCCTTGAAGAAATATTATTGTTTCTTTAATTTCTTGGACTACACACAATACACATATTTTTCTGTATTTCTTTTTCCTCCAATTATTGAGACAAGTATAAATTGTCCCTCTTTCACTTCAGATTCTTCTGGCATATAGTAGTGGGCCACCTGGCCCACTACTGGAACAACTTGAAATTTAATGACCAGAAGTGGGCCACCCTTCAAACTTAATAAAATGTTAGTGTTATACCTTTTAATCATAAGGAATAAAGTATTCATTTATACAGTGTATTAGAAATGTGACATTTTAATATAAAATACAATATACCTCTAAAGAAAAAAAATATTGAATGAAAACTTACCTCTTAAGGAAAGCAGTAAGAATGAGCCACAAAATCCTTGTATTTTAAGACTGGAAGAAAAACACCCTTCCAGCTCAAAGACTATTAGAATACTGAAGTTGTCTGAATACTAAAATGTCAATTACCTACTTTTTATACATTCTAAAAGAAGACGTTAATAAATATATGTAAGCAAAAGCTACAAATATGTTTGTACAGTGAAACCTCCAAATAAGGGACACCTTTGGAAATGCTACTTTTTTCCCTTAAATAGAGGTGTCCCTTATTCGGAGTGTCCCTTATTTGGAGGTTTCACTGTATATACATGAGTGTAGTTTACACATATAAATTGCATTACTTTGCTTTCAATTAATGTCTCTAATTATATTCATTACAAATAGTATTGCTATTAGTGGTGTGCAAAAAACCAAAATTTCGGCAATTCTTCTTCAATATATTAATTTACGTTATTCTATGACATAAAAACTTATAATAATTTTTCTGTAATATAGTATTTATAAAATGTGCTAAGAATATAAAGTATAATATTCCAAATATGAATAAGAAATATTTAAATACGAAATATATCTTTAGAGATGTAAACAAACGGGTTTTCCCGAAAAACGAATTTTGTAATCAGAAATGGAGCATTTTGAATTATTTAGGATAAAAAAATATTATTTTTATTCTGACTAAAGTTATTAAATTTCTAAATATGCAGAAGTTTCTAAAAATAAATAAACAAACTACGTACTGCGTAAAATTTTACCATAAGCGCAAATTACTTCTTTAATTTACTGGTCTCCGAAATTTTTAACGGGTTCAAAAGAAAACAAGAATATATATGCCTAACAATGGAACTTGGCCAAAACGTATAACTATTTGCAAAACTTTATTTAGCAGTTAAGTCAGAATACAAACAAGGAAGTAGATATATGAATACTTACGTTTGTAATAAATATCTTCTTCCTTTTTTATTGTTTTCATTCGCAATTTTATATTGCGTGGTAATTCTAAAAGCTGATGTAAAAAATCAAGCTACATTATGCAGTTATTCCGCCTATTCGTTCTAAAGAATTAAAAAAAATAAATGTCATTTAGTGAAATTTGTTTTAAACAACTAGAAATTTTTCATTAAGTCACACATATTTTTCAAAAACTATGTTTTTGAAGCTCTACAATGAGAAATATTCCGATATCCTTGAAAATTTATTTTTAAGCATAAAAGCATGACTATTGCAGTTAGTTATTGACTTCTAATCGAATATTTCTTTCATTTTCGTGTAAGGAGATACTGTACCCCTCAAAATATAGTTTTCTAACTATAATCTAGTTATATACACCATTGTACACTTTTTATCAAATTTATTAATAAAAATTCTGAGCTTGTCTCAATACTTATATAGTAAACCACAGTGTAAAATCCACTCTTAACTATTTATAACACTAGTTTTTGGTTCATGATTTAAAAAAACATATTTATAAAAGATTATAAACAGTGTTAAGTGCTCAATATAGGAAATTTAATAAAAAAAAGTGTCTATAAAACAGTTCTTTCTTCCTTTTTTTTATTTTTTCAAATTGGAAATAGATTTTTAAACCTTTATACAAAGTACTTTTTTCAATAAATATAACTGTTGTACTTTTGATAATTCCGTTAGATCAGCAGAAAATAAAATTTACTGAATGTATAAGGAATAACGATATGGAAAAAATTCCATAATTTTAAGTTCATCTATATTTTTCATTTAAAATCATAATAAAAACCTGATACTTAGTTATCACACCCGAGGTCTAAACATACTTTTTAGAAATTTTGAGACAATTTGCTGAATAATTGTATAAGTCTTAATCTTTTGATTACAATGAAAATCTAAAAAAATTCGAACTGGGAAAAGAGAGTTTAAACATTGGGCTGTTAAACATATGCTGAACGGGAAAAATTTTAATTTCTAGAGAAATTAAGAAATCTTCTTATTCCGTAAATTGCATAGAATGTTCTTAGAATGCTGTGGAACATTTTAATCCTTTACATTCCGTGTTATGTTGAGTGTGGACTACCACAACTCCGCGTCATTTTACAAAATGTATTCGAAATTTAGACGGTCATCATCACTTTTTAAAAGATGTTTCCTTCAAACATATAATTTCAAAATGCTCTCATTAAATAAAGCAAATTTTATTTTCCTTTATTGTCGGTGCCAAAACAAATTATATACGGAAATATGATGTCACCGCAGCGGCGACAATGGAGTGCAAAAGGTTAAAATACGAATTTGAAATTCGACATTTTTGTCATTTTTAAAGCTATTTTCAACAAAATGAAAGATTTTTTAAAACATTTCCGTTTATCTGTCCGTTTATCTGCTAACTCTCAAAAATATACCCAGATTGCGTTGAAAATTTTGAATTGATGCTTATCCTAGCATAATCCCTATTTCAAATGAGTTTGTATTATGTTTAGTTTATTTACAGGGACATTCAAATATATTCTGCAATATTATATAAAGAAAAACATTATAAATAAATTTTTAAAATGTTACGTCTTTCAAACTTAATAAAATTTATATTCATTTACTCGAAAATCTGTAGTCTATACAATATCCGATGCAAGAAGTAGTTATTTATTTACAGGGCAACACAGTAACATTCGATTATATAATAGTGTAGAGGAAGAATTTTTTGCGGCGTACTTTAAATATGTTAAATTATTTCAAATGTAATGAAAATTATACATATCGCATGGACTTACTATAAGTTATTTACTGTATATTACGAATTGCATAGCTTTTATATGGACAAACAAAATATTTCAGATAGCAAATTATTACCAAAGTACTGCGTATTGTCGGAGATGCGAATGAATTTTAATTATGATATGCGCTTTTAAATTTCAGAATACTTAAACAAACATGCACCGACAGTTTTAATGTGGTGTGTATAAATGCCACAGTTGATATGCTGCAGTTGATATGTGTATAAATGATACACAAAATAATTCGTAAAGATTACTGAATATACAAATGTTGTTTTTAAATAATTCATGCATTTTTTTCTGACCTGCAATGAATTTACTAAGACATGTTTGTAGAATATAGGTATAATGGTACAGGGCCACGTAAAGAATAGTATACATGCCGTCTATGGATGGTAATTTATGGAAATGTGTTTCTAGTAGTTTTAAGAGTACTTTGTTTAAATCAAATTTTAACTGAATAGTTGAGTATAATAAAGGTCTAAAGTAAGCTATAAGGCTGAACAAAAGTACTCATCACTATTTTCCATCTGTTACTGGAATTTTCTGAATGAGAAATTTAAATCAGTTATATGTTGTCTTACTAAACTAAATTTTCGCATTATATAGTATTGTTGCGTAGATAAGGGTTCTTCGGACTTTATGGTATATCAGGTTAAAATCTCCACAGTCTCTTTAAAAAAGTAATGTATTGACAATTCTTTACCGCGGCATATTCCATGTAACTCACAAATAACATCTGCTCAAAGAAAACTGTCTATTAACTGAACAAATCAAACGTTCGAGTACAGTTGTATCTTACAAAGACTTTTTACACAGCGTTCGCCTCAACAATACAACAAATGAAAAACAACTCAAATAGGCCGCTAAGTCATGCAAATCCGCTCTAAACATATATCATTCAAAAACGCGTCTAACTAGCTCATTCACTGACTGACAGCCGTTCTACTCCGTTCCCATAAATATAACAGCGAGATTATGCACTGAATTTTCCACAAAATTCTAATAACAGAACTTTCTAGAATATTCCCGGAAAACATAGAACAGTATTTAATGCTTCGCCATACCCATATTGAGAATTGCATTAAGGAGGAGAGGGTTCTGTACCTAGATTTGTCGGCAACTTATTTTCCACTACTTAAAGCATAAACTATTTTTGACTGAAAATTGAAGCATTATTTTGTGTTTAACTGCATTTTTCTATTTAATGCATAATTTGCAACCCGATAAATATAATAATTTTAAAGATAGATTTTTAGATTAAATGCAGCGCTGCTATGGGCAATAATTTTGAAAAAGCAAATTTTCTTGTATATTTCTCTTCTAAATGTTGCCAAAAAGCATGTAACTAAATATATATATACCTGTGGCACTGTAAATATGTATTAAAAACTTTCATTTCCAAAAACGTTAGCAATTAAGTGCCAGTTAATATAAAATGCATTCGTATAAAATATGACTATTGAAATCATAGTCACATTAAAACATGAATTCGCATAAAATCATGGATTTTAGTGTTCTTTAAAAAAACGCTTTTCTTTCACTAATTCTAAAATTATGTTCATATTCAGTTTTCATTTAAAGATTGTTTAACGAGATGAATGTCATGTTAGTCATCGTTGACTGACACCGAAATTTCAGTTTTCTCTATGTCAGTCACCGGTGACTGACAATGTGAAATATTATATAAAACTGAAAAATTTAATCATATTGTTTTAAGTAATTACTGAAAATGTATTTAAATATACATAGTTTCTATTTATTACAAGATTATACTTTCTTATTAATTACTTAAAATAAATTAACAACTTTAATTTAAAATCATATTTTGCGCTGTCAATCATCGGTCACTGACGCGTCTAACCGGAAAGTTCAGTTTCTGTCACCGTGGCACTCAATTGTTACGGGAAATAGAAAAATGAAATACTACTTTGCAGTTAATGTATTTAAATCAAAACTTTTAAACGAAAACCTCAGACAGTCATAATTATTTCAATAAAGTTGGATGCTATATTTAATGATATAGTCAAAATTTAAAAAGAAAATGTTACATGTTTGAGGAAGTTACATAACTGTAGAATACTAATATTTGAATAGTAAATTCTATTCACATACAAAAATATTTTGAAATGTGTATAATTTAAACGGACTATGTTTAATTTAAAAGTAGTTTTAAATTCTATCGTACTGTTTATAAAATTATTGCTTAGTTATAATTTCTAAATTTATACAGTTGAAATAGGATTAAAATCAGAAATTATTAATAAAAATGTTTCATCCCCGTCATGTAAGTAAATTATATTTATATGCCCAGCTGCGATGTTTAGTAATTTAAATATACATATTTTGTATTATTAAACATGAAAATTTATTTATCTAAAAATAATATCTTTAATTGTTTGCTTTTGTCAGAAAGTTACAAATTTCACTATGTATAAGTATCTGAAAACAAGGTATCAACGTGTAATTTTTGTATAGTAAACAATCGATATAAAACGTAAGCAGCTATAGTTCTTATGTGTAAATTAATGATGAATAAAAAATTCAGATGTAGAATAGGATAAATAAAATGTTTCTTTCAGACAAAATTCTGGACGGCATGTTTATGATCTAAAAAACTTTTGCAGATATAGGAAAAACCTTAAAAAATAATAATAACAACAACAACAAAAAGTGAATTGTTTAAAAAATAAATATACATCAATGAATCAAGTTATTTGAATATTTCAAAAATTACACATTTTATAAATTTATTATCCAATAGTCTTTAATAAAAAAATTAATTTTTGTTCGTTTTTAATGGATTTTTTAAAAATATATATGAATAAATTATGAAAATAAATAAAAGTAAATAAAAATAAATCTTCGATTATAACTTATTTACTTATAAAAATCATGCTTGATGGAGCAGAAAAATCTGAGCCAGATTGGAATTATTTATTAGAAATTTCCACTAGAGTGCAATATCTAACGTATTGATTAACAACATTATAACAAGAACAGTAAATAATCAAATAAATAAAATAAAATAAAATAAAATAAAAGGTATGTAAAGCTCAGACCTTCGTCTATTCTACAACGCAATATTTTTTTTAAATGGCGAATTTTAAATCTGTAATACAAATTTAAAAAGGCAGTTTATTCTGCATCTCACATGAAGAAAAAACGATGGGATAAATAATGATTTTAAAAATTATACTGATTTTTCTTTTAAATTATCAGTATTTTATCACGAATATTTCACAGTCGTCGGAAATATATCGCCGATGTTCATATAGCAATGCAGTTATTTGGAGCCTTTAAACAACTAAAAAATTGAGTTTTGTTTTAATCCGAGTTTTCGCACATTCAGCAGACATATACAGGGCGCGTCATAAATTCGTGCAAACTTTAAAAACCCATAATAAAAAAAAGTATGCTCCAAAAAAATTTCGGTTTGCGCGAGTATGATCACACGATATTTGGAATGTTCTTGCCATAGATAATAAAAAATGATTCCTAAAGTAAACGATAGCGTGCGCTCACACATCATATTAAGGAGTTTTATGCAAATCAGGCTAGCAATAAAATACCTAGATGGAGATTAATTCGTCGTTCTATATCGGCAGCATGCCATTTTTACCAGATCGAATGCTCGTGGTTAAACTTTTCTACAAGAATGCTAAATCCACAAATATTGCATCTCGAAAGCATCTCGCAGTTTCGCGTTTTGAGCATCTTTTACTACCTTATAATAAATGCACAATGTCATGTTATTGTGATTTGCATTTGCCTGATTTGCATAAAAAGTCCTAATATGGTGTGTAAGCGCCCTCTATCGGTTTTCTAATCATTTTTATTAATACGAAAAAAAAAAAAATCCAAAATCCGCCTGATTATACTCGCGCAAACCGAAATTTTTTCCGAGCAGTAGTCTAAAGTCTGAAATCTCCATAGTCTAAAATCTGATATAAAACTAAAAAATCTACATAAGGCAACGCCGATACAGCTAGTATATAATAGTTTTTAAAACATTCTTTTTTACTTCGTAACAACTAAAACATTTCTCTGGAATATCTTATGTTACTGATGTAATACTTCTTAGGTTAAAATATTTAAAAAATTAAGTTGAAATATTTTCAAAATATTTTCAAAATTAAATGTAAAATTAAAACCATTTATACTAGTTATATGTCAATTAGAAAATGTTCTAAAAGAGGTGGTGTGTAATCTACATGGATTAAATGTCGGCAAAGTAGTTTTATTGACACTACGAATCTGAATATGTATAGATTTTAAAATAACCTGCAATATAAAAAGTGTAAATATATATATTTTTTTCAGCCGAACAAATTCTTTTAAATCTCAGAAGATAATTTCTACTCCGATACATTGAACTACAAGAGAACTTTTACATCAAACCAGTTATAAGATAAAATGAAACGAGTTTACTGTATCAAGCAGTTTAAAATGTCCTACATGTAATTGAGTATATGAAATAAAATATCAGCTCTCTGTATTTCTCGATAACAATCTAAATTAAATTTCTGAAATAGACCATTGTTCTGGTATGGAGGATAAAATTGGATTTGACATTAAATCTATAAAATTTCATCTTATTTAACTTGTCTATCTAAGTTCATAGAATATCGCATTATGTTTGATTTTTTTGAAAAAAAAAAAAAACACCTTCTTGAGTGTGTGTTTAAAACGATATTGCTCTAGTAGCAATTTTATATCATTAAAGGTTATTTTAAAAATGTAATAAATAAAAATATATGGAGAATATTAATTTACACTTCAAAAATTCATAAGAAATATCAGTAAATGCAGTGGCGAATCCAGGGTGGGAGCACAAAACCAGTAATATTATAAGGTTTTCTTCTGCTTGATTCATAGTAGAAAAATTTCCGGTTAGATAAGGCGAACAGAACTTAAAAAAATTACTGGTGTTCAGAGTGTTTGGACACCCACACTGGTTAAGCCACTGAAATGCGTTTTGTCTTATAAGACTTATCGAAACGTTAAGGCGCAACACTTCTCACAGAAAAAGACCCGGATGACAATGTAAAGCCTACGGGAGCGTTCTTTTAATATCTTACTCACATTTTAATATTTTTACTTTTTTTTTTTTTTTTTTTTTTTTTTTTTTTTTTTGCATTGGATAGCTTAGGACGATCTACAAGCGGCCTAATTTTTACTTTTTCGATTTTTTTTATATATTTTTTATATTATATTAGTTTCAATATCAGAACTAGTTTAAACCGGTTTTCAAATTTAAAGTAGTTTAAAAAAATCTGAAAGCAAAATTAAAAAAGTAAAAACTAGGCCCGTTGCAGATAGTCCTCAACTATCCTATGCAAAAAAAAAAAAAAAAAAAAAAAAAAAAAAAAATTAAAATGTAAGCGAGATATTTGAAAAGAACGCTGCCATAGATTTTACATTATCATACGGGTCTTTTTCTGTAACTAGTGTGGCTCCTTAATGCTTTTACTGGAGTTAAAGAATAATTCATTTAGGTCCAAAAATAGATATAATTATTTCAAATGTAACAAACTCTCCTATTGCAGTGCAGGTTTCAAAATACTGTTAGCATTATAGTATTATCATAAAAGGAAATTGATGGGAATAAAATTATTAATTGAAAAGATCCAAAAGTCATTGAATATATTTCAAAAATTCGTAAAAAACCCTGTCAAACTGTAAAATGAAATAGATTTTGCTCCATAAGATAATAGAAAAATACTGAAAAATAAAAATACAAAACATAATAGAAAAATAGTGAATTTTAGAAGAATTTTTAGGAAAGAAAAAGACTATTTTTTTTTCTTGTATTATTTCGAACATTTAAAAGCGTTTATAATGCTAAAAGCTTTAATTAATTTTATATATTTTTAAAAACAGAACGAACTTAATGGAAACTCTTGTAGGTACCCGATTCCATAGTAAAAGTATTTTGCTTTCAAACCAAAAATTAGCTGGCTACCTATTGCACAAAACTGCTAGTTTTGATTTCTTATTCAGACGTGTATATTAGTATAATGTTAAAAATTTGCAAATTCATTTGCATAGTATCATTTCAGTGCCTTTATTGAAAACGATTATCTGACGGTATTATGGAGTATTCTTATTCGGCAAATTAGAGATTTTTTATAAAAGCAATTGAGTGACAATGCAAAAAAATGCATATTTTTTAACAGTGAAGTATAGCGTCTCGCAGATATCATATTGAAAAAGTAAGTCCAATAACACTTTAATAAGTACAAAAAATTATATCCTATAAAACTTGAACGATGCTTAATGCAGAGTTACCAAGTCTCCAGATTTTTGAACAAGACTACCATTTTAGTTTTTTTCTTATCGCTGAAATGTTTCAATAAAATAAAATAATATTTTTTGTATAAAACTACTGGTATACAAATAGATGGAGACTTGACATTTATGTTCATGACAAATACCGATCGTAACGTCTGCTAGCTATTTACTGGCCGGAAAGCTTTCCCAATTGATAACGTATATCATGTTTACGTTTAAACTATCAGATGTCGATGTAAATTATATTTTTCTATCAGCATCGTTTAACATGTATGGATACAATTTTTCAGTCTTTTTTTTGGTTAGCCGATTGCTGCACTAAAGCTCGAGTGCATTATAATTTGTAATAGGCAAAGAAGTAATGTGAAACATTGCAGGGCTCCATACCTTGACTTAATTGCTATTGCGCATAAGATAATAGGATGAATGTATTTAATTTCAAACGCAGATGCAGTCACACATAGAACGTTTCGCTCGCGAAAACATATTCCCCTCAATAAAAAATTTACATCGAATAAATAAATCCTGTGATTAAATAAATAAATAAATAAAATCCGAGACACACCTACGTATTCACAGATGGAGTTACACAAGACATAATCCTATTTTAAAAAATGTAAAATAACGCTTTTTCCAATAAAGTTCATTGGTTTTCATAGTTATGCTAAATTTCTCTTTCTTTTCCTCCTTTCTTTTTCTTTTTTTAAAATTTTATGCTGTTCTGTTTAACCCTCATATGAAATTAAGTTTGAAATTGCACATGAAGCGTAGCAAATGAGGTGCGTTTGTACGATAACAAAGTTTTAAAAATATCACTCTCATATATCACTCTCATAAAATTGTAAATAATTACAATTAAAATGCGCACTAAACAATGTTATCCCTATACCATTATGCAATGTAATACTCTTTGGTTGACCTTGTAAATCAATAACAAATATTCTTTGCACCGCAGATTATGCAAAATGTATATTATAATATGTACTTTATAGGTGCATATCAATTTATTACGTTCGAACGAGTGTAACACCATTAAAATGCATTTGTAACTTTTTTCACTTTGACCGTAATGTAACGGAATCCTTTTGATTGTCCCTGTAATTGATCTATGCATCCGATTTTCATAAAAGTTGAAATGACTCGACAAAATTGTGTAATAATTATGTATTTTAAATTTCAAACGATTCAGTTGGGTAGTTTTTGCGTTGTTATATGCGGAGAGACAGACGGACGGACAGATAGACAGACGGACGGACAGATAGACAGACGGACAGACAGATAGACAAACGGACAGACAGACGAACAGACGGACGGACTGAACGACAACAATAGGTGCTACGTAGTGACTGTAGCACACACATCTAAGCAACCAACCACAGTTTAAATGAAAAAGAATTCGTATTCACTAATGCTTCGAAAACTACAGCATAAATGCGTCAATATAACATAATAAGTTTGATAGGAGTGATAAGTAGACTATAATTTATTTAAAGAAATTTCGTGAGATTTAAAAAATGTTTAAACAAATAACACGCACGCAAATAAGTATTGCAGATATTATAAATTAATTGATGTATTTTTGTTTGTAACATTGAATTTAAAAATATTATTTTATGATATTAGAAAAAAGTAGTTGGATGTGCCAATCCTCAAAATTTTGACTATCTCATACATGCTAATATTTCAAAAATTAATTGCACATTTTGATACATCAATATTAATACTATACCAATTTTGATTTTCATCGTAAATTTCTGCTTCAGTTAATTAATAGAAGTAAAAAAGAAAATGAATGTAGATCATGATATTTATTAAAATCTACAGTTTTTCCTTATCCTGTTATTATCAGCTTTTTGAAATAGACGGTTATGCTGGATGTGAGTTCCGGTCTGTGCACGAGCCGATGAACCGTAGAAATTGAAAGAATCGACAAAAGATACAAACTACGCTTTAACAGTGCTATTTCCCCACGGAATGAATCCAAACTCAAGGAAAATCTAGTGGCAATAGGCAAAAGCATGCACAAAAATTTCTTTTATTTCTATGCATAAATTTATACACACTCCGATGGAGAAATAATGAAAATGACACAGACATTGCTGTTACCGCGATCACCACATGCAGATGATTTCTGAATTGAAGGAGGACCTCCTGGTCATAACCAAACACATGGTTCAATTCTGTGAAGTATTTTATATACTTTTCAATGGTACAATAATGGAAATAGCGCGGAAATGCTTTTAAAGCGCGCTCTTCTGTGAGATTTTCTTACAATTACAGGAAGGACTTACTTGAAATAGCTAAAACAACATACAAAAAAAATTTAGTTCACATTTATGCATAACTTCACACACTTTTCAATGGTACAATAACGGAAATGGCAGACATCGCTATTACAGCTCCCTCTTCCGGCGGATTTTTTTCAAATTTAGAGAGAGCCTACTAACCATAGCCAAACACTCACACAGAAAATTTAGCTCAATTTTAGGCATTAATCCATAGACTTTTCGATGGTACAATATTGAAAATGGCACAAAAATTGTTATTTCAGCGCCCCCCTTTGGCGGCCATCTTTTTTTCAACTTCAGAGCGGACCTTCTGGCCATAGCCAAAAATATATTTTAAAAATGTGGTTCAACTCTATGCATATCTTCATCTATTTTTTGACTGTACGATGGCGATACACGGACATACGGACAGATACACGCTTAGTATAGACATGTTTATTGGAATATTGCACCGCTAAAATGTGTAAATCCCTCGAAAGAAATTTCTATTAAGATAGAAGAAAGTAAAAACATAAAAATATCTGTTTCGTCACAAAAGTTTTTTTTCTATTCTGATAAAAAATGTAATTTTTAACCTCAGGAACTTTTAACCACCTGAAAGCTTTTTCATCAGGCCAACAACGAAAAAAAAAGAAATAGTACCTCCTATATTTCCCTTTCAAATGTATTAAAGGCAATTGAAAGGATACATGAAATAAAAAATATCAACTCCCTTAAGCCTTCACGATAGAAGAGTTTAAATTAGTTACCTAAAGTATCATATAAAAGTTTGTTTTGGCGTAAAGGATAATACTCCAGTTGTTTAATTATTAAAAATACTTCTTCTGTAAGGTTATAAAAGGATCTTTTCATGCTTGAACATTTTGTGAAAGTTTCTTCTTTTGACGTATTTGAAACATGCAATGCGCTGCAATATTAAAACGCCAAAAAATCATACAATTAGAAGATTTCTATATAAATGATAATAATAATAAAAATAGAGTCTTTAGGCATCGAACATAATAACGGAAAGTTTGCAGAGAACATACTTGGATGAACTTATCTTATATTTAGTTTATATTTAAAAATATTCATTTTTCACAACAAAAGTACCAATATCATAAGATATGTTTTTAATCCTGCTTTTTTGCTCGTGTCTTGTCAATATGAAAATTGTTTTAGTTGCATATCAAATACGACCATAAATAAGTTTTTGTTATGTATTGTATAATTTGTTATTCCATACTAATATATAGGTCCCTTTAAAAGAGAATTTTTGCAATAGGTGTATAATGTTATGTTTTTTGTTTGGGGGTATTAATTGTGAAAAATCATTTATTTTTAGGTGCATGGCTCCAACTACATTGAAAATCATTACCAAACATAATCTAATACAGAAAATTATGAGTATCTAATACAGAAAAAATGACTAGTTTGCTCTGTTACTAGTATTTCGTAAAGTATATATAGAGCGAATATGTCACAAGAACGAGGACACTGAGCTACATATGAATGTGTAACGCCCAAAAGCAATACATGGACTGATCTTGAGAGCCCACATTACTGATTGAAAAATACCTGGATGATAATGTTAAGTCTATGGGGGCGTTCTTTTCAAATACTTCGTTCAAATTTTAATATTTTTGCATGATTTTTTGCATTGGATAACTGAGGACAATCTACAACCGGGTTAGTTTTTGCTTTTTCAATTTTGATTTCAGATTTTTTTTAATTACTTTAACTTTCGAAACAGATTAGAACCGGTTCTGAAATTGAAACTATCGCATTATAAAAATATGTAACCAAAATCGAAAAAGTAAAAACTAGCCCGATTGTTAATCATCCTCAGCCATCATATGCAAAAACAAATCATGTAAAAATATTACAATTTGAACGAGATGTTTGAAAAGAACGCCCCCATAGACTTTACATAATCATACTTTTTTTTCAATCAGTAGTGTGGGCTTTTAAAGCTAGAAAAAAAAGTTTTCCTGTACTGTTTTGGTACACCGACGAGGCAAAAAGCATTCTATGCTACAAATCCGAAAAGCCAAAGACAATGATGCGGTCAGGTGAAATGGATTCATTAATCCTACAAATCCTTATAATTTTGGTAGAAATGAAAAATCTTGGTGGTTGACCCTAAATAGTAGGAATATATTTTATTAAAAAAATATTTGAAGCAAATTCCGTTGTCAGGTTACTCAGAAGGAGAACTCACGCAAATTGCGTGGATGCAAACTTGGCTATATGTCCCCAAAAAAGCTTAAACGTATATTGTCACAAGAGAGTTTTGAATAAAGAAGTTGAAACACATGGTATATTGTCTGTCAAGACGTTGTTACAAGATGACAGTTGTTTCTTTTAATTCGCCTGTGAAGACTTCCACAAGTAAACTTAAATACAAAATTCAGTCTTACTTTAGTGCCATACTGTTGGAAAATTTTGCTCACAAGTATGATAAAAAAATCTATTTGTTTTTACTGATGTCAGATTGATCTGGTGTTATGACCTTTTCATTGGCACTGGACTGGATTATGAACTTCTGCAAAAGCGATAACAGCTGGAGCTTCACTATTTTACGAATGTTTCAGTTCATTTTCCTTAATAGTTTTCAGAAAGTCTAAAAGAAAGCGAAAAATGACAAAGAACGCTTATGTAAACCCCGAGTTACTCTATGCATCTAATAACTAATGGGTGAAGGTTTTAAAATAATTCCGGTACTTCTCTGTTATAGCGTCCTTCTGAATGTGATTACGCACATGTCATGTTCAAGCATATATGTACATTATACAACGATGGGGAAAAATCCGTATTTGACTGTACTGTTCATTAGATTTTTATAAATATTATATTTTGCAAAAGTTTGCTATCAAAATGTGAAATAAAAAGATATTTCTGAAGCATTAAATAATTAAAAAAATTTAAAAACATATTTTTCAAAATATTTCGTTAATGGATTATACAAACCAAAAGAGTGATTCAGTCGTCAGTGGATATTATAATAGTAAACTTTATTTTTTTTTAATTTTAAAGTAGAAATTTTAATTATTTTTATGTTTAAATTCGTGTTATCTCACAATGCAAATTCAGTAATAATTTGTAAATATAACGATAAAATTAATTTCACATGCGTGCAATGCAGATTAAAATTTGATTATCTTAATTTATTACTTTTTATTGTTATTAATTATCCTAATTAAAAATACTTTTGTATATTTTCAGATTGTGTCTTTTGCGTTAACTAACAAACATAATTTACGTTCATACATAATTTAAGTCTTTATTTACATCATTCATAAGCCCAATAGTTATTCTTATTTAAAGTTTTGTTTGTAATATGTGTAAATTCAGGAAATATGTTATGCAGACGTTTATTAGTAATCTAAATTTTTACGTGGATAGTTTTATCTACGAAATTTATTTCTTCACAAAGCCTATGTATGTCCAAACGAATATAGTAAATCACACTAATGTTGCATAATGATGGCATTATGCCAAATCGTGTACTTTTGAGAAAACTAATTTAGATCAGTAATGTCAGGAAAACGATAAACAATAATTTAGATTTATGACCGTGTTTATAATAAATATAAGCTGCATATAGATAGTGTACGTTCATAAATTAACACAACGACAAAATATGTCTAGAAACCTGAGCCTTGAATAATTGTTAGTATACTATACTAACCATGTACGTAGCTATATCCGTTTGCATAAGGCGATAATAAATGTTCTTCTTTTGTATGTTTGTTTGTATGTATGAAAATTGTAAAAGCATTTTTTGTGGGTAAAGCACGTCTTCATGAAACCCGTCCGAATTTTTAAAACTTCATTTCGCAAAAAGATTTCACGCAAAGAAATAAACAAAAATCATTAGAAAAATTTCTAGTAAAATAGCGGAATTAATAAAATTCCACTGCATTCACAAATATATTACCTGATGTTTTTAAAATTTTAAATACTATTTAGCCATCTGTGATTGTATGATATGACAAAAGATCATATATAGATGCTATTTAAATTTCATATAATCATTATGCATAACCTATACCTTCATTATTTACAGTAAATTGTAAGACAAAAAACTCTCGTGGTGTTCCAAAAAAGTACTGTAAAGTGAATTTACTTACAAATTAAATAATGTAATTTCGTATATTTTTACGTCATCTGAACCTACAAATGTTGGCTAAAGTTTTGTATGTTGATATGAATTAAATTTGGCTACAAACACCAATAATATGAACGAACAATAACTCAGATACAAGATTATTTGAAAAGTTAATTTAAAGTACAAAGGAATGTTTAAAATATATTGCAAACATTTATATTAAATTATATAACATCTGTCAACAATTTATCAAATACATATCCCTTTGATTGTTCGGCTTAATCTATTTTATAAATCATAACATAGTTGAATGAGATAATAGGAATACGTATTTTAGCATTTGAGTAAATTTTGTATATGTTTGATTTACACAGTCAACGTTAATATTAAACTTTGCTGCAATAGTCTTCCAATTTATGAATTTTTTGATTGGAAACATAAAGGTAAATATTTATAGGGATATAGTAATGAAAAAGTAATTTTTAAAGGTTGTCTTTTAAGATTTCTTTAATACTGATGCTAACAAAATCAGCAACTTTACACGCGTGGTCGTTGTTATGTGATTGATTCTTATAACAAGAGATAAGAGAAAACGGTATGGTTAGAGATAGTTTAAATCAGACCAGTTTATATTTTCTTTGAGGTTATTTGGGTGAAATGGTCCGCCAGTATTCGTGTCCGGGATGGCTCAGTTGGAAGAATATTTGCGGCTTCAGCCAATACATCCCTGGTTCGAATCCTGGCCCGGACTTTTTCACCCACATGGAAAATTTATGTCTGTTATAATTAATTTACCGATTGAAAGATCGTGTCATAAATTAATCTAGTATTATTAATTAAGTCACAATTTGTGGAAATCTCTCTTTTTTAATGAACCAGAGAGACAAAATACTTACCTAAATTATAAAAATATTTATTCAAATTGCAGGAACTAAAGCTAAGCGTGTGGCGTTACACTCAACTTAGGATAAGGACCTATAGTACCCAATCCTGGTATATCAATCATGGGTCCTCAGGAGCTAGAGAACATATAACATAAAGCAGTAGCCAGTCTAATATGGGACCCTCTATGATTATTTTTAAAGCAAACAAGCTTGGAGCTCATTTTGTGGGCCTCGAAGGGATGAAAGTTTTAGCAAACCTCACCCAGTTGGAAAACAAAATTTAGACCATTTGCGAAATGGCCAATCGCTCTGACTACTACACTATTAGGTTAATGTCAGACGACTGATTTTTTCGACACCGTCGTTTACGAGAGAAAGAAAAAAATCTGCATTGCCTATATTCACCCAAACGTGATCTTTCCATGAAAATATGCAAACGATATTGTCTCTAGTCATAATATAAAGTTTTCAGTTCCATGTTTTAAATTTAAATATGATGGATCTTTTGGAGAAAATAAAGTATTGTGTAATTGTGTATCAATTATTCAAGAAGTTAGAAAAAAATATCCATACGCGGACAGTAATGGTTCATCCTATGATAAGTAATAAATTATTTACCTGGCATTTTTATTTAAAATATCCAAAATTACAGAAATTACGTTTAATACATATGATGTTAAATGAAATATCTACAATATTTTAAGAAATACACATGACTGCAGATATTATTAAAATGATAATAATTGTTATTCAACTTTCATTTAGATAATATTTCTTATTTATAATATTATTAAATAAGTAAAAAACTCAATTGATTTTTAAAAAACTGTTGCTACATAACATGCAGTAAGTTGTATAAATAAAAATAGGGCCGACAAATGTCCAAAGTGTGAAATTTGCATTATATTAGTCATGAAGTATATGCTACTCCGCTCCCATCCCCATGAGCAAAAAGTAGATTCTGTTCCATTTTGGGGGTGTACATGCATATATAACGTTGTAATCAATTTTTGGTAATTTTGAACCCTTTCCTCTCGTACAGTGGCATACGCTATCATTCCTCGAACACTCTCTCCCTCCATAATGATATCTTAATGTCTAAAAATTCCTTTAATTTCTGGACTTTTTTTTCTTTTGTTTGAAGTGATATATATATGTGAAGAATGTTGTAGCGAAGAATGTTTCATATTTTTGATACACCTTTATTTTTATAGTGCATTTAAAAATTTAAGAACTATAATTGTTATTAACGTAGTTGAAATTGCATCAAGGCTAATGAAACATGCAATAGTAAAATTTAAATGGATAAGAAATTTCTTTCCCAAAAATGGGCACAAAAATCATATTGAACTAGAAAACATTTCTAATTGAAATTCATGCATATATATTACATATTCACTTTAAATTTTATTACAGTGTAACTTAATAAATTTGTCGCCATATGCAAATATTCTATAATGTTTTACCAGAGAATATTAACTTTGTTGCCGCATAAAATTTTACAAAAAAGAAAATGATAATAATAAAGAAAGAAAAGAGGAAAATTTTACGAAATTTAACTGTATTTGCTTAAAAAATATAAAAAAAACTAGCTTTTCTTGTGCCCCGGGCGCCAGATCTGAGGGCCTCCATATGAAGATTATGCGTAGCAATTTTACTCAAGTCAATGTTTAGCATTGTATTGTTAAAATTGTGCTGCTTGGGGTATGCTAAAGTATAGAAAAATACTGTATAAAACGGAATTTTTTCCGATTCTTTTTTATTTCGTCTAGAAGATTTTAGTAAATCGATATTTCAAAAAGCAGATTGTTCAGTATCATTTTATGATTAGATATTTTAAATTTTAAAATTAGTTGGCTAATAAGAAATTACTGAGTTTTTTTAAAATTATATTTTGCAGAGGAAGGGGGGGGGGAGCGAAAATCCATGTTTGCTCAGAGCGCAAAAAAGACTACTTTCGGCCATGCAAACAATTCATTTAAATGGGGTCCGGCAAAGCCCAAGAAAAAATTCTATGGAAATAGCAGGACACAATTTTTACAAAAAAGTCGATTTTCTTAACCAATATTTTCCTTCAATTAAAATGTTTTTGAAAGAATATTATACACCATAAATTTTAACTTTTACTCTTTTCCCTATTTTTTTATTTTTGATAAAAAAATTTGATTTATTTAAAACTATATTTTCGATGATTAAGTAAGGTAAATTTATGTGTTAAAAAACTGTGGTGAGAAAAAAGTCGTAATAATTGGCTGGTACGGTATACATAATTATACACAATTATGCTCGCAGTAAATATAACCGCTACTGCGATATGATCACAGATGCTTTACGATCATACTTGTGTTTTTCTGTCCGCTTTTCCATACCAAATTTAAAAAACTTTATCTAACTTATAATGGTTTTAATTTCAAGGCCGATTCAGGCATAATTTGGGATTTATTTACAGCCATTATACAAAAATTAATTTAATTAAATAGGCCCTTTCTATATATATAATCCAATTATTAAAACAAACACTTTCACAAAACTCTATTACATAAAAACATACTATTCATTATTTGTATGTAGTTAGATTTAAATATCTGTAATTTTCAAAGATAACTGGTTCCCCAGATTTTTATATTTAGCAGATTTACTTGATATTTCCTAACAAAATGTTACTTTACACGAACATAAAATACTATTCAGAAAAATTCTTTTTATTTTTCGAAAAATGCCCCCATCTCGCCTTAAAAAAAAAATTGAATTTTATTTAATTTTTGGGCATCATACTTAGGAAAAATATTATTACTCTAATTTGATAAAAATTACATTCAGTTTTTTTTTATAATAATATTTTATTGTTCTAATATTTTTCAAATAAAACGTATTTTGTTACATTAAACTAACTTTAAATTATTTCTTTTAAATATGCAACAAAATTAATTAAAATAGTATACTGATAAATTCCTGATTTTCTTCAGATTTTTTTTTTTTTTTTTTTTTTTTAACTCAGAGTGCAACATACCCCTGACCAACTTATTTTTTTTTTTTAACTCCGACGATGTACCCTATAATATTGGATGCTCTTGTATTTCAAAAAATGGTTGTTGCACGTCTCAATCTATTTGAAATTCTAGCGAGAATATTCAATACTCAGTGACAACAAAAATTTATGAAAAACTGACAAAGAAAGTCAAATCCAGCGTTGAAATAAAACTTCGTCTGACCATCATAATATCAACAAACAGTCTCCAGTACGTCATCACTTGCGAACTTGCTGGAAGAAGCGCCAGGAGTTAACGGAAGAAGGTCCTGATTTTCTCAATTTTTGTGGCACTATCTGATCAACTGTCGTCTGAAAAGACAAGAACATTTCTATTCCCTCAAGAGAGACTATCAATAACGCTGTTAAAAAAAAAACCGTTCGTCTGACATTAGCCTTAGGATAACCATTTCAATCTATACTCTTTCAAAAAACATATCCAATTGAGTTTATTTTGGGAGTCTTTTTATCTTTTGTTACAGAATGAATTCATTTTATAATCGGTTCAGTACTTATTTTTTTTTTGCAATAGAATAACTGTCCATTTTTCGCAATACAGTGCAAGATGACACATCATAAAAATCAAAATATTGTTATGAAATAATATGAAAAACATTAGTTTAGTCTAATTTACGATCTTTTAAATGCGGCGATATGTTAAATTTGCAACTTTTATATAATATTAGATATCAATTAAATGGTCTTTATTCTTTTTATTTTCATAAATGGTACTTTTTATTAGTACTTGTGATTCCTTTCACAATTTAAAAAAACTGCATCCACTGGTACGAAAAATATTTATTTTACTTTATTTTTAATTTTTTGAAGTTAAAATAAAACTGTAATAAAAAGACACTGTTCCTGCAGTTTACATTGTATCCCTATACGAAACTGGAAAATTTCCATATTTACATTTTCCAAGAAATCAGAGTGAATATAAAATTGTATATCATTACCACCTTCCCTAATTCCGCCCATTTGAATTTCGAATTTCATTCAAAACATTTCTTTAGATTAATAATTTCCTAAAAGATATCTTCATGTAAGATTTAAACATTCTTTCTTCAATCATTCCACAGTATCTTGATTACAGAATGTATTATAATCGGATAATTACTTAATTCATTACTTTTACAGACGATTTTACTAAGTATTTACATCTTTAAAATACTCACCATGTTACTTTAAATATGACAAAGTTATCCGAAATCTTAACGTATTTACATACAATGACTTTATTTTGGTCACAATGTTCAATTTAAAACATTATTTCAATGCATATAACATTTTTGTGTATTTTTTAACAATTACAACGAACTCTGTAATATATGTTTTATACGACATAATTTAGATTCCTACAGCATTTAAACGCAAATGTTAATTTTCCCCATAGCAATTTTTAATATTTTTCATTTTTAGATATTTTAAGTGTGTTTTTTAAAGGTGTTAAATATGCATAAATAGTTATTTTTACTCAATTTATTTCGTCTTATCTTAATATATCTAGATCATTTCTAAGATGATAACAAACACCAATGCATTTAATCGTTAAAATAAAATTTGATTACATATTTACAAATAACTCTATTCAAAATATTTTCATTTAACCTATTTTAATGTAAGGAATTGTATGAAAAACTCATGAAACTGACATCAGAATTGAGCTTTAAATTAGCACCTCATTAGCAAGCTTGATTTCTGTAATTAAAAATGTGGGTATTGGTTGTAATAGAGATAATTAGATTTATCACTGAATTTTATATGAAATAAAAATTTCTTATCTATTTCCCACAAGAGCTATAAAAATATGGAAGAAAGTTCCCTGTTTTAATTTGTAAATACAAATAAGTTTAAAAAAATATTTTGTAGATAACAAATTATTTCGTAGATCAGAATATATGAATTCAAATTATGAATATCATGAAAAATAATCTATTTGAAATTCGTACAAAGAAAGTAAAAAATGAATTTACGAAATTATTAAAAACTTATAATATTATCAAAAATTAAATTAAAAAGGCCATTATTGGCGTGAATTAGACTTTTTAAAAACAAATTATGCAAATTTATATATTTTTATGTTCCTGATTTATTTCATTCTAATGTATTCCTTTATCTTTGCTTCTTATTATGATCATCGTCATAACAAAATTTTGCTTGGCGTAGTATTTATATGTCAAAAATCAAAACTAAATGCTGAATCTGCTTAAAAACGGTTGTTTTATCTTACACACAGAGAAATACACGAGTAATTCTAATTTTTCAACGGTTTATATTGAAATTAAAATGTTTGTTTTCAAAGTTAGATTTTCTTATTTATTTCAAAAAATGAAAAATGTTATAAAAATTGAAATTTTAAACAAATGTTTAGCTAATCATACATATTCATTTCATTCAAATCAAAAGAAATTACAGCGAGTATATTTAAAGGATATTTAATGTTTTCTTTTACGTAAAATTTTCCCAATATGAATCTCAAATTTTACCATTTATCTTATTTCAAGTTAAAGAGAAATTAAATTGAATGGATGAAAATAAACTTCGAATAATATTTTTAGAACAAATACAAAATTACCAAGTAAAATTTCGACTAAAATTACAATTAAATGTAGATTTTTTTGTTCATCAAAATTGCAATCAAAACGCATTTTATGGATTTTGAAATAGCAAATTATTTTTAGATTTGAAGTGCATAAAATATGAAATAATTTCTGATTTTATTCAAAAGATAAAAGATTAGTTTGTTGTATTTTTATACAAAATTAATAGAATAACGGTTAATATTTGCTGTTCTCAGAACGTTTGATAATAAAAATACTCGAACATATTAAAAAATACCAATGTTGAAGCAGCAAGATGTGCATTTTTTATATTAATTGAGTGAGTAGTAGATTATTTTTAAGACATATTAGTGTAAAATAAATTTTATATACATATTGTGCGTACCAAAATACGTTATGCTAACAGGAAAATTTACGCATAAATCAGCCTTGAAGTTAATTTATTGCATTATATTTAACATTGAGTAAAATTAAATCATTTACAAAGAACATAGTTATAGAGGTCCACTCATGACTTTTAGTGCTTCGTATATTTTCTTTCAGTAGCCTTTACAATTGTCCAAGGTTTCACCATCTTATAGTGGCAGCTATTGAACACCATACTTTGGTTCAAACTTGGACAAGATTTTTAACAGTGTGTAGTCGTCGTTCAGTCTGTCCGTTCGTCTGCCCACATGTAACAGAGCAAAAATTACCTAACCGAATCATTTAAAATTTAAAATATATAATTTTTGCATAATTTTGTGGAGTCATTTCAAATTTTCTGAAACTCAGATGCATAGTATAGTTACAGGGACAATCAAAACTAACCGTTACATTATGGACAATGGGAAAAACAGTTTCAAGTACATTTTAATGATGTCAGACTTTTCCGAGCATAATAAAATTGATATGAAACTATGAAGTATGTACTAAAGTATACATTCTGTACAATCAATGGTGCAAGGAAATTTTTTTATTAATTCTCAGGTCCACAGAAAAATATTCAAATACACAATGGTACAGGGGGGGAAACATTGTCTGGGGCGTTTTAATTATATTAAACTATTTAATATATTGTGAAGTAGATATACATTGCTGAGATTTACTACAAATTACTTCCTGTATAATAAAAATCAGATTTACAGGGACGCTCAAAATATTTCGACTACTATACAGTATCCAAAATATTATATATATAAAACTCCTCCGTGTACGACGATTCCGGGGACAACCCATCCACGAGAAAAAGAAACTTATTGCAACTACGTCCACGTTAGGCTTAACTATTCCGAGCTGTTCACAAATATTCTAATTGTTCAACTTATGAAAATATACATGTGAAAGATTTATTCATTACTCACTTTCTTTAAAACCTACAAAAACTATTTAATTATAATGTTTAAGTTCTAAATAAAACAACCAGAAATTACGGAAAAAAAAAATAAATAAACAATGTAAGCAAATCAATACTGTTGCCATTCAAGAATGACAAATTCCGTGATTGAATCTTTAGAATGACTCCTTTGTAACATCACGACTCAGGAAAGAGCGAGGGAAAGAGCGGATGCGTTCGGGATCTATGCGCGCTGAGCGCGCACGCTCAGGAGTCAGGTACATGGAGTGGATCTTACAGCGGAATAGTACTCCGTAAAAACTCCTGAGCTTGCTCGCGAAGCGCGTGTATCTCCTGAACACGTTCATTGTTTACTCTTTATTGCTGATATTTCTTTTCGATCTTATAGAGCTAGTTATAGAGTGTTTTCTTTTAAGTATTAGCTAAAAAATGGGCCAAAATAGGAAATTTTTTATACATTTTAGATATTTAGGTATTTCTCGATATTTTTTGGCTGTAGTTTTACAATATAATCTTTTATAATTGATTTTTTTGCCTTACTTTATTCTTTTAAAATTTATGTATTTACGATTTGTTCATTACAAACCCCATCATCCACCAGACAGTTTTGTTGTAATTTTAAATGCAAATTTCTGTTAAAATTTTCTTTTTTTTATATAGATTTTTTTCTCCATGTTTAATCGCTGTATTTTCAAAAATTGTTTAAGCCTAAAGTGGCTGATTGACCACAGTTGTAATTTTTTATCATCCTTTTAAAAATGCAAACACGTCATTTTGACGGGCTGTCTTCTAGTTATATATTATTAAACTAAAATATTTTTTTTTTTAAATTTTCATTATACTACGATATGTACCTCATTTGCTACGTTGGAGGTGCAATTTTGGACTTGTCATAAATATAATAGTTCCAGTATTAAAACATCATAATAATTCAGTTTATAAAAATAGTTGTTAAGTACTATGTACTATGTCTATTGTTAAGTACTATTGTTTTGCCATTTAACGTAAAATCTTTGAATGAGAAAGATAACTGTTGAAGATTCACCATTAGTGCATTAGAATAACTTTAATCCCTTCGGGTCCATTTTTTCCATTTTAAGAAGAAAATAATTATTACTTTAATCGTAGCTATCCAAACAGACTTACTGGTATTTATCCTCTTCAGACCTGAGGTACACAAATGTGTATTTCCATTTATTTCCTCATAAAAACTAAACTGTTCGAATTTTTCGCATTTTTACTTTACTTCTATACAGCTGAATGTTTTTTTCTTTAAAACAAAACCAATAAATGACAGTACTGATAAATAAACTAAAAACCTCATAAAATAACCTCATAAAATAAATATTATTTTCATCTGAGTGTGGAAGTGACATTGTGGCTAAGAAAGTAAGAAATATTCATGATTATTTAACTTAAATTCTTTACAATGTAAAATTTTGAGGATTTGCTGATCATTTACTTGTTTAAAGAGCTTTATTTTGTTATTATTTAGATTTATATTACTGATAGTTAAACTGACGTTTTAAGGGGATTAGTACCTTTATATCCGTATTTGTAAATCTAAATTACCAGTCCCGTAAAGTAGGGATTTCATAAAAATGACTCTTTTTGTCATCTATGGTGTCATTTAGATCATGCAAAAGCAATAAATATATATTTGATAGAGTTATTTTATGCTCAGGTCTGAAGAGGTTAAAGATTATCTCGTTGTCTGAAAAGCAACGAATGTACTTAATTTGTGTACTATTCAGTTTATATTTACAAGGTAGAACCCGTCAAAGTTTGACAAAAGAAAATGTTTAAGAAGGAATTGTTTCATTAACTTATAATAAGCCTACAAAATTAGTTATAGTAAAAAATGCATTTTATATTGGTACGTCTAACTCTTAAACAAACAATATTTATGTCAAATAAACAAAATACTATTTCCATAAAACGCAGTTGTAGAAATTGTTAAAATTAAACTTTAATCGTATATGTAAGCGGTGAAAAATAATAAAGATATGTTATTATGATAAAGTTAGCAATTAAGGTTCTTATGCTAGTACTCCAAAATGACAAAAAGCAAAATTTATTCAACTTTGACTCAATCATAGAATCTTTTTCCCCGTGAAATCTAAACCCGGCATCATTTTCACCATATAAAAATTTACAAATGTACATTTCAAATCTATATACACGTTTAAAAAAAATTGGCATTTTAATTTGATAATTTTGATTCAAAACATGAAGTCTCATTGGGCTATTAGCTGAAATAGATATTAAACTGTTAATATTCTTTTACGTGTAAATGAAATTTTGTAAATGAAGTCAAAATTCAATGGGTTTTATGACAGAAGATATTTATATTTCTGTTTTTTTCTTTTTTAATGAGAAAATGGCAACATAAAAAAATACAGCAGTCAATTTTTTCCCTTTTTTTCTCTGTTTTAAATAGAAATGGGGTACTCCTGTTGCCACGATTAGAAAAGTGGTATTAAAATCTACAAAAAAATTAATATTTCAAAATCAAATTAAGATACAGCTTTCAAACAAATTTTATTTAAAAGTACATTTTTTTCCTACACGACGGTGTAAAAATTGAAAACATGCGACATTAAGAAGTTTAAAAATTTTTAGTAGCAAAAATCGCAATACCGAAAACCATTTAAAATTTGAAAGCGTTGCTATTCGCAAAATGACGTATGCGTTACGCGCAGATACTTTTGGCCTTTACAATATAGATATGATAATACGCTAAAGAAGATCTATTAGAGACGTTTAAAAAATATCTTATTACAACATGATTTAAGAGAAATTATATTTTTCCAATGTTTTTTGCGATTTGTCACACATGATTCGTTCACGAAAGTAACATATATTTTTAATTTAAAGAGCGAAATATATGTATAAAATAAAGAAATCGTCAAAAGTGCAACGAGAATTAAATAAACTTTTAGTTTTGTTGTTATTATTAAATTTTAAAACATAAATGAAGTCATAACAAGAAAGACATAGCTATATGAAATCATATATAAGTGAAGAAAGTAACAAAATAAATATTAATACGAAATAATATTCAATGAAAAGACATGTACTATTAATAGTACACCAGACCCGAAAGAATTAATAACACGTGTTGTAAAAAAAAAAAAAAAAAAAAAAAAAAAAAAATTGCTCATAATATTAAATTTTAAGAAACCACTAGGTAATTATTAGGACTGTTAGAATATTTCTAGAACTATATTCCACTCTTTCATTTATTTTTGGAGAAAATTATTATAAATATCTGCTATCAATAGCGTAAATTTAGTCTTTAATTTTGTCTGTGACAAAGGCGTAGTCAGAATGATAAGATCGTGTATTAAAACGCGCAAAAATTCCTTTCTCCAACTTTATACGAAAACTTTGAAAGAATTCTATTAATTTATAAGAATCACAATACTTTCTTTATAATAATAATGCGTGTGGAAAGAAAAAAATGTTAATTAATAAGAAAGATAAATTTTGTCGTGCGGAAATTCAAGCTTTTAAGGTAAAATAGGCATAAATATTAAGAATAAACAGCACAATTTACACGTAGCTTTAAATTTTGAAAAAGGTCTTTTTAAAGCAATATGCTGTATTTTAATTGAATTTTATTAACTTTTGTAGCCCAAATAACTATATCTGTATGGAAAAAATTAAAGAAATTTTAAATTATGTTATTTTTATCAAAAACAAATAACTGATCATTGTTATTTAAGAAATGAAAGCAATTTATTTAATAAATGAATGTACTTAATAATTTAATTTAATGTATAATTTAAAGTATTTAATTCTATTTAATGAATTTTATTTAACAAATGAAAGCTTTGAGTTTAATACTCAAAAATACACGCATACAATGTTACATACATATTGTTAGACAAAAATATAAAAATGAGAAAAAAATGAATGTGATTTTTTTAATTACAATTTGGTTAAAAATATAACTTTATATTTTTATCAATATAAAATGTTATCAGTCTTTAATAATGTTAAAATCTAGTACTTTAAAGTAAAAAGAAATTAAATTTAAACAAACCTCAGATACTATTTTGAATAAAATTACCAAACAATTAAATGAAAATTTCTCTTAAACTTTCAATTTCTAGTCTATCGTAATTCAAAAGCAAACATCCGTAGCCACTGATTTCAAATACTTCTATTGCGTATTTATAAATCATTCATAGAATTTGCAGAATTAAATCTTTTATGTTTGTATTATAATATAGTAATATTCTTATTTATATTACTACATAGAACACGGATTCTCAAACTATGATTCTCGTACCAATAAATGCGCTATATTTTTAAAATTCAGATTTCTTCAATGGCACCACCCTTTTGAAATAGCTAATTTCACCTTACTTAACCCATTATCTACCGACGGTACTTATAAGTACCATTAAAATAATTATAAATTTCTTTTAATACGTCAGTTTGTTGTAATACTGTTTAGAATGAGTCACAGATACATTACTTTATCTTGTTCCAAAAGCATTTTTGGTTACACATAATAAAAATATTTTTAAAAGGATGATTTTTTGCCTTTACATCTTTTCAGCTTTCCTGGCGCTGAGGAAAGGTAATGGGGATTTTTCAATGCAGAAATATTTCTATATTTATATGGTAAGAACATCATATTTGTACATTTTATAATTCTACAAAATATTAAGAAAATAATAAAAAAAATAAAATATTTGAGTGGGGTTATAAAAATTGAACAAAGTCCCTGTAAATTCAAATTTAATTAAACCTTTCTAAATCCTTCAATCCTTCTAAAATCCTTTAAATACTTATTAAATAATTATGTCAAACTTTTAATTTAATTTAAACAATTTGCGTAAAATGCTTTAGAATGTAAAATTTTCATGGCATATTAATGACATATTAATTACATATTTTAATGACATATTAATTAAGGTGAAAACAAGAGGCATTTTACCATTTCAAAAAAATGGTGCCATTCACGAAATATGAATTTAAAAAAAGTAGCTTACGTACACTGTTAAAAATGTGGTGCTTGGTTGAACCAATTTATGGTGCTGCAATAGCTGCCACCATAAGATGGTGAAATGTTGTTCCAACATTTGGTGCTAAAATCGAACCATAAAGTGGTGAAAGGTTGAACCATTAACTTTAACAGAATGCATTTAATGGTTCAACCTTTCACCAACTTATGGTTCAACCTTTCACCACTTTATGATTCACCATTTCACCACTTTAAGGTTCGACCTTAGCACCAAATGTTGGAACAACATTTCACCACCTTGTGGTGGTAGCTACTGCAGCACCATAAATTGGTTCAACCTAGCACCAAATGTTTGACAGTGTACTGCTAATAATTAAAATAAAACAACTTTTACTACATCTGAATTATAATAGAATAACTTTTTCTACAGGAAATTAATTCGTAAATATTTTTTTAAATAGGAACTTCTTAATCATTTTACCAATTTAAAATACACTTTTTAAATTTATTCTTAAATTTTAAAAACTTATTTAAGCACATAAAATTACGAAATTGCATTTTATCATTTTATTCTAAAATATAGCAGATTAATTTTTTATAAGTCAGGTTAGTAAGTTATTTTGATTAAAATATAAAGAATTTACAAAAAGTTTATAATCAAATGATACTTTTATCCTTTCTTACATTCAAAATCAATAATATTCTTGCATTCTTATAATTCATGAGAACATATTTTCTGAAATAATATTTAATTTAGTAAATTTTACTGCAGAGAATTTTTGTTCGTATTCATAAAAATTTTTTTAAGAATGAGCTTGATCCGAAATCATTTTCCAAGCCCTAAGTTAAAAATTACTTTAAAACAAAAGATATGGTTAAAGTAGAATACACATTTAACAAAAACTTTGATATTTGAACCAACACATACAATATTCCACTTATATAACAAGCACTAAAAGAATGTACAGAAACTGATAAGAACATTAATGAAGGAAGATGTTAATTAAACAATATATAGAACATAGTAATGTTACATATTAAAGCCAAAAATCATGCAAGTAACCATACAAAATTGAAAACTATAGAATTAAAAAATATTTTGCTTAATACACACCAATATCGGCATCCATTACTGTTTTGTTTCTGTTCTTCACGAAAAGCGTCATAGATATGCGCAGAAATCTGTGTTTTGATTGGCTGTAAGTAGCACCATCTTTTGGTGCTACTTCTTATTTTTCAAACTTACTCCATAACATGGAGCTTTCGAAAAATAAGTAGTACCATATTTTGGTGCTTCTCTTTATTTTACTCCATAAATTGGTTCAACACTGAACGGAAATTTTTAACAGTGTACTAGTACGTGAAATCATAGTTTGAGAATCCCTGATATAGAAGGCATAGAAAATAAGAATTATTGAATAAAATCTATTCAAAAACAGTGTTAAATATATGCGCCGAAAAAGCAATACAAACATCAGTGAGTATTATAATTTTTAATTAAATTTATTTTTGGCTGGTTATATAGGGTTTTATGGCGCAAGGTCCCTTTGGGGACATGCTGCGTCAATTTATTTTTGGTACAATAGAAATTGGTAGCAATAAAGAAGTTTTCAGAAAAACGCATAATATAAAAAAAGGAAAAAATGTTTTTGAGTTAAATTATTGATTATGGAAATCTATTAATTGGGTTCTAAATTATTTATTTATTTTTATTTAATTATTAACTTATTTTCGTTTTGTGCAATTAAAGACACTTGTAAATATGAAAAAAAAGAAGGTTTTCTTTAACCGTCCGCCTTCCTTTACGATACAACTAGATATTAAACAATAACATAAGAGCTGAATACTTACAAAAAAGCTCAATAATAATGTGGAAATAAAAAATCACAAGTGTACTAAATTGTGTATACAAACAGTTTAAAACTAAAATAGTACTAAAATAAAATTACTATAAAAATTTTAATATTTATATAAACAATACATTTTTTGCACGTTAATGCGTTGCGTGCCACACTATAAAAAAACAAGTTGGAAATTGCACGTGAAGCGTAGCAAATTAGGTGCGTTCGTACGATAACGAAGTTTTAAAAATATTAAATTCATATGTCAATCTCATAAAATTGTAAATAGTGAATTACAATTAAAACGCTCATCAAACAATGTTCTCCCTATACCATTATATAATGGAATACTTTTGTGTGGCCTTGTAAATCAATAACAAATGTTCTTTGCACCACAAATTATGCATGATGTATATTATAATTTGTACTTTATAGTTGCATATAAATTTTATTAAGTTCGTATGAGTGTAACACGATTAAAATGCATTTGAAACAATTTTCCCATTGACCGTAATGTAACGGAATACTTTTGATTGTCCCTGTAATTGATCTATGCATCCGATTTTCATAAAATTTGAAATAACTCGACAAAATTATGTAATAATTATGTATTTTAAATTTCAAACGTATAGCATATATTTGAAACTTTTTCCCCATTGACCATAATGTAATTGAATACTTTTGATTGCCCCTGTAATTGATCTATGCACACGATTATCAAAATATTTGAAATAACTCGACAGAATTATGTAATAATTGCGTATTATAAATTTCAAACGATTAAAATGCATTTGAAACTTTTTTCCCCATTGACCGTAATGTAATGGAATACTTTTGATTGCCCCTGTAATTGATCTATGCATCCGATTTTCTTAAAATTTGAAATAACTCGACAAAATTATGTAATAATTATGTATTTTAAATTTCAAACGTATAGAATATATTTGAAACTTTTTCCTAATTGACCATAATGTAATTGAATACTTTTGATTGCCCCTGTAAATGATCTATGCACACGATTATCAAAATATTTGAAATAACTCGACAGAATTATGTAATAATTGCGTATTTTAAATTTCAAACGATTAAAATGCATTTGAAACTTTTTTCCCCATTGACCGTAATGTAATGGAATACTTTTGATTGCCCCTGTAATTGATCTATGCATCCGATTTTCATAAAATTTGAAATGACTCGACAAAATTATGTAATAATTATGTATTTTAAATTTCAAACGATTCGGTTGGGTAGTTTTTGCGTTGTTATATGCGGACAGACGGACGGACGGACAGACGGACGGACGGACAGACGGACGGACGGACAGACGGACGGACAGACGGACGGACTGAACGACCACTATAGGTGCTACGTATTATATAATTACGAACGCACCTAAAAATTGGGAAAGTTACAAAAATTTTTCTAGTAGAATTGTATTCCAAGAACTTTTTATGTAACGGCAACAATAAAAATTCATGTAACAGATACAGATTTGCACTTTGAATCAAACAAATTTTAAGGTTATTAAGAATTTTTTTGGGAAATCGTATTCCAAGAACTTTTTAAGTGACGATAACGAGCATTATAGATAAAATTTTAGTAAAGTTACCAAAATTTTAGTAAATTCTTTTGTAAAGTTACAGATGGTTTTAGTTTTGCTTACAAGTTTTGTAGATTGACATCATTTTCTTGTACAGTGTACACATAAAATTTTAGTAAGCATAAGAGATTTCGATTAATTTAGATTACTAAGGTTACAGATTTTTTTTACAGTGCACGTCAATTACCGGTGACTGATACTGAATATTCGGTTTAGGCCGCGTCAGTTACGGGAAACTGACACTCTAAAATTTCATATAAAACAAAAAAAGTACATTGTTTTAAGAATTACTTGAAAAATAGATTAATATTTACCTAACTTTTATTTATAGCAGTTTTGTACTCTCTTAAAAAATTTACTTAAAACAATATAACTTTTTTAGTTTTATATCATATTTACAGTCGCCTTTTATTGAAGCGGCCTAAATAGAAAGTTCCTTGTCAGTCACTGTGGCAACTCAACGTGTTAGCACTTTATGCACCGACTTAAAATTGCCATTGAAGAAAATTTTATGCAAAATTTATTTGCTAAGTCTATTAAGAAAAGTTTAGTTTTCTTTCCACACAAAATACATAGCTTGATCAAATGTAGAAAGGGTAAGAAAACAATTGAAGCTCAATATTTACAAAAAGTGGAGATTTTCATAATCAGTTACATATGTATAATTTTTCTGAAAAAAATCTACGCAAAATTTTCAACTTCAAAAGCCTTTCTGTTTACAGAGAGCATCACAATATATTTAAATACCCTGCTTTTATAACAACTGCGGTATTTCCATAGGAGTGTTTTTGATTATTTAATCCGATTATTTTTGTAAATATTTTACATAAAAATTATGACTACCTATATATTTAATAAGTTTTAATGAAAAAACATGTCTAAATTTCATATTATTGATATTCAGAAATTCCAGTATATCTTCAGATATTAAAAAAGATAATTATTGAGGTGCAGCAATTTCTTGATAAATAATTCGGTAGATAAAGGGTTAAACTGTGAAACATTCGAGCCAGGTTCGTACATATAAAATGATTGAGAAGGTTTTAGATATTTTTTCTTAAGAAATTTCATAAAGTACTTGTCATATCTGATCACACAAATTATTTTCATTAAATAATGCAAATGTTACTTTAAAAAGATTCTAATAAATGGCGCTTGAAAGTCCATAAAGCATACGAACATTCTGAAGTAACTAACATACCTCTGTATGCAGATACGATAGCTAAAATAAATAGTCCTAGGTCAGTTCAAATCATTATTTTCCCTTTAAAAAGGCCGAGTAGTTCGGTTGAAACCGTTGGGATAATTTTATCATTGTTTCTGATGTTTAAACGTCATACAAAATGGTATGTAAATTTTAAACTGCTATATTTTATCCCATTGTACACTGTTTAGCAAATTTATAAATAAAAATTCTGATCTTGTCTCAATACTCATATAGTAAGCTACAGTGTAATGTCCACTCTTAACTATTAAAATACATAAATTTTAAATGACAGCATTTCACTAAATATGTACTTCATATTATAATATCGGAATTTAGAATAAATAATTTCCTCAATATATAAACAAATTATTGTTATTCCGACGTTTTTCAAGTTTGTATTGTTACAAATTTTGTAAATAGTTAGTGTTTGTACTGTAAAATAATGTAAATAATCTTATTAAGCTCCATTCCTTTACTAATATTAGTTTTTGTTACATTGTCTCTGTTATCAAGCAAACTTGTCTATTATTTTCAGTGAATGTCTATGGCAGCTTGGCGAAATAATAAAGATATCGTCAAGTTGGCGTCACTTTTGACGACTAATTTTGGTCGCCAAATTTGGCGATATATTGCCAAGTTCGCGACAAACTTGGCGATTGTTGGCGATGGTAACTCTTCCCTCTCTATGGTAACCCCATATAGATATAGTGATACATTGAATGTTGTTCCGTGGTTTTGGTGGATTTTTCGAGAAGGTTGTAGAAATTTCCAGCACATGCTGGGAGCCTATATAAGGAAAGCAATACGAGCTGTTGTGGTTATTATTTATCAGTAAGTCAGTCAATGAGTGAGCTACGATTGTTTAAGCAAGTTTGCTTGAGTTTTATTTACGTTGTTTTGAATGTGATTTAGTGTTGAGACGTTGTATAAAGACTCTCTGGAACCTATCTCTGCACTTATACGATAGATTTGAACAATTATTTTTGAATAACTAGTAATATTTGTGAGTTTCGAAGACTCTGTTGTTTTGAAGTTCTGTAAATAAATTATTTTCTACTTTTCTGACAAGAGTTTTAAGTTGTCTAACCATAAGATCAAAAGAACCCCATATACGTAGCAGTATTAATACAATATTTCATGCATGCAAAGTCTAATACTAAAATACTTTCGTTTTCTTTATTTATTTCAGATATGCTGAAACACAATTGTCTTCAGTGAAATTAAAACTTTCTTAGGTATACTTACACTATATATATTAATTAGAATTTTGCTATTTTTGCTTTGGTTTAAAATGCAGAGAAATTAAATCTCTGAACAAACCTACAATATTTTCATTGAAAATTTCCAAACATGAAATTAGAATTGCTATTAAAATAAAAGCATCCAAAAGTTTACTTTAACTGATTAATTTATTTAATGTATGAGTCTAGTAAACACATTTAATTTATATTTAAATGACATAGAAATGCAAAATACTTTTTCGTTTTGTAACAAAGCTGTATAATTGTAAGATTCTTTCATTAACATTTGACGTGAAATTAATAAGATATCTGTTAAAGTAGTGTTTGCGAAAAATCATCCAAACTGCAGGTATTATGCACTCAAATGACAACAAAGAAAGATAAATTAATCCAGTTTTATGATGAGTAATTTTAAATTAAATAACCTTTCCAGCAGTTGTACATCTATACATTTTCTTTTGTGAATTTTCAAAATATACAAAGCCTTAAAAAATAACTTCGTTATTGTAGTTTATTGATTACGTGATATTATTCACGTAAAATATATACTAAATTCAGTATATTTATTTTAAGGTGAAATTTTCAATGCTTACGTAAATAACTTATTTCATAAACTTGTTACATGTAAAGAAAATTGAAAAAAAGTTTTTTTTTCGGAAATATTTAAAAATGTCCATTGTATTAGTCATTACTATGACAGATGACTGATATAATTGTAATGGTGGCTCTTTACTAAAAAAAATAAAAGAAGTTGAACAATTTTTGTAGTGTTTTTATGCTCTGTAAATCTCAAGTTCTATGAAATGAGGAACCTCTGAATCCCAGAAATGTAGCCGACGGATCGTGCTGCTTCCTTCCCCCTTTTCTCTTTTTCAATGGCAAAAATGACAATCTACTGCTTTGTCCCTTTCGTCAGTTTTCAAGTACCTGTAACGCCCCTCGTTTGTTAATCCCCAGATTTGTATTCTGATAAAGAAGTTGAAAAACATAAGTATTTTAAAATTGCTAAGATAAACTAAGGGTTTATAGAGCATTGTTTATAAATGTCTCTTAAAATTATAAACAAACAAATTTATCATGTTTATAGATATAGAATCAATTCATGTATGCAGAGAATTGAACTTGTACCATTTTGATTTCAAATTACATTTAATTATAAAAGTCTGCACGGAAAATATCGTAATTTAGGCTTTTGCAAATTAACAATACGTGTAAATTTGAAGTAAAAAATAATCAAATAATAAAAAATATTTTATCTATTTTTTCCTTTTATTGAAAAAGGATAAAATGAATTCTATTTAATTTTTCGTTAAGTCATACCTTTTTGAGTGCTGTGTAATAATATTTTCCATAATGCAGGTTTTTTGTTTCTAAGAATTTATTTTTTTTATTTTTTTACTTTATAATCTCACAGTTATCAAAGATATTATTGATATTATTTGGCAAAGAAAATGAAAATACATCATTTACATTTCACTTATTTCAGAAATCAAATTTAGATAAACGTACAGTATATCTGAATTCCTTTATTCTTCATTTTTATTATTATATATAAAAAAAGGTTAAAATTGTTTTTAAGTTTGTAATTGAAATAGCAAAAATGAATAATAAATGTATTGACTAATTTTCAGTAGACGTAAATGCTATGTCATTTTTTTTCGCGTGTCAAATTTATTTGTGCATGCTTCATAAGTTTTTAAAAATTGTGTTTAACTTTTCATTAGATTTAATTTCTGTTTTGTCAACGTAATTTTCATTACAATATAATCAAGCATCTAAAACTAGTAATTTAATAACGACTCTGATTTATATAACAACTTTAAAATTATTAAAATGGTATGATCATGCTTAAATTATTATAATTATATGTGTGAATATGTATTGATATGCAATAACATAATAAAGTTGGAAAAAATACGGAAGTAAATAATTTTTTTCATAAAATGATTAATAACCATCAAAATAAATAGCAAATAAATTAAACTTTGTGAACATGAATGTATAAAAAAATAAAGATTTTGTTTTTAAAAATATATATCAAAACAGAAATATAGAAAAACTAATGATTTCACATTATGTTATTATTTTCCTTTTTCTAATTAAATAACTAATAAATATTTTTAAATGGATATTTCTTGCTTATATTTCATTCTCATGAACTTTGTATATAATGAGTTAATTTATCCTTTATTTTCCATTAACAAAAACCAAATGAACAAGTACCAAATTTTTGACATACGCAGAGGTAGAGAAATAGGTAGAAAGAGAATTTAGTTGTAAAATTGCAAAAATTCCCCTTCTTATTGTGCTGTCCGAAAATGTTAATCCCATCTACCAAAGAACCACACCCCCTGTCTCCGAACCCCATCTTACGAGAGTACGGAAATCTTTCCAGCTAGACTGGGATATTACGGGATTCTGGGCATTGGGAGGTTTCCGCTATTATGGGATTCAGAGAGTTAATAAAATTCACAAATTTCATCAGAAAAGGAAAAGTACCTTACCTTTTTATTATTACCTTCTTCTATCTTCAATAAAAAAAATATTGTAACTTAATTTTTTTTCGACTTCCAGTTTTCGACGGATTTACACGTTTTAGGGTTTAAACATTCCAAAATTTTTTTTTAGAAAACGTCTGTCTGTCCGTGTGTCCGTATCTCGACATTCTATCATCAAAAAGTGTATGAAGATATGAATAGAATTGAACCAAATTTTTGTGAATGTTTTTGGCTGTGGTAAGCAGGTCCTCTTTTTTTTGAAATATTCCGCCAGAAGGGGGCACTGCAATCGTGATTTTTTGCAATTTTCAATATTGTACCGACCAAAAGTGTATGAAGTTATACATCGAATTGAACCAATTTTTTTCTGTAAGTGGATGGCTATAGCTAGTTCATCCGGCCTAAATTTGAAAAAATTCCACCGGAAGGGGGCGCTGTAATAGCGATTTTTGTGGCCTTTTCAATATTGTACCACCCAAAAAATGTATGAATTTATGCATAGAATTGAACAAAATTTTTTGAGTAAGTGTTTGGCTGTGGCTAATAGATCCGACCTGAATTTGAAAAAAAAATCCGTTGGAAAGGGGCATTATAATCACGATGTCTATCACCACAAAAAAAGGATGAAGTTATACATAAAACTGAACTACAATTTTTTTGTATGAAATTTTTCGGGTATGGCAAGTAGGTACCCCCTTTGAATTTGAAAAAAAATCTGCCTATCATTCTATTGTCCATCGGTTAGTGCAGAGACGGAAACTCCTTTTTACTCCGATTAATTAACTGCAGAAATTTAAGATGAAAATCAAAGTTGGTATAATATTGAATTAAAATTTTAAAGCATTAAAATGTGTAACTATTTTTTAAAACATTAAAATGTACGTATGAGATAGAAGAAAAATTTGGGATTGGCACATCCAACTAGTTTTTTCATGAGCATGTGGTCTATCTTAGTATAAATAAATGTTTTTTCAAATAGTGTTATAAAATGTGTTCAAATGGTGTTATAATGTTCAAACGTTCAAATAGTGTTATAATGTTCAAACGTTCAAATAGTGTTATGATTCAGTTAAAACAAATAACACTGAATAATATGACTGAAAAAGTAACCTATTAAAAGTATGTGAAAATTAAAATTTTAAAGATTTCGAAACTTTTAAAGAAATATCCTGTGTATGAACGTTACTTTAACCCATTAACCACCAAAACGATAAAGTAAAAATTTTAAAATTTCTTACTGAAACTCGTTTGCCATCATAAATTTAGAAAGGCAATTTTCTCTTTATTTGAAAGAATTATTTTACGCTCATAAAAGGGCAAAATAATTTGTATAATAAATATGCAAATAAATGCAGGTTCATTTATAAGTTGTTTCTGTCGGCAAATCAAAAAATTTAAAAGTAATTAGGATAGATAAATACAATACATAAATGTAATTAAAATCTAAAAGCAAAGTTAACCTAGTCATATGATGACATGAAAGACTGTATATCTAAATAAATATGAAAGGTAGTGCTCATTTTATAACTGATGTTATAAAACCTATATATATTTTTAAAGAATGTTATTCATATGCAATCATTTAAATACTTGCCTTTGCTTCTAATTTACTTGACACAACTATGATGTCCTACCCGATAGATGTAGGGTTAATTGTCTGCGATGAAAACATATGTGATTAGTATTGCACGCTAAGATAATTTTAGGCCACTTTCCCCTATTTAATTAATTTTGTACGTTTAAGCTTCTCAAAATATCGTATTACATTTTATAAAAGTTAATAATTATAATGAATTTAAAAACTTTAAACGAAAAGACAAACAATAGCTTAAGTGTGATAGCAGATCGCACAGAGGGTTTCGTATAATATTTCTTTCAAAACAACTTATCTTTTAACCAATAAATTCAAATTATTAATTTAAAATAATTAAATTTAATTATTAATTTAAATTGCAGAACTATTTTGTCCTACCCGATGGATATAAGGCGAATTGTCTGCGATGAAAACATATGTGGTTAGTATTGCACGCTATGATAATTTTGGGCCGCCTTCGCCTATATTAATCTTTTACGTTTAAGAGCCCTTATTTTGAAAATAAGACAAAGTGTGATAGTTGTATTTTCTGATTTGCTTGATTTTTTATATGTTGAATTAGATCATATTTGATGAATAATCTGTAATTATGAAGTCCTCAAAAAATTTCCTCTTTTCTATAAAAAAAGTTCATGGTTGTGTGAATGCCATTTTTCGTGAAAAGTGAATGCTGGTATATTTAGACCACTATATCTCTCACAAGCATCAACTTACCAAAATTCTTTTGGTATAAACTGTTAGTATAACCGTACCTGCTTATTAAAATTTATTTGTTTCCATGGGGCATTGTTACTTTACATTGTTATGTTGCCACAAAGTGCCATTAAAATGACGTTTTTCCATTTTCTGCCCTTAATATCTTATTTAAGCAATATTGAAAAAATCTATAAAAAAAAGTTTGGAGTAGTATATAGTACTCCAAACTTTTTTTAATAGAATGTGAAAGTATACTACTAGGACAAACAAAATAATATAGTACTGTACCTCGATATTGTTGCTGTTAGCAAATATAACTTGTTAAATACTCAAAATTTTCAAAATCTGCAACACTTAAAACAATGTTATTTCAAAAAAGCGCCACAGTTAAATAAAACAAAATAGTCACGCAGTAGGTGAATATATGTACAAAAAATGAAAAGAAAAAGAAATGGGGCCTCGTGATATTTTTATTTAAAAAAATGACAAATTTTTCAAATAAACAATGTCGATGATAACATTTCTTCCCTATCAGAAAATGAAAAATCCCATTTATCGTTCCTCTTTCTGTGTTTTTTTTCCCTATGAGAAAATGAAATATCCTTTTTTGTTGTCCCTCCGAAAGAGAAATAGGACGTTTCATGATCTCTTAGAGGAAAATTGTGATAACGGAATTTGCTTTTCTTTTAAATTGTAATTTTATTGCCTAAAAATATCACGAGGTCCCACTTTTTTTCTTTTCCATGCTTTTGTACATATATTCCACTATTGCGTGATATATTTTTTTCTTTCAACTGTGTCGCTTTTTTGAAATAACTTAACTTTAAATGTTGAAGATTTTGAAAATTTGGAATATTTAACAGGTTATATCTAATAACAGCAACAATATAGTCGTGCAGTACTATATTATTTATTTTGTCCTAGTAGTGTACTTAAAAGTTTGGGGTTCTATTGCTTAAATAGGATATTAAGTCGGAAAATGGACAAAAACGTCATTTTGACTGTACTTTGTGGCAACATAAGAATGTAAAGTAACAACGCCCCAGGGAAACAAATAAATTTTAATAAGTGAGGTAGGGTTATACTAAGAGTTTTTGCCAAAAAATTTTGGAATGTAGTTGCTTGCGAGAGATATAGTGCTCCAAATGTACCAGCATTCCACTTTTCATGAAAAATGGCATTCACAGCCTTAAATTTTGACACTTCAAAACTGCAGATTATTCATTAAATATGATTTACTTGAACATAAAAATAAAACAAGGCAATAAAAAAATACAACTATTAATACATAATTTTTTTTCTGAATTTAAAAATAATGGCTCTTAAGCTTCTCAAAATATCGTATTACATTTCATAAAAGTTTAAAATTATAGTGAATTTAAAAACATTAAAGGAAAAGACAAACAATAACGTAGGTTTGATAGCAGATCGCACAGAGGATTTCGTTTAATATTTCTTTCCAAATTGGTTTAATTAATGAAAATAGTAGATTTTTTTTATTTTATGATTGGTCTTGTGACAGGAGGTATTCAGCTGTAAGTATACAAAATTTGAAATATCTGACTTATGTAGTTTTTGTGTGTTGACTTTGTGGCTGTCTGACAGACAGAGGACAGAGACAAATAGGATTTCGTCAGAAAAATGAAACCCTAAAAATGAATATGTATCGGATAAAATTCATTTTTGATTTGTCAAATTCCAAGAGAGATTAATCTGTTTTTTTTCTTTTGTTTTGTTTTCAAATAAATTGGAAGAATACGTAAGTTTAAAAAGTACTAAATATAAATACACGTAAATGTAAGTTTTATATTAGTTGAATACATTTCAAATGCAATATACCTATATAAATAATTAATGTATTTGCATTACATGATATCTAAATTGCTTTTAGAATCCTTCTATGGGTTATTGTTATGAAGAGAACTGTAAAAATATATTCTTGTTCATGTTATTAAAATATAATGTCTCCAACAGTATTTCAGTAATGTTAAGAAAGATTCTTCGCATTTTCCGTCAATTATATTAATCTTAGGAGAAAGAAGTCTTTAATAGTTCATTGTCAGTCATAATGCGAGACGTAAATTTGTCTCGCAATTATATCACTATAAAATATTTAAGAAGATAACAGCAAGGTATTAAAAGTATTTTAATAATAATGTGAGTAGGAATAAAGCATTGATAAATTACACTAAAGTTGCTATTATTTGCATTATAATGAGTATACTCTATGAAATATAGAAATAATTTTAAAATTTCTATAATTTATAATAAAAGTACTACATTTCTTGTAATCCAGTTTTCAACGTAAGTTTAAAATTATAATTATTGTACTTACTTACAAATACTTAAGATATGTCTGTATTTTACTTTTCAATAGAACCGTACATGAAAACAAGAATAAATTAAAACATTATTTCAAAGAGCAATATAAAACAACAATAAAAATAGTATAAAAGTTTGAAGAAAACATTATAAAGCACATGTGTAACTTTTAATTCTAAAGTAATTATATTAAAAATCGTACTTAATATTTTTTTCGTCTGAAAATTTACTTACTTTTGATAAGTTTTGTTGTTTACTTTATTTCAAAACAAGTCGATATTAAAATGCATACATCACAACAAACTTGATAAAGCGTATTAGTATGAACCCTATATTAAATAAAAATTTCGATTAAATTTACTAAATCTGAAATTCTACTATGCATGGCCATTCAAAACTTATCAATCAAATTTCGCGGGAAGTTAGGGTATGCTTCAGGAAACCCAAGACAGGAAAGTATGTCCGCAAATATTCGTATACGTATGTAGTTGTGTATACCCAACCTTTCATTGCTTCCCAACGATTGTTTTGACTTATCTAAAGCTAGTATTATTTCTTCTCCTACTTCCTTGTCTATTTTGGAGTTCTACAAAGCCTTTTACAACTTTAAAAACTTCAAAATTTCGTAAATCGCTCAAAACGTAAGAACTTTGTAAACAAACAGCATCAATTGCAGAATTTCGCAAAAATTGTTTCAGGTCGAAATAAGGAACAAAACTGGTGAGCACGAGTGCAGTAAATGCTGCAAAATGTACAAAATCATCAACATTGTACGAGAAAAAAAAATTAAAAAGATTTTTAAAGAATTCTGGTGTAAAATCAAAATTTACAAATTCATAAATGAAGAAATTTAACCCGGAAAAACGCACATCCTTAATAGTGACACGAGTACGCGCGGTGGGTGTTGGAGAATCGTAAACCCTAAAGCATTTAATTACTCTTGATTGACAAAATGTTTTTGATGCCGTATTTGACACAGTATAATTAGAATATAGAGAAAACATGCATGAAAAAATGTAGGTAAATTTTTTGAAAATATGGTTTAAAAAATAATTAATGTACCTATTAATATGAAAAATATACATAAATGAAAGATTAGATAAATATTACTATAAAATTAACACATTAATTATAATTCAAATATTATATTGTGAATATAGGTTAAATAGTACAGATGAAGTTTAGAAGCATATTTATACAAAGATTATTTACACGTTTTGCGTATAATGGAGCCGGGTTCGCTGCATACATTTGTTTTACTAGTTTGCATGTTGTTTTTGATTTTTTGTCCTTTGCCATTGGACACATGCGATATTTCTTTTTCATTGAGTTTTTGACTTTTTTTATATAGGAGTTCTTGAAATTGTTCAGCACCACTGGTGTTTAAAACATTTTGTAATTTTCGGGTTATAAAAAGTTGCATTTTTCACAGCAAAGCGTTTGGATAATAACATTAATGCGACCGCGCGCACGGGTCTCTGAGGCTCGGAAATCCACTCTGTTGACTAAAACCATATCCCCGCAATTCAACATTATAGAAAACAAAAAAATAACGACCTTTGGAACAGGTAGGGGTATACTAGTTCTATTTCCATGTAAATATTGTTTCTTACACTGCAATTTAAAAACGCCCGGCCTCGGGCTAATAATACAAAACAATGACTGGGACGAAATGGAGGATTAGTCACACACAACGACCTTTTCTTACGCATGCGTACATTTACGGACATACTTTTCTGTATAAAATCAGTTTCTTGACGTTTTTCCTACTGCTCATGAAATTTTAGCGATAAGTTTTTAATAATTCGATATAACGCGCATCCTCGTGGGTTAAAAACAAAGAACAATATAAGCTAACAAAAAATGAAAATTGAAACAAAAATTACAAAATCAAACTATTTAGAAAATAATAAGTAAAGGTTAAAAAAACTCGGCATATTAAAATTGAACGAGAAGTTTGAGACGTCAAGTAATGAACACATTGCGAAAAAGCCATTAATGAGATTTCTACATTGTTTAAAGATGCAAAAGGCTTCGTGTAAGTCCAAAGAAGACGTGTAAATAAGGTAGGAAATAGTACCACACTGTTAAAAATCTGCTGCATTTTGCTGCAACGCCCTCCACCACTTGTATATGATATCGCTATTCCAACCAATGAGAAAGCGCCATTTCACGGCCAAGTAACCGTTTTCTATACAAGCAGGGGAGTGCGTTGCAGCAAAATGCAGCAGATTTTTAACAGTGCAGGAATGCAAAACATAGTATAAATACAAAACAATGACTAATAATACAAAACAATGACTGGGACGAAATGGAAGATTGGTCTCACACAACGACCTTTTCATACGCATGCGTACATTTGCGGACATACTTTTCTGTATAAAATCAGTTTCTTGACGTTTTTCCTACTCCTCATAAGATTTTAGCGATAAGTTTTGAATAATTCTATATAATATATCCATAATTCAATGATTATTGTTAAAAAGGGATAAATTTTAATTTAGATTTACATAAAATTTTGAAATGTGTTTCCTAGGAGAGTCATTAAAATGCGAATTTCATTCTATTTAATATTTAGTTCTGTGAATTTCTCCTATTGTATCGAAAATCCTTCCGAAAATGTTCCTTAACCTTATCTTTCTTACGTCAATTCTCATTCAACACTGTAAAATTTTTTTGTCATAAACTACGGTACATATACCGGCAACTTTGTGACACATACATATATCGTAATTTAACTAGACGATATATATACCATAAAAAAAGTAAAGTACATATACTGTTATTTAACTGGACGGTATATGTACCGTAAAATATTTAAAGTATATGTGCCATAAAAAATATCCATACAGGATATATACCGTACATTAAATCTACAGTATAAATACCGTAAATTAAATATATGGTATATGTACCATAAAATAATATTTATACAGCATATATACCGTATGTTAAACATAAGGTATATGTACCGTAAATTTAATTGTACGATATTTGTACCGTTAATTAAGTAAATGGTGTATGTACCGTAAAAATTATTTATACAGCATATATACCGTAAATTAAATGTATGGTATACGTAGCGTAAGAGTACAGGATCACCAAAAAATCCCCCACATTTGAAAGAATAAAATAAAAAACAAACAGGACTCCAGGGAAAATCTTGATTGTTTAAAAATATAGAATAAGTATGACAAGAATAAAATGACTATCTTTCAGAAATGACTGATAAATGTCGTCCTTTGCGAGGAATATACAATTCAAGACGATGCCTAAAGTCTATTATCACAGACGCATTGTTTTGTAGAATAGCTGCTACTTTTACTTAAATTACTCTCTTGAAGTCAGAAAGAGTGTAATTCTAGTCTCAAGAATAAGTCAAGCAGGGTTAGCAGTTTCCAGAAGACATGATACATTAGGTGATAATACGTTTCAGATATTGTCTGGAAATGTACATTGCTTACAACATAAAACACTCACGGAATATCATTTCTAAAACATCGTCATTTTATTCTTTATCATATCCATTGTGTATTTTAATGCAAACATTTTTCTCTCTCCAATCCTTTTTCTTTTATATTAAATATCTTGTCAAATGTGGAAGATTTTTGCAGGTTATTCTGTAATTAGAAATTATGAATATACGGGGAGCGCAAAATGTCTTACTCTTAAAAAAATGTAATTTGGGAGAAATATTATTAGATGTATGTGTGGATATATAAATATTTTTATAAATTTTGTAATAAGACAATTTGTAGTTAATCAATTTGTGTAAAAACACATATACAAGTAATGAAAAATACCTTTTAATAAAATTCAATTTATTTTGGATTAATCAATAAACATTGTTTATATAATGAAGAGCAAACAATTTAGCAATTTTAAATTACATAAAATCTAGTTCAGATTTATTTTCATAAATATAAATTTTCTGTACGTGTTTCGAAAGATTTTTATTTGTCATGTACAATTGTTGAAAATTAAATTTTTTTTAAAAACAATGTTTTATGGTTTAAAATATAATTAAAAAGAATGAAGTGCACAATTACACTTACATAGTTGTAACTATTACATTATTTTACACTTATTTGTTTACATCACTATTTAAAACAGTTATTGTCATATTCCAGGTATAAATATATGGTGAAAATTGATACTTTAAAATAGCAGCATAAAAATAATATAAAAGATACAGATGGTGGCAGTTATGCACTCAGGGAATTAATTTTTGATTGAAATGGTTTCTTATAAAAGGAAAAACTAGTGTTAAATTTCTTTCTTACACTCTATAAATTATTGAAATTTAAAATAATTAATAGATTTGATATTACTTTTATTAAATATAATATGTTCAAGAAATCCAACAAGACTGGATGCCGAAAAGTTATTTCACACTTCTTTTTCGTATTTGACAGGCATTATAATAAAAAAAGAAAAAAAAACACAATTCTGATGTTGGTGCGGCACGAGTTTGCTGAAAAACTAAGCCTTATGTTCAGACACAGTGTAACTGTCTGATGCCAATCCCTGCACTGGACGTGTTACATTTCTTTGTCTATGTGGTCAAACTAGAGTTCGCTCGTGACTCCCATTTATACTTATTCGCCCAAAAGTGATATTGATTGAAAATGATTCATAGCATATATTTGATCGCCATCCTTTAAATTTTTATATTGTGTCAGAAGGTTCGCTTAATTTTTTATCGGCTCGGTCGAGCAGGCCCGGTTCTTTTCTTTATACGCCCAGTTCGTTGAAAAATGTCACGGAGAATGAACAAAAAAAAGTGTGATTTTTTCAAAAATCATTGAGAAAAAAAAGTCCGCCTTTGTTATCGGTTTGTTTTTCTGAAATCTCGGTTAATTGAAGCTCGGTTATTCAAGGATCTACTGTAAAAAAGAAACCTTTGAAAAGCAATGCAGTTGAAATTATAAAAAAAAAACGATAAAAAGTAAAATAAACAATTTTAATGAAAAAGTATTTTTTTTTTCTAAAACATTCTAGAATATGTTGTAATTTACTGCAATTTTCGTATCCCCTAAAATAAATAAAAACTCTATAGAAACGAACAAAGTATGAGAATATTCTTTTAGAAATTTTAAGTTTTTATGTTTTACTTTTCGTTTGTGTATTGACTCCCATATGTAATTAAGGTTTTGTTTATGTTTTAACGTATAAAACATTTACCATATTTTTAAAAAACTGTTCTGAATTTTTAAAATTCAAAATTAAAATTTGAAAAAAAAGGCAATGTATGCGATAACATTCAATTTTGGTTTATCAAATTAGAATAAAGATGCTATTCTTATTTTGATATTAAATCGGAATATGCACTTGTTACTCACTACAATATACGTGAATGAGAGTTATTCGTTTGTTAAATAAAATCCAAATGCAATTTATACGTAAATAATTATTGAAATGTTCACATTGTATAATAAATGAATTGTATTTAAATTGCTTCAATGGATATTTTTATACAGAAATTTATGAATATATATATTCCTACTCATGAAAATAAAATAAAATCTGCCCACTAGCGTAACAATGAGGATAAGATATATTCTTTATATTTTCTTCCAAGTTATATTAATTTTATGAGAATAATTTAATAATGCACTGTCAATCATACTGTTGGCGATAAATTTGTCCCGTTATTTTGCGAGTAAATAACTTTTTAAGAAAGCAACGTTTTTATTAAAGCTATTTCAATAACAATGCTCTTAGGAAAAGAACATTGTTAAATTACACCAAAGTTGCCATTGTTTGCATTACAATAGAAGCTGAGAACAGAATGAGATAACTTTGGAAAAATACGCTTTAAATTATAGAAGGCATTTGAAATTTTCAATTAATTATAATAAAAAAATCAGTCTAATGGAGTTTTCGATAAAGCTCAAATGTATTTTCTTATATTTATTTAAAAATAGTTTAAGAAAAGTCTGTATTTTAATTGTCAATAGAACCGTAGTTAAAATCAGAAGTAATTGAAAGCGACCTAATATAGAAACAAGATTAAAAATTGAATAAAATTGAGGAAAACTTCGAAAAATGTACATAAAATTTACACTTTTCAACTTTTAAGTAATTATATTAAAATGGAACATTATATATTTTTATGAGTGTGAAACTTTACCTACATTTAATAAATAATTTTCTTCATTTGAAAGCAACTGTATATAAAATTGAATGCATCATAACAAACAAACTGAATAAGGAATACTTCATAAAGTCCTATATTCTTGAAGAAATTTTGTTAAATTAAATAAATCTAAAATTCTACTTTATATTGTATGCATTATTCAAAAGGAAAGATTTATTGTTCTTGTTGTAAAATCAATTTTAATTTAGATTGCATAATTTTTTAATATGTGCTTCCCAGCAGAGTTAATTAATTATGCAATTTCGTTTATTTTAGTTTGTAAACACACTGTAAAATAATAAGAATATTTCTTAACTTTTTCGGGTTCGATTTTTTTTCAATTCCTAGAAAAAATTACTTTTACGTTAATAAATGTAACACTATCTATCCAAATAGATCAATTAATACGATTGTGTTAAAAACTGATTGTGTTAAAAATGCAACTTATCTACGTACCCATCGTTCTGTGGATTTCCTTTACCTGCGGTCTATTCTGTTGAGCTGTCTAAATGACAGACCAAATGTTATGACCTACAAGGTTATCTGAGCTAATAATGATCACCGGTTGTCGTGCCCAGTTAGCTTAAACGGTAAAGCATTGGACTTGTAAGCGAAGTATCTGGGTTCGATTTCCGGCCTGGGCAATTTTTTGCTCAGTTGGAAACATTTAATTCGTATGATAACTTTACCAATCAGTTTGATTGTGTTATAAAATGCAACAGATTAATTAATATTTAACAAATATTTCATTCTCTGAAACAACACGAATGTTGTAGTTTTGTATACTATTCAATTCATATTCTTATGACAATAAGGTAAGAAAGAATTTTTTGAGATGTCTAGGAAATATTGCATTATAATAATATTTAACTTATATTGCAACTTTCTAATACTTTTTGTACTTTATTACACAAGCTTCTTTCAGGAAAGTAACTCTTATTTTAAATTTAAAGAGTTAAATATATGTTTAAAACAACAGAATCGCAGACGGAGAAAAGAGAATTAAGAAAATAATAATAATTATACATTATTACGAAATGCCTGAGCATAAATGACGTCATTTAGTAAATGCATAAACGTATACTAACATTGCTATATGTAAATAGTAGCAAAAGTATTTCTTAAAATAAAATATTACTCCATTAAAAGACATGTATTATTATTGGTACACAAGACACAAAAAGGTTAAGTAAAATTTTAATTTTCTTAAAATTTACAAATAAATAAATAAAATAAAAAATAAAAAATACATATAATGCCTTTTATCGTACGAAACCCACTGTTAAAAGCGTTCATTTATCTTTTGATGATTCTTATGCCAGTCGATTTCCAAGATTGCATATTGAATTTCTGAAAAGAAAGATTATGAATAAACCCCACATGATTTTCTTAAACGTTTTCTTAAACCTGATTATCTTCTAAATTTTCTATAAAATCTCACCAATAAAGATAAACAACATAAAATCAAATGATTATGATTATCATGTCTAAAAAATAATGGGGAAACTGTGAAAACATTTTTGAGAGATCAAATGGTCTTTACTTTTTATTTCTTACAAACATAATTAAGATTATAATTTACACTCTTTTACTATGCATACATAATTATACTCAAAATATATGCAATAAATATTCTTGTGCTATTTATCATTCAACAAACATTTCCATTAATTTGTTTACCACACCAAAAAAATTTTCTAAATGAGACCACTAATATTTTTCCTTTCTTTCACTCTGGCTTAAAATCATCAAAGTAAAAATTATAAAAAGGGAATTATATTCCGATTTTAACAATGTTATTCAAGTTATTAGTGAATACCCCGAGGTTTATGGCTTTTTTTATTTTACTTGAACATACCCTAGCGTCCATAAATTTTAATTTTATCATGCGACTGTAATTTACACAGGTTAATTGAATTTCTTTTAAAAAGTTCCTAAAAGAAACTTTAGAAGTATCTTTTTTTTCCACATAGAAGTTTCATTATCTCTTGTAAGAAAATTACGCTTAATGGTTAGAGAATAAAATTAACATCGTACAAAAACAATGCTGCCTAATTCGACATTTTTTAAATGTAAATTTATAAATGAAAATGGCGAAAAATTTCTTAAAATTGTAAAAAATAAAGAAAAAAAATGAAGGGGGATTCATTAGTAGATGATTTAAAATGGAACAAAAATAACAGCTGATAATTGCAATTTTCAGGAGATTTTTTTTTACAAGCTAATTTAAAAAATGCAATAAAATAAAAACTTCCAGTTTTTTTTTGCGTCCTTATATGTGCGTGTTCTTTTCGGCTCAACACTGATATTCATATTATTTTTTCGAATTCGATTTTCTTCCAATTCCCAAAAATTTTGCGATTTATTAATGATTCAGCATTTTAAATTTAGTTTAAACATTTTTTTCTCTTTTGGAAATTTAAAATTTAATTTATATCGTCATTGAATTTTTTTAATTTGAATTTTATTTAGATAATTTTATTCAAACATTTTTAATTTGATTAGAATAAGCAACAACCTTTTACAAGTATTTTAAAATTAAAAATTATAATTAATATATTAATTATAAATTAACAATTTGGATTTATTAATTAAAGGAAAGTATTTTGAAAAAAAAATATTAAATTAAACCTTCTGTGCGACCTATGATTACATTTACCAACTTGTTATATATATATATATATATATTTGTAGTTACATAAGACGTTCTAACCGTCGCAGTTCTCTAAAACGTTCTTAGTAATTTTATAGATTAAGAATGAAAAAAATTACCAAAGTTGTAACAAATTGGACTATTTCCATCAAAAGGTATCGCACTATGCTGATATATTCATGTGTACATACATACGTACATAATAAACCAGTGGGCAAGTTATTTTTTAGGCTCTGGTAGTTTGTGAGCTAAAAAGTAATTGTTTTTGATCGGGAGCACGAAAATGGGTTACAAATTCTTTACAGAAAACCTTCAGGGAAGGAAATCCGATAATCTCGCTAAAAAATATAAACAACATTAAATCAAATGATTATGATTATCATGTCCAAAAAATAATGGGGAATCTGTGAAAACATTTTTGAAAGATCGAACTGTTTTTATTTTTTATTTGTTGCAAATATAATTAAAATTATAATTTACGCTCATTTACTATACATATATCATTCCCTACACATAATTATATTGAAAATACATGCAATGTATGTGCTTGTGCTATTTACTATTCAATTATCATTCCCATTAATTTGTTTACCACTCCAACAAAATGTTCTAAATGAGAACACTAAAAAAAACTTTTCTTTTATTTTAGCTTATAATCGTTAAAATAAAAGTTATAAAAAGGAAATTATTCCAATTTTAACAATGTTACTCAAGTTATCAGTGAATACCTTGAGGTTTATGGCTTTCTTTTTCATTTTACTTGAACATACCCTAGCGTACATAAATTTTAATTTTATCTTGTGACCTTATTTTACCTGTGATTTTACCTGTGTAATTTACACAGGTTAATTGAATTTGTTATAAAAAGTTTCTAAAAGAAACTTTAAAAGTTTCTTTTTTTCTTTCATTTGGAGGTTGCATTATCTCTGGTAAGACATTTTCGCTTAATGATTGCAGAATAAAACTTACATCGTGCAAAAATGCTACCTAATTCGACATTTTTTTTATATACATTTATAAATGGAAATGACGAAAAATTTCTTTAAATTGTACGAAAAAAAACTAGGAGAAAGAAGGGGGATCCATTATTAGCAAATCTAAAATGGAACAAAAATATAAAACAGCTGATAATTGCAATTTTCAGGGGATTTTTCTTTTACAAGCTCATTTAAAAAATGCTATAAAGTAAAAACTTCTAGTTTTTTTTTTCGCGTCCTAATATGTGTGTGTCCTTTTTAGCACAACACTGATATTCATAATATTTTTTCAAATTCGATTTTCTTCCCATTCCAAAAACTTTTGCGATTTATTAATGATTCAGCATATTAAATTTCGTTTATTTTTTTTCTCTTATGTAAATTTAAAATTTAATTTATATCGTCACAGAATTTTTTAATTTTTAATTTTATTTACATAATTTTATTCGAGCATTTTTAATTAGATTAGAATAAGTAACAACTTTTTACAAGTATATTAAAATTAAAAATTATAGTTAATATATTAATTATAAATTAACAATTTGGTTTTATTAATTAAAGGATAAGTATTTTGAAAAAAAAATTAAATTAAACCCTCTGTGCGAACTACGATCACATTTACCAACTTGTTATATATATATATATATATATATATATATATATATTCGTTGTAGTTATATAAGACGGTCTAATCTTCGCAGTTTTCTAAAACGTTCTTAGTAACTTTATAGATTGACCTTAAAATCTATTACATTTATAACATATTTATATTTATACTTATACATACGTGGTGGTATGTATATGTTTTAATTTCAGAAGAAAATTTCTATATTCCATTCGAGCCACTACTTAAAAAAATACATTTCGCAGTATATTTCTTTTGCAAATAATCTCAAAGAGTATATTAAAAGTTTTTGCTTAAGAAAATAATGCTAAGTAGCATTCATTCAAATATTCGCCTGCAGTTGAATCTTTATGTTTGTATCTTTATGTTTATATATAGTTGAATCTGTATGTTTATATTGCCAAAGGTGAACGACCACTTGCAATTTTAGACGTTTTGTTAAATACTTTGAAAAATAAATGAGAAATTATTTTGAAACTTCAAATGTTTAAACAAAATAATACAGATCACATATTTCCGTGAAGACTTTTTCTAGAAATTCTATAGGAAGCCGTCAACAAATTGAAAAAGAACAAAGTTATTTTACATAACCCTAATTAAACTAATGCGACAAAAGCGTCAAAACTTTAGATTATGCAGCTTGATTATGCAATTTATTTTAATGAACTGTGTTCATTTTACGAAAATATCATGTATACTAGTAGAAAACGTAAGTTTTTTATAAAAACAGTCCCGAATTTTTTTATCGGTAAGTTTTTTGCTTATAATTTGAGTTTTCAATATAAGTTTTTTTTTTCAGAAAATATGACAAATAATTGTGTACATAATACCAAGTAACTAGAACTAAAAATATTAAAAATTACAGAAATAATGTGTAGGTTTTTAAATAATATTTCACTACGCATGCATCACTACATTCAAAATGTAATCTTGATAATTTTGATTTGTAATTTTGATTTTTGTTAGCTAAGTGTATAGAGTAACTTTTGTAAAAGTCTCAAAAACATAGCTTGAAAATTCCGAAAGTGTCCGTAGATATAATAAGCCGAAAATCCGTTGTTCCCAAAATAAAGCAAAAATATGAGGGGTTGTATCCAAATATTGAAGTACGTGCAATATTGCGTATGCTGTATTGACACTAAACAATGAATATATGGATAAGGCCCCATATCTTTTTGCTTCCTTTTGGGAATAACGGATTTTGAGATTATTCTATCGAAAATTACTTTCAGAATTTCCAGACTATGTTTTTGAGACATTTACAAAAGTTGCTCTATGCATTTAGCTAACACATTAAGCAAATTACGTTTTGATTGTTGTGATGCATGCGTAGTAATATACTAGATAGTAAACTTGCTTATTTTTCCTACAACTTTTACTATTTTTACTTCTGATTACAGGGTATTATGTATAAAATTATTTGTCGTAATTTATGAATAAAATTTTTCTTTATATTAAGAACTCTGCAAATTTTAAGCAAAAAAACTTTTAAAAAGTTGGGACTGTTTTTATAAAAACCGTAATTTCTCTACGAGCATATGTGATAGCCTAATAAAAAAAGAACAAAGTTGATTACAATAAACTACGAAATTATAATCTGTAGTATGGACGCTTTTGTTACATTTATAGGGTTATGCAAAAGATATTCATTTTTTTCATTTTGTTGATGGTCCCCTATGGGGTTTCGAGAAAAAAAATTTACGGAAATATATGACCTATACTATAATGCGTGCACATTTGGATTTTCAGAATAATTTCACTTGTATTTTTCTAGATATGTTAACAAAACATCCAAAATCACAAGTGGCCGCTCTCCTTTGTCTACATAGTGTATATATAACTAAAATGAAAGCTCAAATGTATGAAAAAGTTTGCAGAATTCTAAAGATAATGAAAAAATGTACAGTGAAACTAGAAATGTATAATAAGAAACTATACACATATATAATTTTTATTTTTCCCCTTTAAAAAGATTTTTCTTTAAATATTACTTCATATAAAGAAAATAAAACATATTAGCGTGCATTTAAAAGACCATAAAAAATGATGCAAGTAAAATGTGAACAAAACAATTACTATTAATTTGTATTTGAAATGATTTAATAATTACCAGATGCTAAGAATTATCTTTTAATTAAGTTTAAATCTAATAATACTAAGCTCATATAAAAGCTTTTTAATATTTCCTTACGAAAGAAAAATAATCTAAATATTTTTTATACCGCATTCCTTTTTTAAAAAAAAATATCTTTTATTCGATTTCTTTAATAAAGATAATAAGTGTGTTCTTTTAATTAAATTGAATAAATTTTGATTCATAAAAGCTTTCTTAGGTTAATCAATTGATCCTGTGTATGTGTTTGTTAAAAAGAGTAATTGATTTACTATTTTAAATAAAGAGAATTCTTGAATTTAAAATTAAAATAGCATTAATCCTGACTTTTCATTTAGGTGAGCATTTATTAGTTATCTTAAATAAATAGAATTTTATAATGATAATACTTACACTTTCATTGCGTCGGTAGTGCGTTCCAATTAGAATATATATATATATTTATTGTGTTAAATTGTAATGCGTACTGTAAAGAAAAAAAAAATCTGGTAAATTTACTGCAAAAGTTTCTGGCAGCGATATTGCCAACAATTTTTGCCTTAAAAATTGCAGCAAAAATAGATGTAATTTTTTTATGACATCTAATTTTACTGCGATTTTTACAGCAAAGACTGCTGGCAATAGGATGTTTTTTATGCAAGAGGAAGTGCTCTAAGTTTAACCATATTATTATTTTGATCGCTTAGGCTGTAGAATAACTTAGCAGCATGTTATGATTTTAAGAATGTCTAGTGCATAGTGCCTCCACTAGAGGGCTTGAACAACCTACTGTGGATTATTCAAGTCAGAAATAATTCCTGTAAAAATTAATAATCCTGTTTCATCATAAAAATGAAAGTATGTTAAAGTTTTGCCCAATAATACTTTTTGTGCTATCTTTTTGTTGATAGAAATAATTTAATATGATAGCTGTAGATTTTTATAAATATGGTCAGGCTTGTGAAAATGATTACACTAATCCTAAAACTGTAACGTGCATTGCAATTTGCAATAGCAAGATGTTGTGCCAACTATGATCAGTTCTATGATCAGTTGTAGTTCATGTCAAAGGTGCAAAACTCTTAACAGATTTTCTAAACATTTCAACTTTTCTGACATATTTACTATAACTGTTTTGAAATTAGTTTACGATATTTTTTGCTGCAGTTGTTCATATGTATATGTATATATATGTACAGTAGACTTCTCCAAATATGAAGTTTAGAATAAGAAGTTATACTGTAAAAAAACATCCGTTAATTTTGCGGTAAAAACTGCAGGCAGCAATTTTGCCGTAAAGATTTCACTAAAATTAGATGTAATTTTTTTTATTACATCTCATTTTACTGAAATTATTACGGCAAAAACAGCTGGAAACATTGCTGCCCGCAATTTTTCGCGTAAATTTAACAGATGCTTTTTTACAGTGTATGCAGATTCCTGGTCATTACTTTGTTTGTATTTTGTAAACTGTAATTTGAATGTAATAACCAATTAAAAATATAATGAATGCTTCTCTTAAAGTAAATAATTAAGTAAAATAACAAACTAAAATAATAAAAAGTAAGGTTATTTTAAAAATAGATATTTATTTATTGAAAGTACAGAACAAGTAAATAACCAATGCATAATTTATTATACAAATTAAAGATGAAATATTTCCCTTAAATTATTCAATGAATCTTTCTTCTTAAAGGTTCGCCATTATTTCTGATAAAATTCATAAAGTCAGGAAGTTTTTATTAGGTTCAGTCAATCTTAAAGTCCAAAAAAAGGATTGATTAATAAATAAATACATCTGGTAAAAAGACAGTATTTATCAGTGATATTAACAATATCTTGATTATTTTTATTAATAAAGAACATAGCCGAATAAGTATTGGAAACATACCCTTCAAACTTAAACTTAACTTGGAACTTAAAATTAAGTTTATTTTAATGCAGCTTTTCGTTAGATTAATTGCATGGCTAGAGGTATAAACATCAATGGTCGAAGGTTAACTATGTGTTGTATCTTTAACCACAATCTTATTATTAAAATAAAATAAATATTTGAAATGAAACCTAACAAAAGTAAAACTACAATTTTGAAAAAAAAAAATTGAAGATGGTAAACCAAATTATACTAACAACGATAAATCAAAGAAATTTAATTTAGTCTTAATAGTAAAGCCTCGAAAAATGTATTTTTGCAAAGTGGTCAAAGCAACAACGCCAGTTATTAGTCAGAGAAATATGATATCTTTAATGAAGAATATAAAGTTACGATAACGTCATTCTTCATGTTTTTAACAATAGATCTTTATTATTCAAATTTAATAGTGTCAAAATAAGTTATTGTAAAATGTGATGTAAATCAAACCTGTTATGAACTGAAATAAGTTAGCAAATATAAATTTCATTGATAAGAAGATTTAAATTTTACATTAAATTCAATTTGCTTTTGCTGATTTGAATAAAAACTTTCGAAATAACCACTTAAATTATCAAAAAATAAATAAAAATTCTGCTTAAAACACCTTTATAAAATTTTAAATGAGCTAAGAGTTTCGAAAGATTTTACTCTTTCTTCTTCAGGTGCAAAGAAGACGGGCTTCTACTGTGAAAGCAGCAGTGGGACTAATATGAAAGAAAAGAGAAAGAAAACAAGTTAAAGAAACAGTGAATAGGAAAGTAGAAATCAACAGCCAATAGAAAAGAAAAAGACAGCAGTCAATCGTAGAAGATCATAATAAAAACAAAAGGACACAAATTAAGAAAAAGGAATAAAGAAACAAATTGGAAAATAAATAAGTAAATAAATACATGAAAATAAAATAATACAAAATTGTAATAAAACACATACACACACATATTTATATTTAAAAAGTATGGGAACACATGCAATAAAAAAATGGAAACTAACATTACATAATACAAAAAAAAAATCTATGTATTTTAGCCTTATTTGATATTAATTTGATATATTAATTAATATTATTTCGTTTTGTACTACTTTTTCATTTTTATTTAATTTCATGTATTTCCATATAATTTATATATGTGTGCGTTTTCATTTTATTATGAATCATTTTTTATTTGATTTATTTTTATTTATTTATTTATTTATCTTCTAATTTGTTTCCTTATTCCCTATTTACTCTACGTTCTTATGTCTTGATTATGCTTTTCTGTGACAGGTTGTATCTTCTGCTTTCCTTTTGTCTGTTAAATTCTACTTGCCCATTAGTTGATTTTTCAGCTTGTTTCTTTCCCTTTATTTTTAATTACAGTTTTCCTGCTGCTTTCATAGTAGAAGCACGTCCTCTTTTCGCATGTCAAAGAAATATTAAGAATTTTTGAAATGCCAAGTACATGTGAAAAGAATATAATCGTATTTTAAGAATATATTTTACTTGTTACCGATTCTCAGAAGTTTCAACATACATTTTTTTTCATTTTTTCGACAAAAATATTTTTTTAGTGTATTTTTAATTTTTTTCACACCAAAGCTTATTTGTTAAATTCATATTATAAATTCGTTAAACTTTCGTATTTTGGTTTTATTCTCCTCCTGACCATAAAAAATCCCTAAATCGAGTAATTATTTAAATTTTGTTTCGTTAAATCGGGGATCCACTGTATATATAATATTAACAATATGAAAAAAATATACATTTAAAGAACTCGTCTCTAAAAAATACAAGTAACGCTACTAATTAAAGTGAATGACAGTTAATCATGATTTTGTCAGAATTAAATATGTACTCTGTAAACATGACAATTAAATAAATATTTACATTTTAAAATGCATTCACGCTCTTTAAAGCATCTTCCAATTTAATGCAAATGGAAAATTGCACATATTTTTTTTTCATTTAATAACAACTTTGTAGAATAAATTTAAATACTTTTAAACCATTAAGATTAAATGACGATTTAATATTTTTTTCCCTCCTATAATCAATATCTTTAAAAAAAGTTTAATTTTTCCACTAACTGAAATTATGAAATTTTAAGCGCCGATGTAAATGTTTTTATTACAAACTAATTAATGATAATACATTTTTCACCTAAAAAAATGATATAATTACTCTTTTGAAATTTGTGAAAGAAAAAGGAATCCTTTTAAAGGTATTAAAGATGTGCAAACATATAAGTATAAGCGTTTTATATTTATTTTACTTAATTATTTTCAAGGCATAGAATGTACTTAAATGTCCTTCTGAAGGATTTTAAAAATTTGCATTTCGATTAATGTATGTTTATGAAGATTTTTCAAAATAAATGAATGCTTTTTTTAATTAAATTAATTATACTCATTTTTTTTATTTCTAAATAGAAATATCGATAGAAAATTATTGGAAGGAGTGCACATATTAACCCTAAAGCCATGGTAACGTCACTCCGACGTCGTTGTGAAGTCACACTGTGACTTTGGACCATCGATTGTCGATGCGACGTCACGTGACGTCGATGTGAAGTCACAGTGACTAAAATGTGAAGTCGTTTTGGCCGTTTTCGAGCTCGTTTGTGACGTCACATTGTGACTACTTTGCTAAGTCACGGTGTGACAAATTTGTGAAAAATGTGCCATTTGTGACTACTTTGACATTAACATCGTGACGAAACTGTGACAAAATGTGTTTTTTAAAGTAAATAACATGTTTTGAAGAATTTTTGTCGTTTTCTAAAGATTTTTAAGAAAGTCACATCTCATTCACAATGTGACGTAACTGCGGGGTGGAAATTTAATCACAGATGTGATGTGACCATATTGACTCATAGTGACGTCATTGTGACGTTATTGTGACCATGCATGCCATGAGGGAAGGAATCTGTTAATTCAAAAGAAAATACTTTTGTAAAACTCTTATACCTCAACTGTGTGGAGGTATACCAGTACCTCCTGTACCTGTAAAACCTGTGCTGGAAACTGTTTAAAGTGCATAATAAATTGAAATTTGTTTTTCAAAAATTTATGGAAATAGACGGAAGTATACTTGAGTACTTTTGTACATGCTTGTATTTTACCTACTATCTTTAAATATACGCCACTATTTCGCTGAAATGTAATTAAGACTAAAATACGCTTAAAACTAGTTGAATCACACTTCCAGAAATTATATTTCTTAGACGGCCATGTGTCTAATTCTTTGCGCAGCCCTGTATATCGTTTTTCTATATTCTAAAGGCATATCTTAGTATTCCAAATGAAGTCTAGGGTAATAACACATAACTCATTTAAAAACACTTTTAAGCTATTTTCGTTCGTACTCAGTAACTCTTATGAATTCTTTTGGGTAGCTCTGTATATGATCTACATTTATACACACAATGTAATATGGAAAATTTTAAACTTAAAAATTTAGATGTACTGTAAGACCAGAGATGCAGGAACCCTGCTTGTCAGAATGCCAAGCCGATTCTATACAGCTTGTAGGGAGAACAGCTTCTCGGATGTTTAATAAACAAACTCATCTCAGGATCCTAACTGACTTTCCCAATTTCGGCATGGACTAGTCCTTTTCGCCCATGCGCAGATCTGTCTAGGTTTATATCAAACGTGGTACATCAGTACCTTAGTTATAAAAGATATAGCTTGCAACGGTTCACTTCCATAAGTATGGCCGTGTAATGATTTAAAAACGTTTTGATAACTTTTTAATGTCTTTTTCTGTGTTTCTAATGTATTTTAAGATGTTTTTAATCTATTTTAAATAAATTTATGTTATATATATGCACTTGAAAGTAATTTTAGTACATTTATTTGTATTTTTGTAGAAAATTCGATTATTTAACTTTCAATAACTTAGCTTAAGAATTTTAACTTTCATTTACTGAAGTAAGACTGATTAATATTATTTAGACCGTATGTTATAGAGTGCACTTCATACATGCATATTAATTTCATTTTTTCAATAGTATGTAAATTTTTTCAATAGTATGCATTAAAATGCACATACAGATATTATACAGATATACATACAATAAATACATTAAACACAACTGGCATGAAAAAATTTGTCAGAACCAGGAATTGAATCCGGAACCACAGGATTCCAGGATGTTGCTCTATCCACTACGCTACTCCGGCCGATATATTGGTCTGCAATCCCTCACTGATAAACCAAGTTGGAGAAAGTTATCAGTCATCTATAAGGTAGCCTATATAGATTCTATCTTGTACATACATGTTTTAAGTGGTCAAAGATCGCAAAAAAACACGTTCTTACAAAATGTCTCTCTTTGAGCTTGTCTGTGATTCTGTCTGCGAGTATGTCTGTCAGATAATATGCAAAGCAAATTTCTAGGCATTCTATCTCAAGACCTAATAAACGGAATTTAATAAAAGTTCAAATTCAGTTACCCCTGATATAAATTGTAGTTGTTTATTTTTTTAACCACCATTTTTTATGGTTTTCACAATAGCTATATCCCAAGAAATAATGCTTGAAAGCCCTTTAGTCCTTGAAACATATAACTTTTGATCAGTTTTGATGTAAACAGCCACACAAGTGGGGGTACTATGAAAAAATTTCAGAAAGATTTCTGCAATAGCTCTGCCTCAAAAACCTATGCATCAAAGTTCAGATTCAGTTAGAAATGAACATGACTTGTTGCTGATAAAATATGGGTGTAAGTCTCAAAAAATTTGCGTTACTATTGTGGATTTTTCAGGAAGTTTTAACGTCATGAGATATAAGAAAATTTTGGGATTGCCACTTCAAACTACTTATTCTAAGTAAACAAAGTGTTTTTAAATTTTTAAGCTTTTTGGAGATACATGACAATTATTGTATAACAAAAAAAAAGGATCTGGAAAATCAATAATATTATTCCGTATCTTATAGAATTTATACATACCAAGTAACAGTTAAATATTATTTCAATATAAAAAAAGCTTTCCACAACTTAGATCACACTTCTAGAAAATATTTTTTATATGCAGTACTGTAAGCTAATACTTTTGTGTATCCCTATAAATGAGAAATAAATAATACGCAAAAAATATTCAATACTACGACTTTTTAACTGAAAGTCAGTGCTTCATACAAATTTTGATTTTTTTTTTAAATCGTTTAACATAATTTATATTCACCACAAACGACACCTGCAGAATTCTTACAAACGCAATGTTATAGGCTTTTTTAGCACTTTACAAGACAGTTGAAAAGTGTTTATGCTTCCGTTTGTGTGATCGTCTGTCCATCTGTCCACGCTCTAACTCCCGTAAATATAATCGGATTTTTATGCAATTGATAAAGTTTATTTACGGCCCCGAAAACATGTTTGGTATTGTATATAAAGTATGTATGATATATAGTTCATTTACAGAGACCCTCAAAAGAATTCGATTACAATATGTTATGTGTGAAAAAGTCTTTTGAAGAGTATTTTAATGACATGAAGCTCTTTCGAATGCATTGAAACTGATATAAATTACTAAATTTCACTAGTATCACGTTAAAACAGATCATTAATAGCATTTTTACTAATTTGCAGGGACACACAAAACAAATCGGTTACAGGACTGTTTTTGCGTAATAATTGCTGGAGAGTACGTTTTAAAATTTGGTAAGCGCTTTTAAATTTAATTGTTTTTTTTGCATATTATTCTTTATGCATAAATTCTATACTTCGTATAAAGGACTCACAAGAGTATTCGCATAACGTTCTCTATATTAGAAGAAACTGCTGAAGGGGAATTTTTTTAAACATATGTACCTCTTAAATGAACTAAATTTTGGCATGCATGTTGTTAATAGATACAAATCTCTGTGTCGATAGAATTCTCTATATGATATACAGGGCTTCTAAATCATTCGGATAATTTTCCAATTGTAGACGGAACAATAAATGAAATTCGGTTTTGAAATACATTATTAATTTCCTTAAGGTGAATTGAGACGTGATGCTTTAATTTTTTTAAACGTGGCAGTTTTGTTACATTATTCCTAATGTGTTGGAAAGTGCTTCATAATCAATGCCTGATGCATTATTTTTTCTTTCTTTTTTAATTTTGAAAATGTATAAATTCCACACTATTCATTTTCAATACCGAAAATATCATAACAAACATCAATAACATATATCGATATAATAATATTCCACTATATGCCGGGTGTGTAGGGGTGTTTTGTAGTAGCTGATATTTTGTTAGAATACTTAGAAGAAACGTAATACAGTATAGTAGTCCAGGTCTAGATGTGAAGATAGCGAAAAAACCCCACAATGACTGTTAAGTCACTTTTTATTTAAACATGTAGTAATAGGGGGGTACACTTATAATAATCGGAGAAAATCTCCGAACAGAGATTTACAACTTCTTCAGTCAAGAGCAGCGAGTCAAGTGTAGTCGTACAAAGAAACAAACCGCCACTTTTGCCGTGAAAGAAAATCGCCAACATACACAAGTTCGCCCATGCACAAAGGATAGTATACGCCAAATTACAGTTAAAATGCAGCCGGCATGATCAAAATTCAATTTGGCTGCCCGGCTGGGATGGGGAAAGGATATGGTTGCCAATAGATAAATGTTACACGTGTTGTTATGTCTAAGCAAAGGGACACCAGATTTTAATGCGTAGATGTTAAATTCTTTTTAGGATCTTGTGAAGAAAGGAAAAAGAAGCGTAAGCATAAATTTTACCCGCGATACAGAGAGGATCTCCTTATAAGGTAATGAAGAATTGATTCGATCAGAATTAGCCGACATCTGGAAATTGTTTTTAACGGTTGAGTAAAAGTGTGGGTGTATTTCTCACAGATAATCTTGGGCAGCTGCAGATTTTCGGTTAGAGAAATAATAAGCAAGGAAAATGGAAAAGAAATGAAGGACAATTTAAAACTAATTTTGAATTGAAAAGGGAAGGGGGGTGCAAGGGAATAATTTAAGAAAATAACCAATATATAACGAAATAATCGTTATATATATCACCTGGTGCACCACAAAAAAACTTTTGCTGTCCAATGTGCATAGGCTAGAATAAAATATTATAAAACATAAAAACATACATAAATGCTAAAGTTTTTTTTTATGTATATGTAGAAAGTTGCTGTCATGATAATGGAGTCTTTTGTATTCAAAAACAGTCAGAAGTTCTAAAGTTTCTATATTTTTTTATAATTATATTTATGGATCCAAGCTAGTACTGTATTTTCATATGTAGAAGTTGAGTCGACTCAGACAGTACAAAAACATTACTGCAGCTTTGATTGTTATCATGACACAAGTGAAACATTTTTTAAACATATACACAAAACATGAAACTAACACTAAATGAATGTAGAATAGAAATACACAAAAATAACATAATTGTATTATATTTTTCAAAACAATTAAAAAGAGTAATATGATGTATATTAAAATATAAAAATGTTTTTTTGTAAAAAAAATGTTTCATGCCGAAGCATAGGATGACAAAAAAGGAGATGCTTCGTGCACGCCCATAAAAATTTGTGTCACCCTTAACCTTGTGTAGAACACAAGTGTTATGGCATCAGCTTAGGGCCTAGCCTTAGATGAGGAGGGAATTGTGACGCTCCCCCGAAGGCACTAGCAGTCTTCTGAAGGAGCCCACGTCGAATTACATGAAAAAAATTGGATTGTTGTGAATTGGAATCACAATTCAAAACAATTTGAACCGAAACTCCAATTAAAAATATTTGTCTCTCAACACAATGAAGCTTAAACTCTTAGGGCATTAATTTTGAACGGGAACAAGACTTCAAAGGGAAGAATTCAAAAAAAAAAATGTATATCATATAACAACTAATATGGGCAGACAATCCTAGAGTGAAGAGAGACGAGAAAATGTGTCACAATCGAGTGGGGTGATGGACAAGTCATATACGAAAAATGTGTTTTATTTAACTACATGAATCATTTGTTTACTTTTCTAAACTACAGTACCTGTTTATCTAACTATAATATGTTTGACTTACAGTACAGGAATTGTTAAGTGGGAGGTTAGCTACTGGAAAATTTACTGAATTAATGAGGATTGTCAAAGAAATTTTAAGTGTACTGCAAAAAAACAAATTAAAAGTAAATAAAATTTTAAGTGAGTATGAAGACATATTTAAGTGTTAAAGGATAACAATGATACCTAATATTGTTCCCAAGAGATCTTCAGAGCAACAGTGATGGACCAGCCATGATATTGTTAAAGATCAGTCGAAAACAACATGCACACAACCATGAGCTCTTTTGGTTGGATATGTAGTATCATAAAACATGACTTAAAAAAATAATAAATAGTGATTTACATTAGCTTCTTTTTCTTAAATTGTATGTGTGTGGTTGATAAAACGTATTAAAGTTAGTATTGTTTATATGACTTGATGCATCAAATAAGTGTCCATAACGAGGTGGTGCTAGTAGAAGTCTATCAATATGTACCCGAAATGCTGTGTTATCAGGGGCATACAACCTTTTAATTGAGAATGACACAGGGGAATGTTTACAAGTGACAATATATGGACCAGTATACTTTGTTTTAAACTTGTCATTTGATTTTAGATATACAATATCTTTTAAGAAAATGGATCTCAATTTAGCTTTCTGACCGTAATATTTATATCTTTTATCTTGAGCAGATTTAATGTTGTTATAAGCCTTGTGATATATCTTACTCAAATCATCAAGTAATTTGTGTACTTCAATATGTTTATCAAGAAAGGGTTGGTTGCACGACTGATCAAAAGAATCAAAAATTAGAGAAAGCTCGCGTCCAAAATGAAGAAGGTTAGAAGAGTACAATGTAGTTGCATGTTTGGAGCCGTTATAAAGAGATTTGTGTATAAAGACAGCATTTTCGAATGAGTGACCTTCTTGTAATAGAATATTGACTGAATATTTGATTGATTTATTGATTCGCTCTGCAATCGCATTTGATTGTGGTCTCGAGGCAGAACTGTGTAATACCTTAATGCCCATTGTATCATTAAAAATGTTATATACCTGAGAAGTGTACTGGGGTCCTAAGTCTGATAAGACAACCGAAGGTCTCCCAAAGGTGGTTATGTAAGAGAATAAGCATTTAACAACCTTACTTGCAGATATCTCATTAAGTGGAAAGAGTTCAATGTGTCTCGAAAAATGATCAGTGATAGTTAAAACATATTTGCCATTAGCTAACGGTCCAAGGAGATCTGTACTGATAGTATGACCACTGTACCTGGGAGTGTATGTGGGCTGCAAAGGTGCGGGTGGAGTTTGATGACGTTTACATTGAAGACATTTGACACAAGATGCAACAAAGTTTAAAGTATCTGCATACATACCCTTCCAAAAGTATCTACCTGACAAGAATTCATAAGTTTTATTAAAGCCAAAATGAGATAAATGTGAAATTGTTAAGACTTTACTTTTAAGTGAATTTGGGACAAGAATGTGATATGAAAAAGTGTTATTAAGAATATTTTCTTTTCTTAACATTAAAACTTTTGAATCCGGGTGAATGAAATAATTAGGAAATTTTTGAGAAGATCCTTTCTTTAAGATTTCTTTATAAACAACATACAAGGTAGGATCATTTTGTTGTTCGGTAGCAAATGTTTCATTTGAAATTTCTAATAAAAGGTCCGGATTTGTTTGTGTACCAGAAATAAGGTAGTTAACATGCATGTTAGAATCACTCGAGCTGGAATGTGGAGTATCACATTCTACAATAGGTAAGGGTTGAAGATCGTGAATAAGCTAAGGATTTGTAGCTAAAGTCTGTTGATTATTTTCAAAGTTACAGCGAGATAAATAGTCAGCAAGTACATTCTTTTTACCTGGAATATGTTGAAATTTGTATGTGTATTCTGAGAGATTCATGAGCCAGCGAGAGATAATATCAGCCAGATTTGTAGTTTTGTTGTATTTTACCAGGGGTTTCTATCTGAAAGGATTACAAATTCTCTGTTGTATAAATAATATTTGAAAGCAGTAACTGATTTATGAATCGCCATGAGTTCTAATTTAAGTGCAGGATATTTTTTTCTGATGCTTTTAAAGATTTTGGAAAGTATGCAACAGGTAATATTTGTTTATCATGTTCTCGTAGTAAAGCGCCAGAAATAGCAACATTTGACGCATCAGTATTGAGACAGAACTTTTTCTTCCAATCAGGTAATCTAACCATGGGTGGATTAAAGAATATCTTCTGTATGGTGTCCATAATTTTTTGGTGTTTACTTGTCCACTTAAATTTAGCTTTACGAGTAGTTAAGTTTATGAGAGGTTGCACAAGTTCAGAAAAGGATGGGACAAGAGACTTATAAAATGTGATGACGCCTATGAGTGTTTTTAATTGACGTTTAGTTGTGGGTATTGGAAAAGAAGCTATCTTTACAATGTTTGACTGAACGGGTGAAACAGTTTGATTTTTCTATGTGAAATCCAAGATAATCTAAACTGGTTTTATCAAAAGTGCATTTGTTAGGGTACAGCGTTAAATTGTATTTGACTAAGATTGCAAGAATTTTATCCAACTTATCGCACATTTCTTGATATGAATTGGCAACAACAATAAGATCATCTTGGTAGGTATAGACACCTTCTAACTGTAATTCATCAAGTAACGAGTCCATTAAAGCTTGAAAAATTGAGGCGCTGGATTTTAACCCAAATACTAATCTCTTATACCGAAAAGAACCAAACATTGTAGTGAATGTGAGCTGATTTTGAAATTTTGCAGGCAAATCAATCTGATGATATGCCTGATGAAAGTCGAGAGAAGAAAAAAAACGATATTGTGAAAGATTGGAAATAATGGTTTGAATTTTTGGAAGTGGATAGGACGAATCTTGAATTATAGTGTTAACCATTCTGAGATCTAATGCAAGTCTATATTTCTGTATACCTGTACCGTCTGGTTTCTTTTTGACAAGAAGCATGGGGCAGGCCCATTCGGAAGAATGACGTTCAAAGATTTTGGCATCAAGCAACTGTTTGATTTGGTTTAAAACATCTTTTTGCAATGCTTGGGGAAGAGGGAAAGGGAGTGTCTTTATGGGGTAATCATTAATGAATTTCAACTCAGGTACAATTTTATCAGTATGACCAAGTGTGTCTAATGATTTGGAAAATGCAGGATAATAATTAAGTAACAATCTAGTTAGGTTCTGTGCTTCGTCAGATTTTAAGTGAGAAAGTTTAAAATCATTAGCTGATAGCTCCTGCTTTCTTTTTTGTAATATTTCATTAGAGGCTTGAATAAAATTTAGAAAGTGCTGTTCCGAGTTATTTTGCATGCAAGAATTTTCAGACGGATAATCAAGAATTTCCTCAATCTCAGACAATTGACCTATTTTTGTATGTTTAGGAAGATGAATGGCCTTTTCAGAAGTGTTTTAAGTGTTATCGAGAAGAAATAGTGTATTTGTGAAGTTTCCCTTTTCTTATTGGATGAATAATTGATCAATAAATGATCATTTGAATAATGGCATCATTTCCTATTAATTCTTTTGTTTGTGCCGAATATTCAAATAGATAATTTCTGTCATTGTTGATGTTATTGGAAGTGTAAACAGAGCACCATATTTGTTGTTGAGGTTCTAATATTATTTTACGAGTTAAGAACACACCTTGATTCATTACAACATCACTCAAAGATTTAAAAGCATAATTTGGATTGTTTCTCTCCAGAAGATTCCTTACTGGTTTTTAAAGGAACAGAGAAATTATTATTGACATGGAGACACTCGTTAAAAGTATCGATGACAACATTATATCTAGTTATGAAATCGAAACCCAGAATGCCTTCAAAACTGGAAGACTCAGGTATGTCAACAATATAAAAGTGATGTGAAAAAGCTTTTTGTTTTAACTTGATGGATGTTCTGATGCACGCGGAAAATGAGACGTCAGAATTGACAGTTTCAATATTGACGTCAGTGGAGAATCTTTTATATTTCAACACAGGTTTAAGTTGATTAAATAATTTTTGTGAAAGTAAAGATATACTACTACCAGAATCAGCCACTAAAGTAATATCATGGTTTTGCTATGGTAGCTTTAACAAGAGGAAGGGATGGTGACATAGTGTTTACACTACAAATTATCTGAACATTATCACTTTTTGTTTGTGTACTGGTATTATTTGCTATCTTAATGGAGTCAAAAGTTTGGGAACCTAAAGAATTAACTAGTCTCGAACTTGAAATTTTAGGTAAAGCAGCGTCAAAAACAAAATTTGCTGATGTAGAAGTATTAGACTGAGACACAACACCATCAGCATAAAAATTTTATCTCTGTTTCAGTTTTCCTGAAATTGTGGAGTGGAATTTGTGTAATTATTTTTTCTTTGAGTGTTTGCCCTTTTCCATTTAAAACAAGAGAGAGCGTCGTGATTGTTTTGTCCACATAACTGACAAATAACTGGTTTTTTATATGAAAACTTGTGTGGGGAATAACGTCTAGTGTAGTTCCGATTCTTATAATTTTTTTTGGAACGTGAAACACTTGCAGAATGTTTTGGTCTAGTCTGCACATTTCTTTGGTCAGATTCTGTTTTAGTATCTAGAGGGGCAAAAGACAATGCATTTATTTTCTCAGAAATTTCTTTTAATTGCCATTCAATGAGATTTTCTGGTCTGTGTACCGAAGGTAAGGAATGTAAAATTTTTTCATTCCTTAAAATTTCATGAAGGGTTTGTGCTCTTTCAACTGCTGTTTTATAATCATTAATGCCTTCTTCCTGTAATTTTATTCTAATATTTCAAGGAAGGGCCTCTAGAAATTTCATGAGTTTGATTTTGTTGCGTGCATTTTCGTCGTTGATATCTGCATAAACTGTAGCCGCAAGAACATTTAGTCTATGGGCTAAATTTTTTATAATCTCAGAAGGCATAAATACTAAACTGGACAATTCAACAGAAGCAACACATTTACTAGGGGGAGCGAAGAATGACGCAAATTCCTTTTCCAGCAAATCGAGGTCTGTTATCTTTTGTAGGTCAGGGTTTTGGGCTAGAAATTTTTGTGCAGGCCCAACTAACTTTCCCTTTAAGATTGCGATTGTTGTCTGTGGGTTATACTTATTAATTTCCGCACAGACTCTAATTTGATCAAAAAAAATTTAAGTAAATCTGGATCTCCATCAAATTGAATGATATTTATCGGAATTTGTTTTGCCGCCATGATTACAGTTTTTTTTTCTTTAAGCCCACAAGTTATTGAGAAATTGTTACACAGACCGGACTTATACCCTAAAGCACATTGAAAACGAATAAATTTCCTAGCAAGTAAAATATATAAAATAGCAAAATAAATAGACCTTAAAAATATAATACTTCACTTTAAAGATATCTTATTTTAACCTCTTATGACAGTAAAGCAAAGGGAAGCACATACAAAAGTAAATCATTTAGAAAATAAAATAAATAAAATAGCAAAATAATTACACTTTGAAAACATATATCTATATATTCCTTCACTTTAAAAAACTTATTTTATCCTTAGATAATAAAGCAAAGAAAACTATATAGAAAACACCAAAAACTGCCAGTAAGCAAGCAATAATATGAAATCTTCTTTTAACTTCTTTACACAAGGAAAAAGTTCCCTTTTCGTAACTTAAAATATTTTTGATTTATTTTATTTATTTATTTTTTTTTAGATGAAAAAGAATAGTCTTATTTTAACTTTATAATTAAAAGTTCAAAACTGGCTAAAAACTCATTTAAGCATACTAGAGAATCTAAATACAAAATTGAAAAAAAACAGAAGAGGGGTGGGACGTTAAACATGAAATAATAGCACATAAATGCAAATAACTGATAAAAAAACTGCATAAAATGTCACTAAAAATAATAACTAGAAATGACAACAGTTACCGTGCTTTCGCAAATTAAAAATCTTTGCAAAAACACAATAACAAGATTATATTAATGCTCTGGAACAGAACATAAATGTTGACCGTTGTGTCCTGAATGTGAAAGCAGAACATGAAATAAACAAAGCACATAGGTTGACTTACTGATTTAGTTTTAAAAATAATTAAATAATTACTAATTTAATTACACAAAAACTAGGGAAATGGGACAAGATCTGCTCCCACATTCAACATGTGTATTATTTCGATGGTGATTTAAATTGTTGCACAGATTAAATGATGATGGATACGATGAATTATTTATGATGAATTTAACAATGATAATTTGGGTTGTTGCTTTTATTTCACACTGTACCCCACAAAATTTATTTATCTTTGCCACCTGCCAGATGGATATTTTCTCATTTGCACATCACTGGAAGAAAGAACTGAAGACATATATATTGCATGTGCAATTTTTCACTTTCTTTTGCAGACAACAAGGATGAATCACTATTTTTTTTGCACGTTTACTTTACGATGCATAACAACACAGGAATACTTGTTACACACTAAATTTTCTATGAGACTTTATGAAATTTCTGTAGAATACGTTCACTAAACACACAAAACGCACACACTATGAAGGGTAGTGGCAACACAAACATATGACGATTTTTTTAAAGGTTGCTTATTTTGAAGAGGCGCACTTCGTATAACTCTTAGACAAACAGAGAGCACTGCGAAACACTCGCACACATCAGCTGTGGGTGACGATCGTAGGAGATATTCACCGCAACACTCGTTGATTTCTGCTACACCTTGTGAGTGCGAACCGGAGGGCACCCAGGAGAGGATTTTGCAGCAGACGATTTTCAGTACGGAAATTGGTGTATGCATTTAATACGGAGAGAGCAGGTGAAGACAGGGGCGTGAATTCCATTTCGGCTGACCGTAGCAGGCGGCACAAATAGCAGTGAAATTTTCTACCGGGGGATGCAGAGAAGAAAATAGAAGAAACGAAGATGCATCGCATCCGCAGGAAAGTGGCAGTTGATTGTATCTCCCCCATTTTTTTTTTTTTTTTTTTTTTTTTTTTTTTTTTAATGTGGGGAAAACGAAAAGGTCAGACGGAACCAGAGAGTCTTGTAGGGGTGTTTTGTAGTAGCTGATATTTTGTTAGAACACTTAGAAGAAACGTAATACAGTATAGTAGACCAGGTCTAGATGTGAAGATAGCGAAAAAAACCCCACAATGACTGTTAAGTCACTTTTTATTTAAACATGTAGTAATAGGGGGGTACACTTATAATAATCGGAGAAAATCTCCGAACAGAGATTTACAACTTCTTCAGTCAAGAGCAGCGAGTCAAGTGTAGTCGTACAAAGAAACAAACCGCCACTTTTAGCGTGAAAGAAAATCGCCAACATACACAAGTTCGCCCATGCACAATGGATAGTATACGCCAAATTACAGTTAAAATGCAGCCGGCATGATCAGAATTCAATTTGTCTGCCCGGCTGGGATGGGGAAAGGATATGGTTGCCAATAGATAAATGTTACACGTGTTGTTATGTCTAAGCAAAGGGACACCAGATTTTAATGCGTAGATGTTAAATTCTTTTTAGGATCTTGTCAAGAAAGGAAAAAGAAGCGTAAGCATAAATTTTACCCGCGATACAGAGAGGATCTCCTTATAAGGTAATGAAGAATTGATTCGATCAGAATTAGCCGACATCTGGAAATTGTTTTGAACGGTTGAGTAAAAATGTGGGTGTATTTCTCACAGATAATCTTGGACAGCTGCAGATTTTCGGTTAGAGAAATAATAAGAGAGGAAAATGGAAAAGAAATGAAGGACAATTTAAAACTAATTTTGGATTGAAAAGGGAAGGGGGGTGCAAAGGAATAATTTAAGAAAATAACCAATATATAACGAAATAATCGTTATAGGGGGATCCAAAAGTCAGGACGAACTTTAAACTAGTCGTTGTGGGCCACCGTAATACTTACCCATCATGTATATGAAAATAAAACTATTTGTGAAAACTATTTACACAATGCATTACAATTCATAAACAAAATTTAAATATTGTTGATATACATAGAATGCTATATAAAGAACTGCTGATTACCAATTTCGACAAATTATATAAAACGCCAAACTACTCAAGTAGTACCGTAGTAAAAGGAACATCCTTATAACTCTAAAACTAATAATTCTATTAACTAACAATTAACTGCGTGGTATTAAGCGTCTCATTTCCAATTAAAATATACCTCTGAATTAAAATTTGAATGAAATACAGGGTCATGAAAAATCGAAGAATGTGGAAAACAGGATTACAAATATCTCGGAAACTAATAATCCGATTGACTTCATTCTATATGCAAAATGTGTGTTATTTAATTGCCTTTTATTTGCATGCCTTAGAACAGAAAAATTCGAAAAATTTTATATACCTTTCAACAGAACGAATTTTTCGAGAGTCCAAAAAATATAGTTCCGGATAATCGAGGTTACTGATATTAAATAGGCTTCGTCCGATTCTTACATGCTAACTAAATACAAAATTTGAAGTCTCTAACTCAATTTGTTCGGGAGATAGAGCGTTTACAGACAAACAGACAGACAGACGGACGGCCAATTTTTTTATTATGTTTTTCGGAATCTCCACTATCTAAAACGTGTAAGTCCGTCAAAAAATTTTTTTCGATTTTCAAAATGATTACAAGACTTACCCATACCCCACTTTACATTACACTACGTATGATGGGTAAGTAAAATGAATAATTTGAAAACGAATCAAGAAACAAATGCACCAAATGGATGGAAAATAAACCGGGTTCTGTGTAGCAATAAAAAAAACAGTTATGTTAGACTTTGTTGAGGTATACTTGCAACAGGCAAAAGTGACAGTCTGGTGTGGCTTAATTGCAGATTTCATAATTGGTCCATTTATTTTGAGGAAGTCACACAGACGGGTTTCACACTATGTGACTTTTGACTGTGGAGATTCTTGAAGTCAAAAAATTTACCGTGACCAACCGGCATCATGATCAGCAGCACTGAAAGATACTATCCGCCAAAATGTATCTACCATATCACAAGAAATGCTACATTATTAAAAATTTCTTGCTACTTTGTACCAAGATTTGGTGCTCGCAGCTATTACCAGCTGCCACCATAGGATGGTTCAATCGAAGCTCCAAATCTTGGAACGAATTTACACCATATTATTTGAAAAAATGGTACTATGGTTCAACCGAAGTTCCAAATTTTGGAACAAGATTTCACCATCTTATGGTGGCAGCTACTAAGCACCAAATTTCGGTTCAAAGTAGCACAAAATTTTTAACAGTGCACAAAATTTTGTAAACTCTGTGGAGTTTCGTCTCACAAGTGCACTTTTGATTTATGGACATCATATTGAACTTTTATTTCAGTACTAATTAAAAGTAATTAAGTTGACTTGTTAGTTGTCAATTTTTTTTTTGTAAATCATCTTTTGGTCCAATAAAACACCATAAAGTCATCCGTTGTTCGCCCACAGAACTATTTTTTTCATTGTTACACAAAACTCGGTTTCTTTTCCATCCGTTTGATACAAATCGTATCTTTGTATCTTGATTCGTTTTCAAATTATTCATTTTTAAAGTTCATCTTGACTTTTGGATCACCAGGTATATGCAAGTAACACACTGTAAAAAAAAGGGTCGATGTACTAAAAAATTTTTAGTGATCCTTGTAATTACTAAAAAAAAAATTAGTAATCATACTCGGTTGCAAGGAATCTGTAAGAAATACTAGAAAAAAGCAAGCAACGAATTGAGTTAATAGTTTTACATTTTTAATAGCTATAACTAAAACTCACTTGGTGTGGCCGTGATAGCCTAGTGGTCATAGCACCGAACTCCAGGCTGAAAGTATCTGGGTTCGATGCTGGACGCCATCAGTTATGCACTGAATGTATGAAATGTAAGTACTCGTTAAATAAAAGGATTATGAAAATCCTGTCGTAGCAGTTACCATGGGTAATGATCTCTGGACTTTCACTCCCCTTTAGAAACATGTCAAAATAGAGCAGGTAGCAATGTTTGGTGCTGCCATCTATTGTGGTTTTGCCGAAAATCTTCCCCTTCCGAAGTCTAAATATAATTTTTAACTAACTAAAAACAATTTTGGAGCTATTACTAAAATTTGCCCGGTGGCTCATACTAAAAAGTTTTAAGTTAGTTACACAAAAATTTCTTTTGTTCAGTTTACAAAAGAAATGTTTGTTTCACTTGCAAAAAAGTGCTTGTAATGGTTACTAAAAAATTCTGTGGAATACAGATTTACTAAAAAAATTTTAGTAACCTCTTGATTTTTTTTTTTTTTTTTTTTTTACAGTGCAGCACGGGAAGACAGAAAAACATACAATGTTCATAAATAATTTTCAACTACGTTGGAAAGTATTATAATTAACAAAGATAAATATTTATTAATTTTTAAAAATTGTTGTAAAATATTTTTTGCGAATAGTATTTTTTTATAATAAGAAAATGTTATTGAAGAAAACAATGTCTTTTTATGAGTAAATAAAAAGAGTAAAAATACTTAATAGCATAGGAAAGACGAAATTTTTCATATAAAAAGAAAAAAAGAGAAATTAAGTGACAAAGAAAAATTTTCTCATATGAACCCCTTTTCATAAAAATTAAAATATTGTTTAATAAAGATTTTATCATTTTTGTACAATTTAAACAAAAGACTTCACAAGTGTTAAGTTTTCTTGAAACATATTATAAAAATGTATTTAACAGCAAAAGAAAGTTGATAATCCATAACATCATTTTGTATAAATGACAAATCAGGCTTGGATTTAATAGTTATTTTAAACAGAAAATCAATAAATGACATAACTTCCATATTTAATTTCAACAAGAAAAGCTCTTTAGCAAAATAGTTTTCGGTGTAATAGTTTATGTATTTAAAGCTTTTAAAAATCTACTATGGATAATAACAGGTTTGAAATTATAAATTATAGATTTCTTTGTTTTTAATTTTTATAACAGTTTTAATAATATTTAACGCAGACATTTTCTTAACTCTTTCGGGTCTGGTGTACTATTATTATTACAAGTCTTTTTAATGAGTATCACCTTATTTTAAAAAATACTTTTGCTACTGTTTACATTTATGATTGTTAGTATCTGCCTATGCATTTACAATATAATTTCCTTAAAGTTTAGGCATTTAATAATAACAATAATAATAAATATTTTCTAAATTCTCTTTGCAAAATTTGTGATTGCTTATTTAGGTTTCTGTATTTCACGATATAAATTTAAAATAAAGGTTACTTTACTGAAAGAATCAACTGTAAAAAAGCGCAAAAAGTATTAGAAAGCTGCAATATCTGCTAAATCTTAGTGTAATATAATATTTTCTAAACATCTCCAAAATCTCTTCCTTAGCCTATTGTCATATCGATAATAATTGAATATTACACAAAACAATAACATTCATTATGTTTCAGACAATAATGTATTTGTTAAACTCTAATTAATCTTTTCGGATAGCTAGTGTTCATGTTATCAACATAAAAGTAATTTTTTCTAAAAATTGAAAAAAATTCGGACCCCGAAAGGGTTACAAAAGTAACAATTGTTTTATAACAAAGCACAAATAAACGTTAGTTTGTAATACTACCTCTGACAATAAAGTTCGGTGAATAGTTCTGTAGCATTAATGTAGATGAAATATTAACGAAAGTTGCCATACCATCCTTCAAAATAGTCATCTCCTATAACTATGCACCGCTGAAATCTGCTATACATGTCCTGGGAAATTTGCAAGAAGTGATCTTTTGGGATGAAGTTCAAAAGCTTCGTCACGTTTCGTTGGATGTCAGCAAAAGGGTGTAATCTCCTTCAAAGAGAGTTTGAGTCGTGAAAATAGGAAGAAGTCTGGGGGATTGAGGTCTGGCGAGTATGGTAGGTGTTCAATTTGCACCATCCCACATGAATTTCATTCGGTGTCTTGCAAATCTTAAAAACCAAACTTTAAACTAATATTTTATTCGTTCATTTTCCTGTTCTCAGTTAAGAACCAACACACTGAACAAGCACTTAGTAAAGCATGTATTACACAGAACATAAAAGACGTTCAACTGAACAACGGTGGGAGAAGATGGTCTTGACTAGCCCCTAAACAGGTGCAGCCTTTTTTTCCCCCAGTGTGACCAGATCGGTCGTTCTAAATTCATTCACCGATCTTTATTGTCGGAGGTAGTATTATTTTTCATATTAATGTGAACATTGCCTTAATCAGCTCATCAAAGCATAGATTTATTTAAAAAAAGAAAAAAATCATGTCTACAGTATAGATTAGGAAACACTTTATAACATATTCTGAATACCATAAAAACACTTCACAGTTTACTAATGGTGAAAGATAATATATATATATAAAGAATTTGGAAAATGTTATTTTTGCTATTATCATGAATAGTCGTTAAAAAAATATGTTTTTTGTGCTGTTTTGTATACACTATGATGATGTATGTTCTACAGATACGTATGCATACTACATAGTATGCTAAAAGTCAATTCGGTTAAATCCATAACTCAGATGAAAATTTCCGTAGCTATTTCCACCCCAAAACGGATGTTTTCGGGATTTTTGTATGACTTTGTATATGATCTATATGTTACGGTGAAACATCGAAATCTGGAAAATGTCGACTTCCACCGGTGAATGCCAACAAACACATTTTCGTTTGGTGTATGTCCGAAATATTTGCTAAATACCCTTATTTCTGACTTACACCGGTAATGTCGACATTCACCATGCACTAATGCTGAATGTTGAACATGTCCGAGATTTAATTTTTTTCTCCGTAATTCAGTAGCGATAAATTTTTCGCCTCTCTTTCTGAGAGGAATGATTAAAAACTTAAAACACACAGTACATTCAAAATGAGAAAGGAAATTAATAGAAGTTTAAAACTTACTTAATTATACAGTACATTCAAAATGAGAAAAGAAAATAATAGAACTTAAAAACCTACTTAACTATACAGTACGTTCTAAATTTCAAAATAAAATAATAGTAATAAGAAAAAGCCCTGTCGGCTTGGCCTATAGGCGGAGGTACATTTCGAAGTGTGCTCATTTTAACAACAAAAAATAATATATGATTAGAGATAAACCCAATCTAACAACATTATATGGCCACTTTTGAAAAAAAATTTTATTTTTTTCTGTAAGAACTAATTTTATCAGAATCATCTTAAGCGAAATTCGCCTCAAATGCCCGTTTAGAAAACATATTTTGAAATATACTCTACCTTTATTAAAAAGTCGACCAATACCACACATTATATAGTTCCTAAATAACAAAAAAACTGTCAATTGAATGCGTTTGAGAGCAAAATTGAATTTAAAAATGAGTCATAAAATAACCAATTTGTTATTTGAATACATCCTCAATTCTTTAATCATGATCGCTTCGGGAAATTTTGTGCGAAGTGCCCACTTTGACAGCATTTTGAAATTTATTCATCCTTTGTCAAAAAAGGACCAATACGGCACATTATACAGTTCTTAAATAAGAGAACCAGTCAATTGGATGCGTTTGAGAATAAAATTGAATTTAAAAATGAGTCAGAAAAAATGCAAATTGTTATTTTAGGTACCTCAATTTTTTGATCAAGGTCGCTTCTGGAAATTTTCTGAGACGTGCCCATTTTGGCAGCCTTTATCGAAATATATTCTGCCTTTATCAAAACACTGACTAATACGCCACATTATATAGTTCCTAAGTAAGGGAATCTGTCAATTGGATGCATTTGAGAGCAAAAATTGATTTAAAAATGAGTCAGAAAAAAAAACGCAAATTGTTATTTGAATACTTCCTCATTTTTCCAATCACGATCACTTCGGGAAATTTCCTTTCAAAATACCCTTTTTGGCAGCCTTTTTTGAAATATATTCTACGTTTATCAAAAAATTGGCCAATACGTCACGTTATATAGGTCCTAAATAAGAGAATCTGCCATTTGGATACGTGTAAAATCAAAAATGAATTTAAAAATGAATCAGAATATGAGCAGTTTGGATTTCAGGGGTTTTTTCTCCAACTCCTATTTTTATTTAATTTATTTTTGCCATAAGAATCAGTCCTACAAAAAACTTGTCAGCATAAAAGTTGTAAATATTATTGAGTAAATATAAAATAAATTTAATCGCATTTGATAGCTTAACAGTTGGCGAATTTATGGATTGTTTTAGTCCTCTCTTTTTCTTTTCGTTTTAATTTTTTCATCTATAAAAATTGATCCTATCGAAAACTTGTAAATACAAAAGTTTTAGATAATTTTTAGAACAATTATAAAAAAAAAATAATTGGATTTACATCTTGAGAATTGACGAAGTTATGAATTTTTTCTTACAAAAACCCTGTTTTTTTTCACCTCTTGAGCCCATTTTGAATTTTATAAAATATTTGTCATACATAAACTTTTTGCCCGTTTCTTAGAAGTATAATGAACTTTAAATTGATTTGATATCTATTTTAACTAAGAAGTTATTACATTTTTTCTGTTTTCACAAAAAACCTATCTGTTCCTACCCCCTCTGTCCGATTTTGCCCATTAACGAACTTGACCGAGATTTTATGCCCCTTGATTTTATGTATCCGTTTGGTGGAGCTTAGAGCAGAATTATAAAAGTTATCGTGTCTAGAAGAAAGTGAAATACAGGGTGGCCATAAAAAAACTTTGCCGATATACGGAGCTCTAGCGGCCAGTCCGCTCAACCGATCGAAATGAAATTTCAGATATAGCTATTCAGAGGTATGAGCTCGAGATTCTGTGAACGACAACAAAATGGCGCTCACGGTTACGGTTATAGTTACAGAAACTCGAAAATGTTCAAAGGCAACACCCATTTTTTTTCATCGCAAAATGCTCAGCGCATGCGAAAACCCTAAAGAGCGTTGGAACCGTACGTGTATCGCAAGAAGCGGACATGTTATGCACGCACAAAAAACCGTTCTGGGAATCCTCCCCCCCATAGAAAAAAACTCGATTGGGGCGCAAGGAAAAAATTTGCATATGACACAGAGTCAGTACACTAACCCCTGATTACAATACAGATAGGATAAACTAAAACTTTTATTTTAATTACACATTTTCCACATGGGTGCCATCACAGGCAATTAATGGTGATGGCACCCATGTGGAGAATGTCTAATCAAAATAAAAGTTTTAATTTCTCCGATCTGTATTGTAATCAGAGATTAGTGCATTTACTCTGTGTCATATGCAAATTTCCTCTTTGCGCCCCAATCGAGTTTTTTCTATAGGGGGGGGGGGGGAGGAGGATTCCCAGAACGGTTTTTTGTGCGTGCATAACATGTCTGCTTCTTACGATACACGTACGGTTCCAACGCTCTTTAGGGTTTTCGCATGCGCTGAGCATTTTGCGATGAAAAAAATGGGTGTTGCCATTGGAAATTTTCGAGTTTCTGTAACTATAACCGTAACCGTGTGCGCCATTTTGTTGCCGTTCACAGAATCTCGAGTTCATACCTCTGAATAGCTATATCTGAAATTTCACCTCGATCGGTTGAGCGGACTGGCCGCTAGAGCTCCATATATCGGCAAAGTTTTTTTATGACCACCCTGTATATAGATAGACACACAGACAGACAGATAGATAGATAGATAAACTTTTTTACTGATGGTAGTTTTGGGCTCTAGCCCTCTAAGTGTTTAAAACGTAATATTCCATACACTAAGCTCCAGGTTTCACTGCAATATAAGTAATATTTAAGATAATATAATTCTATAGATTTAATGAATTTTTAATGGATTGAAGAATGACTACTCTCATGGGTTACATTCATTTTTAGGTGCGTTCGTAATTATGTAAATATATAGCACCTATTGTTGTAGCTCAGTCCGTCCGTCTGTCTGTCCGCTTGTCTGTCCGTCTGTCTGTCCGTCCGTCTGTCTGTCTGTCCGCATATAACAATGTAAAAACTACCCAACCGAATCGTTTTAAATTTAAAATACATAATTATTACATAATTTTGTCGAGTCATTTCAAATGTTATGAAAATCGGATGCTTTGATCAATTACAGGGACAATCAAAAGTATTCCGTTACATTACGGTCAATGGGGAAAAAATGTTCAAATGCATTTTAATGGTGTTACACTCATTTGAATATAACAGAATTGACATGAATCTATGAAATATGTACTAAAAATCACATTTTGTACAATCTGTGATGCAAAGAATATTTATTATTAAATTACAGGGCCACACAAATGCATTCCACTAAATAATGTTATACTGGGAAACATTGATTGGGGCGTGTTTTAATTATATTAAACTACTTCACATTTTATGATTAAGATATACGTTAATGAAGTATAATAAAAAATACTCCCTGCATATTTACAGGAACACAAAGGTTTCGACCACTATACTATATCCAAAGTACGCTCTGCTATATCAGCAAGATCTGAATATTTTAAAACTTTGTTATCGTACGAATGCACCTGATTTGCTACGCTTTACGTGCAATTTCCAACTTGTTGTTATTAAGTTTTTTCTATATAATATTGAAAGAATCATGTTTTATTAATATTTAAAATCAAATGCAGAGAAAGCTACATTACAATTTTACCCATTTGCAAGACGCTCGGAGGGCTAGAAATCATGACTGGCGTAGATCTGCAAAAAATTTTCAGAAATTCCAACATAGGAGCGACTGCAATAGGTAGGTAATATTTCAGACGAAATCTACTTAAAACTTACTAAATTATGAGATTCAAATCGGAGATAGAGATTCAAACTCCTCTCTTTTCGACATCCACAAGAACATATCTATGATTGTCGACATACACTGGTGAGGATCTGAATGTACAAGAATGTAATGAAATATTCTATCTTTCACCGGCGTATTTGGTGTTTGTAGCCATTTACCGCTGAAAGTCGACATTCTCCAATTTCCCTCTTTCACGATAAAATATGCATGATGAAATGGTTGAATTATCAAAATGTATTGTGATATTCTGGTTAAAACTTAAAAAAGAGAGAACTGGAGATTGGCGAGATTTACGTAATATATTTCTATAATAAAAATTAAAGTAAATACAAAGACTTGCATTTTATATATATGCATATTCATTTTTTATATTTTTACAGATTCAGAAACGTGCATTTTTCAACCTTGAATGATTGACACCTATTACAATAAAAAAGTGATTAAACATTAATGTTACACAAATTAATCAGAAATGATGTTGATATTCAGGAGAAAATTTTCTGTTTGTTTTTTATTATTTATTTTTATTTATTTACCTAAAGTTTTAATACGTATAGAGATAATGTAAAAAACGAAATTTTAAAAAGAAAAATATTTAAATGGGGAGCAATATTTTTTTTCTTTAGATTAATTGATTTGATAGAATTTTTGTACGTAAAAAAAATATCAAAAATACTTTTGTAAGAAATATCTGTTAGAATTTTAATTTGGCAATTAATAAAGGTACTGCGACTTTTGAAATAAACTGTGTAACTTAATAGTTTTTATAATTTACTATTCTTTTTTAAATGCTTAAAAATAATTAAAAAGTTAAACTGGATATTTTTTTACAGTTTCTATCAAGTCACGTGGTATGTTAATAAATTTTTTGTTTGTGTTTGAATGCTATTATCATTTCTTTTCTTTATATTTTTGAATTTTAATGAAAGAATATTTTTTTACTACAAGATAAATACTATCAAAAAGAAATCGTGTAGGCTTTAGATTAAACTAAAGAAATAAAAAAAATTTCTAATGAGGAAAATATTTTTAAAGATTAATTTTCAAATAAAGTTGCATTATAAAATGATAAAACTCGCAGCAATATGCTATGTATACGTATTTTACATTTTGTTATCTTAGTTTTTAATTAATAGCATAAAACTTCAAACATAAGAAGAATTTAGCAATAAAAAATTAGTTAATTCCCATTAATATTTTAAATAAAAATTAAAAATGCAATGTGAGTTTTATTACTTGAAATGTAATTTTTTTTCAATATTTTGTCATATTACAAGGTTTTTTTAAAAATAATTTAAAATGTTTCCTTTTCATATATTCAACTGTGCTTCATATTATCCAGGCTTTTTACACATCAGGGGAATTTTGGATATTTTAGAACCAGAAATTTCGTAAACTACTGGTCGCTATATCCAAATATAGATTTTTTCATTAATTCTTTATCTACCGACGATACTTATAAATACCATTAAAATAACATATTATAAAATACTTTTAATACGTCAGTTAGTTGTAATATTGTTTAGAACGAGTTACAGATACATTACTTAATCTTGTTCCAAAAAACATTATTGGTTACGAAAAAAAAAATAATAAATCTATATTAATAAAATAACAAATCGCTCGGTGTGTGTGTGTCTGCGATAGTTAGCGAAAACTACTGTACGTACGAAGCTCAAAATTTTTCTGAGAGTAGCCCAATATCTCTCCTGATGCACCTGATGCTCAGAATTTCAAAATTCTATTTATTAACTCAGTAATTAATTAAAATCGTGAGGTCACTCGCATAAAAAATCATCTTTTCCCAATTTCATTCTCTTTCGTTTTTTTATGGTTGGTTGGTTGTATAAAAATTTTCGCAGAAGTCATAAGAAAGCTGAGACAGAATTAAAGAAACCCATGGAGGAATGAGATAAGTGGAGATGAAGTAAGCCTCAAAAAGGGTTTTCAATATGAAACCATTTATCGCTCAAATTTTAATGTGCCAAAGAAAAGGACTAGGAAGGGATTTTGTAATATAAGAAGAATTAAAAGAAATGAATTACAATTGAAGCATATTTTAAGAGGAAATAGCAAATTTTTAAATGGTCTTTGTTCTATTATTATTTGTTAAAATAAATGTTCGCTTTTAAAATGAAGGGAATTGGAAAATTAGCAATAATTAAATACCAAATTAAAATTAAATAAGATATTGAAAACATTTGATACGAACTAAAAATTGTATAACTAAAAGTTTCCTTCATTAATGTAATTTTAAATACTTTATGACGTAGATGAAAAATGTTTATGACTTAATAATTGCGTGTAAATAAATGTTTAAAATATAATGATGAAAATATTCTTTTAAAATCATGTATGAAAACTTAAGTAATAAATATTAATCTAAAATATAGATTTCTGACTGCAGACGATTTTAATGTATTATCAAAAGAATGTTATATTTTCCAGCAAAACGTTAAAATAATTTTCTATATTGATATTTAAAACACGTATGATAAAATAATTTAAATTTTTTTACCGGTGAAGCGATAGATTAGTTCTTTTTAAGAAACAAGAGCAAAAAAATACGGGTTTAAACCTGTTTCAATTGATAGACGTGTCAAAGCACGTGCTTTTACTGGTACTTAATTGGACTTAATGTTGGGTTACATTTTTAGCATCACCTCCAGAGATAATACTTCCACTCTATTAATTTCTTTTTACTCTACGAAAGAAACCAATTTGAGATTTTGACATTTCAAAAGTGACTGTTTTTTTCCCCCAAAGATCTTTAAAATTCACAGACTGGCAAAATGTCAGTTTAACTTAGGACTTTTGAACACAGCTGTTACGTCGGATCGTTGGTACTTCGTACATTATAATGTATGTGTGGTTAGCTATGTAGCAGTAAATATATGTATATGTATATGTATATATGAAGCTTTTTTAGCAGTTTTTTTAAATTATTGATTAAATTTGAATGCATTTTAATTAAGTTAAAATTTTATTAAGATTTTAATTTGTTTTTAAAACAAGAATAAAATGGCTGTTTGACGTACAATTGTTCGAATCGGCAGACGATTCATGCACATTAATAAAATTATCAAATAGCAAAATAAATTATATATCAAAAATAGTCACTAAAAAAATAGTAGCAAAACATAATGTTTAGACGCATTAACACATAACCCGATCCCAACCAGAAAAAACAGACCATACTCCGATCCAAGCAAGACAAAAATTCCACGAACATAAACCCGACCCGAACCTAAAAATTCCATTTGAAAAAAAACTATGGTTTTGATATCTGACCCGAATCAAATCTGAATCCCACAAAAATATTCAAATGAAGCATACCCCAATCCGACCAAGGAAAAATAATGTTCATGTACATACAACCCGACCCGAACCTAAAAGTTTTCTTTGAAAAAACCCGAAAAATGACCAGAATGAAACCTGAAATCGATAAAAATATTCCAAATAACTATAACCCGATTTTCTATAAAAGCGGTGGAGTGACAATGCAGCAAAAGGGTCAATTTTTAACAGTGTATTTACACATATTTCGAGTTAAAGATAAAATCATAAAAATTTCAAGTTCATTTGACATTATTATTACGGATCCGGGCAACGCCGGGCGGGTCAGCTAGTAAATAAATAAAATAAAAATTAAAAGGATGATTTCTTTTGCTTTTGCATCTTTTCAGCTTTCTTGGCGCTGAGAGAGGGGATTTTTTAAAGCTGAAATATTTCTATAATTATATTATAAGAACATCATATTTGTACATTTTATAATTCTATGAAAGACTAAGAAAATAATTTAAAATAAAAGATTACAGTGGGGTTTTAAAAATTGCATTAAATTCCTGTAAATTCAAATTTAATTAATCCTTATAAATCCTCAATTCCTTATAAAAATTTTCAAACATTAATTAAATGATTTTGTAAATCTCTTAATTTAGTTTAGACAATTTGCGCAAAATGCTTTAGAATGTAAAATTTTCATGAATTCATAATGCTGTAGAAAATGCTGTAGTAAATAAGGCAGATACTATTTTAGGAAAACTCTCATAAAGATCCTTAACCCTTTCTTGCACAGTGTTGCCGGGCCGGCAGCACCTAATTTTAATTCCAAACTTGCAAACGGCACCAGTAATATTTTAATATAATTTTGCTTTTACAATGAAAGCTTAAATTAAGGAATTCATAATATCTAGACATGTCTTTTATAAATTCCGGTGTCAATCGACAATTTCTCATTTTACTAATAGAATTTCCTTGCGATAGAAAGAGTTAAAGCGCACAAATGCTGCCATGTTAAGAATTTCTTTTATTATTGTATTAAACATGAATATTTGGTTATAACATCATATTAATTATTTACTCGTAATTTAGCTAGTTACGAAAATGGTCACGTTTCTCCTTTGCATATTATTTGAGTGGAAAGATTAATTAACAAAAATGTGTATTATCTTTTTTTTTATTATAAGATAGAGATAATAGATTTTATCTTCGTTTTGATATAACAGACTAGTTACCTTTTTTTTGACCGATATGTGTTATTCGTATTGAGTTATATATACCGTGTCAATAATGGCGGATAGTTTTACTAACCGTAGCAAACCTTACCATTTTAACACTTTCCAACAAAACTGAAAAGTGTTTATGAATTCGGTTTGTCTGTCCGTCTGTCAGCGCTTTAACTCCCATAAATATATTCGGATTGCCCTGACATTTTTGGCTGTTATTGACGTTTACCCTAGCACAAACCCTATTTCAAATGAAGTTTCTAGCATAAGTTTATTTACAATGTCAGTCAAAAGTTTACCGTTACATTACGGATTATGGGAAAAATCGTTCAAATGAATTTTAAAGATGTTACAACCTCTCAAACATATTAAAATTTCTGTGCATTTACGAGTTGCATTACAATATGCTTTTTAAAAAATATGTAATGAAAAAAAGTATTATTAATTTATAGGGCCATACAAAAGCAATTATATAATGACAAAGGGGGAAATTGTTTGCGACATATTTTAATTATATTAAACTAGTTTATGAATAATAAAATTCATATATGTCGATGAGGGTTAATGTAAGTTATACTATATAGTCGTGCATAATACAAAGAGCATATCATTTACAAGGACACACAAGGGGTTTCAAATAATATATTCTTTCCAAAGTACTGTACATGCATCCGATGATAGCTGATGTGTGGGTGAAAAACATTTTAATTATTGTAAGTGCTTTTAAGTTTCACTAAATTTATGCATCTTATATGGTGAGAATAAATGCTATAATTGATATACAGGGCTACACAAAAGAGCTCTCAAACATTACGGAATATGAGCGTAAATTACTTGAAGGTGGTTTTTAAATAAGTTATGCATTTTTACGCTGAATTACATTTCGTTTACTAAGAAATGTTTGTAGAATAAAGATAAAATGATATCTTGGGCCAAACAAAGAATTGGATGCATGAAGGACTATGAATGGTAATTTCTGAGAATGTGATTTCATTAGTTTTAAGAGTGTTTTAGTTTTAAAAAAATTTTAGCTAAATAGTGGCATGTAATGACGGTACTAGATAAACTACAGGGCTGAACAAAAATATTCAAGTGTGTTTCCATTTATGATTATAAACTGCTGAAACATAAATTTCAAGCTGCTAGGTATTTTCTTGCTAAACTGAATTTCAAATTATATAGTATATATATGAACCGACGGATGAAATACAGGCTGTAAGAAAGTATTGGGATACATATTTGGCTGCAGACCTTAAACTCATTTCCCTAAATAACGAAGTTTGTCAAATATTTCAGATAATGTTGGAAAGTGTTTCATAAACTGTGCTTAACGTATGAATTTTTTTACTTGTTTCAATCTACATGTTCACTTCATTTCAACTCGTACTATCCAAATCGGTTCGATTAGTAATTGAACTAAATATAGAAGGTATATAGGGCTCTTATTTAATAAATCTGCAATAGCTAATTTATTGTAAATGATACACAAAAGAGCATAAGTGAGTTATGTGTTTATTGCCAAGAATTATGAAATACATAACAAGAAATATACAAAACGCTGTCATGCATTATACAAAATACTGTCAGAAATAAAGTCAGTTTTTGATTTGTCTGAAAGAATATTTCGATTTCGAGAGTAATTAACCCTTAAATGCATATTGTATCATTTTCGATACCATAAGTGTTCCCGATTTATTGGGGGTTTTATTCACATATTCCGTATTCTCACCAGAAATTTAAAAGAGTAATTTTCACTTTACCTAATGACAGACCATTCGTAATTAAATAAAAGAAAATACTATTTAGATTTTTCTGGTATAAATTCTGATTCTTTGAATTGCGCATTTTTTGGAACGCGTTCTATCTTATGAATTTAAGGGTTAAGCAAATAAATTGTGTTATGAGTAAAAGTAACTTATTTAACTTCTTATCATGCATTGAAGTGTGGTTGCCTGTCGGTCGCGAAAGGTGGACAGTATAAATATGGTAAAACTCATATGAAATGGAATATCTCCAAATGATTATGTTGATATTTATATTGCGTTTTATTGTAAAAGTCGCTTAAAATGTCAATTACTATTTTTAGAATTGATAAAAATAAATTAAATTGTAAACTCCTTTTCAAATTAAAAAAATGTTTTAGATGAAAGTAGCTTTTCAAAATTTTATTGATATACCTAATTATAGAATATTTTTAGAAAAAGAAACTTATCTTCGCATTTGTCTGTCAAAGATGTTTTTCATAAAATAAATTATAACATATTTTTTTAGCTTCTATAATTATCATATGAAATTTTATACTTAAAATAAATTATATTCTATAGTGTTGGATAATTTTATTTATTATAAAAAATATATAATAAAAATTGCTGATAACAAATTATTTTTCCTGTTAAATTTAAAGTAAATGCCCACGTAACACGAAAACGAAAAGTTAACTATAACAAAATAAGTTATATAGATAGTTAAATTATTAAAGCAAGATATATTTAATATTTTATACATGAATAGACGTCACATTTTTCCTTTTTTAAGTTTTTGAACAGCTCTTCTAATAAATTTCATGAACGAAAATTTTTAAAATAGTTTTAATTCTGTAATTTATATACTATGTTATTGTTTTTCGTAAACAGGTATGTTTTAAATTACTAAAATATTACCTTAAATAAAAAAATTAAATTATTTTGAAAATTATTTGTTGGATTTTCTGTAAAAAAGTGGAATTTTCTGTATTGAATTTCTTTATACAATTGTTTTCTTTATCCCAATATTAAGTAGTTTTGTATAGATTTTATTTAAAAACAATCACCTATTATATCAAGTTTTGTTACTATTTCAGTCAAAATGTCTTTCTCATTAAAAACATCGTATGCATTTAACACTTTGCACTTGAAAGGAGACTCTCACTTACCACTAGTGTTTCCAAGTTTCTCTCGTAAATCGGGATGCCAAATAATTTGGGCACCACTAATACCTTGCAGTTTTTTTTCGCCTTTCTTTATCACATATTATTCAGCCATTAGATAAAGCGAAAAAAGTTAGTTTAAAATACTGATACTAATTGAATATTTCCAACTGAGCGAAAAATTGACCAGGCTGGGAATCGAACCCAGATATTTGGCTTACAAGGCCAATGCTTTACCTGTTAAGCTTCCTGGGCGATAGGCAGCTGGGATTTTTCGCTCAGATAACCTTATTGGTCATAACATCTGGTCTGTCATTTAGATAGCTCAACAGAATAGACCGCAGGTAATTGAACTCCATATGACGATGGATACGTACATATAGTATAATAGGTCAATTTGTCAATAGGCCAATTGTTCAATTTTTTGCTCAGTTGGATATGTTCAATTCTTATGATTACTTTACCAATCAGTTAGATTGTGTTGAAAATAATAGTATAAAATACTGATGTCTGGAGCATTTGGGGCACCAATTTATATGGGACACAAATTATTTTCCTTAAACTTTAACCACTTAACTGATCAATATTTATGAAAAAAACTTTCAAATAATGCCTATTTTATTCATGTCTTCTACAGAATTTTTAATCGTTCATCAACGGTTTTTCAAAACAGACATTTTTGCCTAATTGAAACAGAAAAATTGTCGGATTAAATAATATCCCTAATAGCATGCATGGTCACAGTGACGTCACTGTGAATCACTTTGGTCACATCATATCTGTGACCAAAATGCCACCACTCAGTGACGTCACATTGTGACTGAGATGTGACTTTCTTAAAAATCTTTAGAAATTTATAAATATCCTTCAAAACATGTTATTTACTTTAAAAAACATGTTTCTGCCAATTTAAATATCGTCGCTTTTGTCGCAGTTTCGTCACAATGTTAATGTCAAATTAGTCACAAATGACACATTTTTCACAAATTTGTCACATTGTGACCACTTTGCGAAACGTCACAAAAGAGCTCTAAAACGGCCATAACGACTTCAAATTTTAGTCACTGTGACTTCACATCGACGTCACGTGACCTCACAAGGACAATCGATGGTCACATTGTGACTTCACAACGACGTTGCAGTGACGTCACCATGCTTTACGGGAAAAAAATTACCCGTATCCCTTGTGAGCAAACCAAGGAAACAGTTAAATCTTAATGTGAGATTATATACATCAATTAACATTGCCTTTGAGATTTTGATTCGAAATGCCATTTGTCAACTGATTTTTCAGAATTGAAATTCTTGATGGTCCATTTATAATAGATATAAATTATGAGTAAAATTAATAAATAGGTAAAACAATTAGTCGCCAAAAGGAATTTTTTCCCTAACGTTTGTCGCATCCTGATTATGACTTATACATAAATGAAGTGGTTTGAAATAATTAATGATTTTACAGGGTTCCTACGCTTCGAGATCTATCAAGCACTTTTAACTAGAATGTTCGTATTGTTACATTAGCCTTATTTAAAGAAAATAAATAGAAGTTTCGTACAGTAATATAAAGAAAATAAAATATCTTATGGTATAGCAACAAATACTTTTCAAGATTTCTGGTATGTAAACACCTAAAATTACCTGAATCTCACGATACTTACAAACCCTATTTTAGTAATGAATAGCCTTGGTAGAATATAATTTTCTTTTAAAAGTATATTAACTGCTCCGCTCAACAAGCGCAAAACGTTTTGACACATTTACAAATTCCTTTTTTTAACAGAAAGTTATAAAATGTGAATGCCTGAGTATGGAAGCTATTTCGAATCAAAATTATTTTTTCATTTTATGATAATTAAATTATCTATCCAGTTCTAAGCTATTTCGATGACGTAATCACCCGTTTCTCTCCCGCTTTTCGACCGGTTTTTCTGCTTTCGTCTGTAAATGTTCTCAACAGTGTCAACTTTGAAGGTTTGTTATGAAACATCTATTGTGTTTTCAAAAAAACTGAACGTTGAGTGCAATTAGGCAGTTTCTGAATAATAACACCTGCTACTTTCATGCATTTCTGAACAAAAATAACTTAAAGCATGTGTCACAAAGTCACACTTTTTGATTTAAGAACACCCTTAAGAGCCCACAATAGTCACAGAAAAATTACTCAAAAAGACCCGGATGACCATGTAAAGTCTATGGGAGCGTTCTTTTCTAATATCTCGCTCAAATTTTAATATTTTTGCATGATTTTTTTGCACAAGATAGCTGAGGACAATCCACAACCGGGCTAGTTTTTATTTTTTCAATTTTTGTTTCAGATTTTCTTTAAAAAATTACTTTAACTTTCGAAACCGGTTTAAACCGGTTCTGAAACTGAAACTATCGTAATATAAAAAATATATAATCAAAATCGAAAAAGTAAAAACTAGCCCGGTTGTGGATTGCCCTCAGCTATCTTGTGCAAAAAAATCATGCAAAAATATTAAAATTTGAGCGAGATATTAGAAAAGAACGCTCCCATAGACTTTACATGGTCATCCGGGTCTTTTTGAGTAATTTTTCTGTGACTATTGTGGGCTCTTAATGTAAAATTTCAAACCAGTATTTTATAATTTGATCCTTTCCGATGTTTTGTACTATTAGTAGTACACGACTTTTAATTCAGTATTATATTGTTTCAGCAAATATTTTTGTTACTATTTACATGTAGTAATGTTAGTATGTATCTATGCATTTACTATATGACTTCATGAATGTTCAGGCATTTAGTAATAATAAATAAACATTTGCTTAACTCTCTCAGTGCTTTTTGTGATTATTTTATCTTAAATATATCTCACTAGTCCCTGAAAAAGACCCGGATGATAATGTTAAGTCTATAAGGTTGTTCTTTTCAAATATCTCGCTCAAATTTTAATATTTTTACTTTATTTTTCCCCATAGGATAGGTGAGGACTATCTACAACCGGTCTAACTTTTACTTTTTAAATTTTAATTTCAGATTAAAAAATCCCTTTCGGCATGGCCTATAGGCGGAGGTAGATTTCGAAAAGTTTTCATCTCAAAAAAAAAAAAAAAAAAAAAAAAAAAAAAAAAAAAAAAAAAAAAAAGATTACAGATAAACCCAGTTTAACTCGCTTTTAAAATTTTTTTAATTTCATTTTTCTGTAATAACTGGTTTTATCAAAATCATATTAAACGAAATTCTACTCAAATGCCCATTTTGGCAACATATTTTGAATTATATTCTTACTTTATTTAAAAATAATTGACCAATATGCTCATTATAGTTCCTAAATAACAAAAAACTGTTAATTAAATTCGTTTGACAGCAAAATTGAATTTAAAAATGAGTCATAAAATAACCGATTTATTATTTTAATACATCCACAATTCTTTAATCAAGATCGCTTTGACAAATTTTGTGCGAAGTGCCCACTTTGACAGATTTTTTAAAATATATATTTAGCCTTTATCAAAAATCTGATCAATACACAGTAATTACACAGTTCCTAAATAACAAATAACTGTCAATTGCATGCGTTTGAGAGGAAAATTGAATTTAAAAATGAGTCATAAAATAAACAATTTGTTATTTGAATACAGCCTCAATTCTTTTATCATGATCGCTTTGGGAAATTTTTTTGCGAAGTGCTTACTTTGACAGCTTTTAAAAAATATATATTCACCCTTTATCAAAAAATCGACGAATACGCACATTATATAGTTCCTAAGTAACAAAAAACTGTCATTTGAATGCGTTTCAGAGTAAAATTGGATTTAAAAATGAGTCATAAAATAACCAATTTGTTATTTGAATACCCACAGTTCATTAATCATGATCGCTTTGGGAAATTTTGTGCAAAGTGCCCATTTTTGCAGCCTTTTTAAAAATATATTCTACCTTTATCAAAAAACTGGCCACTCCGCCACATTATATAGTTCCTAAATAAAAGAACCTGTAAATTGGATGCGTTTGAGAACAAAAAAAGATTAAAAAATGACTCGGTAAAAACGCAATTTCTTAAATTTCCTCAAATTTCAATCACGATAACTTAGTGAAATTCTGTTCAAAATACCCTTTTTGGCAGCCTTTTTAAAAATATATTCTGCCTTTATCAAAAAACTGGCCAATCCGTCACATTACATAGTTCCTAAATAAGAGGACCTGTAAATTGGAAGGGTTTGAGAACAAAAATGAATTTAAAAATGACTCAGAAAAAACGCAATTTGTTATACTTAATCGATATTTTAATGACGATAACTTCGGGAAATCTGTTCAAAATACCTTTTTTGGCAGCCTTTTTAAAAATATATTTTGCCTTTATCAAAAAATTGGCCAATACGTCGCATTATATAGTTCCTAAATAAGAGGATCTGTGATTTAGATGCGTTTAAAATCAAAAATGAATTTTAAAATGAGTCAGAATATAAGCAGTTTGGATTTGAGGTTTTTTCTCCAACTCCTATTTTTGTTTAATTTATTTTTGCTATAAGAATTGGTTCTATGAAAAACTTGTTAATAGAAAAGTTGTAGATATTATTGTGAAGATGTGAAATAAATTTAATTAGATTTGATTGCTTAAGAATTTAGTAAGTTACGGATTTTTTTCTTTTTCCTCCCCCCTTTTTCTTTTCGTTTTTAATTTTTTTCATCGGTAAAAATTGGTCCTATCAAAAACTTGTAAATGCAAAAGTTTTAGATAATATTGAGTACATTTATATAAAATTTAGTTGGATTTGATATCTTGAGAATTGACGAAGTTATGAATTTTTTTCTCCCAAAAACCATGTTTTTTTCGCCCCTTGATCCCATTTTTAACTTTATCAAAAATCTGTCATGTATAAACTTTTTGCCCATTTCTTAGAAGTAATATAAACTTTAAACTGATTCTATATCTATTTTAATTAAGAAGTTATCGCGTTTTTTCTGTTTTCACAAAAACCCTCCCTATTCCCACCCCCTTGGTCCGATTTTGCCCATTAACGAACTCGACCGAGATTTTAAGCTCCTTGATTTTATGTAAAAGTTTGAAAAAGATCTGAGCATAATTATGGAAGTTATCGTGTCTAGAAGAAAGTGATATACACCGATAGATAGATAGATAGATAGATAGATAGAGAGATAGATAGATAGATAGATAGATAGATAGATATATAAACTTTTTTACTGATGGTAGTTTTGGAGTCTAGGAGTCATGATTCGTGTAGATCCGCAAAAATTTTTCAGAAATTCCAACATGGGAGACAATGCAATAGGTAGTATTTCATACGAAATCTACCTAAAAATACTAACTTTTAGAACCAATTTGAACCGGTTGTGAAATTGAGACTATACTAGTATTAAAAAAATAAAACCAAAACCGAAAAAGTAAATACATGCTGGCTGTGGGTCGTTAGTCAGCTATCCTACACAAAACAAATGATGTAAAAATATTGAAATTTGAGTGGGATATTTGAAAATAATGCCCCCATAGACATAACATCATCATGCGGGTCATATTCAGTCACTAGTGTGATGTCTTAAAGATAAAATAATAAAATTTCTGGTGAGAATATTGTTTAAATTACAAGAGGATAAACAATTCAGATAACTATATGTTGATCACGAATAATGTGCAAAGGTGTTTTTTTATAAATGTTGATCAACAGGGATAATATCACTAAATAAATAAACAACGTTAAAGAACACAAATATTATAAAATAAAAGATGTTAAAATCATACAGCCGTTTCGGGACTTCTAAAGTGCCGTCATCAGTGCTAAAAAAGTGTAATACATAAAAGAAAGTCACATCGTTAAATAAAATAAAATAAACCGTGCATCTGAGCTCGCCACTAAGGCGAACTGACCATGAAACGTCGCAAAGCAAGGTCAGTTCATGGTCAGTTCGCCTTAGCGGCGAGCTCAGATGCACGGTTTATTTTATCTTATTTAACGATGTCACTTTCTTTTACGTTTTACACTTTTTTAGCACTGATGATGGGACTTTAGAAGTCCCGAAACGGCTGTATGCTTTTAACATCTTTTATTTTATAATATTTGTGCTCTTTAACGTTGTTTGTTTATTTAGTTATATATAAGCACAAAGTACAGTCCTCCCCCCCTTCTTAGGGATAATATCACAAACACAAGACATTGCACTTTTTAAATTTAATTTGAGTACCATTAAAATAATGCTGATTAAATTAAATTAATCACTTTTTTCATCATCTTAAAATGAAAGCTTTTAAATTGTTTCTTAAGAAAAATAAAGATTTGTGATAATAAATTATTTATATCGATTTGCTTTCAAGAAAAACACTCAAAAGCTTTTAACGTAAGGTCAATGGACTTATGTTAAACAAAGAAGAAAATTCATGTCTTTTAAATTTCGCCATTCTATTAAATGACTAACATAAATCAGAAACTTCTGAATTAAATAATTTTATCTGCAAGACTTTGACATTAAATAGGATACAGTAATTATATTTATTTATTTTCCCATTAAAAACTTTTGGAATATTTATTAAACTTTGATTTTTGGGTAAAGAAAGAAATATACCTCAGAGCGAATTGTAAATATTCATTAAGGTTATAAACCTTTTTTTTTAAATATATAATCTATCATGACAAATAAAATGGCAAAAATAATGGTTAAAGTATGACCTTTGAACATTGAACACAAATTATTGAAATGGAAAATGGAAAATTTTATAGTTTACATTAGATTTACAATTTCAGTATTATATAACTAGATTAACATGTAATTGAATAACATAAATTACTGGCAAAATATAACACTTTTTATAGTACTAGCATGCAAAAGTTCAGAGACTCGTAACATTAAAGATTCTATTTAATGAAAAATTGGAGTTTTCATTAAATTTTTCTAATCAAATTGCATCGTGTCTTTTTTTTCCGATTCGACGAATGTTCAACCCCCACTACAGACCATTTTCTATTAAGTAGATGAATATGTCAAAAACTATTTTGATAGATAACCGTATAATTAGACGTTATATCATATTATAAACAATTTCTGGAATTATAGATTGGACCCACTATTTAAAAAGTGTTTAAAAATATTTTAAAAAAATTACCAAAATTAACTCTTTAGGACAGCACAATTCATCAGCTGCACTTTCCCCGAAGCATTGTTTGCAATTAAGTTTCAATGCTTAAACGTAATTTTTTCACAGTTCTTGTGTAGTAATCATAACATCTTACCTCTACTCACAGCCACGATGAGTGATTAATCGGTTCTAGCTGACCAAAAGTCGATTTTTAAAATTTTATTCTGCATAATTTATTTTTTGCCTATTATGGCATTGTAAATTGCTATTAGTTTTGATATAAGTATGTTTGTATAAGCCATAAACTAGAGCAAAGTTAGTGTTTTTTAATTGGAAATGAATAAATCAATCATAGTATAGCTCTTTAATCTGTTATTTGAAGCAGAATAAAATATACTGTTAGACTATGAACGCTTTCGAACAAAATATGGTATCATCGAATTTATGTGCATAAATTTTGCATTTCTCACCTGTTACTTCATATTTAATGTCGAAAAAAACTTAAAAATATTTCGTTTTTAATATACAACAAGTTACATGACAAAAAACGATTAAGCTCAAGTTTTCATACCTTAAATAGTTTGGTTTTTTATCTTTTTGTTCCAATTTAATTTATCTACTCTTAAGTGCTCTCAAACATTTTAAAATTGTTTATAGATTATTAAGCCTAAATATTTTTTTTTATTTTAGTTCAAGTACCGTTTTCATTTCATGAAATTCAGCAAAATTTAATTTAATCATATAAATAAGCTTTAGCACTATTATGCAACGGGAACAAGATTTAAAATTTAAAGAAAATCGGAATTTGGTTGACATTATTTTGCTTATAGAGGAAAATTCAATGAAGCGTATATGAAGTTTGGCCGTTGCGAAATATTTAAATTTATCATCAAATTTGAACAAAAGTTGTCAGATGTATTTAAATATCTCAGAATAAATTGATGTAAAATATGTTACTTGACTGCAAATTTTGATTGGTTAGAGAATTGATCCGCTATGCAGAGACAAGTATATAACAGAATATACAACACAGCGATTTTCATTAAAGCTGTCTAATCTTTGTCTTGTATTTTAAATTATAATAGAATTTGGAAAATTGTTTTACCTTTTTAACTTCCACAACCTTACGAAAATATAGTTAAAATTATCAATAAAAAACATAAAGGCATGCGTTAATTATATTATAAAACTTTTCTAACGCATTCAGAGTACTATAATAAAACTTCATTGTTTAATAACGGAAATGTCCAAATACTTATTTGTAAAAAGCATATACGTTTCAAAATTCAGTTTCAACTAAAGTATAGAAAATAAATGAGAACTTCGTATGTGCCGGTGTATGAATTATACATTTATCATATAGTGTATGATATGCTATTTTTTTAACAAATAGGGCATTCCCCTTCAGCAATTTCCGCCAATGAACAGAAATGCACTTTAAATGTTTTATGCATACCTGTATTTTATTTATAAAACTTATGCAAACTGAATATTATTCAATTAAAACAAAAGAAAAACGCACTTCCAGCAATTATTGTTCACAGAAAATAATATAGCTGACTTATTTTGTGCGCCCCTGTATATGAAAGGTGAATGCACATGATATTCAATAGTAAACATCTTATAGCGCACCTTGGAGATATGTATCATTTTAAATACGGTTAAAATAGTGTAACGTAAACAAAATACACCACAAATTATTTTTTTTCCATTAACTGTAATGTAACGTAATTCTTTTAAATATCCCTGTAAATAATCGATAAATACTATCCATGCGTATTCTAAAGCAATGATCTTGTAGTACACTTCATATATATTTATACAAAATTCAATGTGTTTGAAATTACAAAAAAATCCTTTAAAACAAATGAAAATGAAATTCTTTTGAATGTCCCTGTAAAAAAATTATGACTGCTACCCTCTTCATTTTGCAATTCCAAGCATTTTATAGTGAATATCAGTAATATTTTTCAATTTTGTGGTGATTGGACTATATTGAGGACAAATTTTGGCCAGATAGAATCGGTAAACCACCCACCTTGTAGCGTCTGAATATATATTAAGTCATACGAGATCATTCGAAACTAGACGTTGGGGGGGCACCGTAATACATACGCATCATAATATAAATTATGAAAATAAAACGCGTGTCTCAGGCAACTCCAAAATAAAATTTAAACGCATAAATAAATAATTTTAACATACAATAATGCTCCATTAATGAATTGCTGATGAGCCAATTTTGACTAATTATATAAAACGCCAAAATACTCGAGCAGTACCGAATTGCGTAAAAGAAACATCCTTATAACTCAAAAAATAATAATCATATTAACTAAAAATGTACTGTGTTGGATTAACTGTCTCATTTCCAATAAAAATACACCTGTGAATTGAAATTTGAATGAAATACAGGGTCATGAAAAATCGAAGAATTTGGAAAACAGGATTACACATATCTCGACAACTAATAATCCGATCGACCTCAATTTTTATGCAATTTTTTTTTTATTGCCTTTTACGTCCAGGCCTTAAAATAAAAATTTCTAAAATTTTTATATACCTTTCATCAGAACGAATTATTTGAGAGTCCGGAAAAAATAGTTCCGGATAATAGAGGTTACTGATATTAAATAGGCTTCGTCCTATTCTTACGTACTAAGTACATACAAAATTTCAAGTCTCTATCTCAATTTGTTCGGGAGATAGAGCGTTTACAGACAGACAGACAGACGGACGGCCAATTTTTTTAATATGTTTTTCGGAATTTCCACTATCTAAAACGTGTAAAACCGTCAAAATTTTTTTTTCGATTTTCAAAATGATTACAAGACTTACCCATACCCCACTTTACATTACAGACATATAGACAGACACACAGACTGACGGACGGCAAAACTTTTTTTTAAAATATGTTTTTCGGAATCTCCAGTATCTGAAACGTGTAAATCCGTCAAAATTTTTTTTTCGATTTTCAAAACGATTGCAAGACTTACAATATACTACGTATGATTGGTAAGTAAAATGACAGTCTTTAATTTTCAATTTTTTTCACCATTGGAATAATCCATTGAATGTAGCTATTTCCAAGTATCTGGAAACAGCTAAGCATATGGAATTAGCTAAGGATAGCCCGCAATAAAAATTACACATTTCGACAAAAGCAAATTTCACAGGAGAGGAAAAATAAAATTTGCATGACAATTTTGTTATAACATGATATTGTTGCACTTAGTTCTGCATGTAGGAATAAAAACATGCATAAAAACATAAAACCCTATAAAAATAAAGACATACGACAAGGTTTGGAGGCTTGGATAAATTTCCCTCCCCACACCATCTATCCTTCTTCTGTTGCCACGAATGGACAAATAGCGTAAAATAGTGATTTTCCGTTCATTTACACTTATGAAACTTTATGTATAGCAAGACATACATGTTATAAATCTATTCTTGGAATAAAATGGAAAATAAATTTTTGCGAGATATGCTATTTTACTAGCGAGTGAGCGATATCATTGGCTTTATTTCGTCCGTGTTTGTCGCATGGTTCTGTACTCATTCAGAGGTGTGCTGCAATTTAAGCCTTACAACATTTTAGAGTGACAGATTCCAACCTCGAGTTTCATTTTCGTAGCTTAACCCTCAGAGCAAATTCATTGCTTAAGAGATTAAATTGATGACTGAACCCGGAATTTGAAAACAATTTTATTTGTGATTATGTAAAAGCTATATTGCAAGAATTCAACAAACCGATTTTTTTTTTTTTTTTTTTTTTTTTTTTTTTTTTTTTTTTTTTTTTTTTTTTTTACCAAAATTCCGGTACCAATGTGGCATTTGGGAATTAAAATTAAGTGGTTTTATAGCTATACCACCGCGACGCAAGGGGTTAAGGAGGTTAATGATTAGCCACCGAATTCGTCCTCGTAATATTAAGTCTATGTGATAATATTAAGTCTATTGATGCATTCTTATATTCAAAATATCTGCTCAAAAGAATTAATATTTTAACTTATTTTTTCAGTGTTTTTTTTTTCTTAAAGAATGTCATCTTTTTCTTTAGTTGTCAAAATATTTCTCAAATTTATGCTCCATTTATTATTTTATGTTTTAAAAACTGTCGAACTGGAAGCCAAATTTCTACACTTCATGGAAAATAAGGCGTAAATTTTAGAAATATTTTGAAAACAAAGAAAAAAAAAAGGAAGAATCCTAGCCGAAAAAAGCATTTTAAAATATTAATTTCCTGAGGAGATATTTTGAATATAAAAATGCATCAAACGCCCATAGATTTAACATTACGGAGGGGTATTCTAAAAATAAATGATCAGCGCCTTAATAATAGACCACGGGAACGGTATTCCAGGGTGTGGGTTCGATTCTCGGCATCGGCATTTTCCACTTTTTAAATGCGTTCGTCATTATACGTAGCACCTATTGTTGTCGTTCAGTCCGTCCGTCTGTCCGTCTGTCTGTCCGTCCGTCCGCATATAACAACGCAAAAACTACCCAACTGAATCGTTTGAAATTTAAAATGCATAATTATTACATAATTTTGTCGAGTCATTTCAAATTTTATGAAAATCGGATGAATAGATCAATTACAGGGACAATCAAAAAGATTCCGTTACATTACGGTCAACGGGGAAAAAAGTTTCAAATGCATTTTAATCGTTTGAAATTTTAAATACATAATTATTACATAATTTTGTCGAGTTATTTCAAATTTTATCAAAATCGGATGCATAGTTCAATTACAGGGACAATCAAAAGTATTCCGTTACATTACGGTTAATGGGGAAAATTTTTTCAAATGCATTTTAATGGTGTTCATTCGAACGTAATAAAATTGATATGCATCTATAAAATGCATATTATAATATGCATTTTGCATAATCTGTGGTGCAAAGAATATTTGTTATTGATTTACAAGGCCACACAAAAGTATTCCATTGCATAATGGTATAGGGAGAACATTGTTTGGTGCGCATTTTAATTGTAATTATTTACAGTTTTATGAGACTGATATATGCGAGTAATATTTTTAAAACTTCGTTATCGTACGAACGCACCTCATTTGCTACGCTTCACGTGCAATTTCCAACTTGTTTTTTTTACACTTAAAAAGTCAAAGTAAAATTTTTATGTACTTAATATTCAGTATTTCCTAATAGTATCTTTAGGTTATTTTTCTGAGATTGAGGTAAAGGAACTGTTTACCTCTTGGGGTCGAGCGATATGTGCACTTGCCACTGAAAGGCTTAAGAATCCTTGTTTATTCCCACCAGTAAAATTTTACCGTAAAATTCGCCTTATTTAATCGGAGTATTTTCTTTATTTAATAAGGCACAAACTTCTGTTTTTAAAAACCGATAAAAAAAACATTAAAAATTTCGTAAAAGCCTCCTGTCGCGAAGAAGTTAAGGGGACTCAAGGGTTGATCGATACGGAAAAACATGTAAACAGAGCTCTCGCTTCGAGTCCATATAAAAACAGAAGTATTCAATGTAATTAATTTAAACTTTCTGATATTTTCAAGGTACGTTTGTAGTCTTATAAAATTATAAAATGAAGTACTTCAATGTAATATAATAAAAAATATAGCAAAATTTATGCAACACAATTTTTGAAAAAAAAATTATGTGTTATATCACCAACACCAAAATATCTTAACGTTGAATTGACGTAAGAACCTAATTTTTGCTTTAAAATGATCCGGAAACTTCACTCTATAGAATGAATTAAGGATTTAACTATAACTCAAAAACAACATTATTAAAAAAAGCTCTCAAATTTGAAAATTAAAAAACTCCTAAAAAACACAACCTTTTTTTCATTAAAAATACTCAAAATATTAAACTATCTAAACGATATTAATTCATTCGATAGATAATGATGTTATATGCATGCACAAAAAAATTTAAGCCATTCCATCAAATATTTTTTTTTAAATCTTGGTGTTAGTCGCCAAAAATCAAGTTTTGAGAAAACGCGACTTAAAGTTGAAATTATATGGATGCGACTATGAAAGTGTTGACACATAAATGCTTATAACTCCGTTAAAAATGCAAATATTTTTATGCGGCTTTTTGCATTGAGTTAAAAATTAATTGAATAATCAAACTAGATCATAAAAAAATCGTTTTTTTCAAAAGTTTTCAACCCCTGAGCCCCCTTAAGAAAAAAAATATTTTAAACGTTTGTATACAATTAAAAATTCTAAAGTAATGCTATGGAATTTTAAAAAGAGAAAATAACTAAACAAGGTAATCAATGTAATTTAAGTAATCAAACTAATGAGATTCAATTATTTGTTTAGTTTTTCTCATCAGTCAATTTCAGAAATGGCAACTTTAACGTAATAAGGAATGCTCGTAAACAAAGTCTTAATTATGGTTTTAAAAATACGTTGCATGTAAGATTTATTTTACGCGACGATAATGAAAAATAATGACAAATTTTACTTAGCAATCTTAATAATGACTTCAGTTACCTGTAAAATCCATAAAAACATTAATAACTAAAAAAAGTACTTTCCCTGTCTTATGCAGGAACTGGGTACTAAAAAAAATATTTTCATGTATATTTGCATTTATCGCAGACCATTAAATATGATTGCTTTCACTCTTAATTAAAAAAATGCTAAATAAATAATATACAAAAGAGTTGATTTAGTTAACGTAATGTAATTCAAGAAATATTCTAATTGAGTTATAAAAAATCGTATACATTTTTTTTTTTCAGTCCGTTTGAAATAATAGTCCGAATAATATTAAATAAGTCGGTAATTGCACGTCAAGCGTAGCAAGTAAGTTTCTTTCGTATTACAACGAAGTTTTTAAAATATTAAGATTTTGGTGTAATAGTACATAGTACTTTGAATGCAGTACTGTATACGAAATCGTTTGTGTGTCCATGTAAGTATTATTTTATTGCTTACGTTATACAGGAAGTAATTTGCAGTTAACCGCAGGAACATATGCCATCTGCTTCAATTTCAAAAAATGTGATGCAGTTTAAAACAGTTAAAACGCGGCTCAAACAATGTTCCACCCAATGTTTATTAAACGATGTGAGACAACTTACCTACATTTTCAAAGTCTTGGGATTTTGCTTGAAATTCCTTCACACTATCTGGCATAAACTTTGGATCAACGCAGTGTGTATTTCGGAATCCTTCTTTTTAAATTAAAGATGTGTTGGAGGATGAAGAAAATTCACCATTTAAAATATCATTTTCGGTAGTCAAGGTTTCGACGCTCCGCCAGTTACCGTCCATTTGTATAGATTATATACAGGGTCATACAAAAATCCAAAAAATATCCGTTTATTGGCGGAAATACCTGTGGAAATTTCCGACTGTACCATGAATTTAACCAAACTAACTTTTAGCATAATTTGTAGCATAAATGCATACCTATTGATCATATAGAATCATATTGTATACAAAACAACACCAAAAACATAAATTTTAATGAGTATTCATGGTCATAGGGGTCATGGTCAAAATCGGGTTTTAAAATGAGTTATGCATTTTCCAAATTCTTCACTTGTACCTTATCTTATAAGCTCATTTAAGGGGACAGTGGACCTTTATTTGAGCAAAATCGTCGCAAAAATGTCCATTTCTGTGGTATAATGTTACCAAAACAGTTTTCTCTTATAAAAATATCATTTATAAAGGTTTCAAGAAATAAATAATAAAGGTAAGTGCATTTATATACTTTAAAACTGTTTTTCTCATAACTAATTTTCCAGCGTTTTTAGATTTTTGAAATGTTCTTTGCGACGTAATTTTTGATCAATATTTATGAAATTTATAAGGAAGTATTCTGATATTGTTTAGAAAGAAATTGTGTAAGCTTTTTAAAATAAGTCTTCATTAAGACAGTCAAATTTGATTTTTTACTTATTAAAAGGCAAAATTTTGAGGAAAATCTATATGGAATTTAGAAAAATATCGGTAAAATAATAACTATTCAAGAGATTTAAAATAATCTTACACAAATTTGTTTATAACAGAGTTTTAAGTGATAAAAATGCAAACGCAAGAAAAAATCTAAAAAAAATGAGACACAAAAGAGCATTTTAAAAATTAATTTTAAAATTAAAATTTGTTTTTTAAAAAATTAATATTTTAATAAGATTGGAAATTTTATTGAAGGTGTTCTATATGCTTTTGGTGAAATGTATACGTGTACAAAATTTCATATTGCTATGATGAAAATTGAAAAAAAAATTATTGTCCACCGTCCAATTTAAGAAATGAGACAACTTACCGATCATTTCAAAGCCTTGGAATTTTGCTTCATATTCTCTCAAAAGACCTTACTACAATTTAGAGTCCCCGCAGTGTGCATTTCGGAGTTATGTTTACTTTCAAGATGTGTTGGAAGATGAATAAATTATTCATTCGGAATATCATTGTCGGTAGTCCAGGCTTGGACGTTCCGCGGTCCTCCAGTTGCCGTCTATGTGTATATATGTGTTTCACAGTAACATATACACGACCAGATAGTGTACAGAAATCCCGTGTAAAAACACTCAAAATGTGACGACAACTTTCAGTACAATATGCCTAATATATATTTAAATACCCTGAAAATAAATCTTCAAAAACCTGAGCAATGTGACGAATTAAGTTTTTGGTATGGCAGTTAAATATTTTCTTCTGCGCAAATTTAATGTGAAACATTGCTACTTTGACCGTCCAGGTTTGCATTTAAAATGGAAATCACCTATGAGGAAAATGTGATGTAATAAATTATAGGAGCTGCTTTAATATAATTTTTTTTCTAATTAAATTCAATTCTAGATACTGCTACCTCTACTTTCAACTCTAATAATTAGTGGCTTTCTCATTTTCCAAATCGAAATTTCGTATTTGTATAAATAAAGAGCAATTCGTTATTAAAATATTGTGTGATGATGGGCTTGAGAAATAGAACTCGGAAGTTCTAAGAAGTTTAAAATAAAATGTATATTTTGAACTTCGAACGTATGCAGGGTGTCCAGAAGTAATGAGACAAACTTTACGAGGAAGTAGGGGACATCACAAGGATTCAGAATTGCACCCTACGGTACCCCATAGGGTGCCATGAGGGTGGAATGGGGTGGCTTAGGGGTGCAATTCTAGCTGTCCTAGGGGGGTCGCTCACGAGACAAGCGTTTCACCCCTAGGATTGCCATACGCAACCTGTGGTTTTAACAGTGTTCATCAGTGTTAACCCCTTGCGGCGCAGTGGTTTCATAGATATACCACTTAATTTTAATTCCCAAACGCCACATCGACACTGGAATTTTATTTTTAAAAAATACGGTTTATCGAATGAGTGAAATATAGCGTTTTCTTATTTACAAATAAAGTTGTTTTCAAATTCCGGTGTCAATCATTAATTTCAACACTTAAGCAATGAATTTGCCCTGCGCCGCAAAGGGTTAAAGTATGGAATACCACGCATCATATCGGTTTACGCACCCAATCTTCTTCAAATGAACATGAACTTTACTTTTTGGAATATTTAATATATGTGATAGCTTCTGCACTGTGTAATGTGTATTTCCAGTAACAGATTATTTTAAGAGCTCGTGCTTTACAGATGATGATCTTCAGAAAGATCATCATCTTCCAGGCAGACGTTTCCAGATTTTAACTTCTCAAACTACTGTCGAACTGTGCTATCAGAAACAGCACTTTGTCTATATACAGCACAAATTTTGTTGGAATAGCCTTTCTACCTTTTTTTTTTTAATGAGAGATCAGTATATGACGAAAATTAATTTTTTGTTTCCCCATTCTTAGAACAGCACTGAAACGCAAATTGTGAGAGAATTTAAGCAAGAATTGTGTTAACGTAAGCAGAAAAAAACTGAATATACATCTTTGGGTTATTCAAAGTTACGCTTTATTAGTAGTAGCAAAATAACTTGACGAAACCGAGCATCTGCTTGAAAAAATCGCTAAATTTTCCCGATGATTTGATATATAAGCATTAAGTGGCAAATTGCTGACACGTGAGCGCAAAGGATTAAAATTGACTGCCTAATGTAATATTACTCATCAAAGTTTTAGGTTTTACTCGTTTTGCATTTGAAAACCTTAAATGTGTTTACGATACCTTGGACAAAAACGATTCATTGAGTATAACATTACAAAACTGCTCCAAAAACTTAAAACTAACTTCCATTGGAAATCGTTAAAATAACTTCGATAGAGTTTTATTTATGTTGTTACTCATAAAACTGAAGTAAGAATATTTTTTTTTGTTCGTCTTTAGAGATTTTGTTTACTCTATTCATACATATAATGTAGCTGAATGAATAAGTATTAAAAATATAAAGAAGATATTTAGAAAATAATAAAATTAGATTAAGGACTGAGATTTAAGGAAATTTTTATTTAAAAAAAGTCATTAATTACTGAGATGCAGAAAAAAGCCTTGACTCTTTTGATTTATTTTATTTGAAAGATGAGAACATTAACCTCTAGTAAAAGCTTTTAAATGTATCACTAGGAAAATAATGAATTAACTCAATTTTACGGCAAAAAACATTTTAAGGAGAGAAATGGTTTATGCGCTTTTCCCTTCAGTAACACAAAGAATGTTCTTTTAATTAAATTGATCCCATATTGATTAGGTAATTTCTTTTAGGATTCAACTCGTAAAGTGTATTATAATTGAAACGAAATAAAAGACTCTTTAAAATTAGTATTTATGATTATAATAAAACTATTTTGTGGTATTTATATCGTTATATTCTATGATTACAATATTGTAATAGTAAATATGCGAAAATGTGTTCATTTGGCATACATACGTAAAACAATAATAACAAACGTCTGAAATTATATACAAAATTCAAACTTTCAGTTATTCTAAACAAATAAACTTACAATTTTTTGACAATATTTTTAAAATAATTGTCTGGATTATGAAAACAGATGGAAAATATATGTGTTATAATGCATAGACATTTCGTTATGGGATTCAATTTGTAAAGTCTATTATAATTGAAACGAATTAAAGGGCGCGTTAAAATTAGTATTTACGATTACAATTAAACCAATTTGTCATATTTATATCTTTATATTCTATGATTATAATATTGTAATAGTAAATATACAAATATATTCATTTCGCACACATACGTAAAACTTTAATAACAAATGTCTGAAATTATGTACATTTAAACTTTAATTTATTCTACAGAAATAAACTTGCAATTTATTGGCAATTTTATTAAAATAATTGTTATGAAAACAGACTGAAATTATATGCCTTATAGTACATAGGCTTTTCATTATGGAATTCAACTTGTAAAGTGCATTATAATTCTAACGAATAAAGGACTCTTTAAAATTAGTATTTAGTATTATAATAAGACTATTTTATGTTATTTATACCTTAATATTCTATTATTACAATTATTCTAATAGTATATATACAAAATGTATTCATCTGGCATATGTATGTAAAATGTTAAGAAAAAATGTCTGAAATATGTACAAAATTAAAAATTTAACTTAGTCTAAAGGAATAAATTTCCAATCTATTGGCAATTTTATTAAAATGATTTCCTAGATTATGAAAACAGACATAAAAACGGACAAGAATTATATGTTTTATAATATATTGACTATTAATATGTGATTCAATTTGTAAAGTGCATTATAATTGAAACCAAATAAAGGGTTTTTTTTAATTAATATTTATGATTATAATAAAACTATTTTGTGTTATTTATATCTTTATATTCTATGATTACAACATTCTAATATTAAATATACAAAATGTATTTATTTGGCATACATACATGAAATGTTAAAAACAAACGTCTGAAATTATATACAAAATTTAAACTTTCATTTATTCTAAACAAATAAACTTACGATTTATTGGAAATTTTAATAAGATAATTTTCTGGATTATACATACAGACATGAATCGGCATAATTCTGTACTGAAACTATATGTTTTATAACATATCTGTGGCTTCCGATAATAACTACATTTTTGAAAAAATTGGAATAATTTAGGAAAATGGAACTTTAAAGGAGTACTTTCATCTGCCATAGTACTGAAAAATGAAAATCGAATACTTCCAGTCATAGGGCGACTATAAATTTTCATTTAAAAATAAAAAAAAAGTAATAATCGGTTAATTACATAAGGGCAATTCCATGCGAATTTGTTTGTCTGTTACGCAGCTAAAAATTGCTATGATTGTTGGCCACCGGTATTTTCGTAAAGTTTGCTTCGTTTTATTCAATTGATGAGATAGCTTCAACAAAATAAGTCATTTTTTTCCGACATCAAATACTGGTAGCCAAAAATCGTATTACGTAACAAACAAACACGTTCGCATGGAAATAGCCATAAAGTAACGGTAATAAACAGATACGAGTTCTATTTATTACTTTAAATCGTCTATAATTATAAAAATAACTTAAAAATGGCTTTTATAACTGATAAATTTCTCTAAATAATTAAATTAACGTCAGTAAACTATAAAAATTACATAACTGTGGCGAGAAACTGCAACCAGCTAGTGGATTAATTTGCAAAATAATCACACAAGGTGAATAATCTAATTGATGCTATGTATTCTTTTAATATAATAACGGCTCCCAAATGCTCCGCGAACTGAACATCAATATTTTTTTAAAGAAAATTTCATGATATGTTTCTACAGTATTTGCACTAGAATTAACTTCCAGAGTTTGTTTCTTGGCAATTTGCAAGAAAAATCTAAAAGGAAAATTTCTCTTAGAAAATTCTGATGTTCAGTTGGCGGACCATTTGGGAGCCCTGTATAATATAAATAAACAATTATAATAATAAAAGTTGATAAAAATGAAATTTTTTTATCATAATTAGAACAAAAATTATAAATTTAAATTAATTGTCGTTGTTAATTGTTATTTTAATAAAAATGTGCTGTCAAGCGCCATCAATTGTGAAAATTGCTAATAATAACGCCGCGAAAGATTCAAACAGTAAAAAAGTAAAAAATTGACAATGTAATTAATTGTTGTGAAATTAATGTTTAAAATGTAAATAAATATTTAATTTTATTTACATTTATTAAAAGTAAATGTAAAACGGTAATAACCAGGTAAAAGTTACATTTTTAATTGGTTTTCATTTAATTAAAATCATTTTTATACAACTATTTTGGCAAAAAAAGAGGTTCTTATATCCTAATTGAATGTAGTAAGAATTATTAAGTTCTAATCTGTTTTATAAAAGTAATGATAAAAAGACATTTTTGAAAACTTTAACGTTAATTACTCAAAATATTAAAAATGTGCCTTACCTGGTTATTACCGAATGCCACAGATATAGACTATTTGATTTAAATATGCTTAATGAAGCAGCTAAACATATATATTTCACGAGGTTTGATGTACATTTTGCAATAAATTTCCAAGCATGCATCTTTTCAAAGAGTCGTAAATGTACAAAATTGATTTTCGTTATTGAAGAATTTGTTTTGAAATACATTATGAAAATACACATTTGTTTATTTTAACTTTCAATTAATTGATATAACCTTATTGAGGTAATAATAATTTGTATAATTTATTTTATTTGTACTTCACGAATATTTATAAAAAAATTGGAATATACAATTTCATTTTGAATTAATTTAATTTTGAAAATGTTATTTTTTATAATGTTATTTTGCTGCCCATCGTTTTTAAAAATATGCAATATTATACAGATAATATGAGTGATGCATAAATTTTGTTTTACAGATGTTTTTAACTTATCTTTGTGGTTAATTTGCATGCAGCAATGTTGGTTGTTCAAACCATGTCAATGAATGGTAAAAAGTTTAAGTGTGTGGCAGTACTATTCTTGAAACTGTCATATTATATTACCATATATTTAAAATTAAATTGACCGAAGTACACTATGAGATAAATGACAATAAAAATAATATTAAGTTAAATGGTCATTGAATTTGTGTAGTTACATAAATAATCTCTTACATAAATGATACCCTCCATTACCAGTTTCTATAACGTAATCATATCATTGTCATCGATATTTAATACCCAAATAAATATTTATGTTTCCCGAAGTAATAACCCTTTAAGCGGCTTAACCGGGTTTTCCGTCACGTAGTTTTTGGATTCAAAGGCTTATTTAACTTAAAATTTAGGGTAAAATCCCCAGTAATTGGCAGGCACCAGTGATTGGCACATCCTATAAAATCTCCTAAAATAAGATTTATATCCAGTTTTTAAAAATGCAAGACCATATACCAATTATATGCTCATTTACTTTACAGATTATAACTTTGATTTATGCTACTAAATGGCAATAGTGCCTAGGAAAGAGAAACATTTATGGCTTGTATCAAATTAGCCATTTTTGTTGCAAATGCTTCTTGTCTGGCTTAAGAAAGGCATGCATTTCAATTTATTATTATCTGATTTATAGTATATTTTAAATTTTAATTGACAACAGTTTTGTTTAGTTGAAAAGGGTTACTTTAATTGCGTAAAAGTCTAAGTGCCAATTACTGGTGATTACAGCAACTTTTTATAAATATATTTTTATAAAAATACTTTTTCAAATATTTTTGCTTTTAGTGGACAAAATAGATGCACATATATGCACTCTTTGATTTAAAAATTTTTTCAAGTAAATATTTCATTTCTTGGTAATGAAAATAGAAGTAAGTTTAAAGACAAATCCTTAATGTGCCAATTACTGGGGATGTTACCCTATATTAATGCTATTTTTTTTTATTCAATTGCATATGATAAATAAATAATCTAAGATTGTAGAATAGAAATATCCATATCAATACTTTCCGTAGGTGTTACTTTATAAATCGTTAAACTTGCATGTAAAATTTTGTAGGACGCTTAAAGTGTTTTAATATTTTAAACAATATTTGTCAACGGAATAACAAATCGATACGATATATAAAACATTTTCGCGGTAAAATGAAAACTTTGTAAATTAAATGAAAATACTCTAAAACTATGACGATTAAATAGCTAATAATATTTTCAAAGTCAAATAGATGTATTCTGTTTTACACCAAAAACGAGTACATAATTTCGTCTAAAAATAAAATTAACAAATGCAGTAGGCAAATTTTCGATCTAAATGCTAAAAAAGGCCATTAAATGAATGTATAACTCACATTACTGACAATAATTATGTTTTCTTGAACTTACAGATAATATTTTAATTCAAATGAAAACAATTTTTAAATTTTTAAATTTCTAATGACTGGTGATCGAAATAAATCTCATTAAACAAATTAAAGCTTTTAAGATATACAAGCTGCATCAGCACAGCAGTTACAAACACTCAGGAGAGATACATCACACCTAGCCGATGGAAATTCACATAGCAAATGTATGATCAGAAACGTTTTCCTGGAGCGTTAGTAACGACACACAAGGGTCTCAGTGTATAGAAAAAAAATTATTGATCCTTCCAAAACACTTAAGAGCGCACACTAGTCACCCGATAAAAGCCGAACGCTAATGATAAGTCTATGGCGCAATCTTTTCAAAGATCTCACTGAAATTTTAATATTTTTACATGATTTTTTGCATAGGATAGCTGAGGACGATCCGCAACCAGCCTAGTTTTTAGTTTTCAATTTTGGTTTCAATTTTTTTAGAAATTACTTTAACTTTCAAAACCGGTTTAAACCGGTTCTGAAATTGAAACTATTATAATATAAAAAATATATAAGCCAAATCGAAAAAGTAAAAACTAGGCCGGTTGTGGAGCGTCCTCAGCTATCCTATGCAAAAAAATCATGTAAAAATATTAAATTTTGAGCGAGATATTTGAAAAGAACGCTCCCATAGACTTTACATTATCATCCGGGTCTTTTTGAGTACTTTTTCTGTGAGTAATGTGGGCTCTTACTCAATAATCTTCACGACCATTTTATATTACCCCTTCCCTGATTTGCGGTACGTCATATGGACAAAATGTTTTTGCCAATCATGATTTGCCCGTACTACGCACGTGCATACATATTCCAATCATGGGTTAATATTTTCAACTATAAATTTTTAGGTATTTCTTGGTTATCCCGTCGAATTATTTCGCCAAATTATACAAATCGCCTAAGTAATAGCCAAATTATACATAGTGACATATTTTTTATTATTAATAACGAAAAACAAATATTTAGTAGATTATTAATAAAAATACAAATAATAAGTCGAAATAAAAACACTTAATGACTTTTTAAACATGTGTATCGTATTCAATGCCATGGAATGTGACATTTACGATTATCCAGGATTGGCATTTAATCTTACTTTGGCGTAATTTAAGTTTGGCGATAGTTTTTGGTCCACGAGTTAACCAAGTAGTACCAATTTTTATTGTAAATCTTGCATTATTTAATGCGAACACTTTTCTGATTCAATTAGGCAAAAAATTTCTATTTAATAAAAAACGGTGATGAAAGATTTAAAATTTTGTAAAATACATGACAAAAATAATTTTCTGTAAGAATATTGATCGGTTAAGTGATTAAAATATGCTTTATAAAAGTACGATGCAGCGGTGGAAAACTAGCACAGAGGTGGTGCCTATTGACACTACAAATATTTTATAGCATTCTTCAGTTTGATAAAAACTCTGAAATTCTGACACTAGATAGAGCGAAAAATACTACTAAAATTTAGTGATGTCAAATAGGCTTCACCTCTGCGCTAGTTTTCTACCACTGAACAATGAATACGTTATTATTCTAGTGGTAGGAACAATAAAATTTCCCTATAGAATGTAACTCTTGGCGACAAAACACAAGAAACAAATTTTCGTTTTAAAACGAAATTCAAAACTACGATTTTATATACATTTTAAAATATTAAATTAATATTCTATATTACAATTTTAAACAATTAAATGAATTTAAATCGAAGCGAAAGAATGATGGGAAATAGTTCGTGTGTTGAATAATTAACTGAAAAAATAAATGACTTGAGAATTTCAACAAACAACATTTACTTGGGTTATCGCAAACATTCAGTTACAGATGATTTTTTTATTGCTACTTCTCTCTACTTTTTCGAAAGAAAAACTTTTTACATACATTTTGAAAGCAACTACAAATGAAATATATTATTAAAAGCATCTTTTAAAAAGAATGGTGTTAATAGAATATAAAATATTCGTCTGTATTTAAAACTTTGCAATAATCCTGCAATAACCTTTTATGTAATTTTTGGTATAAATTTTTATTGATATTCTGTAATTTGTAGCACTTTTCTTATTATCGACAAAAAGGTTGCGCGAAACTACATGGATAATAACAATTTCCGAATTGTATTTTCACGAGGGAAAACAAAAATTTACTTTATGCTGTAAAGAAAAGACAGTTGTTGCTCAGATGTGACGATGCGGTTTCTATTGCATTACAACACGCGTGAGATACGTTTAATTTCATTTTGTCTCCTGTTATATTTTTGGATGAATGCGTTTAAGAAAGAAATTCACAGCTCTTATATTATAAAATGCATCTGTACAACATTTTCTTTTTCTTTGGGGGGGGGGGGGGTTGCGCAAAACTACATAGATAATAACAATTTCCGAATTGTATTTTCATGAGGAAATATAAAAAATTACTTTATACTTTAAAGAAAAGACAGTTGTTGCTCAGATGTGACGATGCCGTTTCTATTGCATTACAACACGCGTGAGATACGTTTAATTCCATTTTGTCTCCCGTTATATTTTTAAATGAATGCGTTTAAGGAAGAAATCTACTGCTCTTATATTATAAAATGCATATGTACTACATTTCCTTTTTTTGGGGGGGGGGGGAGGGGGGATGATTTTTCTGTATGTTTTCAAATTTTGTAAACAGTTTGTTTTCAGATTTTGCTTATATAAAAATCACTTTTTTTCTTGTAGAAAATATACAGGCGGTTTGTTTTATACATTAAAAGACAAATTATTGAATTTTTTTTTTATATTAGTTACATTTAATACTGTTGCAATTGTACATGCAAGCAGCTTTTGTGTTAGTCGTACATTTAAGTTAATTTAGTGTATGTTATCCCAAACGAAATTAAATATAAGTACACGCGCTGGCTTGTTTAGTTTCAAGAGGTACTTCCGTCCTAGCAAAGAAAGAAAAGACATTGTTTCACCCAACACTTCTTGACATTGATCTTGAAAGATGTAAGGCAGATAAAAATAATTATCCATTGGTTACCTTTTTTTAACCCCTTGAGAGGCAGTGGTGTTTTTACGACACCACTTAATTTTAATTCCTAAACGCCACTTTGGCAAAAAAAGTTTCGGTTATTAGATGCATGAAAAGTAGTTCCTCTTTTTTTTCTTTTATAAATTAAAGGGACGGTGGTCGTTAAACTTCCAATCAAAAATTTTTTTAAAAATTCCAATCTTTTTAAAATTTTTCTTTTTTTTTAATTTTAAATTTTCAACCGAATAACTTAAAATTTTATTATAAAAAATTGTGTTAGTTTTTTTTTTTTTTTAATCTCTTGAATAGTTAATATTTTACAATTCTTTTCGAAATTCCATATCGACTTACATCAAAATCTTACCTTTTTATAAGTAAAAAATCAAATTTAACTATCTTAAAACCCTCTAATGGTTTGGAACATAATATTCCATTCTTTAAGATACAGGTTTCACTGCAATGTAAGATAATATAATTCTATAGATTTAATGAATTTTCAATATATTTTAGAAAGATTAATACTCTCTAGTATTACATTTATATTTGTAGCTATGTTTTTTAATATAGTGTTAGAAGAATCATATTTTCTGATCATTTAAAACAGGTGCAAGGAAAAAAACATTACAATTTTACCCATTTGCAAGACGCTCATTTAGACAAATTTTAAAAAGCTTACACAATTTCTTTCTAAACAATGCGAGGATACTCCCTTATCAATTTAATAAATATTTATTAAAAATTACAAGAAAAAAGTTAAAAATCGCAAGAAGCATTTAAAAAAATATAAAAACGTTGGAAAATTAATTTTGCGAAAAACAAATTTAAAGTATATAAATACACTTACCTTTATTATTTACTTCTTACAACCTTCATAAATAATATTTTAATAAGAAAAAAACTGTTTTAGTGCAATAATACCACAGAAATAGTCCTCTTTGCGACGATTTTTCTCAATCTCAAATAAAGGTCCACTGTCTCCTTAAGTTTTTTTTTAAATTTTGGTGTTATTAATTAATTTCAACATTTAAGCAATGAAAGCGCTCTGTGCCGAGAAGTGTCAAAGAAAAGGCGTAACTGGGGTAGATTTTATCCCAACGCTTGTGTTAGCAGATTAAATCTAACATTTATATATAAAAACCTAATGAAAAGAATTTATGAAATGATTGATTAAACCAGGTATCTGTCCAGTCTTTTCTCATAGGGTCCTGTTTTTGTGAAATTGTGAAATTTTTTCTTATATTTCTGAAAATTCTAGTCAGATTTTCGTGAATTTTAAATTATCGATGTCTTCTGGCTCTATTTTTCATATATAAAAAGCTATGTAATACGCTCTTTGGTGAATTCAACTGCTTATTTACAAGCCAGATTTTATTATTAAATAATTAAATTTGTGAAAAATCCAGTTTGAAGATGAAAAAATTCTGTGAAAGGTCTATATAAGAGAGAAATAATCTTGTGATGGGTCCTGTTTTTGGATAAAATGTTTTGTGAAGGATCCGGTTTCGGGATTTAAAAAATGTGAAGGGTACTGTTTTAATATAAATTTTTTTGTGAAGGTTTCTTCAAAGGACCTAAAGTTTTCCTAAACATATCCCTGACTAAACGAATGGTTTATTTTCACGGATACTCCCACTAAAATATTAAATGTTTGGCGGTGAAATTCATACAAGTTATCTATATTGATCTGTGGATTTCAAAAGGGGTGTTAGAATTTTTTAAAAATCATTACTTTTCAAAATACTTTTTTTTTCTAATTTTAATAACATTTTTTAATAATGACTATAAAAGAACATCAATTTTGTAGGAGAAAAAGAGAAAAAGCAAAAACTATGAAGATTATTCAGTTTATTCAGTTTCCTGTCATTCTTAAATTAAAATTAATTTTTTCTTTTGTTTCAGTAAATAATGAAGTCAATATTGTGATCAAATTATGTTTTTTGAAAATCTCTAAATAATTCAAAACTTATTTCGACATATTCGATCTTCAGGAATGTTTTATTTTCAGAAAATAAAAACTTGTCTGCCATTTTAATCGTTGACATAAACATTCTATTTCCGTCCTTGACATAAAATTCCTTGACATAAAATTCTCAAGCTTTTCTTTTTTTTAGTTCACAGATTTGGATAAAGCCAAAATGGTTTAGATACAAAGATACAATATTCTAAGTATTTAAATTCATCTAATAAAATTATTTTGAATAAATGACAAAATTTATGAAACCCTAAAGAAAATGACAAAGACATTAAGAGAGATTATTGCTTATTGATATAATTCTGTATCATTATTTTTTAAGTCATAATTAACACTTTGAGCTCTGGTGGGAAATTTTCTTCAAAATTTTAAATGTCAAACTGGCACCAGTAATTAGCAAAGAAAAAAAAAACGGTTAGCGATATATACGAAAAAATGCATTAAACCTTTTTTCAAGAAAATTTAGTTGAATTTTCTGGTGCCGTTGTAACATTTCGGAATTAAAATTATGTGTTAGAAAATTCTACCAACAGAGCTCAAAGGGTTAAACGATTTATAATACTTTAATTTGGATATGTGAAAACGAATGTATGAATTAATAATTATTTAATTGGATGTAAAGAAGATAAAATTTCCTGATATGTGTTCTTTATAATTTTATAGAAAATATGAGATCAATAATACAAAGTTAACAGTCACCATGACCCAAATAGACCTTTCATTATTAGCGAGACGAGATTTAACAATTTGAAGGCTGCATTATTGCTAAAATTTCGTTGTTTGAAATAAACAACTAAACGCCAGCAGAAATTAATATTTGTGATTAGTAATTCATTTCACTGACAGAAAAAATCAGATTTGAATTCCTGCCATTATTAGCATAAAACATTTTTCTTTAAGCTATTAGAAAAATACAATTAAAATTTAAAACAAATTAATGCTTAAATGATGATTGCCAACCTCCAGATTTTTTATATCAAAAAAACATATTTTAAACGAAAAATTCTATTTAATGAATTATTTTATGTAAGTTTCAATTCAGTGACATCTAGAAGCAACAAACATTTTAATAAATTTTCTGGTTTGAAGTAATTTTTTTCATTAAAAAAAGCGGGAGGTTGGCAAATATGCAATAACACTACTTTCTGTAATATTTTGCATTTAGAAATTTTAAGAGTTATTAAATCCCCGCAACCGGTAGCGGTCACTACAGCGGTGAAAGAAGCCATGGTAATCAAAATATGCTCTGTTAAACGGAAAATCATGGCATCCGATTTTATATTCAAAGAATATAACGTTGTTCATGATTATATCATTCAGTCTTCCGTAATCTGATAATCTGTATTATAAAGGCCAAACTTATCTGTGCGTAACGCATACGTCATTTTGCGCATGGCAATACTTTCAAATTTTAAATGAATTTCGGTATTGCAGTTTTTGCTACTAAAAGTTTTTAAACTTCTTAATGTCGCACATTTTCAATTTTTACACCATCGTGTAGGAAAAAAAATGTACTTTTAAATGAAATTTGTTTAAAAGCTGTATCTTAATTTGTTTTTGAAATATTAATTTTTTTTGTAGCTTTTAATACCTCTTTTCTAATCGTGACAACAGGAGTCTCAATTTCTATTTAAAGGAAAGGAAAAAAGGGAAAAAATTGAGTGTTGTATCTTTATTTTGCCATTTTCTCATTAAAAGGGAAAAAATAAAATTAATTAATAAAACAGTTCCTTCTTGAACATTTTCTTTCGTCAAAATTTGACGGGTTCTACCTTGTATTTTTAAAGGAAAGACAAATTATCATATTTTCAAAATTGAGCGGGGAGGTTGGCAGCCGTAGCTCGTACAAGGCAGAGCACCCTAGTCAAATATAAATCCTCTACAATTTTTCATTTAATCTGTTTTTAAATTCTCCAAATATTTATCCTCTAGAAAACAGTGAAAATATTTTCATATATCTATCCTGATATCCAAAATTGGAAACTTTTTGATATCGATTGACAGAAAGAAACAATTGTTGCATCGATCATTTGTGAAGTTGATAAAATTTACTTAGCGTTTAAGAGGTTTTCGCTGTCAAGATTTTCAACAAAATACTATTTATTTTTCTAAAGCCTGCCAATAGTAAATAATAAAGAATGAAGTTGCGGTAAAGTGTTTCTTAAACACCAGAAAAGGTAGTATCAAAACAAAAAATCTATTTTGTGTATTGTAGTCATCATTTAGGAAGGATTAAAACTGTTATATTTAAGCAGATATTTTGAAGGAATTGGTGTTATTTTACTGTTTATTATTACAGTTTTCTATAAATTATAGATAAACATTATTTCATTTTCTAATTTTTATGCTTTAAATTTTTACTTTCAGATATGTTCCATGTTTTTTTTTTTTTTCTGTTCTGCGTGGGATAAGCATAAATCTTTTCCTATAATGTTGGCTATTTATTTATTTTTGTTTAACGTAAGATATTCTTAAATTAAAAGATACATTTTTAAGACTGTATATACAAAGGACATTGTCGGATCTACTGAAAAATATGAGTTATCTAAATAGTAGAAGGTCTTATTTTCAACTAAATCATACTGAAACATACAGATAATGCCGTCAGTCATATCATAAAGGAACATACGAATAACATACAGATATGCAAACAATAAATTCAATAATGCAGCATAAATACACTAATACAAATACAATTGTCTTCATTGTATTCATTGTTTGTACGTCTGTATATTATTTGAATGTATCTTTAAATCATACTAATTGGTAAAGTATTCATATGAATTCAGTTTTACCAACAGCGCAAAAAATTGAACAAACCGAAACTATAACTTTTGAATAATACATTCAATGCTGCACCGCTTGCATTACGTAGGCTGACAACCGGTGGGTATACTTCGCTCAGATAACTTTATTGTAAATGACATTTGGTTTGCCATGTAGCCAGAGTGTTACTTTCTATAATAATATCCGTACGTTTTTATTGTCTGAAAAATTATAATATAAAGAATGATATCTATATAAACTATAATGTGTGCAGCATAAACAACAAATTGTAAAATATACGTCTATCATCAAATTATTAGAAAATACAGTTTTAACTAAAGAATAATATACACATTTTGATCACATGTTTTTACACATTACGTCTGAATAATATTCTTTTCAAAGCTGTTAAAAGAAAATAAAAGTTTTACAAAATGGATTTTACATCAAAAGCCGGCAAAAATATTATTAATTTTTTTAGTAAACATAATAAACTGTCGTGCCAAAAATTTAATTTATCCTCTTGTTTAAAATATTCATTTTAAAGATATTTACTATTAAGAAATAACATGCTCTGAAGTTTTGCAATATCAAAGATTAATTTCTTATTTTTATTCTATATTTGAAAAACCTTTCAATATTATAATAATAAAAGTACTTTTGTATGTACAGAAAAATTACGATGTTTACAAAATTAAAGAGAATGTTAAAACAAATAATTAATTGCTTTACTAAAAAAAAGGATAAAAGTAGCTAAAAGATAATAAAAAATTTCTTTGTGAATGTTGAAAATCATGCTTTAGTTTTATTTACTTTATTCGACAGTAATTTTGATGCAGTAAAACATATTAAATAAAAGGCTTAACCTCCTGACTGCCGCCGGCTGATTTTTTCACACACTAAGCTGCAGGTTTCACTGCAACATAAGCAATATTTAAATTAGTATAATTCCACAAACAAAACCCAGTTCTGAAAAATTAAGTTAGGATTGATGCTATAAAAGATTATACACCGATACTAATAACGTATTTTGCATCAGTTTGGAAAAAACATCTTTTATTTTTTATTTTTAATAAATTACAGAGAAAACAACATTACAATATTACCCTTTGGCTGGGCAGTCAGGGGGTTAAATAAATAATCTACTTAATACTCTTATGTATAAAGATAAAATAACAAATTAACGAATAAGCACTTATTAGCATAAAAACAAGCAGTTTTGATTTTTTTTTAATGATGTTTAAAAAATAATAACGTTTACCTTTAAGAGTAAATGCATTTATTATTTTTAAAATGTATGCCATTGACAATTCCGTTTCACGAGCAGCTTTTATATATTTTAAGAGTAAGGTTTTCTAATGTAAACTATATTTTTAACTTTAAAAGTTATGCCCTGCTAACAGTGTTAAAAATAGACTTATAAGGCAAATAAATACATTTATTCAAGTCGACTGTAATTTTTTTTACATTATAGATCTTGAGGAAGTCATTGTCTAAGCAATGAAACACGCCAATCTGAACATAAACAAAGGCATTATCTACTTTGTACGTCTATTTTTATTATTCTTAGCAAGAGTCTCCATAGGGGCATACATAGAAAGATCTATATATATATTATATACATAAATGAAAAAAAGTCGGTGGTACCTCGATAACGCGTCCGAAAAAATGATGAAATTTTCATGTATTTCCCAATTTACTACGGTTGGGAATGAAACACAGTTTCAAAAAATACGCTTTTATGTTGAATACTGTTCGCTAAGAAAGGCATTTCCTTAAATTTTAATCTTTCATCACGGATTTTTAAAAACAGAAAAATTTATGTAACTGAATAGCGGAAATAATCTAATTAAAAATGGCAAACTTTACATTTTAAAAAACTGCTGGGAATAATGAAACATTCGAAGCGACAATTAACAAGCAATTTTCAGATGCATTAAAATAATTTGCTTTTGGCGAGAAAAGATCCTGCTAGCCAAATCGCAAATCGCTCTTATATACTCGCGTCAAATATTCGAAAACATTTTATTTTTTTACAGCCTTTCTACTAAAATTCCTTGCTAAATTTAACTGATTTCTTTTTACATACGTAAGCAGTACCACTATTTTTCTTCTTCCTATTCTAAGTATGTCAATAACGAAACCTTCATTTTTATAAGTGATTTCCATGTATAATTTTATAAACTATACTTTTTAAAACACATGCAATTGTGAAAAAACTCGCGCTTTGACTTTATTTATGTCTTATTTATGAAGTGATTTTTTTTATTTTTCCTAAAAGAAATAACATGTTAATATCTTAGTTTAATACTAAAAATTCTGTTTTTTTTTTTTTTTTTTTTTTTTTTTTTTTGAAATTTTAGCAATTTTTTATGCGATATTTTATGTAATTCTCGATTTACTTCAAATATTCCACATTAGTAAAAGAAACATGGTTTTTATCTCAAAATCCAAATTGTTAAATATTTTCTTTTTTCCTAAAAAAAAAATATTCTGAATTCGTACAGAAAATTTTAAATTATTTGCGATTTTATAATACAGTTTATAAAGTTTTTTAACATCCAGAGTGATGTTTCGTTGTACAAGATAACACCGAATTGGTCAGCTTTTACATCATACTTAGCGATAGTTAGAAAGACACTTTTTCAGTACATGACTTAGCTTTTCTTCTGTAAATTTATGAGCTGAATAAACAATAAAGAACAAAGTAGACAAAACGTTAAATTTTATTTATTGTTATACTCTTAATATTTACCATAAAAACTTTTTAAATTGATTACTATTACTTTTCTTATTAAAGAACATAAATTGCTTTCACCATTGGATGAAAAAAATTATAAAGCGTCATATTTAGCAGATATTATAAAATGCATAAAGAAAATTTTTTGTACTAACTGTAAATTTTTTTCTTAAAATACTATATACTTAAAATACTTCTTATTAATATTTAAAAAAAATATTCTTTATAGAATTTTATAAATACTTTTATAAAAAGAAATTATTGATAAGTATACTTTTTCCCCTGTACTTTTTAATAATAAGGATATTTATTTTAGGAGTGTGTGCTCTTTTATCAGTAAACTAAAGAAGAATAAAAGGTGATAAAAATGACAAAATTTCTAAATATAAAAAATGTAAAATGAGAAATCAAGGAATTAAAAAAAAAAAATACTAGCATTATAAAACTTTGTATAAATATCAAATCTTTGTTAATTAAAATTTTATTCTTTGTAAGACATTGTTTCAACATGTTGTTAGTTAATTTATTATTATTATTATTATTTTGTTTGATTTCCGAGAGAAACTGTGAAATGTAAAATTAATTGCTTAAATCTATTTTTTAAAATAAGTATAAAAACAGTATTGACATTATTTTTTGCTCATACTAATAGAAAATTCTTCCTCAAAAACAAATTATTTGAATGCTGAGTCCACGTTACAAAGGAACATTTAAGGCATTCAAGGTATTTTTTATTACGAAGTTTCTGTTCTTTCAGGCTTCTAAAAAATTATTAAAGTCATTAATAACGTCTACAGAAATTAATTTGATTTACTTTGGATTCTAGCGTATAAAAAACCCTATTGAAACACTTAAACTGATTAAAATTCATTTACATTTTCAATCCAACCGTTTTCGGGAACGAGAAAAATACTAGGCCAAGTGCTGTGCTCGAGAAATTTTGATTAGTGGATCATTTTGTGTCACACTAATTTTTTTTTTTTTTTTTTTTTTTTTTTTAACAAATGCCTTAAATGATTTTGACTAAATTACATATCGAACCATTTTTGGGCATAAACAAATCATTGGGCTATGCCATATGTTCGAGAAGTTATATTAGTGAAAGATTTTGGCTTATTATGGGTCAGAATCAATGTACTTACATAAAGGCTTAATACATTTTGACTAAATTTATTATCCGACCGTGTTTAGGGAGCAAAAATAAGGTTAGGTCAGATCACAGTTTAAAAAAGTTTATTTGTTTGTTATTTTTGAGTCACTACGGTTAACAAATTTTTCGACCCCCTCGAGACTACCGTTTTTTACACATTTTTTAATCTATCATCACCGGTTTTTCAAAATAGGAGTTTTTGCCTAATTTAATAAGAAAAATGCTCGGGTTATATAATTCAAAATGTAAAATACAAATTTGCTATAAAACGAAATGAATTGAAATGATATAAATCGATACATTTATTAACCAGACGTTTTGAAGTTTTTTGTGGCCGTGAAGCCATTTTTGTGGTTTCAATGCAAAACTTATCGATAATATACAGGAATAAAAAACTAATTTAAAAGCTGTATTATTTAAAAAATTATGTTTCAGAAGCTCATTTATTGTAAAAAAGAAAATTTAACATACTTTAATCACTATTTAGTTCTTTTTGTGAAGCATGGGACTGTTCCCTTTTTTATTTTATTTATTTTTTACCATTTCTGTCCTGAAACTATGAGACTTATTTTTTATAGTTGACATTTTATCTATGAAAGTGATCAATTATAGCTAGCATTCAACTTGAGAATGAAGTTATTTGCAGGCTAAAAGGAGTATTATGTTAAATGCTAGTAGTTTTTTTCTTTTGTTCTCGAATTTAGTTTAAAACAGAAGTGACAGATGTCTCTGCAAGCAACAAACTCTAAATCACAGGCCGATTTTCGTCCGCTCTCTTCTTTGAGTATTGATGCAAAAGAGATTAAATGTAAGGAATGGGTATGTAGCCACAAACTGCATTGACAACTGAGAACCACTTCATATATTTAATCTCCTTCTTACTCATCAATAATGCGAAAAAAAAGAGAGGGTTTCAACTTAGTTTCTTATGCTTACAAAGGAATCTATCGCTGCTATTTTAACCTTTAGCTTTCGGGACAGTGAAATCTAAAATATCCTTTTACAACGGGAGAACTGACGCGGTTTCATCCCCCTTTCTTAATGACCCTTCACCGCAGGTGACCAGAAAATGCTGCTATCATTTGGAACATGTGTTAATGATTTACACGTTCGTGAGAAGGTAAGGGAATTTTCTTCCCTAAGAGAAAACTCTTTCTGTTTACTTGTCGGAATCGAAAGTAATGCTTTAGGTTCGTTGAAAAGATGTAATTTATAATGATAAAAATGATCTTTTTCTGTGAAGTGCGTGTCATTAAATAAAACATATATTAGTAGTAATTGAGCGGTCTTTTTAAAAAATAATTAGAAAACTTGATGGATGTTTATTGAATGTTTTAATAGCATTTGGTTTCTTGAAGGGTATAATCTAAAAATGAAGGTTTGTTATAGGCAAAATTACTATAAGTATATATGGTAATACAAAAATACATTATTTTAAAAAGTGCTAAATTTTCAAATATTTAAATAACGCATAAGTGAGTTCCTAAAGAATCATTGTTAATATTATTTCAACGATTTAAATTAAAACAGAAAAAGAAATTTCACGATAAGAAAAAATTAGAAATTAACATATAAGGAATCGTTAAACAATATAGTAACAAATAATAAAGAGATATCTAACGTAATTTATGTTTCCTATTAAGGTCTTCATTTTTAACTATAACTAAAACGAATATTTACGAAAAGTACTACTTTAATTTAATCTGTAAAATAATTAACCGAATATTACTATAAAGAAATATTGGATGAAGTCTGGATTTGAAAATTCTGTCAACACAGCAGAGAAGAAGATTTTGGTGTTAAAATTTCTTCAATGGCTTTCAACCCTTCCGCCGTTTGCAGTCTGCTAACTATTACTTTTAATGCCCAAAATACCAAGTGGTACCAGTAATTTTTTTTATTACAGTTTGAATTTCATAGTATATGTGAAAAAGAGCTTTTAGTTATTTTCAAATAAATTTGTAAATTTCAGAGTTAATAAATTAATAAGCATTTTTTGAACATAAATACCTTGCCCCTGAAAGGGTTAAAAATTGATAAATACATACAGTCCTCTTGTATTACTATAAAAAGAGACAATCAAAGCTATCTGGCGCTTCCGTTTGTATTTTCGTGGTTTTAAAAAATAAAGAAATAAAAAAATAATTAAAAAAAATAAATAAATAAAACGGAAAAAAGCGCTTTGACTAAAGCGCATCCATAAAAAAGCTAACATATTTAAAATCACATCATATTTAAATGAGTCCAATAATAATACACTTGGTTTATCTTAGAATATAAATACTAGAGTAAGATGATTTTTTGAAATTTTGACGTTCTTGCTCTGCCGAGGCTGAGGGAGGGAAGAAGAAAGAGCTTTAAAAGTTATCTCAAAACCTCTCATTGTCATAATGATCAATTTTTGTAAGATATGGAGAATTAGAATATAAACACTGGGTGGAAACAGGACGTTTCGGTCCCGCCATTTCGGTCCCGCCGTTTCGGTCCCGAGACACTTCGGTCCCAAGACGTTTCGGTCCCAAGACATTTCGGTCCCGAGACGTTTCGGTCCCAAGACATTTCGGTCCCTGGCCATTTCGGTCCCTGGCCATTTCGGTCCCGAGACGTTTCGGTCCCGAGACATTTCGGTCCCGAGACATTTTGGTCCATGGTCATTTCGGTCCCGAGACATTTCGGTCCCTTCTCCAGCAAGCTGAAATTTTGTACACTGGGAATATCTGACATAATTTTATAAGGAACATTTTAGAGTGTTGAATTCAGGGGCAGGTCATTACCCTCGGAGCTATTAATTACCCCCCCCCCCGGAAATTTTGAAATTTTGTGTTTTCAGTGGTAAAAAAGTGTAATCTCCCCCGGAGCCACAGAAGTCCCTCCCGGAGAAAAGTGTCTGAATTCAACACTGGTTTTTTAACTGAAAGTCGCATAAAATTTTAGTGTAATGCGATTAATTAGAAGTAACAAGTACCCCAAAACTTGATCAATTATTTAGAAATCGAAGGAGATTTCTGAAAAAATTTCACAGATGAATGGCATTTTTTAAAATTGACAGAATGTTTTGAATTCTTGAACGAGGAAACGGGGAAGTTAACTTGGAAACTGATAACTAAATTTATAAAATAACCCAATTAACTTATGATATTAACACACCCCATAATAGTTGTAAAATTTTAACTTCTGAATTTTAATTTCTTAACTTTCCTGGAGATGCATGTTTCCTCTCCAGGGAGACAAAGGCTTTTAAATTGCCAGGAGAAAAGAAAGAGTTATTGTTATATGGAATTTATATTCTGACACTTAGCATATTATAGGATTTCATCGCTGAAGCCAATTTTCAGAATTATAAGTGTTTCATTATTTTGCACCTCCGCCACTTCCCACATAGGAGCAAAAATGTTGAAAGAAATAAAAAACATCTGTATCTGGTGGTATTTTACCGCTTGTGCCAAAATTATCATTGAATCCTCTTTTTATTTATGACATTTTTTATATATTGTTTTTGGTTAGTAGCATTTATTTTCCTTTTAAACTTTTCCGTTTTTAAATTAAGAAAAGAGTTTCCAGATTGCAACATGTGGAGGTAGTTAGCATTGCAATTATTTTATTACATAAATATATGACACGAGCAGAAATAATTATTAAAATGATTTGTAACCTAAAGATTTTTTTTTTTTTTTTTTTTTTTTTTTTTTTTTTACATTTTAGAAAAATGAATTACATCTTGAATTATTAGCAATTATTTTTTCATGACAACAGTTCTTTTTTTATTGTTATTATTACAATCTAGAATGTTTATTATATTGACGCTTCCCTGTTTTTATTAATGTTTTCCAAAACAACGGCAACAGCAAAAAAATTATATTGCCATACTTTTATGCATATATCACATTTATACAACACATCTGTTAAATTTTCTAAAAACAGCTTAAGGAAACTGATTACAAAATTATTAATGTAATGCATATTGAAATTTGTCATTTCATTTAAAGCTGATATTATTATATAAAATAATTATTTTTAACATTAAAATATAAAAACCCTCATAAAAAATATGAAAAAAAAAGCCTTTTGTCAAAGTAAGTTAAATTAAAAAAGGTAACTTAAAATATTATGTCTAGGTGGTAAATATTTTATCTAACAATCTTATTTAGTTATGCTATAAGTTTTGAATATTTCAATGTCATTCATAAGCTGTAATAATAAGGATAAAAAATATTCCATTCTACTTTTTATACTGGTTTAATTGATACTAAAAGCGTTTGAAATGAAGATAACAGCAAGAGGAATAAAAAACACCGAGAAATGCTGTTCTTTTCTAAACATTCATATTTCTTTTAAAAAATGGCAGCGATTATGTGGGAGGTCCGTCCCGTCCGCATTTGAATTCCAGAGTATAAAGGGCATTGCAAAGAATAAGGGTTTCATCTGACAAGTGTATAAAGATCAAGATACGTAGAATAAACTAACTACCTAGCTCTTCTAGCTATCTTGTATAAAGATGACTATTTGTTCAGATGGGCGTTGACAATTGATTGACATGCAGAATTTTTGCTTAAAAGAGGTTAATCGTAGTACTTAGCTGATACTTATATGCATATATTTCCAGTTTTATAGGAACACCAACATAAAAAAAAGTATTTAAAAATTCTCGGCACACGGTTTTGATTTGTTATTTACTTAATGTTATACATTATTTTATTAAATGATTAACATCATCTTAGAAAATTTGAAAGCATTAATAATTATGTTGTTAAATTAAAAAATTCTCAAAAATTAAATTTTTTTTATCAAACATATTTATTAATAAGGATTCAAAATTATTTTAACTATTAATTGTTTAAGTGACTTATTTATCAATTACTTGTTTAAAATCTAGTACAAGAACTATATAGAAGTTATAGCAAAAATGAAAAAAACATATTTTTTAAATTTCAGCTACTATAATGTTATTAACTTCATTAGGATGTATAAAAATGATAAGGATTCTCAAAATAAATATGTTATTTATTCATTTATTGGTTAGTTTATCATATTTTTCTTACTCTTTAAATATAATAATTAATTATATGATTGATTTTTGCGAACTGTAAACTATAACTTTGTTTCAAAAAATTTAAATCTGCATCTGGATAATAATGTTACCTAAACCTGTTAAGAAATATTTTTACGCATTGTTACAGTGTTGCATTATTATGTTTAATTAATTATTACGTTACGTTACTAATTGATTTTTCAAAATAATAATAATAATAATAATAATAATAATAATTTCCTTTTTTGAAATAAATAACAATTTTTGAATAATAATACATTTTGAATAATAATAAATTGTCTTCATAAGGTGAGAAAACTGTTAAAAAAAATTGCAACCAATAATTATTACATAAAAAAAAGGTCGTTGGAGCATTTTTATTTTTTTAACAAAAATTTTTTATAGCACGCCTAGTTACGAAATCACTAATTTAAAGATTCTAAGAAAATGTGCGAAAACAATTAATAAAAATAAAAGTTAATCAATAAAAACAAAAGTTAATCAATAAAAATAATAGTTTATAGTATAGATAAAATACCTAATACAAAAAATATATGATAAAACTTAAAATATTTATTCTGTTAAATAATAATAATAAAGACAGTGTAAAATTATATAACATTGTTTAATCAAATTTACAACTCGCTGTGATTTTATTATCACGAGTTACAATAGATTAAACTTATTGGACTATTATATTCAGCTTTGTATAAAATTTGAGGGAAGGGGGGCAGGAGACTAAAAATATTAAAAAAGGCCCGAACAATGTTGAGCTTACAGCGTTTAGTGGGCCTTCATCAATCAGAAACCAAGTTGTAAAGTGGCCGGTAAAGAAATAGCAATGGACCGAAATGGCAAGAGACCAAAATGATTAAGGACCGAAATGGCCAGGGACCGAAATGTCTCGGGACCGAAATGGCCAGGGACCGAAATGTCTCGGGACCGAAATGTCCAGGGACCGAAATGTCTCGGGACCGAAATGTCTCGGGACCGAAATGTCCAGGGACCGAAATGTCTCGGGACCGAAACGGCGGGACCGAAACGGCGGGACCGAAAAGGCGGGACCGAAATGTCGTGTACCCCACTGGGTACTATATATATATTTTAAATTCAGTCTCCCTTGTTCTTCTGTGTATGTTGGTGGGGGACGGGGAGGTCTTCAAACTTCAAATCTATCACGGCTTTAGAAGATAACATTGTCAGAATGTTTTCGAAGTTTATAAATAACAGATCAGATGAGTTTCTGTTAATTTGCTTATCTCCCGGTTTTCAGAAGGGGGAGTAAATAAGCTATGAATATCTTCCTCATAAAACTGTACAACGGGACATTATCATTTTATATAAAAATACCCCAAATTTCATAAAAAGCTGAACGTAAAAGCTGAATGAACTGTCTATTTTCCCCTTGTTCTTCTGTGAGGGGAGCGGAGTGTCTAAAAACTCCGAATCTATCACGGTTTTTTTGCACTTAAAAAAAATGCTATATTTCCCTTATTATACTCTCTATTTATGCAAAAATCAGTAGAAATGTTGTACAATATCCATATATTTCTAATCTGCATCGACAGATCGTTTCGTATAATTTAATGTAAAGAGGGTTTCCAAATATTATAGTTTTTCTATGTTTTTTTTTTTTTTTTTTTTTTTTTTTTTTTTTTTTTTCTATCGGCTCCCTAAATTTCCTTCTTATGAAAATGGGCATTCATAAATATGAGGTCAAACATCGTCTTTGTCATCCTGGATTTTCAGAAGAATCCTATAAATATGTTTTTATTTTATATTCGACAAAATGTCTATAATTGAAAGTGTCCGACCATTAATAGCCATATAGTATGTAGTTCTGTAACATTTTACTTTAATCTCTTACATTTAAAAAGCACCCATACAAATTCCTTTTTTCGGCGAATTAAGTGTGGATCTGGGGAAAAAAGTACGAATTTAAAAGTACATTTTTTTCTCTATACAATGTGTAAAAATTTAAAATGTGCGATACTTAGAAGTGTAAAATTTGCAAAATCGAAAATTGCAAAACCGAAATTGCGTGGAAAAGCGCTGCGCATTTTAATTTCTTTCCTTTTTTTTTTTTTCAATTTCAAGAGAAAATGGAGTGATTCTGTTGCCACAATTACAAAAGTGGTACTAAAAACTATAAAAAAAATTAATATCTCAAAAATAAATTGAGATAGAGTTTTCAAACAAATTGCACTTAAAAGTACATTTTTCTTTCTATACAACAGTATAAAAATTTAAAATGTGCGATGGTTAGAAGTGTAAAAATTTGTTGTAGTGAACATTGCAAAACCGAAATTGCATGGGAAAGTGTTGGCATTGGCAAAATTACGTATGCGTTACGCACAGATACGTTTCGCTTTTATAATATAGATACATATTTATGGTATTTTTATTTAGAAACAAAGAGATTGTATAGTATTTTCTATTTTTCCGTAAAGGCAAGACACTGTGAAAGAAGCTGTAAAAGTTAGCTTTTTAAACAAAATTTACCAATGAAGGTAAAAAAAGACATTAATTATTTTAATTTATATGAAATTCAGACTTTTGAACCATTCTGTGTTAGAGTAACACTCCCACCACCATAGAAATATGATTCTTCAAATTAAACGAGTGTACCGCAGAAATTTTGAAGAAATTCAAAACTCTTTCCAATTTTTTAGACTTTATTATTATTATTAATTATATTTTTTGCTTTTACTTTTAATTTAATTATATTATTATTTATTATATTTTTTAACAATTGTTTCGCCATGAAAGTTTTTAATAATTAAATCATTATTTTTTGTTTTCCCTTGTTTTATTCGAGAATAATAGCTATATAAATAATAATAATTATTACAAACTTTGTGGTTGCAACATTCTAGCAAACAAACAAAAAGAAGAAGAAGAAGAAGAAGAAGAAGAAGATAGAGCTACTTTATTTGATCAAAATTGCTAAAAATTAAATGTTTTAAATGAGTTTATTTATTTTAATTTATTTATTTGTATTGTTATTAAATTTCTAAAAAAAGCCCTGCAGCAATTTTCATGAAATTTAAATTCAGTCCTTGACCAATTGCAGAGATGCAGAGATTGCCATCTTTCAATGAAACAAAAAAAAAAAAAAAAAAAAAAAAAAAAAAAAGGCACATGAATCAGTCGAATAGTTTCGAAGTAATTGATAAGCGTACAAAACGATAACAACAACAAAAAAGTGCTAAATTGAGAACTTCTTTTTCTTTTTGGAGTCAGATCAAAAATAACTAAGAAATTATTAATGCAATCTTTATTATGGTTTGCATAAATAAAAATTATTTCATTTGAATTTGATGGTGAATAAGTTATTTAGAAATAATAAATAATTCTAGAATTCGACAATTTTCTGGAGCAGATAATGTATAATTCCATTCTCATTTATGCAAAAGGTATAGTTGCGCATGACTTTTTAGTAGGCTGTGACCATAGGAATCTAGGAAAAAAAGTGACCGGAAAAAAAGTTATCGGAAAAAAAGCGACATAAACTACAAAAGCGGAAAAAAGTGACACGGAAAAAAGTGACGCGGAAAAAAGGTGAAAAGGAAAAAAAGTTACCGGGAAAAAAAGTGACAAAGAATTGATTTTGGGGATTTATTATTGATTTTGGGGATTCATTGCTTAAGTATGAAAGGGGGATCGGGGAGGGGGCTCATAGTTTAAGTAAATGGGTTTTTCATGCTGAATTAACTATTTTGGTTCAATTTTTGGATATACGTTCATCCTGAAAAGACGCTTGCCTGATTAGTTTTGGGAAGGTACGATTACTCCCCCCCCCATCCGTCCTGAATTAGATGAATGGGTTTTTATGCAGAATTGTCCAACGTGACTCAAATTTGCATATAGATTCTTTTCGATAAGGCTTATATATTGTATATAATGCCTGAAGAGATTTAAGAGTTCTAATGATTAAGTATAGAGAGGAACGGGGATAACCTTTCTAAAATTAAATTAATAACTTTTTACGCATAATTATCCTATTTGCTTAGAATTTTGGACATAGGTTCATTATGATAAGACGTATTTCTGATTAGTTATGGGGTTCTTCTGTTTATTATAAAGGGGGGCGAACAATTATATCCCCCTTAAACTAGAAAAATAGGTTTTTATGCAGATTTATCCCATGTATTTCAAATTTTAAATATAGGTTCTTTCTGATAAGGTGGATCTCTGAATAGTTTTAAGGATTTAATATCTAAGTATAGAAGGGGAAAAGAATATAACCCACCTTAAATTAAATTACTTTTTACGCAGAATTATCAGATTTGCTTCAAATTTTGGATTATAGAACCATTATGTTAAGGCGTATCCCTGATTACATATGGGGTTATTTTGCCAATTAAAAATTGTGGCGGGTGATTCCTCCCCCCCCCCTTAAATTAGATAAATTGTTTTTTATGCTCACTTATCCGATATATTTCATATTTTGGATATATGTTCTTTCTCATAAAGTGAATCCCGGAATAATTTTAAAGGTTTAATGGCTAAGTAAACACTGGGGGAACGGATGATCCCCCCCCCCTTAAATTGATAAATGGCTTTTTACGCAGAATTATCTGATTTGATTCAAATTTTGATTGGGCGTTCATTATGATAAGGCGAAGTCCTGATTAATTGTGGGTTATACCCCGTTCATCGCTCTATACTTAGCCATTAAACCCTTAACACTATTCAGGGATTCACTTTATCAGGAAGAACCTATATCCAAAATTTGAAATACGTTGAATAGTTGTGAAAGAAAGAAAACAATTTATTTTATTTAAAGAGTGGAGGATTAATCGCCCGCTTCCCCTATTTAATTATCAAAAGAACCCCATAATTAATCTGAGATTCGCCTTCTTATAATGAATATACATCCAAAATTTGAAGCAAATCGGATGATTCTGCGTTAAAAAGCCATTTATTTAATTTAAGGGAGTTTATCCCCCGTTCCCCCTCTATACATAGCCATTAAACCCATAAAACTATTCAGGAATTCACTTTATGAGAAAGATCCTATATCCGAAATTTGAAGTACATCGGATAAGTGTGCATAATTTTTTAAAATCTAATTTAAGGTGGGTATAGTAATCACCCGCTCTCCTCTTTAATTACCAATAGAACCCCATAACTAATCAGAAATATGTCTTATCATAATGAACCCATGTCCAAAATTCAAAGCAAATCAGATAATTCTGCATAAAAAGCCATGTATTTAATTTAAGAGGGGTTTTCTCCATCTCCCCTTTATACTTAACCATTAAACTCTTCCGGAATTCACCTTACCAGAAAGAAGCTATATTTAAAATTGAAATACATGGGATAATTCTGCATAAAAACATATTTATCTAGTTTGAGGGGGAGAATTGCTCGTCCCCCCCCTTTATAAGCAGAAGAATACATAACTAATCTAAGATACGTCTTGTCATAATGAACTTATGTCCAAAATTTTAAGCAAATCGGATAATTATGCGTAAAAAGCCATTAATTTAATTTAAGAAAGGTTATCCCCCGTTCCCCCTCTATACTTAACCCTTAAACTCCTAGAATCTTTTCACGCATTTTATACTATACATAAATAAGCCTTATGGAAAAGATCCTATATGCAAATTTGACACACGTTGGATAATTCTGCGTAAAAACCCATTCATCTAATTCAGGACGGATGGGGTTGCATTAATCGTCCGTTCCCAAAACTAATCAGGCAAGCGTCTTTTCAGGATGAACGTATATCCAAAAATTTAACCAAAACAGTTAATTCAGCATGAAAAACCCATTTACCTAAATTATGAGCCCCCCCACCCCCCTCGAAGCCCCTTTCATACTTAACCAATGAATCCCCAAAATCAATAATAAATCCCTAAAATCAATAATAAATCCCCAAAATCAATTCCTTGTCACTTTTTTTCCGGTAACTTTTTTCCTTGTCACTTTTTCTCCGTGTCACTTTTTTTCGCTTTTGTAGTTTATGTCTCTTTTTTCCGATAACTTTTTTCCGGTCACTTTTTTTCCGTTTACCGACCATAGAATCAAGCTGGTTTCTAATGTGAAACTTTCTGAATAATTCTTAAGGTGTCGGCATAAAATTGGCAGACCTGGCAGGATAGGATTTTGATAGAATTAGGAATCGAATTCAGTTTTTCCATTTCGTTTTTGTTATAAATAAATTACTTATTGACATTACCGCAACAAAATTACAACCAGCAAATTTCCACCTTTCCCTAAATTTCGCGCTCGGAAATTTTGGTCAAAACGCCAACTTTAACATTATTTTCTGAAATGTTTTTGCCTTTATTAAATAAATTGAAAACGCCATTCTATTATATAATTTTTATTAAGAATTTCACGTCTCGTTCATATGTTTCATATGTTAACAATTTCGTATGTTTTTGAATAATAAAAACGAATTCAGAAAAGCCTCAAAAACTAACTCCTTTGGGCTTGAGAACAATCATAAGTTCCGTAAATATAATAATAAGTATAAACATTTGATTTTTTTTCAATTCAGTGTGTAAAATTACGTACGTAATTTCTAACATTTAGTGCGTTAGTAAGAAAAAAAATAATAATGCTTCATTTTACATTCTAAGAGCAAAAGTGTAGTCAAAATTAGCAACACTAAATCTCTATAAATACTTGCTGAATATAATCTATTCATTATTATGTCTCACAAGCAAGAACTATCTATGAATCTTGCAGCAACTGGGGTAGAAACAGCTTTACGTCGTCTGCGTAAACAATGTTTATTTTTTTGCCAAGTTCTTTTCCCGGCATTTCCCTAGGATAATTAACATCCTCCCTACAGAATTTCCCTTGCTCGATACTCAGTCTGACCCCTATTGAGCGAAAGGACCTTAATGATTTCTTCTTCCGCCTGTTGGAGGGGTGGAAGTTTTCGGGATAACGATAATCCCAACCCCGTATTCTTCAACATTTATTTTCTTGGGACTACGGTAATCCCCCCGGAAGCTAAAGGTTAAACTAACAAATTGGAAATAACTCAAAAAAACTCCTGACATCTTAAATAACAATCATGCATGATTTTAGTTTTCAAATAGCTGTCACCATTTGAAAGTTATTACATTTTTTAATGAGCCAGTTAATTTAAGGTCAATGGTATATAAAAATCAGTGAATTAAAAATAAAGTACTTCTAAATTAGAGGTAGTAATGAAAGCAAAGGGAAATTTAAATGGAAAGGAAAAATAAAATACAAGTGATTATAAATACATGTTATAAATAGCTCTTTTTACACTTTACACTTTGATCTTAGCCAAAAGGACAAGAAGCGATAATAGATCTTTTTATTTTGAAAACAAAAAATAAACATGAGAATATATTTCATGCCTACATATTCTCCTGCAACCTCCTCTTGACGTGTAATAATGACAATATTAATAGTTTGTTTCCCATCAATTTTTGGTTGTTATTTTAATTATCCTCATATTATAGAATACCAAGTTATCTTGCATAATTTGTCTTGAACCATGCTGTATAAAAAGATGCTTGCCAATTTTTACGCTATTCTGTTATCATTAACATGTAATAAAAAAAATGTTGCCTAATTAAATCGGTGTTTTCAGCAATTAAAATATATAAATATATAGCTATGTACTAATTTTAAAAAATTCAAAACGATGTCATAATTTATATTTTATACACTAGGGAGGGGGGCCCGCCCCCCTGCTCGCTACTCTCGCCAACCCCCCGCGTAATCGCTTCGCGATTCCCAGTTATAGGCTACCCCTACTTGCTGCGCTCGCTAATACCCCATGGAATCGCTTCGCGATACCTTATTTTCCATACACTCAATTTTGGAATTCCTCTGATAAACGTACACTTATTAAAATACCGAGCATTAATTATCCATAAAAAACAGGAAAATCTACCAAAATAGCAGCATAAGGGAAAAAAAGGGAAGTGTACTCTTTCCAAGTCCACCCGAATCGGAGCCCTTTCTTGATTGGTCTTTTCGACTCATGGAAGGTGTGGTCCACCCGGACGCGTTATTTCCGGAAACTTTACACATTAGCATCATTCCAGGAGTCATTCCTGGAGATTTGTTTAAGGCTAGTTTTTTTTTTTTTTTTTTTTTTTTTTTTTTTTTTTTTTTACCATAGAAAGACTACTTTTAATTGAATGACATGGAAGTGTTGTTATTTTTTGAATTAAAATACTATCCCGTTTAATATACCACGCTTTTTTAATAATTTTTTTTAAAATAAAAAATATTATAAGTTTTATCATGTAATTTTATTTACAAATAATATGGTTAACCATCACAAAATTACCAAAATTTTAACTCACTAAATAAAAATTATTTTAAAGTATGTCCCGGAACCCTGAAATAGTAAAATATGCTGTATGAACTTCAAAATTTGCACTGTTTTACTTAAAAGATTATTAAATTAATTAAAAAGATGCTGCATATTATTTATAACTTCTGACTACTTTTACGCTTTTTCAAGCTCATCGTCAAGGAATTATTTAATTACTTTTTAAAATAAATTTTTAATTTTTTAATAAATTTTTAAATTTTTAATTACTGTAACTTAAGTGCTGTTTATTTAGGTAAATACATTACTTCGACTTTTGATAAGGACAGGGCCAATAATTATTTATATAACTTATATTTGTATAAAAAATGCATTTGATAAGTATTGTTTGTACAAAAGTACTTCTGAAAATAATCAGCAATTACATGTTATAAATTTTCTTTTTAGAAAAGATTGAAAAAGCTGACGAAATTTTAAATAAAATGCATGTTTAGGTAGATTTCGTATGAAATATTAAGTAGATTTCGGATGAAATATTAGGTAGATTTCTTAGGTAGATTCTCTTATAGGTAGAATACTACCTATTGCGGACGCTCCCATGTTGGAATTTCTGAAAACATTTTTCAAATCTACACCGATCACGGCCCCCGGACCCCGAAACTACCATTAGTAAAAAAGTTATATATATATATTACAAATTTTAATTTTTTTCGCCAAAACTAACCTTTATACTATATTAATTTCCTTATAATAATATTCCGTACTTACTTCAACTTATTAAATCAAAATCTTGTTTCTAGATTTAATCTGATAATCTTTATGGAAACGATATAAATTCTTAATTCGCCTTAAAAAACATTATTTCAAGTATGCGTAAATTTAAAAAGATGGCTAGCAAAAAATTCGTAATTAAACTTTATTTCTTAATATTCCAAATAAAACTCATTTTTTCTATGTTTTTATCAATTCTTTTTAAGAAAGTCTTATTAAATTTATTCCAAAACCATACCTTTCAAAAAATATCATAATTTTATTTTATCTATTTATATATTTTCAATGAGTCAACATTTGATATTGTGCATATAAAAAAATTCATTTCTTTTCTTTTTCTCCTAAAATTAATCGTCTATAAAAATCGTCTGCCTAAGATATTTAAAATTATGAGTCGATTATAAATTGGTTAAATAATATTTTTTTAAATAAAATTGTTGTCTGTCAAATAGTAATCTAGACTCTGGGTATGAGTTATGTTTACATAAAAGAGTGATGGTTTGAGACTAAAGAATGTTCTAGAATTTTCTTTTTAGATTTAAAAAGGGAGGAAGCCTCGAGAGGTGGTAAGAAGAAGGATTCTTGGGTTCTTTCTTCCATGAGTACGGCTGGATATAGTAAATGATAGAATATTTTTTGGATGTTTCGGTAAAAGATCCTCTGCAAAAGGAGCTTTTCTCTCTATTATAGCTGCAGTTTAATAAAATGAACTTGCAGCAGCCAAGGAGTGACTTATTGGATCTTCTACATTTTTTTTTTATTTTTTTTTTCTCGCTGGCCATGACTTCTGTGCGGATAAAGGGAAACCTGGTGATGATGTTTCTGTCCCCCTAAGTTTAAAATGTCACATACATGTATATATATATATATATATATAACTGTTTTATGGACACGATAACTTATTTAATTTCTTCTGCACAGATCTCTTCCAAACTCATACATAAAATCAAAGGGCATAAAATCTCGGTCGAGTTCGTTAATGGGCAAAATCGGACCAAGGGGGTAGAAGTAGGGAGGGGTTTTGTGAAAACCGAAAAACCCCCATAACTTTTTTGTTAAAATATATACCGAATCAGTTTAAAGTTTATATTACATCTAAGAAATAGGCCAAAAAATTCTGCATAGCAGATTTTTGACAAAATTAAAAATGGCCTCAAGGGGAGCAAAAATAGGGTTTTCGGAAGTCAAAAATTCACAACTTTGTCAATTCTCAAGATATCAAATTCAACTATTTTTTTTTTTATATAAATGCTCTTAATATTATCTAAAACTTTTGTATTAACAAGATTTTCATAGAAACAACTCTTATTGCAAAAAAAGGAGTAGAAGAAAAAATCTAAAATCCATAACTTCGTCAATTCTTAAGATATCAAATTCAAATAAATTTATCATACACCTTCTTAATAATATCTTCAACTTTTATACTGTTACTTTTATTAAGCTTTTCATAGGACCAATTATTATATCAAAAATAAATTAAACAATATTAGGAATTGTGGAAAAAAAATATCAATTCCAAACTGCTTATATTCTCACTCATTTTATTCTCAAACTCATCCAATTGGCAGATTTTCTTCTTTAGGAACTATATAATGTGGCGTATTGGTCAGTTTTTTGATAAAGGCAGACAATATTTCAAAAAATGCCATGAAAATGGCATAGAGATCAAAGTTTCCTGAAGCGATCGTGATTGAAATTTGAAGAAGTATTCAAATAACAAATTGCTTATTTTATGACTTATTTTTAAATCCAATTTTGCTCTCAAATACTTTTAATTCACAGGTCTCCTTGTTTAGAATTTGTATAATGTGCCTAGTTGTACAGGTTTTTGATAAAGGCAGAATATATTTTTCTAAAATGCTGTGAAAGTGGGCAATTTGAACAAAATTTCCCTATTCTATCGACATTGAAGAATTGAGGATGTATTCAAATGAAAAATTGCTTATTTTATGACTCATTTTTAAATTCAATTTTACCCTCAAATGTATTCAACTGACAGTTTCTCTTATTAAGGAACCATATAATGTGCATTATTGGTGCATTTTTCCATAAAGTCATAGTATATTTCAAAAAAAAGGCTGTCAAATTGGGCATTTGTGTCGAAGATCGCTTAAGATGATTCTGATAAAGAATCTCTTACAGAAAAATGAAATTAAAAGTTGTTCAAAAGTGGCCAACTACAGTTGTCAAACAGGGTTTATCTCTAATCATATTTTATTTTTTGTTGGCGAAATGAGCACGTAACTTCAAAATCTACCTCCGCCTATAGGCCAAGCCGACAGGGATTTTTTTTATTTGTTACATCTTTTTAACAATTTTCATCAAAGTTGAAAAGTGTTATTGCTTTCGGTTTGTCTGTCCGTCTGCGTTCTAACTCTCGTAAATATTTTCTGATTGCCGTAAATTTTTTAGATGTTAGTGCTGTTTACTCTACCACAAACCATAATGAAAATGAAGTTTCTCCATGATTATTTTATTTACAGGAATAGTCGAAAGATTTTCGTTACATTACGGCTTATGGGAAAAAATCCTTTCTAATGAATTTTAAAGGTGTTACAGCCTGTCAAACATATTCAAATTTGTATGCTTTTGTGAAATGCACTAAAATATGCATTCTGTAAACTATGCAGTGAAAATAATAGGTATTATTCATTTACAGGTCTACACAAATCCATTTCATTTCGCAATAATAAATGCAGAAATTGCTTGCGACATATTTAAGCTGCGTTAAACGATTTCATATATTCTAAAATTTATATATGCCATTGAGGCTTAATATGAAATGACCTATATGACCCATTTACAAGGCGATGCAAAAGATTTGAAGTAGTATATTCTATCCGAAGTACTGTATATTATCGATGACGGCTAATGGATGTATGAAATGTATTTTTATTTATGATATGCTCTTTTAAATTTTACTAAATGTATGTATATTATATGGTATGCATAAATGCTATAGTTGAAATACAGGGTTACGCAAAAGAACTCGTAAAGGTTACGGAATATGAGCGTAATTTACTTAAATGTGGTTTTTAAATAAAGCATGCATTTTTATGTTGAACTGCTTTCAGTATATTAAGAAATGTTTGTAGAACATAAATAAAATAATATACAGGTTCACGCAAAGAATTGGATACATAGATGTCTATGAATTATAATTTCTAATAATGTGATTTCAGCAGTTTTAAGAGTGTTATAAATTAAAATAAATTTTAGCTAAATATCGGCGTGTAAAAGTATCGGCGTATGAAAGTACTAGGTAAACAAATGAGAAATCAAAAACAGGGCTGCTAAAAAGTATTGGAATACATATTGACTATGGACAGTAACACCTTATTTCTCTAAATAATGAAGTTTTGTTAAATATTTCTGAAGTATTGGAAAGCGTTTCATAATATACGCTTAACGCATGATTTTTCGTACCTGTTTCCTATTTTAGTCACATTTTAAGTAAAGCATTGAATTTTAAGTGTTCATATAATACGGAGCCCCACCAGTGGCCGCGAGGTTCTGACCTCCAAACTGGTAGACGGTAGGTGCTGGGTTCGAACCCAATCGCGACCGTCGGCCTAACCGTTCGAAGTTTTCCGTGGTTTTCCTCGAACCTTGCGTAAATACGGGTTAGGTTCTCTTAGAAAGACCCCCACGGAGGGCAACCCACCCCATAAGGCCTGTATCCCAGTAGCGTAGATAATCGGCCGACAAAAATACACCATCATATAATACGTTTTATGTTTGAATCAAGGTAAAAATATTGCATTTTGTCCTATAATATTATTTGTTTAAATGCTGTTTATATACAGGGTGATTCTAATTTTTTTACAATAAAAGAGGGGTGATAGTACACATCAAGACGAACAATATTAAATGGGAGACCAAGGGTCCAGACGTTTTCCAAAGGAGATAGCAATCATTAAAGTTTAGGGACCAAAATTTCAAATAAACATAAAAAACGGAAAAATCGGTCGATTGATTTCCGGTTTTCACAAAAATTATTCTTTAAGTCGGCATTTTCTTGAGATTAAATTAAAAAGATAAATTTAAAAAAAGGCCGATAGAGGCGCTTTAGACTTTAGAGTAACGAACAACTATTTTTGCCGGTATATTTTGCATCTCATTAAATGTTTTCGTAAGCTTAGAATGAAACTTAAATTTTGATCTCAAAATCTGAAAAGTTGGGAGTGGTTAAGTAACACAAATTGAACTGTGTTCAGAGGGTGAAAATTTCAAATGATTATGAAAAACGGAAAAATTTGATCATTAATTTGTTGTTTTCATTAAAACTATTCTTTATATAGGTATTTTCTTAAAAATAAATTATAAAGATATATTTCAAAAAATGTCGATAGGGGACGCTTTAGACTTTGGAGTAACGAACAACTATTTTTTGCTGTTATTTTTTGCATCTCATTAAATATTTTCGGAAGCTTAGACTTAAACTTAAATTTTGAATTCAAAATCTGAATATTAGGGATTGATTAAGTAGCACAAACTGAACTGTGTTTAAGGAGGCGGGGAGGTTCAAATTTAAAATAATTATAGAAAATGGAAAAATTGGTCGATTCGTTTGCGGTTTAAAATAAAACTATTCTTTAAATCAGTATCTTCTTAAAAATAAATTTTAAAGATAAATTTAAAAAAATTCCGTTAGAGGGCGCCTTAAACTTCAGAATAGACAACAATTAATTTTAATCATTATTTTTTGTTTCTAATTAAATGCTTGCAAAAGCTTATTAAATGTTTTCGTAAGTTTAGATTTAAACTTAAATTTCGAACTCAAATTCTAAATCGTTGGGAGGGGTTAAGAAGCGCAAACTGAAGTGTTTTTAGGAGTTAAAGTTTAACCCTCCCCTCTCCTCGAACACAATTCAATTTTTCGCTACTTAAACACTCCCAACGATTCGGAATTTGAGCCCAAAATTTAAGTCTATGCATTTGAAAGCACTTAATGAGATTAAAAAAAATAACGGTTAAAAATAGTTGTAAGCTATTTCAAAGTCTAAGGCGCCCTCTATCGTCATTTTGTGAAATTTATCTTTAAAATTTATTTAAGAAAATGCTAATTTAAAAATTAGTTTTAGCGAAAACCGCAAACGAATCGATCAATTTTTCCGTTTTTTATAATAATTTTGAATTTGAACCCTCTGAACACAATTCAGTTTGTCTACTTAACCACTCCCAAATATTCAGATTTTGACCAAAAAAATTAAGTTTAAGTCTAAGCTTACGAAAATATTTAATAAGATGCAAAATATAACGACAAAAAAAGTTTTTCGTTACTCCAAAGTCTAAAGCGCCCTCTTTCGGCATTTTTTGAAATTTATCTTTATAATTTATTTTTACGAAAATACCTACATAAAGAATAGTTTTAGTGAAAACCGCAAGTCAATCGACTGATGTTTCTGTTTTTTACAATCATTTGAAATTTCAACCCTCTCAACACAGCTCAGTTTGTGCTACTTAATCATTCCCAACTATTCAGATTTTGAGCTCAAAATTTAAGTTTCAGTCTAAGCTTACGAAAACATTTAATGAGATGCAAAAATACCGCCAAAAATAGTTCTTCGTTACTCCAAAGTCTAAAGCGCCCTTTATCTGCATTTTTTGAAATTTATCTTTATATTTTAATTTCAAAAAAATGCCGACATAAAGCATAGTTTTAGTGAAAACCGCAAATCAATCGACCGATTTTTCCGTTTTTTATGTTTATTTGAAAATTTGGACCCTAAACTTTAATGGCAGATATCTCCTTTGGAAAACGTTTGGGACCCTGGTCTCCTATTTAATATTGTTTGTCTTGATGTGTACTATCACCCCTCTTTTATTGTAAAAAAAATTTAGAATCACCCTGTATACATAAGAACATTTAAATTGTAAATAGAGATGTTGATGCAATTACTTTTAAAATATTAAAATACTAATTAATATTGCTGAATAGTGGGCATCATAACTGTATGCATCATCTGTTCCTGCTTTTAAAATACCCGGGGTATCATTAAATTTAAATGAAAATTATGATATTATTAATAAGGTCTAATTTTAAATTTATTTTAGTTAATATTGAAATGCTTTGAGTTTTGAAAAGAAAAGTTGTTAAATACGTCACTGTTTATGAATAAACGAGTTCGTTTTTAAAATAAATAAGTAATATTTAGAGACAACTTTGCAGGATTTAAAATATCTGCTATTTGCTGAGTAAATGTTTAAATACTTTATTATTAAAAGCTTTTGTACGTAATATATCAATATTCTAGAAACATTAGAAAAAGGATATTAACACATACTTACAAAATTAATCATAAGCAATTCGAATCCTCACGTTATTATCTTATTTAATATTTGAATTGCATTTTAAATATATAATGAATCATGGAAAATATGATTATAAATATACGATATATTTGCAATTATATTATTATGCAAACATACCTAAAACTTTTAAGCGTGTGAGGTGTTATCAAATGTAAATAATTTAATTATTTAACAAAAAAATTCTATCTATTTAATTTTTATTCTGTTTTAATATATGTAATTTATAAATATATTAAATTTTAATTTAAAATAAAAAATAACTATAGCTATAAATATATTTGTGCATCAATTTTTCTTTTGTTTTTAGGTGCGTTTGTAATTCTGTAAATAGTACGTATCACCTGTAGTCGTCAGTGAATCCATCAGTCTGTCGTATATATAAACGCAAAAACTACTCAATTTAATCGTTGGAAATCTAAAATATGTAATTATTACATCATTTTGCCGAGTCATTTAAAATTTTATGAAAATCGGATGCATAGTTCAATAACAGGGTCTTTCAAATCTATTCCGTTACATTACGATCTATGGAAAAAAAATAATTTCAAGTGCATTTTAAAGATGTTACACTCTTTCGAACACAATATAAATCACCTGTATCTATGAAATACATAGTAAAATATAGATTCTCTTCTATCTATGCTCCAAAGAATATTTTTTTTTAATATACACAGCCACACAAAGTGCTCTGTTACGTAATGATATAGGGTGGACATTGTTTGGGGAGTATTTTAATTATAATAAACTACTTCACATTTTATGAAATTGATATACGTTGCTAAGATTTACTACAAGTTAATTCTTGTATAATAGAAAGCATTTAATATTTACATGGACACACAAATGATTTCAAATCCTTTATTATATCGGAAGTATTATATATTTTAAAAACTTCGGTAAAGTACGAACGCAATTTATTTGCTACGTCTGATGTGCAATTTCCGTCTTGTTTTTAACTGTTGTAAACCCTTGTTGTATATTTAAAAAGTATATTAGATAAGGGAAGATGGGGATACTTGAGCCATTTTTAAAATTTTAACTATTAAATTTTTTTTTAAATGCCTTAGAAAAAAATAAAATATTGAAAATAAAAAATTTATATTTTTTCTTCAACTGAAAACCACTTTCAATTAATTTTGAACTATTTTTCTATGTCTAAGTAATTTTTACTTTTTGTTTTACATCGTGGCTCAAGTATCCCCATGAGGGGAGGATACTTGAGCCATGGTGAAGGGATACTTGAGCTATAGTTAAGGGATACTTGAGCCATGGTGAAGGGATACTTGAGCCAGAACAGAAAAATACCTACAAAAGTAATTATTTTTATTTTTTTGCAAAACATTTTACAGAATGATAAATTATGATTCATAAAGTCCTTCAAAACCAATTGAGAAAACAAAGCTAGTAATACGATCATTTTTTGTCGTTAGAACTGGTGGTCGAAGGATCATTTAAACTTGAGTTATGTCGATGGTAGACACATCCTCAGTTCAGAGCCATTTAAATTTGGAATATGCAATTCTTCAGGCAAATTTCATTTTCAAAATATTAAGCACTTGTCCAACAAATCTTTTTACAGTTTTCTTTCCGGCATATTTTATTAATAACCAAACATCAATAGAAGGTTTTCTTTTCATATCATCAGCATCATTGACAGAATTTTCCTCTAATGATATTGTCGAACTCATGCTTTTAATTGATTAGCTGTCGGAATCTAAGCCAGGTTTATCTTTTCACTATTTCAAACACTTTTTTTATTTCACAGAAAAAGATTTGTCTTCCCGTTTGGCTCCATGCATTTAAGTTTGAACTGTGATTTTTGTTGCGTTTCTTGTTTTTTGTGCGCTCTTTTTACTCATTCTTCTTGAAATTTCTTAGTTAAAAAATGTTACAGCAACAGAGGTTACAATTTCAATATAAAATATTAATCTTAATATATCATATTAAAAATAAATATTTTAATATGTTGGAACTAACTAATTAAAGTATTAGCGATTATAACCTTTAAAACAGTTTTAAAAAGTTACTTAATTTAATAAAAGTTAAATTAAAAACTATGTTTACATTTATCTGGACAGGCTATTTTGTTATTAAAATTGAAAAATTAAATGGATATTTTCATTAAAAAATATAGATTTTTAAACATCTTTTAGGTCGCTATTATTTTAAGAAAAAAAAATAAAATGAAAAATTATTCTCCCTTTTATCCAGAAAAAAAGCTATTAGTGATTATAAGGATGTAATTTTTTTTTGTTTGTTTCACCCATGTCTAATTTCCTACTGGGGAAGGATGAGCCATGGCTCAAGTAACCTCAATCTCACTGGCTCAAGTATCCCCACTATCACTATTTTTGTTTATCAGAGTTTCTCTAAATAAAGCATGCAGCTATTAGAACTATTTTAGATTCAAAATACAATTGAAATTATACTTATTAAATTTATGTATACAGTTGCAACTTTAAACAAAACTTTGATTACAAAAAAAATAAAAAACAGTGCACCTAAATATTTACTTCAGATAGGGAAAAAACAACTATTAATCACTATACTTTCAAAATGGTACCAAGGTGTGGGATTTCTTTTCTACATGTTCAGAACTATAAATATGTTACTAAATATGTTACCAATTTTAGAAAGAGAAATTAAACATCTATAGAGATAATAGGAGTAGCTCAAGTAACCCCTATGCTCAAGTATCCCCACGCTCCCCTACTATATTTTTCAAATGTCATCACAAGATAAATAAGATATATCACCTTCTGGCTGAAAGATATTGAATTCACTACCATGGAATTCTCAATACATAACTAAACGAATTTTCACGAGCGGCAATAACTAACAAAAGTCAACATTGCAGAAAATTACGAAAGAAACATCCCAGCAAACACAGATTTGTCAAAAAAGTCACTATGTGATGTCAAGTTTATCATGATTGTCAAGTACATCGATTTTCATGTACCATTGCGACATTTTTTAATGATAAAATAATGTTATATCGTATAAGTGATGTCAATATAGTGTAAGACAGGCGATATTAATTCGAGGCCCTGTAAAATCGTTAAATACTGTTATCTGTCAACTATCCCACACATGACAGTTGTTTAGCATGCCACTAATGCATGCTCCCTATGGTGTAAGTTTGAGACCATAAATATGATAAGGGGGTAGCGGGTTAAGGGGGGTCTGGCGGCCCCCACCGAATCTGGTAAAATCGTTCCAAAAATCTTGAAGAGGGTCGAAAAACAAGCAGTATAAACTTTTTACCGACATTACACCCCCAAACGAAAACACAGTAATGGCGAAAAATATGATTTTTTGTGATTTTTATATTTTTCAACCAGTTTAATTTATTTTTAAACGGTTTAAACGAAATTAAAAATTTGTTTTGAATGTGTGGAAGTACCCTGAATTTTTTCAGATTTTTTGGTCAAGTAAAAACATGTGAATTTTAGGTTTAAATGCGAAAAAATCGTGGAAAACGCGTCATTTTCAAGATTCAACCCTCTAATTTTTAGGGTTGTTTTCATTTTCCCGAGGGGTGCTGTATAGTATAGATAGCGGCAATTGTCCTCTTTCAAATGCAGGCAACTGGACTCACTTTGGTCAATTTTGGTGAGCGGGGCGATTTTTTGAAAAAAACTCGAATTTTCAACTTTCGGTAAATTACGGCGCGTACTTGGTATAATGCGTCTTTGCTATAAAAAAAATACATCTCTATAGGGGTTTTTGAGGTCGCTGATCACGAATTTGATGTCAAAAAATTTTTTTGACAACAAATTCACCCATAAATATTTATTAACACAGGTTTGATAATGTAAAAATATTAATGAAAGATTTGAAATGCGAAGTTCAATCGAGGCACATAAGTCGGAAAAAAACAGGTGTTACGGAAAATACGTTCTTAACGCTATTGGAAGAAGTGGTATAGAAGAATACGTATGCGATTGTGCGAATAGCCTCAGAACTGTCGGTTGTTGTGCCCATGTGGCCACTATCATTTACTTCTTAGGGCATGCGAGATATTTGTCGCGAATTATTCGTCCAGCACAGATTCTCACAAATCTTTTCTTTGTTCAAAGCGTTGAACCTGTTATTGAAGAAGATAGTGACGAGGATTAAAACTGTAAAATTGTTAACTTAGCTCTGTAAAAAAGTATTATGCTATTTTATATTACTGTGTGACTATTACGTAAGCTTGAATAAAATATGATTCATACCAGAAAATATAGTTTCATTGATTATATTAGTTGAACACGATATTAAAATTGTTTAAATGCTCTGATTCAATGATATTTTTTACATTATCAAACCTGTGTTAATAAATACTTATGGGTGAATTTGTTGTCAAAAAATTTTTTTGACATCAAATTCGTGATCAGCGACCTCAAAAACCCCTATAGAGACGTATTTTTTATAGCAAAGACGCATTATACCAAGTACGCACCGTAATTTACCGAAAGTTGAAAATTCGAGTTTTTTTCAAAAAATCGCCCCGCTCACCAAAATTGACCAAATTGAGTCCAGTTGCCTGCATTCGAAAGAGGACGATTGTCGCTATCTATACTATACAGCACCCCTCGGGAAAATGAAAACAACCCTAAAAATTAGAAGGTTGAATCTTGAAAATGACGCGTTTTTCACGATTTTTTCGCATTTAAACCTAAAATTCACATGTTTTTACTTGACCAAAAAATCTGAAAAAATTCAGGGGACTTCCACACATCCAAAACAAATTTTTTATTGCGTTTAAACCATTTAAAAAGAAATTAAACTGGTTGAAAAAAATAAAAATAAAAAAAATCATATTTTTCGCCATTACTGTGTTTTCGTTTGAGGTTGCAATGTCGGTAAAAAGCTTATACTGCTTGTTTTTCGACCCTCTTCAAGATTTTTGGAACGATTTTCCCAGATTCGGTGGGGGCCGCCAGACCCCCCTTAACCCGCTACCCCCTTTTCTAGCGCGTCATCGATAAAGCATCGATATCCTGCCATGTTATTCGTGTATAACTTTGTCAGTGAAAAGTGGCAACAGTACATCGCTGGAGAATTGGAGGGAATGTTGCAATGGCGGCTACCGGCGAGCGGATCTGTGTTGTGTGTATTCGATTCGAACGATCGGGTTTGTGGAGCACATGGCCATGGTTTTACTTTAAATATAAAAGGTAAGTGCTTTACTAAATACTAGCATACCCAGCCCGCTTCGCCGGGCTTAATTTGAAGGTTTATTTAATAATTTATGTGTATGGTACGCTTCTCTCTCAGCTGGCGACGGATCCCCCGGTGACTCTACGCTTCTCTCTCAGCTGGCGACGGATCCCCCGGTGACTCTCCCCGGACCATCGGCACTCCACGTGCGTCGGGTGAGCGTCAGAACAAACTTTCAGCATATACATATGGGTGGTTGTACTTGAATGCACAGACCTGCGCGTTTTTTTCTATCTTGCTTTTATACCTCTGGACCGAGTTGGCGCATTGCCAAGATTTGCTTCCTCTGGACCGAGTTGGCGCATTGCCAAGATTTGCTTCCTCTGGACCGAGTTGGCGCATTGCCAAGATTTGCTTTCCCCTGTGCCTCAATCAATTAATTAATTATCCTCAGAATTCCTTTTATTTATAGAGATTGTTTGTATTGTTATTTCATTTTATCATTAAATTGAATTTTTAAATATTGTAGATGTGAGTTACAAAAATGTAAACTAATGTTTACATCTACAGTTAGGCCTGCTTTAAAATTAATAGCAAAACAAGAATTTCTCAAACATTTTTCACCGAATAGCCTAAAAATTAGTTGGCGGACAATATCGGTTATTATTTTTTTTTTTCCTTGCGGCCTACTTTGTAAAAAGTAAAAGTTATGTTAAAGTGAATGCTCCAGTTTTAGCCACATTTAGAGAAAAGTTGAAGCAGAATTTTATAACTTATTGACTGATTAAAGCATATTAAATCATAACAACATTCTTAAGTAAATGGAATTGCATTTCTGTTAATTATAATAACTTTTTATGGAATATTTCAGGTTGTGAGTAATAATTCATTAAGTAATTTGTTTCAATTTGTACTAGTTTTGGACACCTCAATATCATGTAGTTTAATAAACATTTTAATTGATAATAAGTTAAAATTAAGCATTTTTATGCAATATCTATTTTACCACACATATATTTGTTTGCTGCATTGAGAGAATTTTGCAAATTTTTTTTATATCTACCCTTCGTTGTATAAAATAAATATATAATTAAACATAAAAAAAATAACAGGGTTCATACTCATCATGGGAATGTGGGATTCCTGGGGAAATCATGGGATAAATTTCAGGTTGTAAATATCAGGGGATGAATTTTAGGTTGTAAAAATTAGGGGAATCTCAGGGGATAATGCAAAAAATTTTCCAAACCTGGGAAAAACCTGTCAAAACGATAGTCTATTCTGAGAAATTGGGGGCAGTTGTTACTGTTTGTGTGCTTTATTGTCCAGCGTCGAAACTAGTCTTTTTTTTGCACCCGGGGCAAACATGGATTTTGGAATCCCCCCCCCCACCACCACCACCACATTTATGCATTCTTTTATGAAACACACCAAACAAAATCTTAATTTGGTGCCCCGTTCACCTTCTGTTCTGGTAGCGCTGAGAGCAAACGCCCTTTCTGCCCCCCTCTAGTTTCGGCCCTGTTATTGTCATATGTAATATCAAAATGTCGTTAATTGTTGATATGTAAAAATTGTACATCCCGGGAAATATATCATGGAATTTTTCTTGGAAAATCAGTATGAACCCTAAATAAGTAAAATTACTTATGAAAGCAAATTTTCATTGAAATCGTACATTCTCAGCAAAGTATATTCAGTTTTTTAAGTCCGTATTTCTGCATTAGTAGCATATCCAGAAAAAAAAGAAGGGGGGGGGGGGCTAAGATTTGTTCTATATTAATGTACAGAAGTTTTAATACACTGGAGAATTCAGAGTTTGGGAGATTTTAACCCCCCGAATAACACTTTTGAGAGAAATGTTTTGGTGTGTGTGTGTGCGGGGGGGGGGGGGGGTTGATATTTTATGTTGTGTGTATGCAGTTAAGCTTTTTTTCTGTGAAAATTTATATTTTATCTCAACTGTAAGATAAAATTTTTACTAAAAAATGCAAGCTATTTTATGCCTAGATTTTTATTTTATTCATAATTATTATTTACTACTATTATATTTTTAATGTATGTATGTACTTTATGGGATTTCAAGTCAAAATTTATTATTTTCTGTAAATTATAAATAATGTCCAAATGTATTTAGCTTTATATGAATAAAAATAGACAAATGATATTGCATTTTTTTTCCACTCTAACAAAAATAAAGCAAAATTTTTCAACTAGAAATTTAAAAATTGTTTTGCTGATCCCACATGACCAGTGTCCTCACTGTTGCGTGCCATTGTGCCAAATTGCAATTATATTCTTCATTTGGTGAGTAAACAAGTGATTAGATTTGCAAAATTGCTAGTGCTCAATTTTTGCTTTTTCTTTTTCGTTTTTCATACATATATTTAATATTTGTAACGGATAGTTGAAATTAGATTAATAACAATCTCTGTCGCAGTTATAAAAACTTTGGTTATTTTAGAACATATTGAAAAAAAGGGAAAGTACATTAAAAGGTTAAACTTTCTGTGCTACATTGCGAATCTATTTTGCTAATATTTTTTTCATTTAGTGAATGATTTTTACTTTTTTATTAGTCATATTACTAACGTTGGTCAAATGTCAGCGAGAACACTGCACATGACTTATAGATGTATAATTATACTTCTTATAAGAAATCGTCAGCTAGACGCTAGACCTACATAATAAATCATAAAAAATAATTTCTTTTATTTATATCTATTTTCTTTTGAAGGCAAATACTAGCTAAGAAGTTATGATCTGTATAGGAAATTTTTCCAAATTAATATTCTGTTCTGAATATTTTTAATGTCACCGATTAATTGCACATTAAGAAAACTTTAGAGTCAATAATAATAAACATTTTTCTATTTCATTATTTGACATACATCAATATTGAAAACAAACTAAATAATAAAGAGGTATTCATTTTGTTAATGCTTTTTTCTAATAAAATAATGTGCTTTTTTGAGACAAGTATTTAAAATATAAAAAGGAAAACAAACTTATGAAAAAAAGAATCTTCACAAATTAAACACAAAGTAATTTGCAATTGCGCCAACAGAAATGTCATTTAAAAAATAAAACAAGTAGTTTTTATAAAAAAAATAAACGTAATTGTATATTTTCAAGGAAAATGTTAAAAAATAATTTGAAGTGTTAGCAATTTTCTTTCAGAAAATGTCAACAGGTAGAATCAAACTGGCCTGTAGGCGTTTATTCTACAGATTATTTGGATAAATATGCAAACTAGCTATTCAAATTATAGTGACCAAAAAAGTAACCAATCGCAACTATAATATAATCTTTCTAAGAAAAATAATTGTTTAAACTTAAACAAGTCACATTGATACTATGTTTAATTAGAAAACTGAATAAATCTGAAAATTTGGATTGATTTCCTATTCATTATGTTCAATGTTATATTAAAAAGTTGTGCAATAGTTTGTTTTTAAAAAATGGTCCATATTACAATCTTTTGTCCCAAATTGAGCTTATTTTTTCTTTGTGGTATGTTTTTAATAAAAGTTTTATGTAATACAGTTACACAAAAAAAAAAAAACATTAATTACTCTCATATAATTATTATGAACTTTTTTATTGTGTGTGGGGGGGAGAGAGGGGTGAAAATAAAAATATTTTTTAAAACTTTCTATAGGACATATTTTACTGCAAAATTCTTAAGAATTTATTCTTCTCAACTTGTTTCTCACGTATTGTTGTAGTCTTCTCGCTTCAGCTTGGATGCAAAAGTTTTTACTTTACAGATAAAATTTTTACTCGGAAGTCAGAAAGTACACATTAAGTCCTAAATAAAGTATTTTATTTCACAATATTTTATTTTATATCAAATATACTTTATCAGTATTGTAACATAATTAAAATTTCATTAAAAATATACTGAAATAAGAATATAAGTCATTTCATGAACAACAATCATGAATCACGAACTACTATTTTAGCTTTTAATCTTTCATTTCATTTTAATCATTAATATTATTTAATAAATAAAAATAAATGTAGAACAGAAGGTACTATTTGGTTATGTCAACCAATTTCGCCAAACTGATAGCCAAGTTATATACATATTGACATAATTTTTATATAAAAAGCGAGAAAAGAATAATTAGTAGAATATTAATAAAAATACAAATAAAAATCACTTGTTGACGTTTCAAACATTTGTATTGTATTTAATATCCAGAGTTTCCACCAGAGGGTTTCAGGGGGGCGCTCTGCCCCTCCTGCTCTTTAGTTTAAAAGATAGTGCCCCTCTTGCCCCTAATCCAGAAACTAGCACCCTTCTTGTCACTCATTCAAAAAAATAGCGCTCTTCTTGCCCACATTTGAAAAAACTCAGCCTTTGAGCGTTGATGCAGACGCACAGCGTAAATTATGCAAAAAATAGCTTTTATGCATCTTGTGAAACGCATAACTTCGTCAAAAAATTGTGGAAAAAACAGTAAATTTTGTTAAAAAATCGCGAAATAAGGACTAATTTCCAGTAAGATTTGCGAAAAAAATGGTTAATTTCGTCGGAAAATTCTGAAAAAGGCGGCGGCTTTCCTCGAAAGATCGTGAAAAAAAACAACAAAATTAGTCCAAAAATTGCTATAAACGAAAAAATTTTCAAACGATTCACAAAAGACTGAAAATTTCACAAAACACGGCAACTGTCGTAGAAAAATCGCAGTAAAAACAAATTCTCTAAAAAAAATCGCAAAAAACATCATTTTCTTTAAGAGATAGAAAAAAAAATGCAAATTATGTCAAAGGGGCACAAAAAGAAAAGTTAATCCCCAATAAGTGAATTTTTCTGTTCTAAAAACTGATTTTCGAACAGAAGCAACGAACAGCTTCAAAATTGTTCTTGCTTCTAAAGTGGATTTTCCTGATTCACAATCATTTTCGTGTGTAGAGAAAATTGCATCCGGGGCATAATTAGAGAAAAGGGGGGTTGATTCCACTCCTGTTACGAACTATGTGCTTTTTTTTTCGCGGCCCTTTTTTTAAATTTGTGTTTTTTCGTGTTTAAACGTGACAAAATTGACGGTTTTTTGAGATTTTTTGAAGAAATTTGCCATTTTTTGACATCTTTTAACAAAATTTTGTCCTTTTTTTTTTCGAGTTTTTTTATCAAAAACCTGCTGTTTTTTGTGATTTTTTAATTTTTTTTAAAGTAAAATCTGTCTGTTTTTTTTCCCTATCTTTTGACAATATTTGTCCTTTTTTTTTTTTTTTTTTTTTTTTTTTTTTTTTTTTGACAAAATGTTTGGATTTTTTTCTGGATTCTTTGAAGAAATGTCTGTATTTCCATGGTTTTTTGAACCTCTAGATTCAACTCTATAAAAAGTGCCCTTTTCAGAACAGTAGTGCCCTGCCTCTTTTTAAACCTGGGGGAAACTCTATAATATCTATGAATGTGACATTCATGATCCTCCTTTATTGGCATTTAATCTTATAGTTCAGGGATAATTTTTTGGTCAACAGGATAACCAGAGTTGTTTAATAGACGTGTGCAGAAAATTTTAGGAAGGAAACAATTTTTATTTTTGTAACTTTTTTTAGTACAGTAGAACCCCGTTAATCCAGATCTGCTTGATTAATTTTTTTTATTAAAGTTTGTGAAGCAATTTGGCCAATTTCCATAACATTAACTTGTTTCATCGTCGTGTTCTGAATAAAACAACTTTTTTCTGAAATCTTTTCAGAACAATACCATAAGCTTTCTTATTTAAACTGTTATTTAAACTACACCCAATGAATTACTTATGCTTAAGTGGATGTGTGGTGTGATCGTACGGCTCGCAAAAGGTATAGAAAACTGACGCAGCAAAAAATTACACGCTTACATCCAAAGATGACGTAAAAAATGCAAATATTAACCAAAGACTGCACGAATAACAAATTATGTCGATGAATCTAACAAAGAATGATAATTTCATGCATGATTTTTGTAAAAATGCAAATTTAGTGCATGAATTACATAAAAAATGTGAATTTTTTATGCAACTCATGTGCACATAGTAAACACAAATCAGTGAATTGTTCAAAAAATGCAAATTAGGTCCATGAATCATGTAAAAAAAGTGTGAATTACTCCATGAATCATGTAGAAAAATGTGAATTACATCATAAATCTCTCAAAAAATGCGAATTAAGTCCATAAATCACTTAGAAAATGCAAATTTCATCGACAGATCACTAAAAAAAAAAAAGAACCTACTCATGAATTGCCTAAAAATAGCAAATTACGAATATGAATCATGTAAAAAATGCGAATGATGTTCATGAATTGCATAAAAACACGAATTAAGTCCATAAATTGCTCAAAGAATGGAAATTTCGTCGACAGATTGTTCAAAAATGCAAATTAAGTACATGAATCTCATAAAAATAGTGAATTGTGTCTATAAAATTGTGTAAAAAAAAATGCAAGTTACGTTTCAGGAATCTGATAAAATATGAGAATTGCGTTCATAATTGCTCAAAAACATGAATTTAATCAACGGAATGATGCTCTGCATTAAAAATGCAAATTTATAATTTTATGAGGGTTTTTTTTTTCATAAATCGTTACAAAAATGCCAATCATGTCCTTAAATTGCTTAAAAAAAACAAATTAAGTCAATAAATCGCTCAAAATGCAAATTATGCCAACAGATTGCTCAAAAATGCAAATTTCATTAATAGATCGCTCAAAAGCTGCAAAATGCATCCATAAATCGCTTAAAAAATGTGAATTACATGAATAAATTGCTCAAGAAATGCAAATTTCATGGAGAGATCGCTCAAAAAACCAAAATACGTCCATGAGTCACTTAAAATATGCAAATTGCATCAATAAATCGTTCAAAAAAACACATCATTGACAAATCTCTTAAACAACGCAAATTATGGCCATGAATCACATGAATATAGCAAATCAGGTCTATAAAATCGCATCAAAACACAAACTATTTCATGAATTGCATAAAAAATGAGAATTACATTCATCAATCGCTCAAAAAACACAAATTTCAGCAACAGATTGTCCAAAAAACGTAGATTATGTCGACAGATCGCTCAAAAAATGCAAATTACGTCTATGAATCTCATAAAAATAGTGCATTACGTCTATAAGTCAGATAAAAAATGCGAATCATGTTCATAAATTACTCAAGAAAACCCCCTCTAATTTCATTAACAGATTGCTGAAAAAAGGCAAATTACATCCATGAATTGCATTAAAATTGTGTAAAAAATTTTAATTATGTTCATTAATCACATAAAAAACGTGAATTACATCCATAACTATCTCAAAATTCCTGAATTTTGTTGACATATCCTCAAAAAACGTAAATTATGACCATGAGATGCATAAAAAAATAATTGCATCCATTAAGCACGTAAAAAAATGTGAATTACGTTCATAAATCACATAAAATACGCAAATTTCATCCATGCCAAAATAATATAATACATAATTTTATTAAACATTAAATCGATTTGCAGCAATTTTTGACCCAATATTATGTGTGCAGAAAGTTTTTGGTTTTATACAATTCTAAGGGGTAAGCAAGTAGTGCCGAACAGAAATACCTATCTTTTGGATTTTACTCCTTGTATTTCTGTACCCATGAAATCGTTAATTCTTTCCTAAAGAAACTGACATGGAAAGGGAATCCATTTATGTGAGGTCGTTGTCCGATTACCTTATCACAAATCTGGCTGAAATCAGCATTTTCAAGGTACTACTTTACAAATATCAAATTGCTGCATTAAATAAATTTGTAGAAACTGATGAAGCAAGGTTGCAAATAGGATTTCTTCATTGATAAATTTCACAATTTTCTTCAAAGTTTCAACAGAATGTGTGTGTGGAGAGAAATCCAGTTTAGACCCCTTTGAGGACCTGAGATTTTTAACGATTCTGTGGTGAAATTTGGAGGTTTTTCACAATCTTTTGACACTTTTTTTGACAAAATTTGCAGTTTTTCTCGATTTTTTTTGTAAAATTAGCAGTTTTTTCTTTGTTTGCATTTTCCCACGATTCTTTAAAGGTTTTTGTGCTCTTTGTCATCCCTGGATGAAATTTGCATCCCCCCTTTACTATTTAACTATTTCACCGTCTGTCCCGACATAAGTCGGCAAGGGCGGATCCAGCCAAACCTCCAGGGGGGGGGGGGCACAACTTTTGACAGATGATTTAATGAAACAATTTTAAAATACAGTAAATCTTGTGAAAACGGAATTACGATAAAAAGTAGCAAATTTTGCCGATCGGGCATAAAAAAAATCGCGAAATTTATCGATTAGGCATGAAAAAATCAGGAATTTTGTCGATCGGACACGAAAAATCTCGGATTTCGTTTATCGGCAAGGAAAAAAATCTAATTTTTTTTATAATACTTGAAAAATTTATGTTCATAGGTTGTAGAAAAGTCGCCTGTTTTGTCTGTTTACCATGCAAAAAAATGCGAACTTCGTTGACCTGGCGTGCAAAAATCGAAAATATCGTCAACTGGACATTGGAAAATCGCGAGTTTTGTATATCGGCCCTCGAAAAATTTCGAATTTTGTCTATGTCTCAGAAAAACTGCAAATTTTGTCGATCGAGCACAAAAAGTTGTGAATTTTGATTAAGAATAAAAAAATTGCGAATTTTGAGTTGATATTGAACGTAAAAATTGCCAATTTTGTGAATCGGGGAAAAAATTATTGTGAATGTAGTCGATTGTCTTCGTAAAAAGAGCGATTGGGTACAAAAAACTCACGAATTTTGTAAATTTTTTTGAGCAAATACAGAGCAATAATGAGTTTCATCAGTTTATCGCAAGAAAAAAAATCAGATTTCATTAATTTACTGTGGGGAAAAAATGCAGATTTCATCAGTCAGTTAAGAATCTCTAATTTTATTGTTCGATACAGAAAAATGCATATTTCATGGACAAGAACAGAAAAAGGCGCAAACCTCATCAATTGGGCACGGAAAGATCCCGAATATGGTCGACTGCTTTCGTAAAAAGCATGAATTTAGTCTATCGGGAACGAAAAAATCGCTTTTGGTAGGGCACGGAAAATTTGCGAACGTTGTCAAACGGGAACGAAAAAGTCGCAAATATGGTCAATCAGTTTCGTAAAAAACGGATATACTGTTGATCTGGAATGAAAAAAAATCGCAAATTACGTTGATATGGCGAACAAAAATTGACAATTCCATCGATCGGGAAAGAAATTATCATATGGTCGATCGGATTCGTAAAAAGCATGAATTCTGGCAATCGAATACAAAAAAACTCACGAATCTTATCGATTTGGAACAAAAAATAGCTAATTTTCTCAATTTGGAACGAAAAATCGCTAATTTTGTTGATAGGGCACAGAAAAACCGCAAATTTTGTTGATGATGCGCGGAAAAATTAAATAAATCTTTGAGCGTCTGCAGAACAATTGTAAGTTTCGTCAGTATCGCGAGAAAAAAATCACGGATTTCATCAGTTTACGGCAGGAAAAAAATGCATAGCTCTTCATTCAATTAAGAAATGCGTATTTCTTAGTTCGTGTACGGAAAAATTCATATTTCATCGAACGAGAACGGAAAAAATGTGCTAATTTTGTGGATTGGGCACGAAAATCATGATTTTTTTCAATCAAGTGAAGAAAAATCGCAAATTTTGCAGACCATTTGTGGAAAAATCCTAAATTTCGTTGATCACACCCAAAAAAATCATGAATTTCATCAATAAAGCATGGAAAAATTCTGAATTTCGTGGTTCGGCTTCGAAAAAATTGCAAATTTCACCGATCGGGTGCAGAAAAATTCTGAATTATGTCGATCAGGCACGGAAAATTCGCGAATTTTCTCGATCAGTTTCGAAAAAAGCGCAAATTCTTTCGATTAGATGCTATTTTGCATTCCTGTTTTAGCACCTTTTATTTAGACTGTACAGTGTACATCCCTCTTTGAAGAGCTCCAGGGGGGTCATGACCCTTCCCCCTTAGATCCGCCACTGTAAGCTGGGGGGGGGGGGGTAAAAGTACTGTATTGCCTTACCTGTCGCCGGTTAAGTGGTTAACGAATGATGTTTTTCTGATGATCTGACAAAATTTGCACCATCCACCAATCCTCTGAAGAAATTCACAATTAACACGTTCGCTGCCGCTTATGTAAAGATGTGATGATAGTTAATGCCGCACTGTAAAAGTGGGTTTTCCACAGAAGCCGATTTACTTTTTATAACAAGAATCAGTGAAAGATTTTCCCGCACCAGCACGTGACTGGCTATTGGACGTCACACACTGGCGGCTGAGTGGCCGTTTAATGTTGGCACCTTATAGCGAATGTGTTAACAAAATTTTTTGTGATGACCATTTGTGTGATATTCACTTTTTTTCTTTTTTTGTCCAAAATTTCAGATTGATGGCTTTTTTAAAAAATATTTTTTTGTAATTGAATGTCTTAAATTTTTGGAAAATTCAGATCAGAATAACCCCTGGGTCGTTTAATATATGTGAATTTAGTCTCAGGATATCCTAATAAAAAGCAAATTTCATCAAAGTATTACAAAATAAATATGTGAATTTCATCTAAAAAGTCAAATTATTACACACAAACACAATTAAATTTAATATCTTTTTAAAGTAATTGCTTTGTTACATAGGGCAATTAGGTTGTTACTACTAAATTGGTATTTTTGTATTGTAATTTTACTGACAATTTTTAAAATTTTTAATTTTTAGCATTGTTTTGATAAATAAAAATTTTACTACAAAATATATTTTTGGACAGTTTTAGACAGAAGGGTTTTGGATAGTACGGTTTAACCCTTAACTACTGTTAGCAGTCTCACAGACCGCTGAGTTTTTTAAGTTTTGGAGTTGTAATTTTTAGCTTAACTGTGGATAATGGACAAATTTTGTTTCTGTTCGATACATATTAATATCTCTAGAGACATTTAAATAGCTGAAATTTATTTATTATAGTCCTATAGTTTAATACAAAAATAGTATTCTGAGAGTTAATTTAACATTTTATTCTTTAGATAAAGTGGTCTGATAGATCGCTGACAGTAGTTATGCAATAATTTTTGTCACAGCAGTTAAAGGTTAAACCATGGATTTTACCATTGTGTCCAAAACCTTTACAACCTTGTTTTAAAATACTGATTTGTTTGAAGTCTAATAGAATTAGAGTTGTTTTTATGGGAATTACGACAAGGCACATGGTTAAATGTTAAAATTGGCTGCCAGTGCATCAAAAGTGTTTAAAAGGGTCATTGAGTGCATAATATATTCATATATTTTAATTCATAATGATATTAATAAGAATTTAAATGTTTGTATTTATCTATTGTATTTTTTTAATTTCTTCTTTTAGGTGGTTTTGTTGAGAAATTCGGGAAGGCCTTCCTTGGTATCTTTGTTATTGGAGTATCCTACAGTATGCATTTCTCCAAACATGCAAGTTATTTTTTATTTATTTATTTTACAAAAAAATTATAACTTTAATAAATTAAATACAATACAGGGTTGGCAAAACACCTGGTTTTTACGGGGGGGGGATAGGTTTTTTGGTTTAAATTGTTTTAATTTTTTTGCCTTCTACATATGTATGCATGTTTATTGATAAAGATATACATTATTGGATTATAAGTAGTGTAATTGCATTTTAAAATAATTATTATTCTGAATTTATATAGGAAAAAATGCATTTTAATTTAAACAGTATTAGCAAATAGTCTTATGTTCAAAGAATAAGCTGCTCTACAAAGTGAAACATTGATATTCATAAAATCTTTATAAACAATCTTCTGATTACTAATAATAAACATTTGGGTGTAATTTGATATATATATATATATATATATATATATATATATAGTTATTCAAATAAATTTCAAATATTTCTTGGGATTTTGTTTTTTAGTGACAGTTTGAAGTCAACATTTTTGGTCATTATAGATTCTGAAGGTAACATGAAAAACAAAAATAAATGAGACTGTTATGAAAATGCTATAACTAACATATCCAGTCTTTGAATACTCTTATTCAACTTCATATTTTGATTTTAATGCTGAAATAAATCTCCCAAATTAAGAAAAGTTCCTGTTACAGCTAATCTTCAATGATCTTTTGAGTAAAATCTTAAAGATAGTGTTATTTTATTAATTGTTAAATGATCTGCATTTTTTTTTTTTTTTTTTTTTTTTTTTTTTTTTTTTTTTTTTTTTTTTTTTTTACTACATATTTGAAGCTATCTTTAGAGCATTAGATATGTTTATTAGTGCATACTGATTTTAATCCTATGCATAAAAGTAATGACCTAAATCCACTATATCTAATGCTAATTGTTGAAAAAAGGTGTTAAAAGTAGAAATTATTTGTATCTAATAATATGAAACATGTAAATTATAAAGGAAAAAAAAAAGAGAATGTCATTAGATCTCATCCTTGATGAAATGAGAAAAAAAAGTCAAATTAATAATCAATAATATATGATTAAATATTCATTATAAAGTTTAAATGTAGCTTTCCTAAATTATTCAATGAAGCTTTCCTCATAAAGATGACATTACTAATTCACATCAATATCATGAAAAATTAAAGTAGTTTTATTTCAAGTTTAGCCATATCCATAAATTATGTGCAGATTTTACGGTTGTGGATTTGATGGAGTCAACTGTATTAATTCTAGTTTTACTTTTTTTACTTTATTTTTAAACATAACAATTTGTTGATTTTACAACTTTATGCTACTGCTACTACTGCAAATTACATTAGACAAAGTTATATGGTGAACCTTTCTGTTATTATATACACGAGGTGGTACCCGTCGAAATTCGACGAAAGAAAACGTTTTAGAAGGAACTATTTCATTGATTTATTACAACATACAAAATCAGCTACAGTAAAAAATGCATCTTATATTGGTCAGTTTATAACTCTAAAAGAAATATTATTTAAAACTAAAATTAACAAAATACCATTTCTATAAAAGTCAGTTGTCCAAATTATTAAAATTGAATTTTAATCGCATAATAAGTAAAACGTGATGAAGATAAGTTATTATGATGAAGTTATCAGTTGAGACTCTTATGCTTGGTAAAAAAAAAAAAAAAAAAAAAAAAATCAAATTGACACGATCATAAAATTTCACGTGAAATCTAAACCCGTCATCATTTTCAACTTCTCAAAATTTACATACGAAATTTTAATGTCATTTTTTTTTTCAATTTTAAGAGAAAGCTGTTGCCACAATTACAAAATTCGCACAAAAACTATAAAAAAATTAATATCTCAAAAATAAATTGAGATACAGCTTTCAAACAAATTGCATTTAAAATTACATTTTTTTCTCTGTACGACGGTGTAAAAATTTAGAATGTGCGGTGTTTAGATGTATAAAAATTGCAGTAGCAAAATTTGCAAATCCGAATTGCATGGGAAAGTGTTGCCATTCACAAAATGACGTATGCGTTACGCACAGATACGTTTGGCCTTTATAATATAGATGTTATTAAATGTTAAATATGGAAAATGACATTAAAGTGTAAGAGTAGGGCAAATTTTTTCTAGAAACTAAAATTAAAATCAGCTGTATTTACAAAAAGATTTATTTGTGCAAACAGAATTGCTATAAGTTTAAAAAATAGAAAAGCAGAGTGCTGCATATGAGAAAAAGCGGCTATTTAATTCTTAAGGTCCAGTAGCTACAGTTTGAAAGTTTGATTCCTTGTTTGCAGAGTTGATAATATAAACGAACATGCAGACACTGTTCAGGGAAAAAATTTGACAGTTAGCAAATAGTTTTGAAGTTTTTTACAAATTTCTTTAAATTATCAAGACTCTAGGTAGAGAATCAGAGATGTACGGAATGTGGATTTTTGCAGGATAATGGATATCTGGTAAAAAATTTGTCCGATATCTTGTATCCAGCCAAATAATTTCTTATATTTAATTTTAATAATGTCTCAATTCTATGCTTGTTTAAAGAAAAAAAATATTGTAATTTTATATTATTCAAGGATTAATAGATTTTAATTCACTTACGTCAGTTATTTAAACAAATGCATAGTAATAATTAAATATTGAAATTTAATATTTTGCCTTTTCAATTTTACTTATAAAACTTCTAACTTTACATGCATATTGTTTTCTATCTTTTCCTTAGTCTATCACCAGATTTAGGTAGATGTTTTGATGTTTTATGTAGATGCATTGTATCGACTAACATAACACCAAAAAATATTACCCTGTTGACGCATAATTAACAAAATGGGATAGTTATGTTTGTTACTCCTCTTGACTGTGAGTGAGAGTTAGTTTTCCTATTAAGCTCTATTAGCTTCCTATTAATCTTTTTGTATTGTACAGCAAGTCTTAGAATGAACTTTATTTAAAAGGTCACTTGCAATTTTAACATGACTGGGGACTTATAACAAGGTGTAATTCAATTGCTTTGAAAATTTTTACTAAAATGTTTTTAAAAAAATGCAATTTGTATATTTAATGATTTTTTGTTTTTACCACAATTTTTTCTATTGTTGACTGCTTAACTTGTGCAATTGATGTTCCCCAAATTTTAAAGGGTTTCTTTAATATCAGCACCATTTTTAATAAATTTTGTTCTTGATTTTCTGAACAAACACACTTTGAATCTGGAGTATGAATATTCATAATTAAACTCTTTAGTTTGCTAGAAGCTATTTTTCTACATGGTTTTTAATCCTCAATACTTCAGCACTTACAAGATGGCCCCATTCCTCATTGTACACATTTCTGACTCAAAATTTTTGATGTATTAACAGTAACTTTATAAAACTTTCAGATAAGATATTTATACCTTCCTTTTTTGTTGATATTCATAGCTCAAATTAATAGTAAAGTTAATAACAAAACACTTGAAGTATAAAAGTCAACTACTTCATTACTGCAATTAAAACTGAAAGCAAAACAAAGTTACAATTGATATTCTAGTTTTGGCAACTACAGTTATGACAGAATAATTGAACACTGGAGTTAAATTTTGACTGGTGAAAATTACAAAACTTTTCACAGATAAAATTACTTCATTACTGAAATTTTAAGAACAATTAAGGGAAATAAAAAATTTGAAGTTGTAGTACATATTCTAGTTTTGATTTTACAATTGCTGTTATAGATTATGACAATATTTTGTCATATTTTAAATATATCTTCATTCACATATAAACATGATTTCATAATTGTGAAAATAAACAAATATTTATTTTTGTTAACATTGCTTTTTAATACGAAAAGGTTAGCAAGGAGCAAATTAATTTTATATGTTATTTTAAATGTAAAAGACAGAATTTAAAAAAGTTTCCCTATCCAGCAACCGGATATTGAAATATTTGGCCAGAACGAATATCCGGTTTGAGTGCCAAATAAGCAGGATATCCGGCACATCCCTAGAATTACTAGAAATTAGTTGCAATGTACCATGGCCCAGTATTTTTTTGAAGTGCTGCTGTGCGTATCAATTTAAAACTTAAAAATATTAGAAGTGGGGCACTTATGCTAGAATGGTAAGTACAATGCTTTTTTTTTGTACTGCTGCTTAAATGCAGATGTCGTCAAAGATCACTTAAACGTGAATTTTGTCTAAGGATCATTTTAATGCATATGTCATCAAGGGATCGTTTAAATGCCAATTTCGTCGAAGGATCGCTTTAATGCCAATTTTGTCAAAGGATCGCTTAAACTCAGATGCCTTCAAAGGATAACAGAAAAATGTGAATTTTATCAAAGGACTGCAGTTAGCTGCTGATTTTCTTCCATGAAATGAAATAATGAAAATATATTCAGTAAAAAATGTTGTCTAGTGGTTAAATCGCACATAAATTAGTTAGTCTTAAATAAAAATTCTGGTATGAAGTATTTTTATATCTTGAATAAAAATTCTTTATATATTTAGTGTTAATGTCCTGTGTAATTTACAAATTTTCATGGTGTAAAATTCAGTTATTTTGTTTATTATATTTCTATATGTTTAATAATTTGATTTTGTGTGTACAAATTACAATTTTTTATCTTTCTACAATTTCATTTTATATTGTTAACCCATTTGTGCCTAGCGTCCCATTTTTGGGACAGTTTTAAAAAATTCAAGTAAGCGCATTTCACACCAGTAAAAAGGAGGATAAATAAATACTTTCTTTCTCAAGGCAAAGTCCTCGATAAATTAATATAAAAGTTATTCTTGATTTAAAAGTGGTGGGAAAATGCAAAATTTGAATTTTAACGCAGAAAATAATTCAGGCACTAATGGGTTAAAATAGGTGGAGAAATTAGCCAGAACTTGGAGCAATACTTTTTTTTACCTAACTTGGAAGGAATCCGGGTTTGAAGTATATCTGACTTCAGAATAAAGGATTGAAGACTTGAAAGCCCGTTTCAGAATATTCAAGAAAATATATTGAGAAAGCTCATGTTAACATATAAAATATATTGTATTTCTGATATGACTTTTTAAAAAATGAATGAAATTTTTGTTTATAATAATACTAAATATATAATTTGTAAGCAAAAATTGTTTAATAAAAAATGTAGCACAATGAAAACATTAGCACTGTTCTATATTGTCTGTGTCTATTTATTCCATCTATCCTAGCATGGTAGGTATTTTCAGGTGGAACATAAGGACAAGAACTGGCAGATGATACCAGAAAATAGCTAAAGTCATCTAATTTAATTCCAGCTGCAATTTGAAAAGAAAGTGCATAAGGTTTATCACAATTAAAAGGGGAGGGGGTGGCAATGATTTTTCTTTTTTATGCTTGTGTGCTTCACATTTTATTTGAGATAAGATGAATTTGGTGTGTGCATGTATATGAATGCAGAGATAATTTTGATTAGCAGGTGTAATTATTATCTATTTAAAATAGTTGGTAAATTTTTAACTCTATTTCATACAAAAGTCTCAGTATAAAAGCTTATGAAGTACGAGTTATTCCATTTAATTACCTCTCACTCACCTCCTTCCAAAATTGGTATTGTCGAAATTTTATTTATGTATTTCTTGCTATTTAAATGGTTTATGCATTTTAGCAAGAAAATGTTGTTAACTTAATAATTTATTGGATTATTTTTGGAGTGCATCAATATTATATTGAATGTGATGAAAACAAGAATTCAAGAATAATTTTGCGATGAAAAATGTTATCACAAAAGTACTTCATTGTTCAAGAGGGGAAAATCTGTGTTAACCCCTAGTTTTTTTCCCCTCTATTGTGTACGGATTATTACAAGACAGATCCCGTAAAAGGAAAAGACAATAAAATCTGCAATAATTGTAAATAAACTTCATTTAATGCAAATTTCATCTTTAATAATTCTTATCTCATAGTCAAAAGCAAGATGGCTATTAAACAGAAACTAGATTATTTTTTTATGCTTCTGATTAGTTTGAAAAGATAAACGAAATCTCCCGCCCCCCTAAATCAAATACACACATGCACGCCTACACATCAGAAAAATGTCTACTGCTTTGAAACAACATTTGAGTATTTTTCATGTATTGCACTTGGAACTCTAGGCAAATGCCATTACAGGGAGGGGGGGGGGGGAGGGGAATGAAACATTTTTACTATAAAAAAGAAATTACTATTGAATATTTGAGCAAAAAATTAGAATATTTTTATGCTTCATGATTAAAAAAGTTAGTTCTTTCCCCTCTTGTCAGAAAAGTATTTAATTCTTTGGAATACTTTTTTTTTTTTTTTTTTTCTCACATGGAGTTTTAGACAAATCGTATGAGGAAACAACAAAAAATTAAATCTGCAATATCAGAAAAAAAACTTTTTAATATGTATATATATGTTAATTTCAGCATTAATAATAAATGCATTTTTTATAATCAAAAACAGAAATTGAATAGTTTATCACAAGTTTCTATATAAATGTTTCCTGAACAATTTAAAGTTGATATCGGAAAAGCTAGGGTTTTTTTTCCCCCTTAGTATGATAAAAATGAAATACATATATGAAACTGAATGAAGGAAGAATTTATACAAAATAACCAAAAAAAAAGGGGGGGGGGCTTTTATTTTAAGCATAACACAGTGCAGAGAGATTCTGTATTAAGTTAAAAATGTAAATTACCTCATAAAATAAGTTAATAACTGCAAGATATTGGGGGAGGGGTATTCTCCAGTCTTAAATTTCCGCAATAAAACGTTTCAATGCCCCTCTATAAAATTAATTTAGAGAAAATCTTTTAACAATTTAAGATTCTGAAACGTCAGAATTTTTAAAAATGTATGAATTCCCCCCCTCCCCCTTCCTCCAATTAATATAATTGAGGTATTTTAACTCTTTCAAGAGCGGTGGTATATTTATGAAAATTCCCAATTGGTACCAGAATTTTGATTAAAAAATAGTTTATAATGTTAGGGAAATTTAGCTTTTTCTTGTTTAAAATTATATTTGTAAATTCCAGTATCTTTCATTTCAGCAATTTAAGTGATTTGGCAACAATGGAAGTGATTTGGTCCTGAAAAGATTAAAATAATTTAGATGCTGCAAAATAAATAATATTAAAAGTATCCGCCGACATGGGTATAAAATGTCTTTTGACTGGCACAAGATTTATATAATCCTATGTGCATCAAAAACAAGTACAAAATGATTATCATTGGGTATCAAATTTGTGCCCTTATTTTAACTTTTTTATGCCAGAAATATCGGAATTCCTACGTATTTGTATCGAATACGTATCACCCATATCGCCGATTTCCGCCGTGGTGCCATATTTATGGCACCACAAAGATAGCCCATCTAAGTATCGCCAAAGATATCGAAGGAAAGGACAGAATCGATACTTTTAGGTTACGAATCGCTGTTATCGAAATAACCTCTAGTACTCGTCGGAAGATATCATTTTTGTACCAATCTGTTAGTTCTGTGTTTGCTGGGATAAATTAAAAAAAAGCAGGATTACAATTGTCATTTCTTAGCAATAAAGAGAAAAAAATAACATTTGCGGAAAATAACGCGCATACATTTGTAGCGATCCAATTTTTCTCTTCCTCGCATAGCATACGATGCGGAAGACAAATTATCCGAACGTAAGAAATGCGAAGCCCGATAGGAGGAGTTTGTATTATTTCCATACAGTGTAATGCTTAGGTCGGCGAAATACCTAGATTTTTGTATTATCTATCAGTATTAACCAAAACAAATGTTGACAACTTCACCATAACCTTGACGAAGAAAAATTCTCAATCAATAAATCATTCCCAACTCCGATATTATTTTTTCATGTTTATCAATATAAGGATATCAAGGTTCATCCCGTAAAGCATGGTGACGTCACTGCGACGTCGTTGTGAAGTCACATTGTGACTTTGTGATCATCGATTGTCGATGTGAAGTCACAGTGACTAAAATGTGAAGTCGTTATGGCCGTTTTAGAGCTCTTTTGTGTCGTTTCACAAAGTGTTCACAATGTGACAAATTTGTGAAAAATGTATCATTTGTGACTAATTTGACATTAACATTGTGACGAAACTGTGACAAAAGCGACAATATGTAAATTGCCAGAAACATGTTTTTTAAAGTAAATAAAATGTTTTGAAGGATATTTATAAATTTCTAAAGATTTTTAAGAAAGTCACATCTCAGTCACAATGTGACGTCACTGAGAGGTGGCATTTTGGTCACAGATGTAATGTGACCAAAGTGACTCACAGTGACGTCACTGTGACCATGCATGCTATTAGGGATACTCTTCAAGAACTCTGAAGGATCTTTTAACAGAATTCTTGTTAAGTAATAATAGCATTATTTAATGGGAAAAACATTCTACCCTCAGATATATAGGCTATATGAAATTTCTGGTACAAAATTATCTGAAGTCCCCCAAATCCGTTGATACGTACATGCGATATGTTCTGCAACAATTTTTTTTTGTTACATTGCATATTTTGTTCAAATTGCATTGCATATTTTGTTTAAACATTTTTTTATTATCTTTAGACATTTAAAATTTTATTTACATTTCCGCTAAATTTTTTTAATTACGGATTTTCAAAGAAATTGTAATTTCGGATTTCATATTCATTGATTGACATTGATTTGAATATTTTTAATTTGATTAAAATAAATAACTTCCTTTTATAATTAGTTTAAACTTAAATTTATTGGTTCTACCATCTATCTAAATTGTTATATTTATAAATTAACTATTTGTATTTATTAATCAAGAAATATGTTGTTTTGAAAAAAATATTAAATGAAAAATCTGCGATCGCACTTAATCACTTGTTCTTTATTTTTCTTTAGAAATAAATGTCTTAGAAATAAATATCTCAAATTTTGACGTTTCTCGAAATAATTTATAGAATTTTCCACAATCAAAATTTATTAACCACTGTTTTATTGTCTTTGTCCACAATCAAAAGTTTATAAAAGAGTTTTACTGTCTTTTTGTATGACTCCTTGGTGTAATTGCAGGTTTTGTTTTGGAGACTTTCCATTAACTTGGAGTGAGAGACATTCTCGAATCGATGTCTTAACGTATTAATATACGTATTTTGCATTATATATCTTACATGCAATTCGTCTTATTATTTATCAGACCTGCATAAACATAGGTTTAGTATATTAATATTATTAAAATATGAACATCAAATGATGTTAATGTTCATTTCTTATGATAAATATTTCTTTTCGCTTTTTGTCTAACGGACATTATGGGCGCTATTGAAATTCATTATATAACAGGTTTTCTTTCTTTTGACTCTTTGATATGATTAGAAATTTTGTTTTGTTAGCTGTTTCAAATACTACTTGCATTATCAAACCGACAGTCTATTTCCCAATTCTCCTATGCCAAGTTAAACCTAAGGACTTGGAATGCATTTGTGTTTTTAAAGTGCCTTCTAGGGAAATTATTTTTTTATTTCTTCTTTCTCTGTACTTTTCTTAAAATATTTTTTTCTTTATTAATTATACAGAATATATGCTTTATTTTATTTGATATGTTGAAATCTAATTTACAGGTCGCCATGATTTTAACAATCAAAATTATAAATAAAGTATGCATTTCAAAAGCATTTTGACAACTATGAAAGACAAGAATGAATTTAAATTCGTAATCTGTAAATAGTAAAAAGAAAAAAAGTTAAAGGTACCGTATTTATGAGCTTATATCTTTCTCTATATCAAGGAATGCTACATCTATAGATTTATCATTTTTGAGGGGAATTGGAAAATCGATTGAATAATAGAATTTAAAGTTGGTGATACTATATTGTCCAATCGTAGCTGTCCATATTTATTTTGACAGTAAACTACTATTTCTGAATGGAAGTCGTCGTTTTATTTGATTAAAAAAAATTGTGATCAAAGCATATAAATTTTATGGATTACTTTCTTTTGAAAAGCACTATAATAAATGTTTTTTTATATAATTATCAGCTTCTTAAATAAATAAAAAATAAATTCTGTTTTCAACAAAATAATATATACTTACATTATTACTTTCTACCTGCTTTTATAAATAATTTTTTTGAAGTAATAAAACAACTAAAAGATCTGACTTAACGCAAAATTAAAAACGCAAAACTAAAGTATCAGCATAAAAGTATAATTTTCCTGTTGAGTTTAAATATTTTCTAGGCCATAACATTTAAAAGTACTGCTAAATGTCTCTTTTATAGATTTCTAAAATGTCTGCAGCTTCTTTTTTTTTTTTTTTCGTTTCACAAATGAATTATTAATTAATTTACTTTATAATCCCAGTAGAAAATGTGGCAATTAAAAGCATTCAGACTTAAGATGTCGCATAATGAATATATTAATAAGATACATATTATAAACGAAACGCAATTTTTATAACTTTTTTTAAACAGAATGACGTGTAAGTAATTTTCACTTTGCTAAATTTTTGGAATTTATTCATGAACAGGGAATAAATTTTAAAAAATTCATTTTTTATTTATATGAAACTAATATTTATCAGCGACTTCTATGAGAAAGAATATTAATATTATACAGAACTTAATAAATAAAATATTGGATATTGAAAAATTATATTCCTGAAGCTAATTAATTATTAAAATTATTTAGCATATTTTAGAATAAAATATTTTAGAATCGATGAAAAACATAACAAAATAAATGAATAATAGATTAGATACTATACGTATATTAAACATTTATTTCATGAAAAATATTATATTCGACAGTGTAAAATGAAAATAAAATGATATGTATCCCGTTATAGTAAATTATCTAATCCATAAATATTTACTTTTTCATTAAACCTAAATTTATATGCATATTTTAAAACCTAAATATAAAATTAATGTGAAGTATTATTTTGACTGTTTAAAAATTCTTTCTTTGGTATATACACTCTGATCCTGTGAACATAAAATAGTAGTTTATTTTACATTATCTAACTTACGTAATTGCTTTAAATGATGCAAAAAGTTTGTAAAGGTGTATCGAAATGTGCAATACACATACATTTAATGTCTGAGTTTAAAAAACTGTTAAAAGATTCAATAATATAAACTAAGACAGACTTGAATACATTTTTTTAATAAAATTTATATACAAAATAAAACAATAAAAAAAATTTAAAAATACAAGAGTAAACGTTTCGCCAAGCTACAAGAAAGCGCCAAGTTAAAAGATTGAATAATATAAACTAAGACAGACTTGAATACATATTTTTAAATAAAATTTATATACAAAATAAAACAATAAAAAAACATTTAAAAATACAAGAGTAAACGTTTCGCCAAGCTACAAGAAAGCGCCAAGTTAAAAGATTGAATAATATAAACTAAGACAGACGAATACATTTTTTTAAATAAAATTTATATACAAAATAAAACAATAAAAAAACATTTAAAAATACAAGAGTAAACGTTTCGCCAAGCTACAAGAAAGCGCCAAGTTAAAAGATTGAATAATATAAACTAAGACAGACTTGAATACATATTTTTAAATAAAATTTATATACAAAATAAAACAATAAAAAAACATTTAAAAATACAAGAGTAAACGTTTCGCCAAGCTACAAGAAAGCGCCAAGTTAAAAGATTGAATAATATAAACTAAGACAGACTTTAATACATATTTTTAAATGAAATTTATATACAAAATAAAACAATAAAAAAACATTTAAAAATACAAGAGTAAACGTTTCGCCAAGCTACAAGAAAGCGCCAAGTTAAAAGATTGAATAATATAAACTAAGACAGACTTGAATACATATTTTTAAATAAAATTTATATACAAAATAAAACAATAAAAAAACATTTAAAAATACAAGAGTAAACGTTTCGCCAAGCTACAAGAAAGCGCCAAGTTAAAAGATTGAATAATATAAACTAAGACAGACGAATACATTTTTTTAAATAAAATTTATATACAAAATAAAACAATAAAAAAACATTTAAAAATACAAGAGTAAACGTTTCGCCAAGCTACAAGAAAGCGCCAAGTTAAAAGATTGAATAATATAAACTAAGACAGACGAATACATTTTTTTAAATAAAATTTATATACAAAATAAAACAATAAAAAAACATTTAAAAATACAAGAGTAAACGTTTCGCCAAGCTACAAGAAAGCGCCAAGTTAAAAGATTGAATAATATAAACTAAGACAGACTTGAATACATATTTTTAAATAAAATTTATATACAAAATAAAACAATAAAAAAACATTTAAAAATACAAGAGTAAATGTTTCGCCAAGCTACGAGTAAGGCATCATCAGTACAAATAATTATTCGTTGCATAAGAAACATTGGGACAAATCAAGACAGTTACAGTTAGTACAGTTTGATTTCTTCCAATGTTTGTTATGCAATGATTAATTATTTTTACTGATAAGGCCTTGCGTGTAGCTTGCCGAAACGTTTAGCATTTTTGCCGATCCCACCGAAGCTAGCATAGGGGAGAAAAATACGGGCTCCTGATTGGTCGAATAATTTTGCTTTCCTTTATTTTTGAGTTTACGTCTATTTAATCATCAATTTCTGTTTGAAAAGCTTTTGAAAGCTAGATTTTCCTTCTGTTTTTACATATTTATTAATAGATAAAGAAATAGATAATTCGGAATTTATAATTAAAAGAAGTTAATCAGGATGTTTAACAATTGTTCTGTATTACTTTTAGAAAATAATAAAAATAGAATTGCCATTTCTTCTTTCTACTTTTTTTTTTAACATGATATGCACATATATACACAATCAGAACAATTTAATTAGAAATAATAGTATTTTCATTTTACGGCTTCAAACTCAATTGTTCTATATTACTTAAAAAAAATGCATTTTCTTCTTCTTATTATTATTTTAATTATATACCCATATACGCTCCTAATACGTACATAAGCATTCAGGATGATTTATTTGCAAACAATTTTTGACCAATCAGAAGACCGTATTTTTCCCCCCTCTGCTAGCTTCGGTGCGATCGGCAAAAATGCAAACGTTTACTCCTGTATTTTTAAATATTTTTTAGTGTTTTATTTTTGTATATAAGTTTTTATTTTTTAAAAAATGTAGTCAAGTCTGTCTTAGTTTATATTATTCAAAAATTTAATATATCTAAATTGATTGAATTTTGTTAACCATTCATCGAAATGTACCAGAGCAAACCGCAATGATGTTTCGGGTCATGAAAATATCACAGATTTAGTTTCAGTTCGTGTAATTATAATAAATATCATTCTTGTTCGTAAAGTTTTTAAAACATATCATTGCAGTTTTATATATATAGCTTATTGTCTTTACGTTATTACGTTGATGAAACTATTAAATTTAATTAACATCATAATGTGAATTAGCTTCTTTTATTTCGATCAATTGACTGAAGCAAAAATTTATGATGAAAGTTAAAGTTGGTATAGAATTGTTGTATAGTATAATCTTGTATTTATATTCATTATATATGAATTCTTAAGGTTACCAAAAATTCTGTCATCTTATTTAACCCGGCAGTTGTTACAAGGCATTATTTTCGCCAGTCTAATCAATTATCATTCTCTAAACCATCATACTGATAGGTACAATAGTGAGATTTTATGTAGATGACCCTTAAATTTTTGCCTCTACCGCAGCAAAGTTGCATGACATTCTACCTTTTCTCTAATTATATGTCGACAAGAAAAGTAAAAACACGTGAAAAAGACTACAACATAATTTGTGAGAGTTAATTTTCTCTCGTTTGAAATATTTTCTAGCTCGAGCGAAATTGTATTACTTCAGTAAAGTTCAACTTCATAACTTTATTGAAAAGTAAAGTTCAATAATTAGTGAAATCTATTATCTCTTTTTTTTTCTTTAGAAAGAATGTCTGCGAAAAAGACGGAAAGCAACCAATAGCGATTTAAAACAGCACACGTCTATTCTTGGGTTATGTCAATGTGGTTATAGGTTTGGATACTGTAATTCGAAGTAAAGAAATAGTGTCAAGAAATTATAGAACTGGAAGTGGGACTCAAGATCATATTCCTTAAACAAGGGATACAAAAATTTAGGCTACTGCAAACAGTCTCTCACCACTAAATTGGTTTCGTTATTTTTCATCTAATGCGTCCTGTAACATTCAAGGAAGAATGCTTTTAAATTTTAAGCGAAGAAAACTTTAAAATTTTTGTGGTGAGAGACTCGCGCTGGAGACTAGATTTGTGCAACTCTCCTTAAACCATTGTACTAAAAACACAAGCTTAGTGCAAAAATTGTCTTTTTGTAAAATCTAAATAAAACATAGTTGTGAGTTTTAATGTTAAGCATAGAGGTAATTAAAGATTATACTTGGTTAGCAGTGATGGCCAGAGAATCCACAGCTTTATTATTGTGTTTACATTTCAAGCTCTCACATGCAGACATATTCTACAAAATTAACTCTATCGTCAATTACTGTACGATGAACTGAACAAAATAAAGCACTAACTTTTCCTCTGGAAGAATTACACGGACGCGTCCACGATTCTTATACGAAGATTATCGGTATTCGTTTAAATGCGATGAACTATTATAGATAATGTCTTTAGAACAATCGTATTTAAGATTTTTCATCAAACGAATGAAAGAACTTTAATTAGTTTACACATGCGAGATACAGTATATCTCAAAAGTTCAGGCACACAAAAATAGAATAAATAAATTGGTAAGTGAAATATATGAAATAATTGCGCAACAAACACTCAGAATCTAATTGAAATAAAAAAAAAATACTAGAAATATTAGATTGCTCACATTAGAACTAATTAGTTTAAGGGGGTCCGGGGCACATTTTAAAATATTGTTTATTTATTGAATCAAAAGTTGGAATTTTGTGTGATTATTATCCATATTATTTGTAAATAAAATCACGTGATAAATTTTGTCATAATTATTTTTAAAAAAAATTTAATTTTAAATTTATTAAAAAAGTAGGGTAGTTTAAAATCGCTATAACGCAAAACATTATTTGTAATGTTTCACTTTATTTTTACATTTATTTAACCAGAAGTTTCGGAATTTTAATTTTTATTTAACATTTTTTTAAATATTATTAAAAAATTAAAAATATTTAAATAAAAATAAAAAAAATACGATGTAGTTTTTCTTTAAAAAATCATATTTTAAAAAGATTTTTTTTTTAATTTGCCGAATCAAAATAAAGTAAAACAATCAAAAAAGGCATTTATCAGGTTTGAAGCAATTAACTACAACGGTTCTTGAGTTATAACAATTTGAATCCGAGAAACGGCGAAAAAACTCATCATGAAGAGAATTTTATTTTCAAAAGAGGTCATTTCATGACAACCAATGCTTTAAAGCTTGATTTTGAAACGAAACCAAAACGAAAAAACAATATATTAATAATATACTAATTAAGATAGAAATATGAATTAAATGCCATTTTAAACATAAAAAACAGAAATTGCTTCAATGCTGCAAATGTTTTTCAAAAAATTGAAAATTTCTGTGTCTCAGATCGTTTTTAGAGTGCATTTTTTTTTTAATTTTACCTAGAAATCATTGTTTCAAAAGTTTAGACAGATGAAAAAAACGTTATCAATTGAGTTATTTATTGTAACAAACCAACTGTCATCCCTTTAAAAAATAACAACACTAGTTCAATTTTTGTAAATTATTTAATATGCAAAAAGCATTGAAATTCTCAAAAATAAAGTTAAAAAAATAAATTTTAAATTGAACTTTAACATATTTAAAACATTCAAAATAAGAAGCATAATTATTATATGATAAAAATAGCATTTTGACCTAACAATAAGATGAGGAAATTTAGTGGATTAGCATGGTTCAAGGACTTTCAAGCAATTTTTACCAAAATTTTTATAAAGTAATATTTTCTGTATTTAATGATAAATAATTCTATATTCAGAAATAGTGACCAGTAGTATGCGAGATTCTGGCACTAAAACACACAAAATCTGCGGAATCCCTAGACGCGTATGAATCGTGATTAATATGTGTAACAAGAGTTTATATTGATTTAAAAAAGTATGTCCTAAAGTATATTAAATATAAACTCTGTGTCAATATCTCAAAAGAGACATTACATAAACCCTTAAAAAACTGCAAGAACATTTTTTAAAACCATCTTGTAAACTATGCCTCAACTTACGCAATAAAATGGATGGACTGGGATAAAAAATTTATTAATACAAAGTTGCATTTCTTGGATGTAAATCATGTCTTTTTCATCGTTGCACAGCCAAATTTAAATGTTTACGAAAACAGTTAAAACATCGGCGTTCTTTGAAAAAAAATTGCAGTTCTGTTACAATTCACTGTCATATTAAAATTAATTTTGCCTTCGAAATGGCAACCTTTTTGTGTAATAGTTATAATATTTATACGAATATTAAATGCAAGTCAATTGTAACCGTTTTTAGGTATAAAATTATTAGAAATTAAATACATATTTTTGACATACGCTAGATTACATGTTCGATACCGTAAATAATTTTTTTTACTATGATGAGTTATGGTAGAAAATTTAAAAAAAGAAAAATACAACATTTGATACTTAAAATAAAGTAATATTTTTTCAAGACGTTCGTGGAGAAACACACATTCCAATTGATAAAATTTCGACTATATTATTTTTCTGCAAAAGCATTAGTGAGGAGTAATCAATGCTATAAAAAATTTTGTTTTGGTACATACTGTTACGAATTTTGTAAATAATTAGTGTTTGTACTGTAAAATAATGTAAATAATCTTATTGAGCTCCATTCCTTTACTAATATTAGTTTTTGTTACATTGTCTCTGTTATCAAGCAAACTTGTCTATTATTTTTCAGTGAATGTGTATGGCAGCTTGGTGAAATATCGCTTGGCGATATATCGCCAAGTTGGGACAAACTTGTCGATTGTTGGAGATGGTAACCCTTCCCTCTCTATGGTAACCCCCCCTTTAGATATGCTGATACACTGAATGTTATTCCTTGGTTTTCTGGAATATTCGAGAAACCTATGGAAATTTCCCGCACATGCTACGAGCCTATATAAGGAGAGCAGTACGAGCTGTTGTGGTTATTATTTATCAGTCAGTCATTGAGTGAACAACTAGGCGATTGTTAAGCAAGTTTGCTTGAGTTTTACCTACGTTATTTTGAATGAGATTTTAGTGTTTAGACGTTGTATAAAGAGTCTCTGGGACCTATATCTGTACTTGTACGATAGATTTGAACAGTTATTTTGGAATATCTAGTAATATTTGTGAGTTTCGAAGACTTTGTTGTTCTAAAGATCTGTAAATAAATTATTTTCTACTTTTCTAAGAGACAAGAGTTTGAAGTTATCTAACCATAAGGTCAAAAGAACCCTATATGCGTATCAATACTGTTTGTACTTAACGTTTTATAGTATTGATTTATATATTTAAAAAATATTTTTAATACTTTTAATTAATGATCAAACTATTTAAAAAATTAAAATACAAAAACCTTGTTGTAAAAAGTATCACCATTTTTAATATATTGTTTCTATAAAGAAAATAATCTATAAAAATAATTTCTCTTTTAAAAACTTTCATTAATTTTACTCCTCTTATTGTCAAAATTTTTCTTATCTTCTTCCTATAAAAATTGTTTTTGTTTAAACAAAAAAATAATATTTTTTGTATATGATTACAAAAATGTTAAAAGAAAGAAATTAAATTATCATCCACAAGAAAAAGTTTAAACATGTGACATATTACCTTCTTAACATATCATATATATTTAAACAAACAAAAAGAAAAATAGTTAATAAAGAGTTTTACTTTGAAATTTATTTTTAATAAATAGTTTTGAAACAGTATTTTTTTCAGCTATAAAATTGTATGTTATAAATTAAAAGCTTAACTTATGTTATAATGTTTTGTCAAATAACAAAATAACTTTATTAATTTTGCTGATTTAAATTTTAACAAACAAATAGCCAATTGAAAAATTGCTTTTTATAGATCTTTTACTTTAAGGACTTTAATGTTTACTCTGTGTTTTACATTTACTTTTAAGCGTTATTTGTATGTTTACCAAACTTTTAAACTCTAAAAAAATGCATACGAAAGACGAATATTCGATTCCTCTATTGAATCTACATTCTACGCTCAGATTTTAACATGAATTGGTTATCTAATTGCGCAAATGTATGCATCACAATTAGCGGTTCTGAAAATTTTGTTTCGAATAAAGTAATACTACGAAAAAAAGTTCTAACGAATTAACCTCGTTAACATTTTTCATAATTTAAAAATTTTCTGGAAGAATTACTTTAAATTTTAAACTTTCACATTTTAAATTAAAAAATCTATGCACAATCTAATTTCAAGAGTACTATGACGAATTTTAAGAAACAATTGTTCTGTACAAAATTTACCAATAATTAGAAAACAAAGAATAAAAAAATTTCAACGCGTTTTGAGATCTGACATCCTTATAATAAAAAAATAGTAAAATGAGCAAGGTATTTACGATCAGACATTTAATAACTTAACCTCCTCAGTCCAGATGTCGGCTGTAGGAGACACCAAAATAACTACATTTAAATTAATTTAAATACGTCTAGAAGTAAACTACTACTTCTAAAACTACTTCTATTTTTCTAAATAAATGTTTGCATATAATAAGCATAGATACACTAACCGATACATCTTTGTATATGTTTTAGCAATTTTAAACTAGATTTAATGGTCTCTTGTACTATTTGTCCCAGGACTGAGGAGGATAACTCTCTCATGCGCGAAAGTTACTGACAGTGTAGTTTTCTTTTTTAACCCGGCTTCATGTGGGTTGGGTCTGTGAGACCCGGCACATTTTATTTTGCGTGCATATCAGTAACTACCCATGTGATGTTGCCGGTCTTTTCAGTAGCTGGAGTTATTGAGTTTGTACAATCGTCACATGCAATACCTTAGTCGTGCGCAAGTCGCAATTGGAGTTACACGTGCACAAAGTTGAAAAGAGATCCACCCCCACAGTTAGTGTAACAATTCCACCCCATGTTGTAAAGACATGATTTTAAAATCGTAGCTTTAATTTTTGCATCGTTTTATCCGCCGTTATATAAGCAGAATAATTCTACTTTTAAAATGTGTTGCCAATCAAATAATGTTTTTTTCATAAGTAGAAGTAAGCGAAATTTACTGGCAGTGAAAGTTTCTTTTTTAACCCGACGTCATTTGGGTTGGGTCTGTGAGACCCGGCACATTTTATTTTGCTTATATCTCGGTAACTACCCGTGCAATGTTACCTGTCTTCTATCTAGCTGCAGGTATTGAGTTAATCTAATCGTCGCATGCAGCACCTTAGTTGTGCGCAAGCCACAGTAGGAGTTACACGAGCATAAAGTTGAAAAGGGTAACTGAGATCCACCCCCGCAGTTAGTGTAACAATTTCGCGACATGTTGTGAAGGCCTGATTTTAAAATCATGGCTTTATTTTTGAATCATTTTATCCACCATTATACAGGCTAAATAATTCTACTTTTAATATGCGTTGCCAATCACATATTTTTTTTTCATAAATAGCCTATTTTTATCCGGCGCAACAATTAAGGGATTAATGCATATGACTTATCAAATAATGCGGACGAATTTTCCATAAACTGACTGAAAGGAATTAAAATTTGCACTATACATTATCTCTAAAAAACATTGGTGATAAGAGGTATTGGTGATATGCCTGTTAAGCTATCAAATAATTATTAAAGCCAGTGATGAAGAAAAAGAAGATATTTCATTAAAAACGCGTTTGTAGTTCAAATATTAAAAAAAGTTTATCGCCAATATTATCAAACGTAACAGATAAAATTTTCGAGTTAAACACAAAGTCATAACTCATGCGGACGAATTTTCCATAAACTGACTGAAAGGAATTAAAATTTGTACTATACATTATATCTACAAAAACTTTGCTGATAAGAGATATTGGTGATATACCTGTTAAGCTATCAAATAATTATTAAAACCAATGATGAAGAGTAAGAAAATATTTCATAAAAAACGCGTTTGTAGTTTTAATATTAAAAAAAGTTTATCGCCAATATTATCTATCAATATATAACGTAACAGATAAAATTTTCCAGTTAAACACAAAGTCATAACTCATGAGGGAAAAAGAATGTTTCGCAAATTAAAATCTGACGTTAGAAAAAGAAAAAGAAAAAAAAAGATTTTCACCGAAAAATTTTCCCAACACCTAGCAGTAACAATTGAAAATAGGAAGCTCTCCCACATTTTCTCTTTTAAAATTAGCATTAGAAGCTATAAAAAAAAGAATTTTGCCTAAAGTCCTGCACAACACCAGGTTATTGCGGTAAAAATTGAAAATGAAGAAGCTCTCAAAAGTTTTCACTTTTTGAAATAGTCTCAAACGCCAAAAAATATGAATTTAATGTATATTATATATTTCAGAGCATATTACACTTATGTAAAAAAAATCTCAGGATGGTTTTAAAATGATTATATGTCTTAGGACCTTACGTAGGATTAGGTTGGTCCTTGTTCGTTATTTTAGTTACAGAATAGAAAAAAATCAAATGCCTTTAAAATCCACACTTACAAGAGTTCACTGTATATACTAGATATCACTTCTTTTATGTTTAAGTGTTTTTACAAACCAAAAAAAAAGAATTTTTTTTAAAGTTTTGTACAGCACCTGGATACCGCAATGAAAAATGAGAAAGTTGTCAAAGAGTAAAATTTCTTAGAAAAGCCACAAAGACAAAAAATGTACATTTTGTTTTACTAATAGCGTATGAGCCTCAAACATGTCGCGGGGTTTTTCAACTGACTCAGATCCATATGTAGAATTAGTTTATCCCTTGTTCAATACTTCTATTACAGCAATCTACAATCAACCGGTCTTTGAAATTCACATTAATCGGGGGTTACTGTATATAGTTGTCACTTGTTTTATGTTTAAGCATCTGGGATACAAGCGAAAAAAAATCACCTAAAGTTATGTTCGACACCTGGCTATAGCAATGCAAACTAGGAAGCAGTCCCAGGTCCTTACTTTTTAAAATTGATCCAAAAGCCAAAAAATAAGTATCTTGTTTTACTAAGAGCATATTACATCTGCAAAAATGTCATTGGGATCAACAACGGATTCATGACCATACATCGGATTAGCTCGGGCCTTATTCAATGCGCCGTTTTGGGGATTATTTCAACCATGTATTTATTCATTAATTGTATAAATAAGAATAACTAACCAAAACATATATATACTCTAATAAAAAAGGGATGAAAGTTTGTTATATCTTTTATATTGCGATGTAATGTAACATTCCCAAACTTCCTCAAAAAGTATTCTTTAGTCTCTTGTAATACATATATTACTTAAAATAACTATATTTCTTAGTTTTTATTATGTTTCAATTCATTCAGAAGCTGTTCATATTGATGGTCCATTTTTGTAAATAATTAACTTGAAAAATCATATGTGCAGATAAATCACTAATTTGGATTTTATCTAATCAGGATTCTGAGCAGCTAACTGTTGAACTGTCATTGGGATTTTATTGACAAACAGTTCGTTAAAGAATGATATGGCAAGATAGGCATTTCGTACTGTAAGTAACGTGGGCCGACAATTAGTTAACGTTGGTCCAATAATTTTGTTCCTAACAATTTTAACTTTTTACTAAAAATTTAGTTTTGCATTTGCATAGATTCTTTTAATTATTTAAACTTAAAAGTGTTTTTTCAATGGAAAAAAAATAAATGGCTTCAGAAATGTTAACAGTAAAAAGTATCTGACATTGTGAATACTGAAATGTTTTGTGCTGTAATAGCAGCATTTTTTTCTCTTTAACAATTGTATTTTAAAATATTTATCATTATAAGACAATTTATTAGAAGGATGTACATTGCATTAAAATGAACGATGAGCAATAAATAAGTTACCCATTTCCGAGGACTCTAGATTGCGTTTTATTAGTCAAAATGAAATCAAATTGAAATACAGATAATTCAAACGATAAGCTTGATGTTTATTAAAAAAATTACAAAAAGTCAAAATCCTAAAAATCTGTCGATAGGGGGTGCTGTAACATACATAAGCAATTATTTCGCGTTGTAAATATTAAATAATGTTAAAATAGTGATATTGGTCAATAAAAATACAAAATCCACCGTAGGAATTTCCGTACAGTTGAATACGGCATATGCATTACCCGGAAATCAGTTGCACACTCACACTACCAAGTGGGGACCATGCTTGCAAGCTTTGGACGGCAGTCCATGTTTTTGTGTTTTGAATTTTAATAATAAGATTTTTTGTTTAATAACTGTTAAGCACTTTTTTTTAATTATCTATTATTCAAACTTCATCTTATATGAACTAATAGAAGAGCTTCTAGAAGCATCTGAAGTAGAAAATTTATTTCTTGCAGTCTCAGTATGGTAGTGTAAGTCTATCAGTGGTTTCTCGATCATTCGATATCCCGTATTACGCGGTAAAATAATCTTAAGTCGAACTTTTTTTTTTGTTGACCAGTTTCCTATTTTTAATAATATTTATTATTTGTAAAACGAAATAAATGATTATGTACATTACAGCGCCCCTATTGGTAAATTTTTGAATTTTTTATTAATGTCAAATGCATCCTTTGAATTAGAGCCCCCTGATGTGCTAAACTTATTTCTTGCTAATCCTGTATATCGCAATTAATCTTAGAATGGGCAAAGTATTTAATATCAATTTTTATTCAGAATGATTATATATATAAAGTGAAATCTTATCTTTTTACTATGTTTTATTAAGAGGAGAGAAATGAATTTTCAATTAAGAGCTTTTAAAAGTTCGATTACAAAAATAATGAATAAACTAAATTATGGCACCATCCTTTTTTCACAGCATGAGAGAAAAAAAATGTTTTATTGGATTAATTAAAAAGAGAAAAACAATTTTCTCTTTAAAAAATATAATCAATATTGATTGACTAACACTTTATTACAGTGTATTCAAGTGAAGATTAATATGTTCTACAAGCACACAAAGTTGAGAAACATGAAACTTTCAAAAAATATCCACACTTTTGGCCACCACTGTATATGTATCTAATGTAAAAAAAAAAAAAAAAAATTCGTAGTTCATTGCCTAAAAAAACAAGCATTTAAAAAAACTAAGTTTTTAAACGAATTAATTTAGTTTTCTTTTAAAATGTACTATTGATCAGTTATTTAGTATGTTGAACATTTTGGAATCAGTATATGTGAGTTCCTTTTTTAATAGTATTCATTATAATTTATTATACTATTAATAAATGTTCACCTTTGTATATTTTGTATATTTATTCATATGACACTATAATCATATGATCATTTGCTTTTCGCTTTATCTTACAGACACGTTTTTAAGATGGAAATTATTTATACTTGTTTTTTAAATAGATAAAGACTACTCTTTCTTTTAAGTTGAATTCACATTGATTTGGTTGTATTTTTTATAGTAATCACTCAGTGGTGGAAAATTTCCTTAGAGGTGGAACCTACTAACATAGCAAATTTTAATAGTATTTTTGGCTTATGTAACGACAGAATTTCTGAGTTTTTATTAAAGTGAAAAAAACTATAAAAATTAGTGGCTCTAACTCTTCTCTAATTTTCCACCACTGAATCGCTTGATATTTTTTTATGTGAAATTGATTTATTATTTAAAGTAGCGGATCTTTTAATTTCAATAAATTAAGATTCTAATGGAATATATTTAGTTTTACATTTTAAAATAATGTGTATTGCAAATTTATTGTCAGTTTTCAAATCGACACAACGGAGTCATCCAATAGATCAGTCGGGCCAAGTGATGACAACTATAAGGATTTTAAACTGTTATTTTAACACAATCAAACTGATTGGTAAAGTTATCATACGCCAATACGAATTGAATAATTCCAACTGAGCGAAAAAATGCCCAGGCTGGGAATCGAACACAGTTCGTTGGCTTACAGGGTCAATGCTTTACCTTTTAAGCTAAATATGCGATATCCAGCGAGCGTTTTTCGCTCAGATGACCTTATTGGTAATAAGATCTGGTCTGTCACTTAGACAGCTCAACAGAATAAACCGCAAATAAAGGAACTCCATTTAAACAATGGATGCGTAGATATAAACAGTTATTTATCTGTGTTTAACTGTTTTTTTCGCTCAATTGGAATTATTCAATTCGTATGATAACTTTAAGAATCAGTTTCATTGTGTTAAAATAACAGTTTATATCTACGTATCGATTGTTTATATTGTGTTCCTTTATTTGCAGTTTATTCTGTTGAGATGTCTAAATGATAGAGCAAATGTTATTGCAATTAAGATTATCTGAGCGAAAAATTCTCACTGTCTATCACCCAGTTAGCTTAAACGGTAAAGCATTGACCCTGTAAGCCAACCATTTGGGTTCGATTCCCAGCCTAATCATTTTTTCGCTCATTTGGAATTATTAAATTTTTGTAAAGATTTTCTCAATAAGGTTTCACAGGAAACAGTTTATTAGTAGTTAAATATAGGCTTTTTTTTATTTTATTGTAAAATATAAAATTTGTCGCTAATGGCTGCCACTAATGACTATTTTTATATTTTACTAGCACCATTATTTTTAAAATAAAAGTTTGCAGTATATTTCTCTTTAACATGTCATCAAAATTAGTGTTAAAAAATTCTATTTTGAGAGGGCGGTGCGAGATAGAATTAAAAGTAGAGCGGCGGCAAAATTTCATGCAGATGTACGTTATAATACATGTTTTAATTTACACGGTGATTACAATGGGAAGTAGCTGCATGATATGCTTTTGAAATGTAAGTAATAAAAAATTTTTCATTTTATTTTATTTTATTTTTAACTCAGAAACAGTCCTTACTTTAAAAAAAGCTCTCGTATATTACAATAGTTAATGTACTAGATATACTTTCATAAATTACCGATTTAAATATTTTAAAACAATAAGTTTAAATAAATATACAGTATGAATAATAATGTTCTTACAGAAAATGATTTTTGAACAATTGTTATCTAGAAAAAAAAGGAGAAATGAAAGAAAAGAAACTTTACAGTTAAAAGGTCATAAAGGTATTTTTCCGTAGTTCTGAAAACAATATACAGAACCTCTAAACTTTCCTCGGTTAATCCTACCTCAAGCAAAAATTTATACGTATTCCTAAGCACGATTGTAAAATTAAATATTTATAATATATTTATATTCGAAATAACATGTGTAGATTTATTACGAAAGCAATGTCATATATAAAACATTTTATTAATTATTAATATCTTATTTAACTGAACACAAATATTCTAAAATCATTATCATTAAATAACTATTATTTATTCATAATACAATCATATTTATTTTTCTCGCAGAAATGAAAAAAATGCATTCTTGTAAATACAAATTTATAAATATATATATATTTTTTACATTCTGCCGGTGTAAGTACTTTTATAAAAAACAGATTAATTAACTATCATATTTATACTAATTGCATTAATATCATAGGGAAACAAATTTCTGTATAATTACTTTATAGTGCTTTATAACAGAAAAATAATGTTTAAAATATATTATGGTAATGGAGATCAGTAAACATGAACCAGCTATTTAATTTGTTCATAATTATCTATTAAAACATGCAATTTATTTACATATACTACTAAAGGCATTTTGATGCATATTTTAATTAGAGTATAATTTTCAGGAGTGCTAGATATAAATTAAAGAATCTGTATGCTATTTAATATTAAAATGAGAGTATTTATATATATAGTTATGCAAATAGATCTGAATTTTAACTTTTAATTTTTGAAAGCCTTGAAGAGATTAGAAATTCAGTTAACGGAAAGAACATTAGTGTTTCTGTAATTGCTCTTTACGCATAGTAAAACGCAAATATTTATATTTTTAAATTAGCAGACCCACCCGGCGCTGACCGGGTCTATAATAATAATATTAAACGAGCTTGAAATTTGTATGATTTTATCTTTAACTTGAAATGTGTGTAAATAAGTTATCTGAAATACGCTGACTGTGTGAAAAATCAGTTTAAAAAACAAACAACTAATATTTAGATGTAAAAATAGTCAAAATGACTGCAATGGGAAACGCATGAAAGAATATGTGTCCAACGATTGCATGATTTTTGAGTTAAAGTGTTGATATTTATCCGTAAAAATCACTGTTAAGTCATATAACTAATTACTTTTTTCAGATAGAAATCCCAAGTGAAATACTTTGAATTTCAAACCAATTATATCACTCTTAAATCCGACTATACCGTGAATGAAACCGATGCTCGATGATTAGCTAAAAGCTTAGTATGTAGTATTATAATTTCAGAGCCATCCTACAAAAATAAGTGTATATATTTTTAATCAAAGCATGCGTAATATTCATTCCGTGGACAAAATCCTAATCGTAAGCTAATTGTACCGTAACCGTAAACTGTCTTTAACCTAAATGCAACATAACCGTTACCTAACCGGAACTTAAGTATAACATAAATGTAACCTAACAGTCACCTTGTCGTAGCTTATCCGTGATCTAACCATAACCTAACTGCAGTTTAAACTTAACTGTAATTTAACTGTGACCTAACTGTAACCTAACCGAAAATTATATATAATCTAAGATTAACAGTAACGTAATTGCAACCTAATCGCAACCTAACTTTTATCTATCCGTAACCAAATTCTAACATAAAAATAACTATAAACTGAATTAGATTAATTTTAGACACGATTATTGAATCGGTAAATTAATTATAACAGATGGAAATGCAGATGGAAACAGAATGGAAAAGTATGCAAACAGATGGAAAAATTTACATCTGTTATAAACTGAATATCTGAACCATCTCGTGCTACAAAGTGCTTGTGTTTCACTTTCCATCTCCATGGGGCGAATAATGCTTCGTGGAACATCCGACAAGGATCTTGGCCACCAGCGGCTGGGTATAGAAGGCATGCTATGTACGCTTTGCTGAATGTTTCAGTTTCACTTTCCATCACCATGGTGAACACACTTTCTAACCTAACACAACAAACCTAAACCTCGACGATATTCCGATGTTCAGTCTATTCGTAGATATATTGTCCGACATGATGGGGATACAAATAGCGATTTAAGAAATTTACTGAAATTTTTATTCGGAAATAATGGTAACCACTACTCAATTAAGAGCCAAATATAGGAATAAAAAATGACTACAAGAATTTATTGAAATATTTTTATTTTTGAATGATTTAATGGAAAATAAATATTAACAAATTTAAAAGAAAAATGCTTAGTAAATCCGAGTAAGATACGGTTTAACATTTGTTTGAAAAAATCTAGAGAAACACTGCAAAATGTAGCTATAATTGTGCAAATAGTGAAAAAACGTAAAACAAAATAAATTGAATTAAAAACGTACAATGCTAATTTATGAAATCGGTTAGTTCATAAAAGGACATATACTCTCACATTTATTATAAAATTTTTATAAAATTTTTATAAATGTCAATATATAACCCAAAAAGAAGGTGCATGCTTATCACACGCGTATACAAATTGGAAACTGATAGCAATAGAGAAATTCAGGATTTCTTTTTATCTCTCCCTCAATGTCGACAATAACTTTTAATACGTTGAGAAGTAAAATATAGAAAATAATAAACAAACATTTTTTTTCCTTCAATCATGAAAGTTTAAGAGTTTTGTTATTTTTATTGACGTTGTTTCACTGGCCATTTGGCTGCTTTATAGGACGAGATAAAGACTGCCTCTTCCTCCGCTCCCCCAGACCTTTGCAATTTTAGATAATTCTGTTTTTTTTTTTCAATCTATAAAACCGTGCAGGATTTCCATCAATGAAAGCTCTTTCAGGCTCTCTCTTTGGAACCATTCATGACTTTGTTTCTGTACAGTGGCAAATTTAAACGTCCAAAAATTGTAATTATTGCATTGCATTTGCGTCCCAAAAATCCTAATAATATCTCTAATTACCATATTATTTTAATAATAGATTGCATTTCATTTTCTGTCTGCTTTCAATATTAAAATATGTTTGAGATAACCCCTCTCAGAAAAACGTATAATTCGAAGTTTATTACAATTTACTGTTATTTTGATTAACATGGCGCTTTAGATTTATAGGGGCATTGTGTTTCATTTGCATATATATATTGTTATTAATATTAGAAGATGATCTTCTTGTATGTTTTGAACCATGTTAATAATGGCGCCCTTCATTGCTTGCCAAAAGCTGAGATGCGCCCCTGCTTAGTAAAAAGTTGGACAGCCCTGCTCTACAATATCGAATTCTTCTACTCGACACGAGCTCTTTGCATCTATGAAAAAAAACGAAAGATTAAAAAAATCAATCATTTTATGTCTAAAATATGTATCAAACACTTTATAACCACTATATCGCGTAAACAAAACAAAACAACAAAAAAAAAAAAAAAAGAAGAAATTATCATAAGAAAATTCAGTTAATGCATCTTGTTGAAATCTGTATAATATAAACTTTTTATAGTGCAAGTGCTAAAACGAATGTGTAAGAACTTCAATCTCTTGAAAACACAACGAAACATCATTGGATACAACTGATTTGCCAAATTAAAATCTCTAAAAATATTATATTCATTAAAACAACAATCGGTATAAAGCATGTCAAAATTACATACAGGGTGTCCCAAAAGGTCGTTTACAAACTTAACATGCTGGTCTGTCATATCATGATGAACAATATTAAATAGGAAACTAAGGGTTCCAAACGTCTTCCAAAGGAGATACGCGCCATTAAAGTTTAGGGTCCAAAAATTCAAATGATTATAAAAAACACAAAAATTGGTCCATTCGTTTGCGGTTTTCCCTAAAACTATTCTTTTTGTCAGTATTTTCTTGACAATAAATTATAAAGATAAATTTAAAAAAATGTCGATAGAGGGCGCTTTAGACTTTGGAGTAACGATAAACTAGTTTTTACCATTATTTTTTGCATCTCATTAAATTTTTTTAGAAGCTTAGTCATAAACTTAAATTTTGAGCTCAAAATCTAAATCGTTGGAAGTGGTTAAGTAGCGCAAACTGAATTGCGAGGGGAGGTTAAAATTTCAAATGATTGTAAAAAACGGAAAAATTGGTCAATTGATTTGCGATTTTCACTAAAATTATTCTTTATGTCAGTATTATCTTGAAAATAATTTATAAAGATAAAATTCAAAAAATGCCGATAGAGGGCGCTTTAGACTTTGGAGTAACGTACAACTATTTTTTTCCGTTATTTTTTCCATCTCATAATTTTTTTTAGAATCTTAGACATAAACTTAAATTTTGAGATGAAAATCTGAATCGTTGTGAGTGATAAAGTAGCGCAAACTGAACTATGTTCAATGGGGGTGGGGAGGTTCAAATTTAAATGATTATAAAAAACGGAAAAATTAGTCGGTTTTCGCAAAAATTATTCTTTATGTCAATATTTCCTTGAAAATAAACTTTAAAGATAAATTTAAAAAAAAATCCCTTAAAAGGCGCCTTAAACATTAGAATAACCAACAATTTTTTTAACCGTTTTTTTTAAATCTAATTAAATGCTCGCAAAATTTTAGACTTAAATTTTGTGCTCAAAATCTAAATCGATAGGAGGGGTTAAGAAGCGCAAACTGAACTGTGTTGAGGAGTTGAAATGTTACCTTCCCCACCCCTCGAACGCAGTTCAATTTTTGGCCACTTAATTACTTACAACGATGCAGATTTTGAGCACAAAGCTTAAATTTGAACTTTTACAAGCATTTTATTAGATACAAAAAATAACGGTTAAAAATAGTTGTTGGTTACTATAAAGTTTAAGGCGCCATCTGCCGGAATTTTTTGAAAGATATCTGTAAAATTATATAAAAACATATGCTATATCTCAGGATATATATATATATATTTATTTATTTATACAGTAGCGATCATAAGTTTCTGGCCAGTTAGTTTCTTCGATTTATTTACCAAAAGGTTTCAGCAAAGAAGAAGCACGATTGCTTCACCAAGCTTCATTTTGATTGAATACTGAAGATGCTTCATGCAAATGGATAAAATTCGAAGTTCGCGTGTGCAAAAGTTTCCGTCCACTTATAATTCTTTAGTATTTTTCTATCGATAAACTGTTTTTTGGTTGTGTTTATGAATGAATCAACGTAGCATAGCTTGAATTCAAAATTGAAAAGTTCAACATGTCTAAATGGCCAATCTTCTCGAGATACTGCGGCAAAGTTATCGATCGGTAAAATCCGATCGTAAATGATATTTAAAAATTATATAAAGATGGCCGTGACCTTTAGAGTTTTCAGAGGTCCGGGAGATCCCGGAAAATTAGTTTTCCTGTGGACAGAATTATCAGAAGAAAAACAATTGATAATCCGCATAAAAATTCCGTTACAATATACTGCGATTTACAGAATGAAATTATTGCTGAAAGTTTTTGCCAAAACACTTTTGGGATGTTGTTGCTTGTGAAAGATATAGTGCTCCAAATATACCAGAATTTCCCTTTTCCCAAAAATGTCATTCAAAACCTTGAAATTTGACATTTTTTATAGAAAAACGAAATTTTTTCAGGGGTTCAAACTTGCACATTATTCATCAAATATGATCAACTTCAACATGTAAAAAATCAAGCAAATCAAAAAATACAACTATCAAACTTTGTCTGATTTTACGGTAATTCATTTACATTACTTAAAAATACTAAATTTATCATTATTAACACCCTGAGAATGTTGCAAAAACTATCCATACGAATGATTTGAAATTTAAAATGCATAATTGTTGCATTACTTTATCTAGTCATTTCAAATTTTATGAAAATCGGATGTATAGTTCAGTTACAGGGAGAATCTAAAGTATTCTGTTACATTATGGCTAATGAAAAAAATGTTTCAAGTACATTTTAATTTTGTTACACTCTTTCGAACGTAACAGAATTGATATACATCAATGTTTATACTAAATATAATAAGTATATACTAAAATATACATTCGGATCAATCTGTGGTGAAAAGAATATTTGTTCTTATTTTACAGGGCTAAAAAAAGTATTTCATTTGATAATGGTACAAAGGAAACATCATTTGAGGCGCGTTTTAATAATATTAAAATATTTCACATTTTATGGAATTGATAAACGTTGCAGAAGTTTCCCTAATAGCATGAATGGTCACAATGACGTCACAGTGACGTCACTGTGAGTCACTTTGGTCACATCACATCTGTGACCAAAATGCCACCACTCTGTGAAGTCACATTGTGACTGAGATGTGACTGTCTTAAAAATCTTTAGAAATTTATAATTATCCTTCAAAACATGCTATTTACTTTAAAAAACATGTTTTTGGCAATTTAAATATCGTCTCTTTTGTCACAGTTTCGTTACAATATTAATGTCAAATTAGTCACAAATGATACATTTTTCACAAATTTCTCACATTGTGACCACTTTGTGAAACGTCACAAAAGAGCTCTGTAACGGCCATAACATTTTAGTCACTGTGACTTCACATCGACATCACGTGACGTCACATCGACAATCGATGGTCACAAAGTCACAATGTGACTTCACAACGACGTTGCAGTGACGGCACCATGCTTTACGGGTTACTACAAGTTACTTCCTACATAATAGAAAGCAGATATTATTTACAGTAAGACACAAAAAGATTTCGGATACTCTACTGTATCCCAAGTACTGCATAATATAACACCAAGTTCTGAATATTTTTTTAACATCCTTATAGTAAGAATGCAACTGATTTTTTACTCTTGACGTACAAGTTCCATCCTACTATATTTGGAGTTGGTTCTAGTGGGGAATCTGCAGTAGGTGTAGCAAAGTTTTTCTCCTTTAAGAGCCCACAATAGTCACAGAAAAATTACTCAAAAAGACCCGGATGACCATGTAAAGTCTATGGGAGCGTTCTTTTCGAATATCTCGCTCAAATTTTAATATTTTTGCATGATTTTTTTGCACAAGATAGCTGAGGGCAATCCACAACCGGGCTAGTTTTTACTTTTTAGATTTTGGTTTTAGATTTTTTTTAAAAAATTACTTTAATTTTCAAAACCGGTTTAAACCGGTTCTGAAACTGAAACTATCGTAATATAAAAAATATATAACCAAAATCGAAAAAGTAAAAACTAGCCCGGTTGTGGATCGTCCTGAACTATTTTATGCAAAAAAAATCATGTCAAAATATTAAAATTTGAACGAGATATTAGAAAAGAACGCTCCCATAGACTTTACATGGTCATCCGGGTCTTTTTGTGTACTTTTCCTGTGACTATTGTGGGCTCTTAAGGGGGAAAACGGTACGGAAAACATGAAACCAGAGCTCCCACTTCGAGTCCGTATAAAAACAGAAGTATTCGATGTAATTAATTTAAACTTTCTGATATATTAAAGATATGTTTGTAGTCTTATAAAATTTTAAAATGAAGTACACTGCTCAAAACAATTAAAGGATATTGCAGTTTTAGGTGGATTTTGTATCTGGGAAACTTTTTAGCTGATTGATACATGGTCGACAGACATAGTAGGTTATATGAGAATAAATTACACATGTTTGGCAGAAAAAAATGCATTTTATTGCGCATTTGTGTACAAAAGGAAAAAAACACAATTTGTGCATATGAGAAAAAAAGAATAAGAAAAGGTGTTTTCTTCAAAGAAAATCATTTTCAGTAGGGGGTATGGTTTCGGATAGCAACGTTGAACACCTTTGAGGCATGGACTCAATGAGGCTATTAATGACGAGTTGGGGTATTCTGCCCCACTCTTCCAGAAGAGCTCTTTCCAGATCTCGGAGAGTTTGTGGGGGTTGTTGGCGGCCAGAAACTCGTCTTCCTAGAGCGTCCCAAACGTGCTCGATTAGATTCATGCCTGGAGAATACGCTGGTCATTCCATTCGAACGATTCCTTCCTCGAAAAGGAAATCTTCCACCAGGTTTGCACGATGTGGCCTGCAGTTATCGTCCATTAAAATGAAGTTATTTCAGATTGCTGCAGCGTAAGGGACTACAATAGGTCTGAGGATCTCATCCCTATATCGGCGACCAGTCAGAGCTCCATCTCGAATGATGTAGAGGTCAGTGCGCCCGTCAATGGAGATGCCAACATACACCAACACTCCTCCACCGCCAAATCTGACACTTTCGTGCACGAACGCACGATTATTCCTATTGCCACGGTCCCTCCAGATGAAAATACGCCTATTATCCAGATGCACAGAAAAACATGACTCGTCAGAAAACAGAATATTGCGCCATTCATTTCTCCTCCAGTTGACATGCTCGGTTGCCCACTCCCTGCGGTCGCGACGATGCCTCGATGTTAATCTAACACATACCATCTGTCGGAGAGCATACATACCTACACCATGGCGCCGGTTTCGGATAGTCTGATTTGAAATCGTGGTGCCTGTAGCCGAGCGAAGGTGTTGTTGGAGAAGAGTAGCGTTCACGTTTCCGTGTCTCCGAGCTGTTAACGCTAAATACCGATCTTCATTGGGCGTTGTTGCCCGTCTACGACCTTGCCCTGGTCTTCGGCCTGCACATCCACTCTCCAAAAAACGGTTCCAGATCCTGGAAATGACACTTTGTGACACTCCAATGGCTTGCGCTACTTCGGCTTGAGTTTGGCCCCCTTCTAACCTACCAACAATTCTCCAAGATTCTGAATCTGTCAAATGACTTCGCTGAGACATCGTACTCATCGAAACAAAGCAATCACTGAATGCCTATCATCCGTGTCTTCATTCTCTTTTATCCAGTTGAAAGTCAAATTTCATTCGCTGCCGCTGAAGCGACGTTTCTGACGTCGAACTCAAAATTTGCATACTCCACAGTTTGAAAACCAGAAAAATTTGCATTTGTAATTCTCTTCTTCTATTATCGGCAAAAAAAATTTCGTTTATATCTTTATTTTATATAAAACTTCAAATATCCTTTAATTGTTTTGAGCAGTGTACTTCAATGTAATATAATAATAAATATAGCAAAATTTATGTAACACAATTTTCGAAAAAAAATTATGTATTATATCACCAACACCAAGATATCTTAACGTTGAATTGACATAAGAACCTAATTTTTGCTTTGAAATGATCCGGAAACTTTACTCTATAAAATGAATTAAGGATATAACTATCACTCAAAAACAACATTATTAAAAAAACTCTCAAATTTGAAACTTTAAAAAACTCCTAAAAAATAAAACTTTTTTTTTTCATTAAAAATACTCAAAATATTAAACTATCTAAACTATATAATTCATTCTATAGATAATGATGTTATATGCATGCAAAACAATAAGGCCATTCCATCAAATAGATTTTTTTAAATCTTGGTGTTAGTCGCCAAAAATCAAGTTTTGAGAAAACGCGACTTAAAGTTGAAATTAAATGGGTGCGGGTTTGAAAGTGTTGATACATATATGCTTATAACTCCGTTAAAAATGCAAATATTTTTATGCGGTTTTTTGCATTGAGTTAAAAATTAATTGAATAATAAAACTAGATCATGGAAAAAAAAAACGATTTTTTGAAAAGTTTTCAACCCCTGAGCCCCCTTAAAACTTATTCCATCCTCAACAGTGGCGCCAACTTATATGGGTTCATGTAACACGAGCGTACCCAATAATTCGATTTCTTCACCCACTTAATTTCATAATTTCAATTAACTTAATTCATAATATGTTGTTGTTTTTAAATATTTAATTGTTGAAATGAAATTTGGTTATATTAACTTACTCAAAATAGATTTATTTGAAAAATAGTGAGGACATAAGTTAAACAGGCAAGAGCCCTCACGAAAACAAATTTCCTGTATTTTTTGTCATCGATTTTGACGTCATGAATTAATAAAAAACTTTAGTAACTAAAATGTAAACTTTTCTTTTAATTTAGATTTACACAATAGTTAGCAATTCCAATGTTATTGAAAAAAATTAATGCATTTATAAGAAAGAACTTATAAAAATATGATTTAATAAAATTATAATAAATATAATAATCTAAAAAGTTGCTTGGAAAAAGCATAATTTAATTTCGAAGTGTCATCTTTAATCTGTCGCTTATCTCCTTTCTCGAGACACATATACACAAAGAGAAACTAGTTGGCTGTGCCAATCCCAAAACTTTCTTCTATCTCATAGGTACATGTAATATTTAAAAAAAAATCATTTTAATGCTTTAATAATTTTAATTCAATAGCATACAAACTTTGAATTTCATCTTAAATTTCTGCTTCAATCAATTAATCGGAGTAAAAACGAATTTCCGTCTCTGCACGAGCCGATAACTATAGAATGATAGGCAGATTTTTTTTTAATACAGGGAGGACATACTTGCCTTACCAAAAAATAATCATATAAAAAAATTTAGTTCAGTTCTATAACTAACTTCATACACTTTTAAGTGATGCAATTTTGAAAATGGCATAAAATTCGCTATTGTAACGCCCCCTTCCGGCGGATTTTTTTCAGATTCAGGGCGATCCAACTAGCCATAGCCATCCATACACTTACACAAAAAATTTCGTTCAATTCGATGAATAACTTCATGTACTTTTGGTTGGTACAATATTGAAAATGGCACAAAAATCGCGATTGCAGCGCTCCATTCCGACGGATGTTTTTCAATTTCAGGGAGGACCAACTAGCCATAGTCACACACATACACAAAAAAATTGGTTCAATTCGATGAATAACTTCATATACTTTTGGTCGGTACAATATTGAAAATGACACAAAATCGCGATTGCAGCGCCCCCTTCCGGCAGAATATTTCAAAACTGAAAGAGGACCTGCTTGCCACAGCCAAAAACATTCACAAAAAATTTGGTTCAATTCTATGCATAATTTCATACACTTTTTGATGGTAGAATGGCGACATACAAACACACACGGACCGACAGACATTTTGTAAGAACATGTTTCTTGGAATCTCTGACCCCTAAAACGTGTAAATCCGTCGAAAACCAGAAGTTTTAAAAAATTTCAATTACAATACTTCTTCTATTGAAGATAGAAGAAAGTAAAAAACAATATTTGTGTTATTTTATTCAAAATGATTTAAGCCCACCCAATATTTTTGAGAAGTTGGCGCTACTAATCCTCAACACCATTTTCTGGGAGCGAACAGATAGATCTTTCCTCTTAGTAAACTGAACCCAGTATTCCTTTTGAGGATTAATAAATGGATATACATTTTTTTGTACATCATTTATATTTTTCGAATAAAGTACATTTTTGCTTTGTTCGTGAGCAATCTAAAAAAATATTTAATGCAAAAAAATATAAGAATTTTAAATAAAACAATTGTTATTAGGTTTATCAATTACCCATTAGGTCCGCGTGTGATCCCCCAGTACACATATATTATCAATATATACTTCATCCCAGAGAAAGTTATAATTATTGAAAAGGATATTTAACTTGTTATTTCATGATTCATATTATGATAAAATTGATTCATAATGAAATATTTGAAAGCCCGGTGTACTTGAAAACTAATTACACACATGCATAAGCCAGGAATCTCTTTGAAGTTCTGAAATGTCCCTACATGTGTTACAATTTATGTTATTGTTTCGCACTTCAAAGTTTTCTATGCGTTATATTTGAAATCAACAATTAGAATTTTCCTGTTATTTTAATCGTATGTTTAATTATCAAACCGGTTGCAGTTTTACTACGATATTTTATTTATTTTTTATCTTTTAAATTATAATAATTTATATACAGTAACCAATATATGGTCTAGGCCAGCGGTTCCCGAATTTTATTAGTACGCGACCGACCTTTAAAGAGACGGTGAACGTAAAATAATAATAATAATAATAATAATAATAATAATAATAATAATAATAATAATAATAATAATAATAGTAATAGTAATAATAATAATAATAGTAATAATAATAATAATAATAATAATAATTTTTATTATAGCAACATGAAATTTTATGTATATATACATTTTACTATAAGCATATAGAACACCTTAAAAAAATTCCAATCTTATTAAAATTTTTATTTTTTTAAATTTAAATTTTAAATGTTCCTCGTGTCTTAATTTTTGAGATATTTTCTTGCTTTTGCATTTTTATCACTTAAAACTCTATTACAAACAAATTTGTGAAAGATTTTTTTAATCTCTTGAATAGTTAATACTTTACAGATTTTTTTTCTAAATCCTATATCGATTTTCATAAATATTTTGCCTTTTAATAAGTAGAAAATCAAATTTGACTATCTTAATGAATACGAATTTTAAAAACCTTACACAATTTCCTTCTAAACAATATCAGGATACCTCCTTACGGATTTTATGAATATTGATAAAAAATTACGTCGCAAGAAGCATTTCAAAAATCTAAAAACGCTGAAAAATTAATGTTGAGAAACACATAGTTAAAGTATATATAAATATACACTTACCTTTATTATTTACTTCTTAAAACCTTCATAAATGATATTTTAATATGAAATATAATATATTTAATATGGTATATAATATAATATCATATAATGTTATATTATATCCATATTAAATATATTATATAGATAATATATTTAATAGGGATTTTTTTAATCTCTTGAATAGTTAATATTTTAGAGATTTTTTTTCTGAATCTCATATCGATTTTCATCAAAATTTTGCCTTTTAATAAGTAAAAAATAAAATTTGACTATGTTAATGAATACGAATTTTAACAACCTTACACAATTTCCTTCTAAACAATATCAGGATACTTCCTTATCGATTTCATGAATATTGATCAAAAATTACGTCGCAAGGAGCATTTCAAAAATCTAAAAACGCTGAAAAATTAATTTTGAGAAACACATATTTAAAGTATATATAAATAGACTTACCTTTATTATTTACTTTTTAAAACCTTCATAAATGATATTTTAATAAGAAAAAACTCTTTTGATACTATTATACCACAGAAATAGACCTTTTTTTCGACGATTTTGCTATAGAGAATTTTGCTCAAATAAAGGTCCACTGTCCCCTTAAGGAAAAAAAATTTCGCGACCCACCTAGTATAATGAGTATTTCAAAACAAAAATTGTATCAATTCTACAATATTTAACCTACACTAACCAACGAAAAAGGTATATTTTTTTTTACTGATGAGGTCATCTAGTCAGGGTTAAAACGGATTAGTTTTGACTTTAAGTCTGTTTCTACACGGAGTTTGTCTCTGTACTTGTTTTTCAAAAACAGAAAAAAAAAAAAAAAAAAAAAAAAAAAAAAAAAAAAAAAAACCTTGTTCACATTACAAGTATGTCATATTGAATTCCATGGAGAAATTCAAAGCTGATTTAAATATTTCTGGATATTCTGCTTGTATATTCATCCAGAAGGAAATTAAGGATCGCCCTTGATTTATTATTGTCTGTTAAATCTGTTACATTTTTTAAGCAGATCAAATAAAAGATATATTTTTGGGCAAATCTCGATTATACCCCAGTAGCCAAACAATATTGGACCAATATTGGCTACATCTTGGAGCAATATTGGCACATTGGCACAATATTGGCATGAAGTATTGCTCCATTATTGGGATGTTTACATTTTGCCCTTATTTAGCCAATATTTGCAGCCAATATTATACCAATATTTGGGTTTCATTGAAAATATTGCCAATGAAACAACAATATAGGTTAAATATTGGAATTTTATCGGAAATATTTCCAATGAAACCCCAATATTGGCATAATATTGGCTAAATAAGGGCAAAATCTAAACATGCCAATATTGAAATAATATTGACGTTTTATTGGCAATATTTCCAATAGATGAAATATTGGCGCAACGTTGGACCAATATTGGTTTGCTACTAGGGTCTCAGGGCCCACCAAAACACCAGTCGCGACCCATAGTTTCGGAACAGCTGGTCTAGGCTGTAATAAATAATTAATTATGGATAGTCATATTTAATATTTTTGTAAAAGAATAAAGCAAATTCTATTATTACATCTTTTACAAACAAAATTACAGAATTTAACTTGTTCACTCATAACTTATATTTAGGTATAATTAATACATAATAAAATATTTGAAAGTCCGGAATTCTTTAAAACTAATTACAAGTATGTAAAAGCCAGGAATTGCATTGAAGTTCTGAAAGGTTGCTATATGTGTTACATATTAATTTATTGCTTCGCACTTCAAAGATTTCTATGTGTTATATCTGGAATCAACATGTAGAATTTTCCAGTTATTTTAATCATATGTTTAATTAACTAACCGTTCACAGTTTCACTTGACTATTTCAGCTTTCACATGATAATAATTAATACACAATAACCTGTATATGTGTCTAGGCTGAAATAAATATTTAATTATGTATATTCATACTTAAAAATTTCACTAGAAAATAAAACAAAATTTTATTATTACGTTTGTTACAAGTAAAATTACAGAATGTATCATGTCCTCTCATAATTCATATTATTGTAAAATTGATACATAATGAAATATTTGAAAGCCTTGAATAGTTTGAAACTATTTACAAGTATCCATAAGCCAGGAATCTCTTTGAAATTCTGAAATGTCGTTCCATGCGTTACAATTTAATTTATCACGTTGCACGTCAAAGATTTCTATATGTTGTTTTTTGAATCACCATGTAGAATTTTTCAGTTATTTTAATCATATGTTTAATTAGCAAACCGAACACAGTTTCACAAGACTTATTATTATTTTTTTTTTACTTTATTCTAACTTTACAAGAAGAAAGTATTGGATTTGTGAATATTTTTAATCTGGTTTTTGACTGTTTTACACGTTTTAGGGGTCAGATATCCCGATAAACATGTTTATACAAAATGTCTGTCTGTCTGTTTGTAACAAAAATTTTGTGGGTGCTCTAACTCATGAAGTAATAACTGGAATTTCACAAAGCTTTAGATTCTGTGAAACCTTGAAACAAACAAACTAGATCCGGTTAGTTTTTGGTGTGTTTTGCTCAATAGGTGGTACTGCTATTCTGCATTATATAGAAAATCCACCAATGACCAAATTTTGAGAACTAGTCAATGGATTTTTATCACACTTTTTATTTAGTTAATACTTGATATAACTTGGTGCAAATTACGTTTTCATGCAAATTGCTCAAAAAATGGTTTGCCATGGTGCACAATTTCTAATATTCGCAATAGATCTATCTCAAGAACTGATGCTCGAAATTTTCTGAAACTGCAGATTCTGTTAGTCCTCGATATAGATTAATTTTTTTAGTTTTTGGAGTAAATCGGCCAACAGATGGCACTGAATGCTGCATTTTTCAAGATTTTGCAATAAATGTATTTTAAGAAGTAATGCATGGGTTTTCATCAAACTTCAGACTCAGTTAGCATCTGAAAAAAAAAAATTTCTTGATTAATTTTTGATACACATCACCCAACATGTGGCGCTGTTATGCAGATTTTTGTTTTAAGATTTTGCTATAACTTTATCTCATAAACAGATTTTTATCAAATTTCAGATTCAGTTATAAGATGACACAAGTTGTTGATGAAAAGATTTTGGTTTAAACCCCCTAACTTGTGGCACTGCTAAGCTAGATATTTCAGTATTAACATGCATAAGTTAGAAGAATGTTTTGGGATTGCCACATCTGACTAGTTTATATTTTTCAATTAAATTTATTTTAGCTTTGTTAGTGAGTTATCTAAAAAAATATTTCATGGTAAAAAATAAAAAACTATTCAATAAAACAAATGTTGTTAGGTTTGTCAATTACCCATTAAGTCCAGGTTGGATCATCCGGCACACATAAATTATTAATATATACCTTATTTCAGAGAAAGTTATAATTATTGCAAAATATATTAAATATCTCTCGTGTTTCATATTATGGTAAAATTCATATATAATGAAATATTTGAAAGCTTGCAGTACTTTAAAACTAATTACAAGAAGGTATAAGCCAAGAATCTCTTTGAAGTTCCAAAATGTTGCTATATGTGTTACAATTTAATTTATTACTTTGCGCTTCAAAGATTTCCATGAGTTTTTCTCGAATAAAAATTTAGAAATTTCCAGTTATTTTAATCATATGTTTAATTAGAAAACTAATTACAATTCCAATGTGACTTATTATTACTTTTATCTTTCATATGATGATAATTAACATGTAATAACAATTATATGTGTCTAGGCTGTAATAAATAATTAATTACGGATGTTCACATTTAAAGTTTTCGGAAAAACATTTCTATTATTACGTTTATTGCAAACAAAATTGAAGAAAATCTAGTTAAACAGACGTATGAGTGTTTTTAAATGTGATATTTTAGAAAAAAATAAAATATAAAATAAATCCAATGTGATACAGAAAAATATTTTCATAATCATAGTAAATATATTGCATAGTTCTATAATCAATATTTTATTCATCAAATATTAAGTTATTTGTAATGTATTTTTCTGTGTATTTGAGAAACATTATATTAGGAAATAAATATAATTAATGTGATTATTAAAGTAATATTGTTACATTGAAAGTTTGTTATACATTTTTAATCACTAAATGTTCATAAGTGACTGAATTCAAATTATGTTCTCCTGCAAATTATCGATTTATGATTTTTTTAAGCAGTGATGAAAAACATTTTAATTTAATATTAAAGTTTAATACAATAAATAGATACATTTTCATCGCTTACGAAAGTTATTTTTTTTTTTTAATAATGTATTCAAAAAGCTCATTTATAAGTCATAAATTTTCAAGATGTCATAAATTTTTAAATATAATAATCAAATCTGCGGTAGGAAAAATAAAGAATACCATCAATATTTCAAATATTATAAGATTAAATAAAATGCATTTTGGCACTGTTCTATAAGATAGAAAATTTAGTAAGTATATATGTAATACAAAATATAAAGTAAACAAGCCGAGAACTTATTGTTAGCAAATGAAAACTGCTTACATTAGAATTATATGACTGTTTCAATATGTTGTTTTCATTAGACGGATAATCAAATGAACGTTAGATTCTTTTACTGCTAAACTTTTCAATAGATTCATTTGAAAATTGGCAGACGGGTTAATTTCAAGACTAACTGGTTAAATTAAAAATTGTCATGACGAAATTATAAAACAATTTTAATTATTCATTTTTTTTAATTTTTAAAATAACGAAACATTTTCCTATCTTAAGCCTTTCGGGTCTAAATTTTTTTTCAATTTTTAGAAAAAATTGCTTTTACGTTAATTGCATTAACACTAGCTATCCAAATCTATTAATTGGTGTTTAACGAATATGGTATAGGCTGAACGATAACGAATGGTATTGTTTTGTGTACTATTCAATTCATATACATTTGACAATATGCTAAGGAAGAATTTTCGGAGATGTTTAGAAAAAATAGCATTACAAAGATTTAACGTATATTACAACTTTCTAATATTTTTTGTGCTTTATAATATACGACACTTTCGGGAAAGTGACTTTCATTTTAAATTTAAAGAGTGAAACATATGTTTAAAAGAAAAGAATCGCAAGCGGCCCAAAGAGAATTAAGCAAATAACAAAAATAATAATTAAGAAATCCCCAAACATAAATGAAGTTATACAGTAAATGAATAGACACATACTAATATTACTACATGTAAATATTGGCAAAAGAATTTCTTAAAACAAAATAATACCCCTCTAAAAGACATTTATTATTAATAGTATACCAGACTCAAAAGGTTAAAATGTCCCAGGCGAAATTTATTTTCTCTTTCTGCATAAAATACGACAATATTTACTTATGAGATACTTTTTAGGTGCGTTCGTAATTATGTAAATACGTAGCACCTATTGTTGTCGTTCAGTCCGTCCGTCTGTCTGTCCGTCTGTCTGTCCGTCTGTCTGTCCGTCTGTCTGTCCGTCTGTCTGTCCATCTGTCTGTCCATCTGTCTGTCCGTCCGCATATAACAACGCAAAAACTACCCAACTGAATCGTTTGAAATTTAAAATACATAATTATTACATAATTTTGTCGAGTCATTCCAAATTTCATTAAAATCGGATGCATAGATCAATTACAGGGACAATCAAAAGTATTCCGTTACATTACGGTTAATGGGGGGGGGGGAGTTTCAAATGCATTTTAATGGTGTTACACTCATTCGAACGTAATAAAATTGATATGCATCTTTAAAGCACATATTATAATGTACATTTTGCATAATTGTGGTGCAAAGAATATTTTTTATTGATTTACAAGGTCACACAAAAGTATTCCATTACATAATGGTATAGGGAGATCATTGTTTGGTGCGCATTTTAATTGTAGTTATTTACAGTTTTGTGAGATTTATATATGAGAGTGATATCTTAAAACTTTGTTATCATACGAACGCACCTCATTTGCTACGCTACACATGCAATTTCCAATTTGTTATATATTACAATGGATGTTGGCATGAATTGTAAAAGTTCGCTCAATATATAAGCACACAAAAAATTGACAGTTATGTTTCGTTTTTTGAAAAAATAGCTATATATTTTCATAAATTTTAACATTAAAATATTCCTGAAATGATTTTTTTATGCTAACATTTATTTATTTTGTACAGAAGATATAATGTATAAATTTAAAAATAATATAATAATTAGGAATGCGCATGAATAATTTCAAAAATTTGAAATGTGCAAAATTTTCAGTTTTTAAAAAATAGCATTTTAAATAAAATAAACTGCATAGATATGTACAGCAGAGTGGATCGAATGTTTTTTTCACAGTGTCAAAACCTACCTATGCGGAAAAGATGTTCTCTTGGATGGAGATTAAGGGAAAAATAATTCAAAAATTAGTTTTAAATTTTACTACTGCCACAATAAGATTGAATTTCGAAAAAAAGTGAAAAAAGACCTAATTTTGGCTAGATGATTTTTGATTCAAAATAATACTTTAAAAAATTATCCAAAACCAACCTATGCGTAAAAGATGTTATATTATATGCTAAGTATGAGAAAAATAATTAAAAAAATTAATTTCGAAATTTAAATCTGCTGCAATGTGGCTCAAATTTATGTATTCAAACATTTTTACGGTAAAAAATCTTTTTTTTCTTTTTGTAAAATAAAATATGAAATTTAGAATTTTTAACATTTATTGAAATGTGGGGATATTTAATTGATTACAGGATAAAAACTTTAGTTTCTTATTTAACAGCTTTATTAGTATTAAATCAAGAAAAATCGACAACATTGCAATTGGCGATATGACGTTCGGTATCGAAAATTGACATGAGATTTTGTAATTCAATTCGATTTTTATAAAGCCGTCTCTTATGTATGGTCCATACACAGCAGAAATACTTCCTTGACTCTTTTGATTATTAGTTTTGTAGAATGAGCATTGTGTGAATAGATATTATTGATAGTGGATGTTATTGCCACTGAAATGATTGCTGGATTTATCTGTTGCTTCTAAATTCATGCCGTTACTAAATCCGTCAGTTAGTGGAGGTTCGACACATTTTCCAATTTAATTAAATCAATGTCATCCATCGCAAAAGGTCAAAAAGCTGGTAAATGGAAAATATAGATATTTTATAATGTAATGATTAGGATTACAGCAGACCGTTTAATTTCAGTCGCGCGCTTTTAGAATTCATATATTGACATAAATGAAAATAAAAAAAGATTCTAACATGCTGCGAATAATCTTTCTATTTCACCAGTGAAACATTTGTGCCCAGCCGCGGTTCCATCCACGCTGCAAAAAAAATGACATAGTGGAACCTCATTGGTGTGTAATTAGCACAAAAATCATTGTAGAGGACGCTTGAAGATCAGTTCCATATTTCGAGTAACACATCCTTTAACATCTATGTTAACAGATATTCCGTCACAACCGATCACAACCAACTTTGTTACATGTATATTATTGTTAACACATGACAAAAAAAAAAAAAAAAAGGTTCGTCGTGTTTTCAAATTATTTGGTACTCTCCCAGAATTTACATATATGTGGCCGATGTATTCGGAACCAAGTTCTTTTTTCAAGCTCAAGTCTGCTTCGATTATGATTTTTCTTCTGTTGGGCAATTCCATGCGAATTTGTTTGTCTGTTACGCAGCTAAAAATTGCTATGATTGTTGGCCACCGGTATTTTCGTAAAGTTTGCTTCGTTTTATTCAATTGATGAGATATCTTCAACAAAATAAGTCACATTTTTCCGACATCAAATACTGGTAGCCAAAAATCGTAGTACGTAACAGACAAACAAGTTCGCATGGAAATAGCACGTTATTTTCTAGCGATGTAGTCTGTCTTTAATCCCATCAAAGTTTAAAGAAAATGGCCATGATCATAATCTTTTAGAAATGACTAAAGAGAATGACTAAAACGATGGAGTGGTCTTTGGTTTGTTTTGTCATGCCGATTTTTTCTGTCAATAGCATTCGATTCATAGTTTTGTGAGATAATGCCCACATCTTGAAGTGCACCAGACACAATGGCAGTACCTGCTTGGTCAGAAGTGCCCAAACTGTCCAATGTTGTGGCTGATGCCAATCTTCGTCACTACAGGTGATGTGACACCTAGCTCGGCAGCATTTTGGCTTTTCAATGATAGTTGATGATGCAGAAAAGTGAGTTTGCTCTCAATACGTCAGTTTAGTTTACACTCAATATTCATATTCATATTCAAATCTATTGAACTGAAAAAAATAGGCAGTATTTTCGGAAATGGTCCAAAAGACTGTAGTAGCTTTCAATATCTTATTTTGTTTTACAAGAATTAAGAAGAGCGCAATATTTGCCGTTAAATAGTTTATTTTTTTTTAAATGCTGCTGTGGTAAATTATTGAGATTGAATCTCATTTACAGGTCACTTGTAACTTATTAGCCACTCCTTCTCACTGGCAGGAAATAAATAGATGTTGACCGATTCCTTTCTTCGGTTATTTTTTAAATACGAATATATAAATTTTATAACATTTTGTAATAGGGAGCATGTTTACTGGCACATCAAGGCCAGATCCAAATAGGGTGTAATTCATACCTCTCTGTCTCTCTTTCTCTTTTTATTTTTATTTATTTTTATCTTTTTTAACAACGCCATGGTACAGTAATATTCAAGGTACACTAAACTACACAATACACAAGCAGACAAATCCTAACTGAAAAAACTGGAACTGCCAGTTTTTCGAAACTTTAAATTACTTTCAGCAGTATTAAATTTCGAAATTAGTTTATTTATTTATTTTTTTTACTTATTATCCATGCATTATAATATTTCTTACACAAAGATAGGTTTTGATTGGTATTAAAATGATTATTTTGCGTCAAAAATAAATCTAACCAAAATTAGATCTTTTTTTCCATTTTTTTCAATATTTTATCGAATTTTCAACTTTTTTGTGGCAGTATTAAATTTCGAATTTATTACTTATTATTGTTTTTTACTTAACCTCCATATGATATAACATCTTTTCCGCATTACTGGATTTTAAAAATTATTAAAATAATTAGTTTTTGACAAAAATAACCTAAACAAAATTCGGTCTTTTTTCAAATTTTTTCGAAAATTCTACCCTTTTGTGGCAGTATTAAATTTTAAAATTATTTTTTTTATTTTTCCCTTAATCTTCATACAATAGAACATCTTTTCCGCATAGGTAGATTTTGGGGAATGATAATTTTTTTTTCGCCATAGACAATCGATCCACCCTAATGTACAGTTTTTAGGTGCGTTCACAATTATGTAACTACAATTACGTAGCACATATAATCGTCGTAAAGTCTGTCTGTCTGTCCGCATATAACAAAGTAAAACCTACCCAATCGTATCATTTGAAATTTAAAATATATAATTGTTGCAAAATTTTGTCGAGTCATTTCAAATTTTATGAAAATCGAATGCATAGTTTAATTAGAGGGCCAATCAAAAATATTCCGTTACATTACGGCCAATGGGAAAATTTAGTTTCAAGTGCATTTTAATAGAGTTACTCTCTTTCGAACATAATAAAGTTGATATGGATCTATGAAATATATACTAAATTATGCATTTGGTACAATCTGTGGTGCAAAGAATTTTGTTATTAATTTACAGGGCTATACAAAAATATTCCACAACATAATGCTATAGAGGGAATAGTGTGTGGGGCGTGTTTTAATACATTAAGCTATATCACATTTTATGAAATTGACATGCTAAGGTCTACTTCAAGATACTTCTTGTATGATAGAAAGTAGACAGTATTTATCGGAATACACAAAAGATTTTTTGGATTCTCAACTGTATCCATAGTACTGTATACAATTACACCAAGATCTCAATTTATTTTTTAAATTCTTTATAGTACTAACGCACCTCATTTACTACGCTTGACGAGCAATTTCTAATTTGTTACAAATATAAAAGTTTATACATCGATGAAGAAACCTCAGAATCGAAGAAAATTTTTTGCATCACATAAATTTGAGCATCTAGTTTTATAATTATCGAAAGGAAAAGGAAAATGTTTATATGCTAAATTTAATGATTTTGATTATGTTACGATATAAAACTCATGTAATCAATTTATACCCCTTAATAATAACAATGTAATACAATTAAATTAAATCTCTATCTTACAGTAGCTATACACATTAATTTAGTCTGTAATTTTATTTGACCGCTTATTTGATCTTTTTTGTTTTAATCATGCGTAAAAAGAAGTATAAATCTTTTTTTTATATCTTAAAATATGAAATATACTAAAGAGTTTTTGAAAGCATGCGTCTAATAAATATACTTAATATTTTATCTATATCGAGACTTAATGTAAATCATAAATTTTAAATGTATAAGCAAAAGACTTTTATATAAAGAAATAATATTTTTTTGATTAGAAATAATGATACAATTCTGAAGTGTGTTTTCATGCCATATTTCGATAGCTAAAGTGTAATATCATACAATTATTTCTACATCTCAGGAATAATTATACATGTTATTTTAATCTGCAAATTTGATTAGCTGCTACACGAGAACTTTATTTAAGAACGATAAAAATAAACAGAAATCTTAATATGTATACCTAAAAATTCGAAATATAATAAAAAGAATATAGTTAAAAATAAACTTAAAAAAAATAAAATTCTGCTATTTTGAATTCATTATATTTTACTCCTACTCAAAGGATGAATAAAATTTCTATAAATTAAATGGGAATATTTCCATGGAGAAAATTTTACGACCAATTTTAAATTTACTATAAAAATGATTGTTTCCATAATTTATTCGTATCATAAAAACAAAACGGGTACAAAAATCCATCAAATAATACATTTAAAAGTAAAATAAATTTTATTTTATTTTACTTTTAATGTTAAAATATGTGATAATAAGCAGACTTGTATCTGCATAAAACTATATGTGTATTTAGAGAGAAAGTAAATTATCGATTTTAAGTATGCCTGAAAAGGCAAAGAGATATTTTTTTGTAGAAATATTGATACATTATGAATTGAGTGAAGTTTTATTCTGATTGGTATTTAGATGATTTGTTTTCTTTTCATATCTAAAAATTTTAATTTTATTTATGCACAGAATAATAACTATATTCCTACAATAAGTTTATACCATTGATTGTAGGACAAACACATTGATAAACTTACAAGTAAATCACTGGTAGTATTATTTTTTGGCTTAAGCACCACTTTACTTCGGGCAGACATAGATCATTAGGTTCCCCTATTACCTTTCTCCCATAACATAAAGTTTTTTTTTCTTTGACTCGATACCTTAGGTTTTTGTACTGTCGGCTTTTGGACTGTTAATACAGCCACAAAAGAAAATCGGAAACATTTCCAAAATTGAATGGCAGCAAAACTAGCCTTTTATTTTTATAAATGTTGTTTAAATTTCGGAAAATTATTAGTTTATGACATTTTCTAAAGATAAAGAAAACCGGTTTAAACCGGTTCTGAAATTGAAACTATCTTAATATAAAAAAATATATAAGCAAAATCGAAAAAGTAAAAACTAGACCGTTTGTGGATCGCCCTCAGCTATCCTATGAAAAACAATCATGTTAAAATACTCAAATTTGAGCGAGATATTTGAAAAGAACGCTCTCATAGTCTTTACATTATCAGCCGGGTCTTTTTCTGTGACTATTGTGGGGCCTTAAGAAACATTTGTCTTTTTAGCACTTTCCAACAAAGTTGAAAAGTGCTTATGCATTCGGTTTGTCTGGCCGTCTCACACTGGGGCAAAAACCCAAAAAGCTGGCCAAAAGTCGAAAAATGAAGTTACGATTCAGGGAATTTCAATTGTACAGTTGGCTAGAATAATGTTTGGAGAGTTAGAATCTGTATTTAAAAAAAGATTTTTGCTTTGCCTACAAGCAGCATCATTTCAAAAATGATGCTTGAAGGAATATCATTTAGAGCGAACAAAAACAGCAAAACAACAGTTACTCTAAACGCATGCTATTTTTTATAATATTATCCGATTTTAATGATTTGAAATGGATTCATACTATGATAGTATGTACTTTATTTGCATGTATTACAAAATTTATATTAAGCACGTAAAAATTAATAAATTCATTGTCATTTTTGATAAAAAAAATAATTTTTATTTATTTATTTATTTATTTATTTATTTTTTTGCTTTTTAACATCAAAAAGTTTAAATGTTCCACAGTGTTCCGCAACGAAATTTAATGGAAATAATAACTTGGGCTATGGTCTAGTGATTCATAAAAAACCAGCTGCCTAAAACTGCCTTTCTGCATTTCACACATATTTTAGTAACCGCAAGTAAAAATGCCACTTTTTCGGCCGCCTCAAAAATTTTGAAATTGACTACTTTTCATGTAATTTAGCTGATAAATATTTTTCAAATTTTTGATTTATTCAACTTTATAATAGTTTATTTCCTATTATATTGTAAATAAATACTATAATCATAAGATTGCATTAATTTGATAAGTAAGCTTAGTAATGAAAAAATGAAAATAATTCTCTATTACTGATCCGGTAGAATAACATTTTCTTATCTTTATAGGTAGTAATTTTGTTTGCTCTATTATAATTAGAAGAATTATTTTGTCAATGGCTATATTTGCTGATAAAAACAACTGAGGGTATTTCATTAATGCGAGTGAAAATCTTTATGAATATGACTTTCGCCTACATTAGCAATTTGGATTTGGTTTACAAGTGAGGATGTGATGACACATCTATTCATGACACAGTACATTTAAACAAATATTTAGCTATGAAGGTGGTAGGAGGTTCTAATATATTTTTAACTTCTCCCGTGCTACTAGAATACATAAATGTTGCGAATAATTCATGAATCGTTAATTTGAAAATTCCGAGATCTTCATTTCACTATCAGGCCAATCAAGATCCATTTTTTTCAAGAAATACGGGAGCTACTGTCAATGAATGGTATTGTATTAAACACAGGAGAATTAACTTATTTCTTTTAATACAATCATTGATACAGAAGAAATAGTCGTTAATAACGAATTAGTGGAATACTCGACGTTGCTACCTATGTCAGACAACATCAAAACAGCTTCTTACCGATATGACATTTTAATTAGAAAAGGATAGAGATAATTTTGAATTCAGAATATCTACGTTACATGCTAAGATGCTTAGAGAGGGCTTACACCTCGCAGACAAACTGGATAGAAAAAATGGAAAGCTCGTTCTCTACATAAAAAGAAGAACACTGAAATTGCAAAATAAAATATGCAAAAAATTAGTTCGTTTACAATTAAGACTTCTTGTCAAGAAACCAAATCTCAGATTTGGAAGCACAAATGATGGCAATACAATTCAACGATTCTTTGAAAACACAACTATTTGTGCTTCTATAACGAGCGTATACGAAGATTTGATAAAACGATTCTATGTCATAAATAATGTCTTGTATCCATGTCATTTATTTGATCAATTTCGAAGATTTTTCCTAACAAATAGCTCGTAGATTTAAACTACATCCCTGGTTCTATATGCCTACTTCAGTGCACAAACTATATATTAATGACAAAGAAATAATATTATCTTCATTACTGCCAATTTGCCAAATGCCATAAGATACTCAAGATTCATGCAACAAACTGATCAAAAGGCATCGAGAAGATTTATCGCAAACATGCAGCAGCGCAAGAAAATGAAAGGTATTTTTGTGTCTTTTAATGTCATCAGATTATTTCATTTCAAGTTTAGGTAAATTATTGTAGAAGAAATTAAAAATAATTGATCCTAAGAGTCACAGGATCTTCTAATACTGCGAACAAGCTCTGCTAAATATTTCGACACCTTGACGTCTGAAGAATCTTTTTATTATACTACAATTGATTTTAAAGGTGAATTTCTGGAATATATATTTTCTTTTTATTTTAATAATATAAAAAATAAATAGTCTAGTATTTTACTTTTCTTTAATATACTTAAATTTCGATTAAATATCTCTTGGTTCCTTAAAAATTCCTTTTTAAGTTTAGCCTCGAAATTTTAAATTTTATTTAAATCAAATTGTTTTTACTTTTAATCTTTCATTTTATTTATTTATTTATTTTTAAAGCTTAACTTTTGAATCCTAATTAGCATCTTGAAAAGTTTACGAAATTTCATACAAATGGAATAACTTTCGAGACATTGTAGTTTTTGTTCCACCATATTGTATCCGCCATTTTTTTAATTTTAATTTTGTATTCTTACTTAGCATCCTCAAAAACACCTGTATACGAATTTTCGTGCAATTCGAATAACATTTTCATATTTTGGCCAGCTTTTCCGGATTTTGCCCCACTGTGCGTCTGTCCGTATGGCCGTCTGTCCGTCTGTCCGTCTGGTCGTCTGTCCGCGCTCTAACTCCCGTAAATATACTCGGATTACTAAGAAATTTTTATACGTTATTGAGGTTTACCCTAGCACGGACCCTATTGAAAATGAAGTACCTTCCATGATTAGTTTATCTACTGAGAGAATCAAAAGTTTCCCATTACATTACGGCCTATGGGGGAAAATCGTTAATGTACTCGGATTGCCATGAAATTTTAGGACGTTATTGACGTTTACCTTGGAACGAACCCTATTGAAATGGAGTATCTACCATGATTAGTTTATCTACAGGGCGAATCAAACGTTTCCCATTACATTACGGCCTATGGGGGAAAATCGTTAATATACTCGGATTGCCATGAAATTTTAGGACGTTATTGACGTTTACCCTAGCACGAACCCTATTGAAAATGAAGTTTCTACCATGATTAGATTATCTACAGGGCGAATCAAAAGTTTTCCATTACATTACGGCCCATGGGAAAAATCGTTAATATACTCCGATTGCCATGAAATTTTAGGACGTTATTGACGTTTACACTGGCACAAGTCCTATCGAAAATGAAGTTTCTACCATTAGTTTATCTACAGGGCGAATCAAACGTTTTCCATTACATTACGGCGGCTTATGGGGAAAAATCGTTTCAAAGGAATTATAAAGATGTTATACCCTGTCAAACATATTAAAATATGCATTCTGTAAAATATAAGGTGAAAATGTAGCTATTATTCATTTACAGGGCCACACAAAACAATTCCATTAGATAATGGTAAAAGGGGATATTGTGTGTGACATACTTAAAATATATTAAGATGTTTCATGGATGATAAATCTGATGTATGTCACTGAAGCTTAATATAAATCATACGCTACTGTCTTGCATAATATGAAGTACATAGCATTTACATGGCCATACAAAAGATTTCAAATAGTATATTCTTTCCGAAGTACCGTATATGTGTCCGATAATGGCTGATGGAGAGATGAAATGCATTTTAATTATGATATTCGCGTTTATATTTCGCTAAATATATGCACATTATATGGTGTGTATAAATGTTATAGTCGATATACAGGGCTACCCAAAAGACCTCACCAACATTACTGAATATGAGCGTAAATTATTTAAACGTGGTTCTTAAATAAGCTATGCATTTTTACGCTGAGCTTCATTCAATTAACTGAGAAATGTTTGCAGAATATAGATAAAATGATATACAGGGCCACGCAAAGAATTCGGTACATGGGCGCCTATGAATGATAATTTATGAGAATGTGACTTCAGTTGTTTTAAAAGTGTTTTAGTTTACAATAGATTTTAGCCAAATGCTGACGTGTAATAAAGGTACAATGTAAACTACAGGGATGAACAAAAGTATTCAAGTATGTTTCCATCTAATAGTATGAATTGCTGAAAAAGAAATTTCAAGTTACTGGGTATATATGACTATACTGGGTATCTAAACTAAATTTTCCCATTATATCAACTGACATATGAAATACAGGGCTGTTCAAAAGTACTGGAATACCTATTTCGGTATATTTGACTATACACTATTATTTCCCTAAATAACAATGTTTTGTTAAAGATTTCATTAAGTGTTGGAAAATTCTTCATAATCTATGCTTAACGCATGATTTTTCTTACATTTTTTATACAATAGAGTTGCGTATTAAGACTTCTAACCAAATATTCATCTAACAAGAAAAAATATATAATTTTATTTTTAAAGTAAAAATATAATTTTATTATCTAGTTAAATACCGAAATTAATATACATATTTAAAATCGGAAACTTTTTGTAGAAAAAGTATTCAAAATTAAGTTTAGAACAAAATGTGTTATTTAATATTTATAAAAATCATTAGAGAATTTGTTTTCTCCATTGATTATTCTATTCTATAAAATAATAACTATTGAAAAATGCAACAAGAATTAGATTATTTTACGAGTAAAGTATAAATTTTTATGCAGGGTAATTATCTAAATCCTGTAAAAAATGGGTTTTATTTTTAATTAATTACTAAAAAAGATACATAGTTTCTTTAATGAATGATGGTAAACGATAAATATAATGAAAGATAGAAATAAAGGGATTATGAAAAATAATACCTATTAAGCCGCTGTAATAAAACATTAGGCAAAACATTAAAAAAAAGATTTAAATTTTTGTTTTCTTTAAATTCCTCGTATTTACACGGCCCCACTAGTGGCTGAGAGGTTCTGACCTCAAACCGGTAGACGGTAGGTGCTGGGTTCGAACCCAGTCGCGACCGTCGGCCTAACCGTTCGGAGTTTTCCGTGGTTTTCTTCGAACCTTGCGTAAATACGGGTTAGGTTCCCTTAGAAAGACCCCCACGGAGGGCATCCCACCCCTTAGGGCCTATATCCCATAGTGTAGATAATTGGCCGACATACATGCACCAACACCTCGTATTTACACAAAGGACATAAAATGATTTATCATTTTTATTGTTTTTTAATTGAGTAAAATATTGCATATTTTGCTTGATTGCATAAAAATATAGAAAGAAATGTTAGCCACTGTTTGGCTTACTTGAGTTCCGTTGCAGGATATGGTATTTGTCTATAACAAAGTGTTTGAACTAATTTGCAGGGAATATTGTAAACTTGAACAACTTCGTTTTAAGTTTATCTTCCTATATAATAAAAATGAGATATGTATGAATGAATCTGACAAGCCGAAAATATGTTTAATTAAATAAGTTATAATTAATAAGACTGCTTTTGATGTTTTCTCCTTGTTTCATTTTTAGATAGATTAATTACCGTAATCTGCCAATTATATAAGGCAAATATTTTTATTAACTTTTGCACAAAAATTAAGAGTTCAAAGAAATGGCTTCAGAAATCAAGAAGGTAATAATTCTAAACACATTTCTATAACATACAAGAAACTTCCTATGCACTACAGGCGCATGGAATAATTTTGCAGGTTTCAATGAACATAAAAATCAATACTTCTAACTAAAATCATTTTCGATTGTGTTGCGAATGTGTTGCACGAAATAAAAAGTGTCGCTACAGGTTATAAAAGGAGAAAATGTGTTTTCAAATGTTTTGTTAATTTGGGGATAAAGTGCTGTGTAGCACAACATTATTTTAAGAAACTTTTTTTATAAACAGTATTTACAACACTATTTCAACACAATTAACAACACTATTTTTAGAATATATTTCTAGAAAGCAATACATTGCAACATATTAAAAACACATTTCTAGCAATACTTTGCAATATATTAAGAACACATTTCTAGCAATACTTTGCAATATATTAAGAACACATTTATAGATAGCAATACTTTGCAATATATTAAGAACACATTTCTAGCAATATTTTGCAATACATTAAGAACATATTTCTAGCAATACTTTGCAATATATTAAGAACACATTTCTAGCAATGCTTTGCAATATATTAAGAACACACTTCTAGCAATACTTTGCAATATATTAAGAACACATTTATAGATAGCAATACTTTGCAATATATTAAGAACACATTTCTAGCAATACTTTGCAATATATTAAGAGCACATTTGTAGATAGCAATACTTTGCAATATATTAAGAACACATTTCCAGCAATACTTTGCAATACATTAAGAACACATTTCTAGCAATATTTTGCAATATATTAAGAACACATTTCTAGATTGCAATACTTTGCAATATATTAAGAACACATTTTTAGAGACCAACACTTTTGCGACATATTAAGAAGACAATCATAACAGAAAAAACCGCATTAATCTGTTTTGAATTTGGGAACAAAAAGTATTCCGAAATGTGGTTATTTTTGCGTTTGAGAATTTGCTTTGGACTTAAATAAATATCTCTCAGTATTAAATACGTCGAACTACAACTGTGTAGTGCATTTCGAATGTCTTTTGTGATTATTATTAATAGTAATAATTTTGGCAAACAAATTACATTTAGATGCAATGTTTAAGATTTTGAAATATAAACTGTTTGTCATATCATGCTTTCGAAGTAAGACATATGTTGAGCTTTATTTGAAAAGAAATATGCATAAACTGATTTACATAATAATTTTTCTTTAAAAGATATAAAACTTAAAACTTATTCATTATGTTGCAGTGAAAATCACTTTTAAATCCCTTGAAAATAACGTTCAATTTCCTTAAACTTTTCTCTCTTCTTCATTGATCAAAGCCTTTCGAAACACTTATCTGTATATATCAAATATAAAATTCTTGCAAATGTAATAATAAAATAGTTTTCAAAAAAAGCTTGACTAATTTTACCAATTTGGAAGTATACGACTTATAAAATAATAAACACGTATTGCTTAAATTAAGTAAGGATAAATATTCTGATATGCAAAGATAAATATTTGATACATTACTTAAACACGAGCTAGAAAATTTATGCCAAAAGGTTTATTTTATCAATTTCTTTAATTCATAAACAACCTCTTAAAAAAATTAAGAAACACATTTATTGTAGGAACTGCTTAATTTTCTCCAGAAACTTATAAGTACATAATTCCGGATTTTACACATTTTTGTAGATTTTGCTTGCTTAAGACTTAAGTGCTTAAAATCATAACGTAACTGAATTCATTTATTACATTTGGTTCAGAAATATTTAAAATTTATTAATATACAGGGTGATTTAAAAAAAACGTAGACAAAATGATATGACAAATCTAGTATAAAACAAGAATAAAAAATCACATAGGAACATAGGTTCATGTTGCAAACTACTTATTGAGTCACAAATACAGGGTGTTTCATTCTAGCTACACCCGGTTACAAAGAAATAATTTCGAGGAATGCAACAATATGTACCTTATCTTGTGTGAAATCTGATAATGTTACGAAAAGATCTGGAAAAACATATTGCTCAAGTAACCGATGATACCGTCCGATGATTATCACAGTCCAAAATGTAAGGTGAGAAGTGCAGATTGCTGGTGCGCATAATGCAAATTTCTATCACTTTTGTTTGGTCTTATCAATTTTAAAACAAATGTGAGAATGTCTGTTAAATGTTTTATTATAATATACTTCAGTTTTCTGAAATTTATTATCGTCAACCCAAATTGAGTTAGGATGAAACACCCTGTATTTGTGACTCAATAAGTGGTTTGCGGCCCTATGTTCCTATGTAATTTTTTATTCTTGTCGTATGCCTGATTTGTTTTATCAATTTGTCCACGTATTTTTGAATGACTCTGTATATTTATAGTTACTTTTAAAAAAGAAAGTTATTGCTTTGCAAAAAAAGCTTTAATTATTTTAGCAGTTCGGGAGGTATTCACCTCATAAAATAATAACAAACAGCACTTATTACTTAAAATAAGTAAGGATAAATATTCTCATTTATAAAGATAATTATTTGATAATACTTAAACGCGATCTTGGAAATTTGTGTGAAAAAGTTTTATTTAATCAGTTTACTGCATTCATAAAACAAATTCTTAAAACGGATTAAGAAACACACTTAATAATAGGAACTGCTTAATTTTCTCCAGAAATTTTTAAGTAAATAATTCTGGGTTTTACATATTTTTATAGATTCATCCTTTTTTATGGCTTAAGTGCTAAAATTCATAACGTAACTGGATTTATTTATTAAATTTGTTTCAGGAAAATTTAAAATTTATGAATATGCATTTAAAATTATATGAATATGCATATAATTTATGAATATGTATTTATAAAGAAGGAACTAAGTGCATTGCAAATGAATAAACAGTTCAAAATAAATTTAAACGTGACTTTCCATTTATGGTTAGAGTAAATATAAAAATTGAAAATATCATATATATGTATGCAGAGAGAGTTTATCAATCGCAATAATACAATTAATTCTAAATCCGTTCCTTTTTAAGGATTCAATTGTAAAATATAATTTCAAATACTTAAAAAAAAAAACGAAGTTTATTGTTAGAAAACACTGAAAATACTTAAGTTATTGGTCATACAAAGTATAAAATACACCACTTTTTAGAAAACGAGTATGTTTTTATAAGATAATTTATTAGAACCAGCAACCATAAAAATTTTTTATTTTGTTATTTCATTAAATTTTACTATTTTAGAATAAATGGCTTGCGATAAAATTAAGAATATCATATTATTAATTGTGATATTAAACCGAAAATTTTAATAGTAAAGGTTGAAGAGTTAGTTGTTATATTTCCATTAACTGTACAAAAAATCAAGTTGGAAAAAAAATTGCAAAAAAAATTCTCATCATGTTCGATGATTACACCATATTAGTGCATTTTGATGGATAATGTGGGAGATAAAGATATGATTGCAGCCAAGAACTTATAAGCAACTAATTTTGAATATATTTAACATCAAATACATACGTAGCACGCTAAAAAAATGGGGACAGCGGTCATTCCTAACGACGAAAGCAAGCCTCTAAAATTAAACCACTTAAAATGGATTCTCTAAACCCCCCCTACCCGCCCACATTGGTTTAGTCCATGTCATGTGACCGAACAAAGAGTTCAACTGTCATCTTCTGAAGCTAGTTACATTTGCTCCATTTTTGCAACAGTAAATTACGTCATCGATTGGATAAACGCTTATACAGATTTTTGAAATAAAAAGAAAGGTGTACGAGGAATCTACTATGACGACATCGAAGGTTTACGAATGGCATCGGTTTTTAAAGAAAGCCTTGATTCCATCAAAAACGATGAACGCGTTGGACCACCTTAAACTTCACGAAATGCGGGAAATATTGCATTGGAGTTTTAAAGTGTTCGAAAAGATCGTCGCCATACGCTTGAAAATTTCACTGAGGCTACACACTGGTACCTTCTGCATGACAATGCTCTAGAACATCGATCCCGATTGCCAAATGAGTTCCTTATCAAAACTCGCACGTTGTTAGTGGTAGGTAGTGGTAGGTAATGGAAGCTTGTGGGGGTAGTGGTAGGAACTTTACCTTCTGCATGACAACGCACTATGCCATAGATCCCAATTGCCAAATAAGTTCCTTATCAAAACTCGCACATATGCTTTTACATTCCCCCCATTCATCGAAGTTAACGCCGTAGGACCCAGTGTTGTGAAATTAGAGACTTCTTTAATTCAGATTATTTAACTGTCGCCACTTTTTAAAATAGCATAATTCGTCCTATTTTTCTAGATTGTTCATATATTTTTAAATAGGCCGAATATTTCTGCTTCAAGAAAGCGGTGGCAATCAAGAATCTTGGGGCGTTTTCCCCATTATGGCAACAGTAGTAGGACCTTTAGCTGATTCCATCAGTGAAAAAAATATTTACAGGAATGTCGTTTTATGTCATCAGATGAGGTAACTATAGCATTGTAGGAGGCCTTACGAAAGATTTTGAAAAATGGCTTCCAGAAATGCAAATATTTATAGACGTGTATCATCACTCAGGGTGACTACTTTGAAAGTGGATGTGCTTTGGTATTGTGAACTATTCAGGGTAAGGCTTTTTACACCTTGTTCCCAAAGTTTTGGATCATACAACCTATAAAATAATACATAAGTTAAAAAACTACAATGTTATAACGCACAAATTTCATAAAACACCCCCCCCCCCACAAAGAATTACATACGCCGTTTTAAGGATGCCTTGGTACCCTTCCTCAGTGAAAAAAATGAAATGGGTTAAAATAAAACGCTCGGTTATAGCCCCGAGTACTGGCTGTGGAATGATTGAAAATGCATCAGCAAAGAGTTTAAATACAAAAAAGAAATGACGTAACTGTCCGGAAATAGCTTGAAGTAGGAGCCACTAAGCAGGATCTCTCCTCAATGTCAGAAGTATTACTAATACTATGTTAGCAATATCGCTCAGATTAATCCTTTTAATAGTTGCTAACCTCCCAACTTTTTACATACCAATATTTTTTTCCAGAAATACTTGTTCTATACAATCACACAATTCCGGTAAGAGAATATTTTTCTACGAAATTATAGGTATTAAAATAATAAGATGCTTGGCAACTATGCTTTAATATAAGGCCATGTTATGGAATCATGAATTCACAAATATGTAAACGTTACCTTTAAAAGGCATAATCCGTTATTTCATAAAAAGGTAATTCCATAAGCACATGTCGTGTAAGTCACATGCTGTAATTTCGGATACCAGTGTTTTAGAACGTAAAAATGTGACTTATTTTATCAGAGATATTTGATTAATTGAATTAGGCCATGTCCACCTTTCGAAAATAACGGTTGCCAACTATTTAGCAATTACTAGAAATGTGACATACACGTCAAGTGCTCATGGAAATACCCAAAATACCTTGTTATTTCATAATATAACTATCCGAGTCCGTTAAAGTGTGTAATGTTATTGAATTTTACGATTTAACTAGCTATTTTGTAGAATAACGATTGTTTAACAATTAAAGTATTAAAGACGACATGCGAAAGCCATTTTAACCGATTATAGCTAGTTTACTCATAGTTTTGAATCATATATGGCTATTTTGCAGTCAGTGTATACGCTCATTTTTTTTTACATTTCTTCTTCGAAATTATTGTTATTTGCATGTTTTATAAATCTGTATATCGAACTTGTACAAATATAATTAGGATGAGCGAAGCGAATCCTCTACTAGTCCACTCAAATTACAATTTGTCGTACGCTTTACAAAAAAACTATTCAATATTTTAACTTCAAAATAAACACAAAAATAAATTATGATCTGTAGATTTGCAGAATATAATTTTTTTTACAGTAAAACGTTAAAAAAATTATTATTTTAATTAATTTATTTTACATGCATTTCCAATACGGACGCATTTTAGCAAATAAATAAAAAATGAAACGCGTATATTTTCAGAAAAAAAAGTTTAAATCATGGAGTAAATAATTATAGATAGAATCATGATTAATTTATTAAATAAAACATGTTTTCATTATCCCGCAAAATCGTTTGCACAGATGACACTTAAACATTTTAAAAGAATTGTATTATGGATTTTTTTTTTTTTTTTTTTCTGTAAACTGGCAACAAAATAATTGTAAACAAATAAAATTAATTCTTAAATTTGTTATATAAATGAAAAATTAAAAGATCTGCGTGAAGTTGTTGGTTCAAGCTCTTTATAAATATTTTTGCGAAGGTCGTATTGTGGCTAAATAATATCGACTCATTAATCAGAAGGATTTTATAGAAAAATAAGACTTTAATAAGTTCGCAAACACAACAATAATTATTCGTGAAAACGTCACTGCGAGAATGAGAGAGCGCTTCGTTAAAAGGTAATTCCATTAATTGAGTTGCCATTCGCAGAAAGTAAAAAGTTCTCCCACGCGGAGAGAATTACAGCAATTCTCATACGCTAACATGTATAAAAACGAAGAAATTAAAATAAAATGTTTTACAGTTAAAAATTCATAGTATCAACGAAAGCAGATTTAAAATATTTTTTCCAGAAAATAGGATTTTGAAGAAGTAACTTTCTTCAAGCTTTCTTCAAATATATTATTCTAAAATAGCTATCAAAGATTATCGGATGTTGATAACAAAGATTGGAAACATGCATATTTCAAACAATTAAAAAACACCAGTGGCTACTTGAAATTGTAAAAACATCTTTAAAAGAGCTTTTAGTTGAAAATTTAAAAAGAATTTGTAAAAGTTTGCTTCGAAAATATCTTATTATGCCGGTTTTACATCATAAATAAAAAATTAAAATGCGCCAAAACATAAAATAACGTTTTAAATAACGTTAATAAAGATGCAAAAATAATAATAAAAAAAAATATTGTTACTTTCAAATATCTGTTTTATAAAATAATGCTTCGCGAATCCAAACAAAGCATGGCTTTTGCTAGTTTAATAAATTTTGTATTCTGTCTATTTATGTTAGCGTTTTTTATTTAGAATTTAAAAAAAATATTTTTGCAACCCTTTTTTTTTTTTTTTTTGGAACAATGAGTTTTTGAGGAGTGAGGGAACAATTAGTAAAGAAATATTTAATACAAGAGCGGTTGAAATCCTTGCTAACCCTTTCGTGGACGGTGGGAAGTATGCAATACATCCCACTTTAATTGCCGAAACGTCAGTGAAGGCTTACTTTGGAGACACGAAAATGTTTGGTTTCTGTCTGTCAGTCAATCTGTCAGTCAGTCTGTCTGTTCCGCGATATCTAACACAAAAAACATCCGATTGGCTTGAAATTAAGTGGCTATGTTAGTGAGGCACTGGGATTAAGCTGTATAGTTTTTTGTTAGATTTGATTCATTCGTTCGGAAAATATAGAATATTTTATTTTGCACAATAATGCTTTTCTATTGCAAATCCAATGATTTTCAATTTTTTTTTCTTGAGAGAAAATGACACATTTCATTAATGGAATTCAATGATAAATGGATACTGAAATTTCAAGTTAAATTATTCGTATTGTTTTAAAATTTAATCTATGCATTTGTCAGATTTTTAAAGTTATTATTGTAAATTTTGGAGATTTTTTATAAATGTGTTCCAATAATATAAACTAATTTGATTTAGAGATTTACTTATTTAAAATGCATTTATTTCATTTTCTTTATTTTCTCTTAATGGTTGCTAGGCAACCATTCATCCTAATCCATATTATATTTTAATGCTATAAATTTGAAAGCGTGGACGGAAATTTAAATGAAGTCAACGTCAAAACTTATGAATTAATTAATGTCTTTTTATCTTTGCGGATAAATATAACATAGCCCAGAAAAGAATATAGGCTATGTTTTATTAATTTTATTCAAATATTTCCCTTAATAATTCAACATTTCCTTCTTTTTCATACAGAATCAAGAGCGATTTTTAGATAAAATTTAACGAATTACCTTTATCGTTGCCAAAAAAAAAAAAAAAATCTGGAATAATTTTTCAACGGCAATAAGTTTCAATTGAGAAATTTCCATTTGAAAAACCAAACTAAGAAAAAATAAATATGATGTCAGAATTAAAATAAAAATAAAAATAGTACTTTGTTAAATATTAAACAAGGAAATTTGTTTCGTTAATAAGAATTTTTCTGACAAAAATGGGGGCATAATTAGAAGTAAAAGAAATAAAAAATAATTATATTTTTAACAAATATTTCAATTGGTAAAATTTGACGTCATAATTGAACAAAAACAGGTATTTTATAGTAGTCGTTAAAAATACAAGAAACATGGATATCAATAACTCATGAAAAATAACGCCATTGCCGAAACTTCAATGAAGGCTTACTTTGAAGACACGAAATTTATTGTTTTTCATCTGTTAGTATGTTCTTCTGTATGTTTGTCTGTCCCGCTATAACTGCTACAAAATGCAATCAAAACATTTCTTTTTCGGAAACAAAATTGTAAAACTCTAGATTACTGAGTTTACACTTACAAAAGTTCCTGATACATCAGATTTAGGTGTTTGTGGTTAGCAGGTATGTAGAAGTATGAGGATAATGGAAAATATTTGTCCAAACTGTTACTTATCCTTATAAATCAAAATGTATAAGGAAATGCAAGATATACAATAACCATTAGCTTAATTATTAGAAAGTGGCAAATTTAAATTAAGTGAGGCTACGGGGGGTTCAGGGGGGCGGAGCCCCCCTGATGAAATCTACTATGTTATAATAAAAAAAACAAAAATAATAGATCATGAAAATTTCAGAATATCCTAACATAACTAAATTTTTAATTTACCGCTTTTGAAGGTAATATTCTTATTCTTCTAATTCTTATTTTATTCTTATAAACAATTAAGCACTATGGAAATTTTAAATTAAAGTTTCCAAGAAGTTGAATATTACCCAAAGTGTGTTTAAAAATATATATATATGTGCAAAACTGACTAGCTATAGACTGACTATAGCTCTTTATTCTAATGTAAAAAGATGATGGAATGTTGATAGCCGACCAATGGCTCGCATATTTTAGTGTTAAATAAAACGCATCTACAGTCCACATTTGTTGTGTTTAAGAACCAGCGTGTGTTGTTTTTATTAGTGTAAAATCCGCTAAGACCATTTTTGGTACTACGAACATTTCTGGTATCAAGTCTAGCCGGAGCTAGTGAAAATTATCAGTGTAAAAAAAGGACATTTTTCCGAAATCCTTTTCAATGTTGACATTCATAGCAAGGGAAAAAAGAGAAGGTGAGTTAATGTGGCATTTGATTTTATGTGTAAAACAGAATTAGTACAATTTAGAATTACTTTATTAGTTTAATGTAATAAAAATGATTGACTTGAGCACTTTTAAAACTAAACGAGCTGCTTTACGCAGAACTATTACAAATTATATTAAGAAAATTGAAAATATTATTGCGGTGGATGAAATTAATGTGAATGATTTAGAAGAAAACATTGAGTTGTTAAAACAGAAGGAAACTGAGTTAAAAAAGATTGATAGATAAATAGATATTTTAATTAAAGATCCTAAGCAGTTAGAAAGTGAAATAGATGGTGCTCATGAAGTTTCAGATAAAATTGATTTATGGAAATTTAAAGGTGAAAAAATATTAAAAATTCAAAATGCTCAATTAAATAAAAATGGAAATAAATCTAGTGTAGTTACAGAGCAAGTTTTTGAAAATGTTAAACTGCCAAAATTATCCTTACCTACTTTTGGAGGTAATATAACAGAATGGATAGGATTTAAGGATCTTTTCAATGCTTGCGTAAATAGCAATAAAAATATTTCAAATGCCCAAAAACTGCAATATTTGAAGGCTTCATTAAAAGGTGAAGCATACCGCGTCATCCATTCTATTCAAATTTCGGATTCTAATTTTGAATTAGCATGGAATTTGCTAGATGAAAGATATTCAAATAGGAGAGAGCAAATTTTTGCGTATATTAAACGATTTCTGAGTTTATCTACACTTCATACAGAATCAGCTGTTGCCATTTTAATTTAGTTGACAATGTTAATGAAATAATTCGCTCGTTAGAAATATTGGACCAACGCATTGATAAATTTGGGGATACATTAATGACATATTTAGTTTTGCAAAAATTGGATACTTCTACAGAATTATGGTGGGAACGCCAGCTTAAAAGCAATGGGATTCCGAAACTTAGTGATTTAATTGAATTTCTTAAAAATTATGCAAGAACTCTTCAGAATAGTAAACTAGCTGTAAATAAGGTATCTAAACCTACATTTCCGAATAAGAATAATACTTTTGTAGCTACCTCGAATTGTGGTTATTGAAAAGAAGATCATAGTTTAGCTAAGTGCTCAAAATTTCTTAATTTACCTGTGCAATAAAGAATAGAATTTGTAAAGCGAAATCATTATTGTTTCAACTGTTTATCTAACATGCATTTACTCAACAAATGTAAGAGTCTTAATACATGCCACCATTCAGGCACGTAGCCAGGGAGGGGGCTAAGGGGGCTGAAGCCCCTCCCGAAAGTTTGAAAACACAAAATTATATGTATGATAAAAAATAAGTTTTGTTTGTTTTTATCTTCCATTACATTAAAATCAATTGCATTTTTAGCTATAAAAATATCCATTTATTCAATTACATTTACGCTAATCCTTCATTATATCAGTTATTTAGATAATATTGTTTTTTAATAGGTATGTACCTCTTAAAATATAAATTCTTTTTAAAAAGTAATTTTTACTCTCTTTATGTGCAGTAAAATTCGATTAAGTGTAATTTCTTATCATTAATTTGACTAAGAAAAATTAAGTATAATACGCATACGGCATAAGAAAGGTCACGAAAAATTAGGAAGACTATTTTCTACATGTTTCAGTCATTGGAAAAAGGCTAAATGATTTTCTTTAAACATATACAATTAGATTATCAGAAACCGTATGTTATTTTAACAAACAAACTTTAGATTTATTCAGGAAAATAGAAATAAAATAATTTCATTGTTGAGTTTCCAAAGAGCTCCAAAAAAAGAAGAAATTAGAGCAGCTCTTGGACTAATATTTCAAACAATCTTATTTTGTGCAGAACAAAATAGCCACTGACCACGATGACAATCCTCTAACTTTAGAGAAATTGGTATAAAAAAAGACTGTTAGCTAAGAGTTCTTTTAAGTTTTGAGCAAACTCTGGAGCTAATGAATTGAAACGAGATATTATAAATATCCTTAGAAATGCTATTTACTTCACCCCAAAAACTTTTAGGCATATATTTTTTAAGCCAGAAATATTCAGGAATACAGTTACCGAAGTATTAATTATCAAAATGAGTATTGCGATCTGTTTTAGCTTAATTGCTGATGAAATTATGGACATTTCAAGCGCAGAACAGCTTGCTGTTTATGTTAGATATGTGAACTATTTAAAAATTCACAAAATCCAGTAATTCGGAATTTTTTTTTACGTTTTATTCCAATAAATGCCTTTTCTTCCAAAAATTCAAGAAAGGTAATATTACAATATTGTGATGAACTATGTCTTGGCATGTATAAATAAGCATATGACAAAGTAGCCAATAAGTTTGGTGATGTTAGTGAGGTTGGTTCTACAATTTTTCCGAGTATCTGAAAATTAGATATGACCTCTGTGAAAGACACTGGTTAAATCTTGCCTTGTCCAACAGCATGCTGATTCCCGTGATTCGAAAATATCATGGACTTGTTAAAGCAGCTGTAAAAGTTTTTAAAAATCACCTGAAGGCAAATTTAGCGCTTCAAGAAGCAATTGCGTCATATATCATAGAAAACAAAAGAAAATGACTTCTCTGCATTTGTGATACAAATTTCGTCGAGAGGCATCAAAGCATATTGACTTTTGTTGAGCTACTTAAATACATTTGTATTAGTCCAGAAAATATTTCAAAAGACAAATGGAAGATTTTTTCAACAGCTGGAGATTTTTTAGCAGTTAGGGAGAAGAATCATTTTCTAATAAGCTTGTCTGTTTGTCAGATGGTCTTTCTGTCTGACAGTCATAGTGAGTTCTTCCAAAAAAAAAGTCTCGTGATATAATATTGGCTGTAACCCATGCTAAAGATGCCTAATTGTTTTACATAAATATGTTGATAAATGAAGGAGAAATCTTTTGTGAGATTTTATTGTGCTTCAACATTTCGGGAAGACATCTTCCAAACTGAAATAAAGATTCTAAGACTAACATTTAGACAAATGTTATCTTGGGATCAGGTATAAATCCTCAAATTACATCCATTGACAAGTATTACAACATCACGGTCTTATTTCCCCATGTAGAAAGTCTTATTCAAAATTTAAATTATCGATTCCTTTCGAATGAAGACATTCTAAGAAATTCCCATTTACATTTTCAAGATGTGCTTCACTGGAAAACTCAAGCAAATTAGAGAATCCGATGCAATATTTTCAGGATAAAGCGTCAGATTAGCAAGTGAAATCTGAATATGAATTAGGGTGTAAACAAATTGCTAATGTTGACACCAACACAGAGGTTTTAAAAGATTTAGTACTGTAATGTGACGTATTACAATAAAATCAACCATTTGCTGAGAGTTTTGGTTGAAAGCTGAGTAAGAACAGTCAGTGCTGAAAGATATTTTTCGGCAAAGAAAATAATTAAATCTTTGACTCAAAGCGTTATGGTCGAAGATAGACTGAGAAGCTTTTCAGTAATTTCCATTCATTAGAAAATTACAGAAGATCTTGATAAGTCAATCAGCATCATGGCTAAGAAGAAATTATGATGATTGCTTCTGTTGCGCTAGTAAACAATTTTGAATTCAGGGGGTAGCCCAGGGGAGGGGGTATGCCCCCTCCCCCGGAGCAATGTGATGCTCCCCCCTCAGGAAAATTTGTGATTTTGTGTTTTCAACGGTCAAAAAGTACAATTTCCTCCCGGAACACTATAATGTCCCCCCAGAGCACTAAAAATCCCTCCTAAAGAAAAGTGCTTGAATTCAACACTGCTAGTAAATTTATTGCTCCAAGAATATCATTTATAATTATTACAATCAGAGAATTTGAAGTACAAACACAATTTTTATGATTACTGTAACAATTAATTTTTCTTTCAAAAAATAATGTGTGTAATTTATTTCATTTATAGACTAATAGTTTCAAGACCTCGCACTCATAATATCAGATTCTCTCACGTTAACATAAATCCTGTGTTTTAAATCAATACATATTACTTGTTAGCATTTCAATATTTTACAACTTTTTTTAATAGGGTACTTGAGGCTCATCTCAAACATTGTTAGTTTGTGCATTTTAAGTTTCGCATAAAATTTATCCAAAAAACTCTCCGGTTTCTGAACCGGCTTGGAAACTGAAAATGCTCTTAAAAGTTAAAAATTGCAACAGAAATTGAAAAAATTAAATTTGAAATAACGACATTTGACATAGTTAACAAGTATCCTATGTAAAAACGCACATTAGGATAAACCTAGATTATTTTTAAAATTTTTACTGAATATTATTCAAATTACTTTTGTAAGAATAGAAAAAATTCCAAAATTGAGCCCCTCCCGAAAGAAAATCCTGGCTACGGGCCTGCCACCATTGTTTTAAGAAACATCACAGTATTTTGCATATGGTAGATTATCCAAGGAATAAGAGTCGTTCAAATAGTATTATGTCACCACATCCACAAGAATTTGTCCCTCAAAAAGTTGAGTCAGCAAATGAGAATGTGTCGTCTACAGTGTGTGCTTCCCATTATGAGTCAAACGCAAAGAGTAATCAAAAGACTCATATTTTGTGATGTACCGCATTAATAAAAGTTCAAAATTATAGACAAGAGTTTGTAAAATGTAGATGTTTGTTGGATACAGGTTCTCAAAGATCATTCATTTCTCGAGAATGTGTAAACAAATTAGGAATTAATGTGAAAAACAGTTCTATTTCTGTGTCATGTTTAGGAACATTTAATACTGTGAGTGATAGAGAAGTCGATTTATTATTCACTTCTCACTTCAAAAGTGATCTCAGAGTATCAACATGAGCGTTCGTAATGGTCAAAATTGCAGATAACATTCCCTATGTGTCTTTGCCTTCAAACATTTGCGTTAACTTTAGTGATTTAATGTTAGCTGATCCATTATTTTATAAATCCGAAAAAATTGATATTCTTTTTGGTGTAAATGTATTTATGCATTTAATGACTGGGGAACTTGTTAAACGTGAACCTAACCTTCCATTTGCCTTAAATTCGAGACTTGGGTGGATAATCTCAGGTACTACAAATTTTGAAACGCTAGCAAAGGATCCAGTACGCATTTTTAAAAAGAATCACGTTTTGAGCACCAGCCTTGGCGAGTTGGCGAAAGCAAGAATGTTCAGCTAGCTGCATCGCCAAACACAAAATAAACTATGTTCAAATGTGTCATAAAACATATGATTAATAGAATTATATTTATTACAAGCGAATCGTTACTACTGTTTTTAACTAACTTCTCAATCTCTTCGAACTTAGCGAGTTAAGGAAATATTTTTGAATTGAGAAAAAAAACTATGTTTAGATGTTCTGTGAAATTTAAAACATTTTAATCTGAAAAAGCTCTTTGTTTTAAACTATGTTTTAATCGTAAACAACGGTGAATAACATTTCCTCATATTATAGTCTTTGCTTGATAACATTTACGGAAAAACAAATGAACAATAAGCGCGATCTCTTTGCAGAAGGAAGGGTTGCTATTCGCTAGGCGTTTGACGTCACAAACAAGAAAGGGAGCGTAGCATTGACTTCATCTCTGTGCCAATCGTTATTCTGGCGATAAAGTGCTCAAAACGTGATTATTTCTGGAAATGCATCCAGTACATGTAAGTCCAGTACATGTAGTCAATTTCACGCCAGGTTTTGGCAAGCATGTCGGCATCCACAGAGGAAAATGGATTGGGCAAGGAAGTCCAATTCCTTGGCCACCCAGATCACCTGATGTAATGGCGCTGGACTTTTTCCTTTGGGGATTTGTAAAGGACAACGTTTACAGGAGGAGAGTGTCGAACATTGCTGACTTAAAAGCCAGAATTACAACCGCAATAGACTCTGCGAATGCCGACATGCTTGCCACTACCTGGCGTGAAATTGACAATCGACTTGAAATTCTCCGTGCGATGAAGGGGAATTTCATTAACAGGTGGAATTACACGTTATTAATTTTAATCTATCTTTATTATTTTATGAGTTATTAAACATCAAAAATGGGTCCGGGGCTTTATGAACACCCTGTATATCATCTCCTTTTTATTCATAGCTCAATTCTATAACCAGTTTAACCAGAAATTCATTGACAAGGGTCATGAAAATTTTTGAGTCTATCTAATATTTATGTTATTAATTTTAATCTATCTTTATTATTGTATGAGTTATTAAACATGAAAATGAGTCCGGGACTTTATAAACACCCTGTTTAGCCAATTGTCTATCAGTCGCGAGTGAAGTAACTGAGTCGGTTGTCACAAGATGACAGCTGTTTCATTTACTCAGATTTACAGTTTCCGCTTACCGCCTGTGAAATCTGCCACCAGTAAAGTTAACTAGAAAATTTCGCCTTATTTTTGAGCCTTATTGATTAGAAAATTCTCTGACAAATGTAGTAAAAAAATTCCATTTCTTTTCTTGGTGTCAGTTTGGTGAGGTGTTATAATCTTTTTATTGACACAGTCTTGTTTGTCACAATGTGGTGGATCTATTACCGTAAAAATATACTCTTACCAGTAAAAGTGAATGTCAGTTTTTAGGGGCGTTCGTAATTATGTAAATACGTAGCACCTATAGTTGTCGTTCAGTCCGTCCGTCTGTCTGTCCGTCCGTCCGACCGCATATAACAACGCCAAAAGTCCCAACCGAATCGTCTGAAATTGAAAATATATAATTATTACATAATTTTGTCGAATCATTTCAAATTTTATGAAAATCGGATGCATAGATCAATGACAGGACAATCAAAAGTATTCCGTTACATTACGGTCAAGGGAAAAAAAAGTTTCAAATGCATTTTAATCGCTTGAAATTTAAAATACATAATTATTACATAATTTTGTGGACTCATTTCATATTTTATGAAAATCGGATGCATAGATTAATTACAGGGACAATAAAAAATATTCCGTTACATTACGATCAATGGGGAAAAATGTTTCAAATGCATTTTAATGGTGTTACACTCATTCGAACGTAATAAAATTGATATGCGTATCTATAAAGTACATATTATAATATGCATTTTGCATAATCTGTGGTGCAAAAAACATTTGTTATTGATTTACAAGGCCACACAAAGTATTCCATTACTTATTGGTATATGGAGAACATTGTTTGTTGTGCATTTTAATTGCAATTAACTATTTACAATTTTATGAGATTGATATATGATAGTGATATTTATAAAACTCCGTTATCGTACGAACGCACCTCATTTACTACGCTTCACATGCAATTTCCAACTTCTTGCTATTATGTTTGATTGAAGATTTCCATTAACGAGCCGTTTAAATAAAGAGAAATTTTCTGCATAATTTTATTGAAGAAAGTTTGATGCGGTAGTAATAAAACCCTGCGAAAGTGGTTACAGTTGAATCTTCGCTATTTTAACGATATGTCAGTTCCTCTTTCTTAATAGTTCCATGAGAAACGCCAATGCAATGGACTCTTTTATAACGGAAAAATTCCTGTCAATTGCATAAAATTTTAAATTTTTTCCTGGAATTTATGGGAATATTTTTGCTAAAAAATAGCAAATTTTGCAGACAACCAGTATAATCACCATAAATCTCTTTACAAGGTACAAATAAAATTTCAGTAAACAAGCAGATTTCTAAATATTTTACAAAAATTAGATTTGTAGATTTTTATTTTACTGATTTATTTTTTAAAGTGCATGTTCTTCTCTTGTCAGATGTCTTTATTAATACTATGTTATTAGCAATACCCCCGTCAACAGAAGGAATAGTTATAGAACTGCGAATTTATACGTTTATATATAAAATAAAAATATGCATTGTTCAACATCAATATTATTTTGCAGAAACACTTATTTTCTATAATCAAACAATTTCGGCGATTCACTAAAGATAGCATTTTTCTAAGAATTTACTGGTAATACAAAAAGGAACTATCTTTTAATAAACACCTAGTTATGGAACTGTGAATTCAAAAATATGTATATGAAATGAAAACAGGCGTTATTTCAATCTTTATACATAGATAACGTGTTAAAATTTGTAAAATGAGTGTTTCTTTATAAATGTACTTTTTGAATATCTACCGCAATTGTTCAGTAGCTTTCGCCTTAAGCAACTGAAAGGACTTAAAAAAATGGTTTCGTGAATTATTTATGAGGCTGAAATTTTATAGATAGAAAGAGCTACAACACAAGTTTTGAAAGCATTGAATTAAAAAAAAAATGGATTTAGATACTAAATTGGATAATGAGGTTATATTTAGGCAAAAACTAACCAAGTTATTTTAAAAGTTTTTTCTTATGTATAAATGTTGGGAATGTATATTGGAATGTGTATTGGAATGATATTATTTTATGTACAAATTTGAAGATCAAAATTTTCAAGATATGAAAATATTTATGTAAACTATTAATTTCGTGCATAAGTATTATTAGTAATATCTCGTTAACAGAAGGCTTAGTTAAACAAGTTTGAATCACCCTGTATAGCATTTTGTTTATGAGTCGCGAATGAAGTAACTGAGTCGGTTGTCACAAGATGACAGCTTTTTCGTTAGATTTACAGTTTCTGATTACCGCCTGTGAAATCTTCTACCAGTAAACTTAACTAGAAAATTTCGCTTTAATTTTGAGCCTTATTGATTGGCAAATTCTCTGACAAATGTAGTAAAATATTTCTATTTCTTTTTACTGGTGTCAGTTTGGTGAGGTAACATAAATTTGTATATAAAAAATGTATTATTTCAATCTTTATACATAGATAGTTTTTTAAATTCGTAAACTTATAAAGCAAGGAATGCTTTCTTCTAAATGTACTTTTTGAATATCTACCGCAATTGTTCAGTGTGATTCGCTTTAAGCAACCGAACGGACTTAAAATATCGTATCGTGAATTATTTATAAGGCTGAAATTTTATACATAGAGAGAGCTACAGCAGAAGTTTTGAATGTATTACTTTCAAAGAGCTGGATTTAAATACTGTTACGAATTTTGTAAATAGCTAGTGTTTGTACTGTAAAATAAGCTCCATTCCTTTACTAATATTAGTTTTTGTTACATTGTCTCTGTTATGAAGCAAACTTGTCTGTTATTTTCAGTGAATGTCTATGGCAGCTTGGCGAAATAGTAAAGATATCGCCAAGTTGGCGTCACTTTTGACGACTAATTTTGGTCGCCAAATTTGGCGATATATCGCCAAGTTGGCGAAAAACTTGGCGATTGTTGGCGATGGTACCCTTCCCTCTCTATGGTAACCCCCCTTTAGGTATGCTGATACATTGAATGTTTTTCCTTGGTTTTCTGGAATATTCGAGAAACCTATGGAAATTTCCCGCACATGCTACGAGCCTATATAAGGAGAGCAATACGAGCTGTTGTGGTTATTATTTATCAGTCAGTCATTGAGTGAACTTCTAGGGTATTGTTTAAGCAAGTTTGCTTGAGTCTTATTTACGTTATTTTGAATGTGATTTTAGTGTTGAGACGTTGTATAAAGAGTCTCTGGGACCTATATCTGCACTTGTATGATAGATTTGAATAGTTATTTTTGAATATCTAGTAATATTTGTGAGTTTTGAAGACTCTGTTGTTCTGAAAATCTGTAAATAAATTATTTTCTACTTTTCTAAGAAACAAGAGTTGGAAGTTGTATAACCATAAGATCAAAAGAACCCTATATACGCAACAATACTAAATTCAACAATGAGGTTATCTTTAGGCAAAATCTAACGAATTTACTTTGGAAGTATTTTTATTTGAAGATGTATAAATGTTGGGCGATAGTTAAATGTCTGTTTCATATAAAATAGATTTTGTCAATTTAGAATTGTATTTAAATGACAATATTCTACGTCCAAATTTGAAGATGAAAACTTTCTAAACAAGATAATATTTTTAAAAATAACTGAATTTGTGCCTAAATATTATTAACGATTTCCCGTTACCACAAGGCTTAATTACAGAGGTGTGAATTCATAAATTTGTGTATTAAATGAAAATATATATTACTTCAATCTTTATACATATATAGTATTTTCAAAGTGGTAAAATTAGAAAGCAATGAGCATTGCTTTCTAAATGTACTTTTTGAATATCTACCGCAATTGTTCAGAATGATTCGCTTTAAGCAACCGGACGGTCTTAAACCATCGTATCGTGAATTATTTATGAGGCTGGAAGGTTGATTTGAGGCTAAAAGTTTATGCATAAAGAGAGCTACAACAGAAGTTTTGAATGTATTACTTTCAAAGAAATGGATTTAAATACTAAATTGGATAATATGGTTATCTTTTGGTAAAATTTAACGAAGCTTCTTTGCAAGTATTATTATTTGAAGATGTATAAATATTGGGAGATACTTAAGCATCTATTTCATACAAAATAAATTTTGTCAAATAAGAAATGTATTTGTATGACAATATTCTGCTCCAAATTTGAAAATAAAAACTTTCAAGATATGGTAATATTTTTAAAAACTGCTAAATTCGTGCTTAAATATTAATAGTAATTTCCCGTTAACACATGACTTAGTTATACAGGTGATTTTATGAATTTGTGTATTAAATGAAAATATATATTACTTTAATTTTTATACATAGAGAATATTTTCAAATTCGTAAAAATTGTAAAGTAATGAGTGTTTCTTTCTAAATATATTTATTGAATATCAGTCGCAATTGTTCTTCAGAATGAGTTTTAAGCAATCGGACGGACTTAAAAGATCGTATTTTGAGTTATTTATGTGGCTGGAATTTTATTGATATAAGGAGATTATAGCAGAAGTTTTGTATGTGTTACTTTCGAAGAACTGGATTTAAATACTAAATTGGATAATGAGGTTATCTTAAGGCTAAATCTAACCAAGTTTCTTTGATTTTTTTTTTATATGTATAAATATTGGGAGATACTTAGCCGCCTAATTCGCACAAAATAAATTTTGTCAGTTTAGACGTGTATATGAATGATTTTATTTTGCGTACAAATTTGAAGATTAAAATTTTCAAGATATGAAAATATTTTTATAAGATATTTAATTTATGCCTGAGTATTACAAGCAATATTCCGTTAACAGAAAGCCTAGTTATAGAAGTGTGAATACATAAATTTGCATATAAAATGAAAATATATATTATTTCAATTTTTATGCATAGATAGTTTTTTTTTTCAAATTCGTAAAATTATAAAGCAACGGATGTTTTCTTCTAAATGTACTTTTTTGAATATCTACCGCAATTGTTCAGTATGATTCGCTTTAAGCAATCGGACAGACTTAAACGATCGTATCGTGAATTATTTATGAGGCTAAAATTTCCTAGATAGAAAGAGCTACAACAGAAGTTTTGAATGTATTACTTTCAAAGAACTGGATTTTATTACCAAATTTGATAATGAAGTTAGCTTTCGGTAAAATCTAACCAAGTCACTTTGGAAGTATTTTTGTTTGGATACGTATAAATACTGAAAGATCCTTAGCCGTCTATTTAATACAAAATAAATTTTGTCAGTTTAGAGATGTATTTGAATTATATTATATTTCGTACAAATTTGAAGATCAAAATTTTCAAGATATGAAAATATTTTTATAAATTATTAAATTTAATCCTAAGTAATACAAGCAATATCCCGTTAACAGAAGGCTTAGTTACAGAAGTGTGAATACATAAATTTGTATATAAAAAGAAAAAATATATTATTTCAATCTTTAGATATTTTTTTCCAAACACGTAAAATTCCAAAGTAATGAAATTTTCCTGCTAAATGTACTTTTTTGAATATCTACCGCAACTGATCAGTATGATTCGCTTTAAGCGACCGAACGGACTTAAACTATCGTATCGTGAATTATTTATGAGGCTGAAATTTTATGCATAGAAAGAGCTACAATAGAAGTTTTGAATGCATTGTTTTCAAAGAACTGGATTCAAGTACTAAATTGTATAATGAGGTTATCTTTGGGCAAAATCTAACCAAGTTACATTGGAAGTATTTTTACTTCGAGATGCATAAACATTGGGAGATCCTTAGGTATCTGTTTCATACAAAATAAATTTTGCCTGTTTAGACGTGTATTTGAATGATATTATTTTTCGTACAATTTAATGATCAAAATTTTCAAGATATGGAACTGTTTTTGTAAATTACTAAATTCATTCAGTAATATAAGCTATATCCCGCTAACAAAAGTCCTAAGTAGGCCAGTCAAATTGTCAGAAAAAAGGGCCGATAGATGCAAAAATTCTGCTAGAAGATTTTATGTTTTAAAATGTTTATGGGGATGCTAGTAACAAGAATTAATGGTTTTCCAACAAAATATCTCGAGGCTAAATTTTTTGGAGCCAAAAAACCATAAAATTTTCGGACTTTTTTCAGTTTTTTGCCAATAACTCAAAAATTATAAATGTTTTATGTAACTTACTTAGTTACAAAAAGAAAGAGCATTAAATTCTCTATAAATTTCATTACAAAAACGTTTTTCTAAACCTATTATTTAGCGCGCTATGGTTTTTTGAAATGTCACTTTTTTTTAACTTTACAAAAAGTAAACTATTTTTCGCCTCCCATCCCAAAAAACTTTTTTTCATCACTAACAATGTAAATTAAATATATCTATTGATGGATGAGAAATGAAAGTTTTAAGAAAGGAAGGCTTGAGAAGCAGAAATTCTAGAAACCATATAAGAAAAACAATTACAAAGGGATGGAGTGCCAGGGACAAAAAAAGGGAATGTAGATGGAAGATTGCGGCCACCTGACTTTCCCGAGCCGTTTTCATTTAGATGCAAATGTTATTTTATAAAGACCTACTTTTCTAATATGCTGCTATTAGTTTATTGTATCTCTTATCGTGCAGTAATGAAAAATGAATGAGCTTGACCCAGTATTTTATTTCATTTGCCAAACAACTTCAAATAGTGATACTCGCGTTGTGAGCCAGAAAGGGCTTGTCAAGCTCCTTGAACATAGCATTCAGCATCAAAGTAATATTCATCAAAAATAATATTCATCAGTTATTTGGAAAGTAGCAAAGGAGTTAGAATACAGGTTGACTGCCGAAAAACATATTCGAATGAGAGAATTATAGCAGCATATGTTCGTCGGGGTGAAGATTCTACACAGACTAGAGTTTGTCCTTCAGATCGAGCACTTCTTTCAAGTTTCAAGATAATTGCTTCTTATATGAAAAAGTTATCCCGATGACTTCAAGGAAAAATAATAAAAAAAGCCCTACGCAAAGAGAAATTTGATTCACAAAGTAATGAAGTTAGAAGCGAAAATTATATTTTTGAAAGCTGCAGAAAAACATGGGGATGAATGGTCTTAGAAAGTAATTGAACAAATTCAGCACGAACCTGATTAGCAGATGCGAACCTGTCTTGCAGATGCATGATATCAGTTTTTGTCGTGTAAAACTAGATCAATCTCTAACAAGTGGAGAGAAAAGAGGACGTCGATCCGCATCATCCGTTGACGATGCCAATGTCAGAAACAAGAGCCGCTTCATTTCATTGCTTAAACCAAATTAAAAATTTCAAAACAAGAATTTCAAAATAACAGATTTCAAGTTGAGCAGGCAAAAGAAGAAGGTGATGCCATGATAGTTATCTCAGTCATTTCAAGAGCTGAATCTTTTGAAAGAGTCGTAATTGTCGGAGAAGATATTGACCTTCTCGTGATCATGACGAACTTAAGCCATCAGCACAAAAATCTATTTTTTCAAAAAGCCTGGAAGAAATAACATGGAAACCAAATGGTTTTCAACCATGTCGTTCAAATACAATTACAACAATGTTCTTTTCACAACATCAGCTCTTTTTGGGCAAAGAAAGTCAAAGTTTTGTAACACTTTGAAAAAGCATGATCAGCTTGGAGAAATAGCATGCGTTTCAATAAATTAGGTTCTACTCGTCACGAAATTCTCAAGGTTGGAAAAAAATTCCACTATACAATGCTACTATACAATGCTACTATACAATGCTACTGTACATGTTGCACTATACAATGGATGTATAGATACCACACAGAAATTTAACATCTTAAGGATTCAGCTATTTGCTAAATCTGCCACAAAAAACAAAGTTCATCTTGCAAGATTACCACCAACACAAGAGGCTGCGCAGCATCATTTTCTCAAATCAACATCAGGTACAAGCTAGGCTAGGAAACAACATCCCTCCTGAAGAATGGGGGTGGGCTCACAGGTCTGACGATCTCTTTCAGCCAGTTCAAATGTGCCAAGACCCGGCACCTGAACCCTTGCTCCATGCTGTGTCATGTAGCTGTAAAAAAGCTGCAGCAAAGCATGTTCTTTTTATAAATTTAGATTAAAATGCTCGACAATTTGTAAAAAATGTAATGGGATCAACTAGGAAAATGTTAACGACATTATTTACCCAGAAGGAGGGGATGTAAAATTGTCACCGTAAGTAATTTTTACTTACAATCAGTTAAATACCTAACATTAATGTTCTCCACTAAAGCTCTAAATACAAAAAAAAGTTACAATGTTCTTAATTTTTTACAATGTTACCGTTGTAATTCATCTTTATTGTTATCATGCAAATACCTATAATTAATATAAGTTACATTAAAGAGGATAAAATAATGAAAAAATGTGTCAAATTTTCGTTTTTGCAATTTTTCCACAAAGTTGGAAAAAAAGAGGCACTTTCAGAAAGCTGTAGCACGCTTAATAATGGCTTTAGAAAAACAGTTTTATTATGAAATTTGTAGAGAATTTAGTGTTCTTTCTTTTCTTAATTGAGTATAGTACGCAAAAATTTTATAATTTTTTAGTTATTGGTAAAAATCTGAAAAAAGTCGGAAAATTTTGTGGTTTTTTGGCTCCACAAAATTTAGCCTCGAGATATTTTATTGGAAAACCATTAATTCTTGTTACTAGCATCCCCATAAACAGTTTAAAAACATAAAATCTTTTAGCAGAATTTTTGCATCTATTCATGACAATTTGACTGGCCTAAAGTGTGAATACATAAATTTTTATATAAAATGAAAATAATATATTATTTCAATTTTTATACATAGATAGGTTTTTTTTTCAAATTCGTCAAATTATAAAGCCATGAATTTATCTTCCAAATGTACTTTTTGAATATCTACCACAATTTTTCAGTATGATTCGCTTTAAGCAACCAAACGGAGTTAAAAAGATCCAATCGTGAATTGTATTTGAGGCTAAAAGTTTATACATAAAGAGAGCTACAACAGTAGTTTTGAATGTATTACTTTCAAAAAATTGGATTTAAATACTAAATTGGATAATGAGGTTATCTTTAGGCAAAATCTATCCAAGTTATTTTGGAAATATTTTTATTTGATAATGTATAATATTGGAGATACGTAAATGTCTATTTCATATAAAATAAATTTTGTCAATTTAGAAATGTATTTGAATGAAATATTCTGCATACAAATTTGAAGATAAAAACTTTGAAGGTATGAAAATATTTTTAAAAACTACTAAATTTGTGCCTAAATATTATTAGCAAAATCCCGTTAACACAAGGCTTAGTTATAGAGGTGTGAATACATAAATTTGTGTATTAAATGAAAATATACAATATTTCAATCTTTATTCATCGATAGTTTTTTCAAATTCCTAAAATTATAAAGCAATGTGTGTTTCTTTCTAAGTATATTTATTGAATATCTCTCGCAATTGTTCTTTAGAAAACGTCTTTAGCAACCGGACGGACTTAAAATATCGTATCGTGAGTTTTTTTATGAGGCTAGAATTTTTTAAATAGCAGAAGTTTTGAATATGTTACTTTCGAAGAACTGGATTTAAATACTAAATTGGATAATGAGGTTAGCTATTGGTAAAATCTAACCAAGTTACTTTGGAAGTATTTTTACTTGAATATGTATAAATATTGGGGATCTTTAGGCGTCGGTTTCATGCAAAATAAATTTCTTTAGTTTAGACATTTTAATGTTATTATTCTGCGTGCAAATTTGAAATCAAAATTTTCAAAATATGAAAATGTTTTTGAATTTTTGTATTACTTCAATCTTAATGCGTAGATAGTATTTTGAAATTCGTAAAATTATAAAGCAACGAGTTTTTCTTTCTAAATGTATTTTTTTAATATCTATGATTCTTCTTAACCCATTAACGCCCAAATTATTTTCTTCGCTAAAATTTAAATTTTGTATTTCCCACCACTTTTAAAAGCAAATTAACTTTTATCTAAATTTATCAAGGATTCTGTCTCGTGAAATAAGGTATACATTTTTCTTCCTCTTTACTGGTGGGAAAACCGCTTTCTTGCTGTTTTTGTAACCGTCCTCAAACGAGGACGCTGGGCGTTAATGGGTTAAGCAACCGAACGGCCTTAAAAGATCGTATCGTGAATTATTTATGAGACTGGCATTTTATAGATAGAAGTAGCTTATAGCAGAAGCTTTGAATGCGTTACTTTAAATACTAAATTGGATAATGAAGTTATCTTTAGGCAAAATTTAACCAAGTTTCTTTCGGAGTACTTTTATTTGAAGATATATAAATATTGCGAGAACCTTAGCCGTCTAATTCATACAAAGTAAATTTTTTCAATTTAAACATGTATTTGAATGATATAATTTGTCGTACAAATTTAAAGATCAAAATTTTGAAGACGTGAAAATATTTTTGTAAACTATTAAATTCGTGCGTAAATTGTATTAGCTATATCCCGTAAACACCAGTCCGAGTTATAGAACTGTGAAATCACAAATATGAATATGAACATGGTTCGTACGGGTACCGTTATTTTCCAGGTGAAATACCAGCATTTCTTTATAGAAAAATAAATATCTTTCAAAAGAGTGAAATTTCGTTATATTTAATTAGGGAGTTTTTATAAGAAATTACTGGTACCAATGAATTTTCTACTCATAAAATTCCAGGACCCGTACGAACCATGATGAATATGAAAATTGAAGTTATTTCAATCTTTATACATGTATAGTGTTTTCAAATTCGTAAAATTATAAAGCATTGAATGTTTCCTTCTAAATGTACTTTTTGAAATTCTACCGTAATTGCTCAGTAAGATATGCTTTAAGCAACCGAACGGACTTTAAAAGATCGTATCGTGAATTATTTATAAGGCAGGAATTTTCAGGACAGTAAAAGCTACAACAAAATTTTCGAATGTATTACATTCAAAGAACTGAATTTAAATACTATATTGGATAATGAAGTTAGCTTTTGGTAAAATCTAACCAAGTTACTTTAGAAGTATTTTTATTTGAAGATTGATAAATATTGGTAGATACTTAAACGTTTATTTCATATAAAATAAATTTTCTCGAATTAGGCATGCATTTGAATGGTGTTATTCTGCGTCCAAATTTGAAGATCAAAATTTTCAAGGTATGTGAATATTTTTGAATACTATAAAATTTGTGCCTAAATATTATAAGCAATATTCTGATAACAGAAGCCATAGTTATAGAACTGCGAATTCATAAATTTGTATGTAAAATAAAAATATGTATTATTTCAATCTTTATACATATATAGTCTTTTCAAAATCGTAAAATTATACAACACTGAAAGGTTCTTTTAAAATGTACTGTGAGGGAGTGACCTTCGTAATAAAGGCACTCTAGCATTTTTGAGATCGTGACGTCAATGATTTAACATGTGTAAGCGTGAAAGCGACATCTATCCTCTCTTTTACTTTAACTTTCTGGAGCGTGTGTGTCTTTCTCGGATTCTACAGTTATGTCGCAGTTAGAAGGAATATGTAAATTTGTAGTATCTCAGTTTGCAGCATATAAAAACTTCGAGTTCGAGTGTGTGGAGAGTGTCTAGGCGGCCTTGGTCGACTAGGTGAGTCTAGCGACATTAGCCAGCTAAGTATATCGAGCCTTCAGTGAGTGACAAGGAGTTTTGGAAGTAGATTCGAGAAGTGTGACGGTGGTAAGATTTAATGTTGATTACATTGTGTATTTTCAAAGTCAATAAAGAGTATATCTACAGCCACGGGCTGTGTAATAAAGTTTATCAAGCAGTTTAGCGGAAGTTGAAGTGAGAAGTAATCTGAAGTGCCCCGATTGAGTTAGTGCCGGAGCTGTGAGTATGAGTTTAACCTTTTAGTATTGTTATCAGTTATTAAAATTAAGAATAGCTCCACTGCCCTTGGGCCCCAACCGTTTTAAATAAACTGTTTTTATCTTAGTTCCTGAGTTATGTCTGCATTTAACCCCCAGTACGAGCACCCAACCGTTACAAATGGCGCCCAACGTGTGTTTACCGTTAAAAATGGCGCCCAACGTGTGTTAACCGTTACAAATGGCACCCAACGTGTGTTTACCGTTACAGTACTTCTTTAATATGTACCGCAATTCTTCTGTAGGATTCGTCCTAAGAGTCATTCCATATAAGAACCACACAAGCTGTGATTTAATTGTAAACAGATTCAAGTGATTTTGTTTTCTCAGCGAGATGACCATTAGAAAGAAAGAAATCCTAAATATTAATACAATGAGATCATTGATTTTAATTTGTTGGGGGATCAACTGTCTGTAACCCGCTTGAAACTTTGAAATTTTATGTTTTGCTTAATAGAAATGTAAAATAACTATTCACCTTTCAAAATAACCAGAAATAATCATGGGCACTAATGCATTTTTATTTCATGGGGCAATGAAAGATGCATTTAAAAAATATGCTCCCCACGGCCATAGTTATTCATTGACTTCCAAGAATAAAAAAAAAATGTGTGTGGCACTCGGGGACTGCCGCGGTAAAGCTATTGCATAGCATTTTTTATCAACTTATGCAAAAATACCGCGTCAATGTGTGCCGAAGTCTATCGAAGGATACCGTGCCGAAGTCTGCAGAACTGAAACGCGTTAGCCGGAGTGTTAGGATTTTTTCTCGTTACGGAATTCTAAGATTCGGTGGCCGCGCTCAAAGCCCGCGATAAAACCTATGCAATAGCTTAATAAATTACCAAACAAAATTTGGCCGCGCTACGAAAATTAGATCGCGAGTTATAAGCACTTTAAATTTTTCGACCCTCACCGTGGGAGGTCTCCTGTCACCAAAAATTAACAATGTCTCATAATAAATTACAAAACAAAATTTGGCCCCGCTATGAAAATTAGATCATAAGAAACATAAGTCTGAGACTTGATATCCTAATATCTGAAAGATACCGCATCAATGTCTGCCGAAGTCTACCGAAGGATACCGTGCCGAAGTTTGCCGAACTGAAACGACGTTAGCCGAACTGTTAGGTTTTTTTTTCGTTACGGAAGTGTTAGGTTTTCACGTTACGGAATTTCTAGATTCGGTCGTTGCGCTTAAAGCCCGCGATAAAAGCTATGCAATAGCTTAATAATTCAAAATTTTTTTGAAATGCATATATTTTATTTTTCTAACATGAAATGTGTTATTTATTGTATATTAATAAATATTTTTTAAATGTGTTTGCTATAGGCAATGTTATGAAGAGAAGAAAAATGTGAAATACTCTTTAATGAAGAGAAAAGAAATGCATACATTTTTATTATTCTAATATGAAATGCATTATTTATCTTTAACAATAAATATTTTTAATATGTTTTTGTTAGAGGCAGTGAAGTGAAGCGAAGAGAAAAGTGAATTGATGTTTAATAAATTGAAAAGAAGTATCTAAACCAGAAAATAATAAGCTATTTCAGTTTTCTTATATACTGTCTACTTGAAAGCAAAGCTGTTTCTAAAAGTTTTTTAAACATGGGTGAATCTTCTTTATGGGGAAGTTATCAAATAACTGTGCTTGTGGGCCATATGCTGCTACAATATCAAGTGGATTATTTCCAGTTTCTGAACTGATTAGGCCCAAAGATTTGGAATGTTACTGGAAAAAAATACACATACCTCTAGAAAATATTTCTAAAAAAAATTCTATTCATGAAAACATCAAAAGTTTAAAATAATTATCCCGATAACAAAATTAGTGTGAAACTTTCAATACAAAACTACCTCTTGAAATTACTGTAGGTGATACGTGATATTATTTCTGGTATATATTCTAATATTTTCTTATGCATTAAATAGTGATATCACTGCAAATTCGCAAAATACATTTAGAACATTAACTGGACATAATAAACACTTCTAACGAAAATCGTTTTTGATTGTCTGTGAATGTATTGTGTCAGGAAAATGATTGTGCCAAAAATGTTAATAAAAATTACATATTTTTTTTCAGACATTCAGTTAATGATATTTATTGGGAAATTTATTCAACTCACTCAATAATCTCTTGCAATATTTTTGTGTAAAGCAAACTGTCTCTTATTTCTTTTTTTAAATTGTGCAATTTTAAAGGTAGCATGTAGAAGTGTTTTTAGTCCCTCAGTGGCGTATTCAGTAGCGGCAGCTGCTGCCATACCGAAGGGTCCTGGTTCGAATTCCTTTGTAGCGTAATAAAATATACCGGGTGTCCCAAAAATGACTGATGAATTTTAAAATTCAATAACTTGCAAACGGTGACAGCTATTTAAAATCTTTTTACAGGAGAGTTATGTTTAATATCAGGAGTTTTTTTACCGTAATTTTTTATTTTAGTTCGCATCTCAAACAATAGGTGGCACTGACGGCGATTGAAGGCTAGGTGATCAGTGCTGGGTGAAGCGTCGACCTGGCCTTCAATTGCCGTCAGCGCCACCTATTGTTTGAGATGCGAAATAAAATAAAAAAATTACGGTAAGAAAACTCCTGACATTATGCATAACCCTCATGCAAAAAATTTTTAATTAGTTGTCACCGTTTGCAAGTTATTGAATTTTAAAATCCATCAGTCATTTTTGGAACACCCGGTATGTAATAGATATGTGTAATAAAAAAAATTGTGTATTGTGTCTGTTTCTGCGTATAATGTATCAACCGAGGGGACAGCCATAGCAGCTATAGGCTTCAAAGCACTATCAATTCAAATTCAAAGTGTTTCGAAAGTGTTTTAGATGTGTTAATTCATAGTGTTCTAAAGTGTGTGGTGTTTACAATGTGTTGTTAATTTGGTAAAAAAGTAATGTTCAGGAACGCACTATTGTAAGAAAATATTCTTATCAATACTATTTACAACATTCTTTCAACACAGGAAACAGTACAATTCTTAGAACACATTTCTAGATAGCAACGCTTTTGCAACATGTTAAGAACGCATTTCTAGATAGCAACACTTTTGCAATATATTAAGAACACAGTCACAACATTAAAAACGTTTTGTATATGAGTTTATCTAATTTACAACACATTAGTGTGTTATAAATTTGATGAGAAAAACTGATCGAAAATGTGTTTATTTGAATTTGCAACGAAATTCTTGTCTGTAAAATCATGTTAAAGTTCTATATATCCTGCAAAGGACATACTAATAGGTATATGCACTACAGTTACATAATTGATGTACTTCAATATAACAGATTTTTCACCTAATGTAGACTAATTTCAATTTTCTTCAAATTTTCGTTATAGTACTGATATTTTACTTTACAATTTTTTAACTTTTATTAGTCAGTGCACTAATAAAGAAAATTAAAAATTAGAATAATCCTCTATATTAAATTAAACCGTCAAAGTTTTAAAGTTATTTTGTCCATAAAAAAATTAGACTTAATTTAAAATCTCAAATGGACTTTCTTCGGAAAAGAAACTTTAAATGTCTCAATATGTTAATGCGTTGAATACTTAAGTAAGTAACAGGTGTGAATAAACGATTTTTAGTTCACTTCTGTTAAAGTATCGCATAGTTCAGATTCTAGGCATTTAGATTTGACGTAATAGAATATTCACTGTAAAATAATATTTATTTCGCTTTTTTTCTTTTCAATAAAATTATTTTCTGATATAATTAAAGCTAATATTTTCATCAAAAATCGATAGTTATTTGTCGGCATTCTGTGATGAAAAGTTCTATTTTGTATTTAAAAAAAACTATTAATTATGCTTTTATTTCCTGTAACAACTTCACTCTACTAACAACCGGTGACCGGTACATTTGAAAAAAATTTCAACATTTTTTCCATAAAGAAACATTTTACGCAAATAAATAAATAAATAAAGGTTGTTAAATGAATTATCAAAATGAATTATTCTGGAATGAATAATTTTTTTAAACTGGTGGAATTCTCATTTTGTGTAGCGTTAAAATAGGAGTTGACGTTCTAAAATTAAATAGATAGTAAATTGAAAGCTTAAATTGCTTTAATACACTTAGATTTCAAACTGTGTTTTTCTTCTCTTTATTAATTATTAGCCAATAATAAGGTTAGATTTAGGCCAGCGATTATAAATATAACCAACGTTGATTGATTGATTTTTAATATATATATTATTGTTTTCAATTTCAATGTTTTCATATGCGCAGGAGTTGATGGAATCTCCTTGCCGGGCAGTTGTAAGCAAAATTGTTCCTTGTTATTACTTTAATTTACATTGCATTCTTTTGAAAAAAAAATTCATCGTGCATTTTAATTGATATTTCGAATTAACACTTCTGGTAAGTGGGGAAAATCATTTATGGGACTTCTCTATTTGTGTTACCCATTCATTGGGATAAGATGCCGAACAAAATTTTCCATGTTTTATATAATATCTGTAAAATGAAATATGTTTTTAATCATACAATTTCAGTTTCAGTTTCCACTAGGTGGGGAGGCTTACCAAATGGCATAAGCACAACAAACCCCACCTAGCAGGGTGTAAAAACTATGTTAAAGGCCCAACCATGGACAAAGGACTGCCAATAGGAAAGGAATACGGAGCCAGAAGAGACCAGAGGCACTATTGAATGGTCCCCAGACCACCGTCAAAAATATATTAGGTAACAAATGAAAGAATATAATTTAAACACAATGACAACGCGTAGCCCTATTCAGGGCGTGCTCAAAAAATAAACATGATTTCAAGTTTTAATCATACATAAGAGAGCAAACTTCAACAAGAAATCAATGAATAACAATTAAAATTAAACCGCGATTTTTAAAACAATTAAATCGGAAACAGCGGCCTCTTCACCCAAAATCCGAGGCCGATAATTTCGAATTCGACATTTCACCAGACTGAAAAGATTGTTTTTCGATGACAGACTCAGCCTGCTTGAGCCAGATACCACAAATACACTACAGAAATTAAAAAACAATTCAAGATATTTTTCTCATTTAAAAATATCTATTCAGTTGAAAATTGAATTAGTATTAAATGTTATTTCATGATAAGATTTCCTAATTTTCGGGTCTTTGAAAACATGTTTGAAATAGCAACTTTAATATTTATGCTCAAATGCTGGCAAATACCGGGTGTCCCAAAAATGACTGATGGATTTTAAAATTCAATAACTTGCAAACGGTGACAGCTATTTAAAAATTTTTTGCAGGAGGGTTATGTATAATGTCAGGTGTTTTTTTATCGTAATTTTTTATTTTAGTTCGCATCAGAAACAATAGGTGGCGCTGACGGCGATTGAAGTTCAGGTCGACGCTTCACTCAGCACTGATCACCTGCCCTTCAATCGCCGTCAACGCCACCTATTGTTTGAGATGCGAACTAAAATAAAAAATTACGGTAAAAAAACTGCTGACATTATACATAACCCTCCTGCAAAAATTTTTTAAATAGCTGTCACCATTTGCAAGTTATTGAATTTTAAAATCCATCAGTCATTTTTGGGACACCCGGTATTTTCAAAAGACTTACTATTTTTTTCAAATATAATTTATATCTGCATTGCAGAAATGTGATATGAAACTACATATTTTTATTTATTTCAAGTTACTTTATTAAATATTTCATTATATTTGTATTCATCGAATAAATTATATCAGATTTTATTTAGAATCCCTGTTTTCCTATTCTAATTAAATAAATGAAATGATTAAGTTTTTTGGCTCTAAAATAGCCTAAGCAATTTCTCATCTTAGGTGTTGATGTTCTAAAATTAAATAAATAATAAATTAAAAACTTTAAAATTAATTTAATGCACTTAGATTTCAAAATGTGTTTTCTTCATAATATTAGTTATTAGCCAATAATAAAGTTGGATTTAGACCTGAGATTACAAATATAAACAACGTTGACTGATTGATTTTTTATGTACCGTATATCCCGGCGTATGACACGCACCACTAATTTCAGAGTACATAATTTTATTTCAAGCATTAACTAGCGTGTAACACGCATAATTTTTTCCCCACGAAAAGAAACTAAAAATAAAAACTTTCAACCCACTAAAGATAAATGCGTCTTTTGTTTGCCACATGTAAAATCAGTCGTTTAGACCCCCTGCAATTAAAAAATGAATAAAAGAATAAAATACAGATTTGGCATTACCGTAATTTCGGGTGTATAAGCCGCAGCTCAAACAATTCTTTTTCGACCCAGAATTTTTTTAAAAACAAATATTAGTCAGATCGCCGTAAATATTTGTCTTCAATCATTAAATAAGATTTCTGGGTGTAAAAACAATTGTTTGATCTGCGGCTTATACACCCGAAATTACGGTAATTTCAAGTGGATTGACTTCGTTAGTTCAACCACTTGATGTTTCAATAAACAAACCTTTCAAGGAAAGTTTAAGGTGGCAATGGAGCACGTGGATGCTGGAAGGAGAGAAATCCTTTACAAAAGGAGGAAATATGTGGCATGCAACTTTATCGCAAATATTCACATATTTGCGGAACATTCACATATAGTTTATAACATCATGGGATGAAATCAAACCAGAAATAACTCTCAAATTATTTTAGAAAATTGTGGAATTTCCAATGCACTTGATGCTACCAAGGATGATTATTTACGGCTATATGAAAATGACACTGGTGATAAAATACACGAAAGTGAGAGTGGGGAAGAAGATGGCATTCCCGAAAATATGAAGGAGGACGAGTACAATGAACGTTTCATGTAATCTGATAAGTAAGATTAAGTTTTTTAGAAAATATATGCTGTAAGTTTCTTTGTTTATGTAAATATATGAATGAATTTATATAATTTTTAAAATTTGGAATGTTTTATTCTTTTGACTTTACTTGAACATTTTTTATTCGGCGTATAACACGCACGCGGAAAAATGAAGCTATTTTTTAGAGTTAAAAGTGCGTGATATATGCCGGGATATACGATATATCAATGTTTTCAATTTCAAAGTTTTATATGCTCAGGCGTTGAAGGGAATGTCCTTGCCGTTCAGTTGTAACCAAAATGGTTCCTTATTAGTAATTTAATTTATATTGCATTCGTTTGGAAAAAAGTTAATCGTGCTTTTTTATTGCTATTTCGCCTTAACACTTCTGGTAAATGGGCAAAATCTTTAGTTATCATGCGAGTTCAGTCTATAGGTGCAGGTTCCCGAATTTTTAAAGGAGCAAGTGACTCTAAACCCAAACATTTCAGTCGCCACCAGAATTTAATTTCAAAGAAAAATTAAGAAACAATGCGAAACAATGCAAATTTCGTCTAAAGATCGCAGAAAAGAAGGTAATTTTATCGAAGGATCGCAAATACAACGGCGCAATTTTCGTTAATGAATCACTGAAAAACGCGACTTTCGTCAAATGCTTGCGGGAAAAAAATTGATTTTGGTTAGAGGATCGCTAAAAAACGCGCGATTTTTTTCAGAGGATCACGTGAAAACGTATGATTCTCGTCAGTGTAATATAAAGAAACGCGATTATCGTCAAATTATCGCGAAAGAAAACGCAAAATTCATGGCATATGGTGACTTTGACCTTTAACAATAGTGGCCAAGTCAAACAATTTACCTGACGACTGTGGACCGTGAATGTGCACCAATAGTTCAATTACTTAAATCAGATTTTGTTTTATCATAAAGATATATCTCAAATGCTGTATTAACTTTTTTCTTTATCACTTTTCTTATATTATTATTCTTTATGCAGTTATTTCTTTTGGATAGCCTCTCTTAATTTTTTCGTCTATCTATATTTGCGCAGTTACTTATGAAATTCCTTAAATAGTGTATATTTGTCTGTACTTGTGATCGTTACTGCTTATCATGTTTATTATTAAACTCAAAATTACACGCATATTCTTATTAATGAATATGTGATTATTCTTGCTCCCTCGAAATACTTATTCTGACAGAAAATTGAATGAAGAATTTATGGCGTATGTCGTATCGGTATTTTTTCTTCCATTCACCTTTTGCCAAAATTTAATAATCAACATAATGTAGTTATCTTGGATGTCTTTACATTCCTTAGCCATTTGCTATGAAATAACATCCCTGTATTTGTGCTGTATAAATTAAACATGGACAATACAAATGTGTTAATGGCTATCTATGATCCTTTCATCTTCCTTTCAGATATGTCTCTGTTTAATTATTTCGATTTATGAAATATATGGTTACATTGTAAAGAAAATTATTCTGGTTATTTTTAAGGACATTGATCATGCTCTAAAAACATCTTTATAAAAAAGAAAGACAAGCTACATTTTCGTACTTATAACTAGTTCGAAATTAAACGTCAAGCGTAGCAAATAACGTGCGTTCGTACTATAACGAAGTTTTAAAAATATTCAGATCTTAATGTAATAGTGTGCAGTATAGCAGCCGAGATCTTTTTGTTGTGTGTGTATCTCCCTATAACTAGTATCTGCTTTCTATTACATAGGAAGTAATTTGTAATAAACCTTAGCAACGCACATTAATTTCATAAAATGTAAAATAGTTTAATATAATTAAAACGCGCCCCAAACAACGTTTTCCTTTATACCATTATGTAATGGAATACTTTTGTGTGGCACTGTAAATTAATGACAAACATTCATCGCACTACAGACTGTACATAATGTAATTTCACTATATACTTCTGAGATGCATGAATATTTTATTATGTTCGAATGAATGTAACAGCATTAAAAATCACTTGATTTTTTTTCTTAATGGCCGCAATGCAACTGAATATTTTTAGTTGTCCCAGTATTACACTATACATCCCATTTTCATAAAATTTTAAATGACTCGACAAAATTATGAAACAATTATGCATTTTAAATTTTAAACGATTATATTCGATAGTTTTGTTCTGTTATATGCAGAAACGCAGTCTGACGGACGGATGCACAGTCAGACGGACTAACGGACGAACGGACGGACAGATGGACGGACGGTATGGCGGATAGACTGAACGACCACTGTAGGGGGTACATATTTATATAATTACGAACGCAGCTAAAAAAGAATTTCTTCAAACAGAATGAATTAAAAGACAAGAACTATCCCATACATTATTTAAATTTCTAACATTGATCATATAAAGGCTTTGGGATGTTATCTTATTTATATTTCATTAGCAAAGTTCTTCTATTGCAATAAATAAATAAATAAATAAATAAAATAAATGAATGAATGAATAGCACTAGAATTTGCGTGCAGATTTATTTGGAAAAATGAAAAAAATAAAACCTCACGTTTCACATATATCATAAACGGATTTTTTAAAAGTTTAAATTTTAATGTCATTCCTTCTGGTATTTTGATATTAAATTTAAATGGTTTCATAAACGAACCCCTTGAAAATGTTATAACATTATGCTCCAGGTATAAGAATTTTATTTCCTTTTAAGTTAATTTTATCATTATAAAAATTTATGCCGAACTTAGGACAGAGGGACTATTAAAAATAATTAATTCTTTGGTCGATAGTTGTACAAAGAACGGACAAATAAATTTAAAAAATTGCTAACTTTCTAATGTATTTTATTCTGTATTTCATAAAGTACTTTCTATTTTTTAAAGACTTAATGTCGTAGTTTTATATTTTCATGATGTTTATACTTTAACAGTCATTGGCCTTTTGTTAAGTTAAAAGAAAAACAGTAGAGTATACTATTAAGAAAAGTATTAAAGCTTTAAAAGGCTTTTCTCATAACATAATAAAAAATTCAATTTAATCATAAAAGGTTTTCCATAAGCGAAGTGTTTTTAAACAGTATCAACTGCTAGCGTATTAAATATTAAGTAACTTGCTTAAGTAACTCAATCATTGAACACTTTAAAAATAAAATAAATAATCATTTATTTCTTTATGTTCGAATTTATGAGAATTTTCAACTAAATTATTATTTATTTTGCTGTTATATTTAATGTAAACAAATAGATTTCCAATTGACCTTAAATGTTATTTAGCGATTTTTAAAACATGGAGTAAAAGCGTTATTTTTATTTTAACAGTCAATGTATAAACCTCTTAAAATACAGGCTCTCCCAAATTTATCTTTGAAACTTTGATCCTTCATAAAACCTAAAAAAATAAAATAACGAAGTTCGGTTTTGTGTGATTATAATATCAATTCATAAAGTTTTATTTTGAACTAAAAGCGGTGATTTTGTTGTCAAGTACAACGCAGTAATATCAAGTACAGGTGATTACCACACTATACGAAAAGTTCCAGTGTGTTGCTTGATTAGTAAAGACGTTGTCAGATCCTTCAATACGCACGGTGTACAATATGATTATGGAGACCGATGTGTGATTCGTAAAAAACGTCGCTCACTGACTAACTTTGATCGTGCAATTAAAAATGATCTTGTAGAGCTCCTCTAGCATTCAGTGTTGCCAGTGGGCTACTTTTTTTCAATTCAGATTTCTTGACTGGCACCACTTTTATGAAACGGTAAAATTCTCTTTGTTTTCACTGTGATTAATACGTCATTAAATAAGGCACATTTTACTATTTAAAAAAAGTGGTGTCAATCAAGAATTTGAATTAAAAAAAAGTAGCTCATCTGAGAACACTGCTAGCATTACATGAAACTTTGGAACTTGCTGTTCACTGTACCATCAACAGAATTTTTCTCATCTGATTACTTTTAAATTTTATGAAGGATCGAATTTCTAAAGTTGAATGTAAGATACAATATACAAATGGATATACAAATATGGATCAGGATCTAAAAAGAAACAAGCTATGAAATAATATAGAATTCTACTATCTAGCAGCGAGAACATAAAATGATCGCAAACTTAAAAGACGATAGGAGGAAAAAGGAACTGTTATTTATCTCTGTTAAGTTTTAAAAATGAAACATTTCCAGACCTTGAAATTTTATCCTGTGTGTTTGAATTTCTATATATTTTAATCAATTACTATTGCATGTTTTGTTGTTAATATGTTTCCAATAAGATAATGTGCTACATTTTGAAAACCATTGATTAACCCCTTGGGGAAGAGTGACACATATAATCACCGCAAAAAGGCTTAAAAAACTTGTTTCTTCCCATCAGTAAAATTATACTGTAAAATTTGGTTTATTTAATCGGAGCATTTTCTTGATTTAATAAGGCACAGATTTCTGCTTTTAAAAACCGGTGACAAAACATTAAAATTTTCATAAAATTCTCCCATCGCGAAAGGGTTAAAGCATAATGAATGAAAGATCAACATACTGTCAGTATAAAATTAGGTTACATGAGTCAATTAAAAAGGGGTCATCTTCTGTACTATTTCCTATAAAACTGCAATCAATATGGCAAATTGCAATATCTTCACAACCGAGCCCATTGCTGGATCATCTTTGTAATTGACAACTAGCACTTATTCTCTTATTCTTAGTGGGTTTTTTGTCTTATTTTAAAAAGACCAATCAAAAGCACACAAAGACGTGTCTTGTGGAGGGCTTACTGTACCTGTATGAGTTGACTGTGTGTTTGTGCTGTTACTCACTAAGCAAAAGTTAGTGTGTGTTGTAGTACCTAAAAACCGAAAAAAAAAATAATGTACTAAACATAAACAAAACAATTTTAAGAGTGCCAGAGTGCTACTGGCAATCAGCATTCAGATTCCTGCAAAGAGGAATCTACATTCTTCGCCAAGATGTTTTAAGGCCTTTTTTTTTAACTGACACCTGCAGCCCGATTTTTGACAAAAAACTTTCACACAATCTTTATGTTGAACTTTCACACAATGACATCCATTATGCTTTGAGGAATGGTTTTAAAACGTAGCATACTGTATCTTATTGAAAACATAGTAAAAATAATAGTTATTGATTAAAATGTACAGGAGTTCAAACGCATTTGGTAAAATTTCAAGATCTCAAAATGTTTTATTTAAGAAAAATTGAACATAGACTGGGACTGAAGCGATGAGTAAGCTATTTCTTCTTAATTCTACCTTCTTATAATAGAGTGTGATAGTTACCTTCATGTGACCTTTCTTTATAGATCTTCTTGTTTACTTTTATATCCTCTTTCCTAGATGTTAGAATTTTATGTTATTTAACAGCTTGCGTTCTCTTAGACATATATCAATATTTAAATCACATTGATTTGATCTGCTTCTGCTCTGAAGGAAATATCTCTGCGAAACATAACGTATAATATTTTAGCGCAAAATGTGCACAGCCATATATTGTGCACGGCAATGAAGAATGTACATTGTGACTGTTTCAAATATAATTTAAAAAGGTAGAATTCTAGCTATTATTGATTATTTTTATTATTTTTTATGTTTTTAGATGAATGCCAAAGGTGGCCTATATTTAATGTTTGGAAAACTACTATTTTCAAAAATTTGATATGAATTTTTGTGTAAAATACACAGAAAATATATGCAATGTTTTTACATTTTTTGGCACATGTTGGTACTTACATGTTTTAGGCTGTATTAATGTTAAAATCTGGATAATATTTAGCAGTCCTTAAGATAAAACATATAACCTATATTAAAGCAATTTCCTTTAATTAATAAAACATTTTCAAATATTTTCCCATAACACAAAAGCAAATTCGATTTATTATTATAACCTGGTGCAATGCCAAATATTGCGATATGTTGCCGCTCTAAATATTTAACCAATTTGTTTAAGAAATGATTGTTTACTGTCTGCTAATATGGTATTAAAGATACTACATTAGATTTATATTTGGTCCATTTATAGATTTTCTACTCAAATTATTGTTTATTTTGTTTCGAAATAGATTGCAGATAAAAATACTTTATCTAATAAAATCATGCCTTTATATTTAATTTATAAAATTTATTACAAAAATAGTCTGTGTGTTCCGAAGATTTTAATTTGGCACAAAAAACGGGCATACTTTTTATATTAGAAAAACATCATTCTTGCATTTCGCAGTCCCTATAAATTTTATTTAAATGTAATTTAATAAAAAAAATGGTGTTTTTTTTTTGTAAATGTGCTATAAAATATTTTTTTCACGATTTTAAAATTATCTCTAAATATAAATCTCTTAAAGTCAAAAAAGACAAAAATATTCAAAAGTAAAATATTTCAAAAAATCTTAATCATAACAAAATTACAGATTCAACTAAACATCACAAAATGAAACAATTTAAAGTATTTCCATCTGTTACTGCAATAAATATTTAAGCAACCAGGCTAAATAATTGATTTGTTCCGAGCTTTTTTGTGAAACTAAATGTATCACATCTTGTTTTCTTGTGTTTTATTTAACTTTAGTTAAATTATTATTTATTCTCCCTTCAGATTTATTCAAAATAAACATATATTAGCCATTAAATTGTAGCATTTTTCTCTTATTAAATGTATTATAGCAATATTTCAAGATTACACAAGATTTCACATGATTTGTAGAAAAAAATACCAATATTCTATTTTGGATTTAATTCTGTTTATTGCGTTTTACATTTTTCTGGGATTTTTATTAAAAACAGCAATTTATTTTTTTAAATTTAGAATTAAAGAAAAGAATGAAAGAAAGATAGAAAATGATGTAAAAGAAGAGAAAGAAGAAAAAATAGAAACAAAAGCGTTCGACCTGTATTCTTTTATTTTAAAATGCATATTGAATCATGGCAAGAGATAGTAGTACTAATAATAAAAGTGATACGTAAATAGATTGAATACTGCGCTTTCTGTTTGCATTAAATACAGAATTTCATGGGAAATTTATGCAAAAATTTATAATAAAAATAATATTGCCCAGTTAAATTGATGGCATTGAGCTCACAGGCTACGCATACTAACTGCACATTACAGCCTTACATTTTCAAGGGTTAATTCCGTTCGAAAAAAAAATATTAAGGAGGGGGATCAGCTCTCCCCTTTCCCCTTTTTATACTTAATCATTGAAACCTCTAAACTGATCAGGGACATGCTTTATCATATAAAAAATATATGTCCAAAATTTAGAGCAAATCGGAAAATTCTTAATAAAAACCCATTTATATAATTTAAGAAGAGTTATCTTTCTCTTTTATATACTTAACCATTAAACTTCCCAAATTATTCAGAGATTTGAACGAAATATGACAATTCTGCATGAAAAACCCATTTATATAAATTAAGGGGAGGGGCATTAGAACCCCCATTTCCACTGTTTATATTTATCCAATAAACACCTAACACCAATGACGGAAGCGCTTCATCAGAATGTTCCTATGTGTAAATTTTGAACAAAAACTAATATTTCTGCATGAAAAACCCATTCATATCAATTAAGGGGAGGGGCATGAGCCCCTCGTTCCCCCTCTTATACATATCGAATGAACTCCAAAAACTAATCAGGGAAGCGCCTTATCAGGATATACCTATTTCCTGATAAGGTTATGAATGCCTGTGAGCTAAAAACGGGGTAACATACAACGTAGTATCCACCAGTTATGAGTGAAGTAACTGAAAAGGTTGTTATAAGTTGGTGGCTGATCTTTTTAATATTAATCATTAGTTTCTGATTACCGCCAAAACAAACTTCCACCAGTAAATTATAAATAGGATTTTTTTTTTCTAGATTTTAGCAGCTTTAAGATATTTTCTCATAAAATTTCGATTTGTTTTTTCAGATGAAAGTTGTTTTTCTCTGTCACTCGTGTAAAGTTGTTTAGGGTGTTGCAATACAGTGTGTCCAGTCTGGCCAATGGCTATATTCTAAACCCTTAATCATAGATATATGGTTCCAATTACAAAAATACTTTAATAAAATGGGTAAAGAATTGTTTTTAAAATGATTTAGGTAAAAAAAAATCATTAAATTCCAATAATTACCCTCTATACAGAGTGTCCACTCTCAACGGTGGCCAATGGCTAATTTCTAAACCGTTAGTCATAGACATATAGTTCCAATTGTAAAAATGCTCTAAAAAAGGTAAAGAATTGTTTTTCAAGCGTTTTAGGCCAAAAATTTTTTTTATTAAAAAATTACGAAAATTAACTTTTTATACGGTCCCTCGGTCCTATAAGTGATATTTATTAAAAATTTTCCATCACCTTATCAAGCAATATAAAAAAGGTCCCATTCATCTAACACTAAAATTGACCGAGATATGAAACTTTAAATCTCATGACTTAAACCACTGTTCTGTAGCTGAAAACGGATGAGTTGGACTAAGTTTTCAGGGAACGTATACTAAGTGCTTAAATTATTATAAAGGGCGTCCATTTCCAACGCTGTCCAATAGCTAATTCCTAAACCATTTGTCACAGACATATTCTAATTATAGTTTAATTACAAAAATCTTTTAATTGAGATAAAGAAATACTTCTAAAGCGATTTAGCTGAAGATGTTCCCGCCGTATAAGATTTACGGCGGTGTTAGTTTTTATTAATTAACTTCGAGGTTGATTAAAATTGTTGAAGATATAAGTTTTAAAATTCTCTTCATCGAGAAAATCAAATTTTCGAAAATCGCGATTTTATTTTAAAAAGGTGTGTTATTTTGATGAGCTTATTATTATTTTTTTTGCTCAAAACATTTGTACGTATGTTTTACTAGTTCAAAACTTGTATTCAAATTTTAACTCGCTTCCAACTATCCGATCGATGTTCAATTTGCACACTTATTTATATCCAACGACAATGTAATACTAATGCAATTTTAGGTGCGTACCATCTATTTATTTTACAGGACTACACCAAATTCTTTTAGGTTATGTAATCTAAGAAAAATTAAAATTTGTGTGATCTCGTAATAAATTGTGACTATTGCTTTTTATAATTTAATTCAACAAACTTTGTGGTATTTTTTTTACTTATAGTTTTAGTACAAATTTTGCTTTAATATCTAAACATCAACATAAATTTTAATACATTATTCTAAAAATTATTTTACTCTTAATATTTAATGTTAAATTTTATATCTGGCGTTTATTTTTACTTCCAGTAAATTTGTAACTGACCCCTAATTTTCAGCAAAAAAGATGCTTCAACTTTAAACAGCTATTACTCGGTCAGTTTTAATCGCAAAAGAATGAGCCTTTTTTTTGTGTTACCTGTAAGAGAAGTGGTGAAAATATACTAAATATCACTTATAGGACCCGGAAACCGTATAAAAATTTAATATTTGTAATTTTCTAATACTTTTTTTTTACCTAAATCTCTTTAAAACATTTCTTTACCTTTGCTAAAGCATTTTTGCAATTGGAACTATATGTCTATAACTAATAGTTTAGAAACTAGCCATTGGCCACTGTTGAGAGTGGACACCCTGTTTAGTGGATACGCAGTGCCTGGTTACAGCCTAAGTAAAATTTCCATCAGTTAAAAGTAATACGTATGTTTTTTTAGCCATAGATATGAGTCAAATTCTGAAAAATCATGCTTTAATTTCTATTTTAAAATAATCATTGCAAAAATAGTTTGTGTATTAAGAAAATTTAAATTTGACACAATAAACATACATTTTATACTAAAAAAATACTTTAATAAAAATTTTAATTTTTCTTAAGAAAGGTGTTATAATAAAAATAAAATATATTGACATGTTTCGGAACCGCCAAATAAGTTCCATAGTCATAATATAAATTATTTGACGGTTCCGAAACATATCAATGTATTTTATTTTTATTATAACATCTTTCTTAAGAAAAATCAAAATTTTTATTAAAATGTTTATATAAAAGGTGAATGTTTTAAAATCTGATGATTTAAAAAATCAATTGGATTTAATTATTTTTTTATCATACTAAAAAAATATATTGAATATCACTGTTCCTTTAAGTTTTTATTTAAAAGTATTTATATTTAAAATTACTTTATTTTTTATATAATTGTACATTTAAAAAAATAAGCCTTTTAAAGTTATATCTCAATACAAACCTCTTGAAGAGTGAAAAGCTTGTTTTTCTTAATTTCTTCTTAACACGAGACAATCACTCGCGAACTCGTAAATAAAACAAAACTTTAAAATGTCAATTTAAGTCAATGTTTTTTTTTCTTTTTCTTTACATAGTTCATTGCTAATCACCCGATTTTGAGCAATAATAAATAAAAAAATAATGCTGATTCCCTAACAAACGTACAATGTAGTACTCACCAGTTGCGAGTGAAGTGAAGAGGTTATTGTTACAAGTTGGCGGCTGACCTTTTTTTATTTAATCAACAATTTTTTATTAACACAAAAAAAAGAACTGTCACCAGGAAATTTTAAATAGAAATTTTTTTTTGAAAATTTTAGAAAGTTTAAGGTGTGCTTTCACAAATATGGTAAAAATGTCTATTTTTTTACAGGTGAATGTTGGCCCGGTTTTTATATCTTTCTCTGTCATTCATACCGGGTGTCCCAAAAATGACTGATGGATTTTAAAATTCAATAACTTACAAACGGTGACAGCTATATAAAAAGTTTTTGCAAGAGGGTTATGTATATTGTCAGGAGTGTTTTAACCGTAATTTTTTATTTTAGTTCGCATCTCAAACAATAGGTGGCGCTGACGGCGATTGAAGGCCAGGTGATCAGTGCTGAGTGAAGCGTCGACCTGGCCTTCAATCGCCGTCAGCGCCACCAATTTTTTGAAATTCGAACTAAAATAAAAAATTACGGTTAAAATCTCCTGACATTATACATAACCCTGCAAAAAATTTTTAAGTAGCTGTCACCGTTTGCAAGTTATTGAATTTTAAAATCCATCAGTCGTTTTTGGGACACCCGGTATAAGGTCGTTTAGAGTGTTGCAATATAGTTGGTACGCAGTAAATTTCCACCAGTAAAAAGAAATGCATATTATTTTGGCATAGCTATGTCTCAAATTCTGAAAAATCATGCCTTTATTTGTATTTCAAAATAATTTTTACAAAAATAGCCTGTGTGTTCTAAAAGTTTTAATTTGGCACAATAAACATATTATATATTTTTTAAAAATCCTGCATTTCACTGTCCCTGTAAGTTTTTATTTAAAAGTATTTTAATTAAAAATGACTTTATTTTTTTTAATATATAAATGTATTATAAAAAAACAGCCTTTTAAAGTTATCTCATAATACAAACCTCTTAAAGATGAAGAACACAAAGATACTCAAATATAAAATATTTCAAATATCTTGCCGATAACAAAATAACGCATTCAACTTATCATCGCAATATAAAGCAATTTTAAATATTTCCATCTGTTACTGCACTAAATATTTCAGTAACTAGGCTAAATAATTGATTTTTTCCGAGCTTCATTTGTGAAACTGGATGTATCACATCTGATTTATTTTCTCGTGTTGTATTTATCTTCAGTTAAATTATTATTTATTTTCCCTTCACATTTATTTAAAATAACAATATTTCAGCCAATAAAATAGCAGTATGTTTTCTTTTATTTAATGTACCATACCAATATTTTAAGATTACGCACGATATCACACAATTTGTAGAAAAAAATACCAAAATTCTATTTTGGATTTAATTTTATTTATTGCGTTTTACATTTTTAATGTAATTTTTTTAATCAGTAGTTTATATATTTTATTTGATTTAGGAAAAGGAAATAAGAATTGAAAAGAAGAGAAAAACAAAGGGAAAATACAAACACATGTTCAATATGTATTCTTTGTTTTTTTAAATGCATATTATATCATGATGAGACAATAGAGTTACACGAAAATGGGAGTAAACATATAGTATAGAATCCGCCATTTGTGTGACTGAAGAAGTTTTTTCAAGTTGGCGGCTGTCCTTTTTATATTTAATCAACAGTTTCTCATTACCGCCAGAACAAACTTCCATCAGTACAATTTAAATAGAATTTTTTTTTTCAAAATTTTAGCAGCTTTAAGAAATTTTCTCACTAGTATAGTAAGCATTTCAATTTGTTTTAACATAAGAAAATTGCCCCGTATTTTATAGTCTCTTTCACTGTGACGGATATAAGTTTATTTAGGGTGTTACAATATAGTGAAAATGCAGGGTCTGGCTACACTGTTAAAACTAATGGTGACACATTGCACCTTTTAGGGGTGAAAGGTTTGTCTCACTGGTGACACCCCTAGGAGAGCCAGAATGACACCTTTACTTAGAGTTAAAAGATGGCACCCTTAATCCAGAGTGCCCTATAATAAAAAAATAAAAAATATATAAACCGACTTTTGGCGCTCGAAGGATTCGAACGCACAACGTCTGATTGCAAGCTCAGCGTTCTAACCGTTCGGCCATCGAGTTCTCCTTCAAAGTCTCGCCGAAATGTTCAAATGTCCTGAAATTCAAAGGTTCCTTTATATAAAAAAGCTCGCCAAAAGATAGCCATCCGAAGTTCTAAACCAAATTGGGATAACGCATAGCGGTGTTAGTCATCGTGGAGAGAAATTGCCGTAGTTGAAGGAGAAAGATACAAGTCACAGAGCATGCGCAATTGACTAAGGGGTGAAAATCTTCCAACGGTATGCATTGCGCGGCACCCTAATTAGCGCGGTCACCCAGTGAGTGTCAAACGGCACCCCAAACACATTTTCAAGCCCACGGGCTTCAAATGGTAACTCCTTTTCACCCTTAGGAGCCAAATGCAACCGCTTTGTCACTTTTATTTTTAACAGTGTACAGCCTAAGTAAATTTCCACCAGCAAAAAAAAAAAAATATGTATATTTTTTAGCCATAATTATGACTTAAATTCTGCATCAATAAGTCGTTCAAATAACAAGGAAATTTTTAACCAAATTTAGACCTGGAAATTTGGCTTGCAAAAAAATTATCTTCTGGAAAACCGTTTACAGCTAACCCTTTGCACTCGTAAGGCGACTCTCACTCATAACTGTGTTGTCAGGTAACCCTCGTAAATTGGGATGCTAAATTCTTTGGACACATTTAATTTCTTACAATTTATTTCGCCATCTTTTATCAAAGATTATTCGGTCTTTAGAAAACGTGAAGAAAATTACTTTAAATTACTTGTGTCCAGAGAATTTGGGTACTTGTTTACGCGGAAAACTAGAGATTAGTCAGAAACACCTCTCGAGTACAAAGGGTTGAAGCTGTACCTTTTTGATCGTATGTCAATTCCTCTTTATTCATAGTTGACTGGGAGGTACATGGTCATGGTCATGCATTATAAGTTAGATAATCCAAGAATCTAAATTAAAGTGTTACATTTATTCGGACTGATAATTTGATATATGTGCATAGGTGCCAACCTGACATTGGTTATCCGTAATACGTGCGTTAATTTGACCCTAGTTTAATGAGTTTCGAACCAGAATTTTTTCAAAGAAATGAAATTAAGTATGTTCCAATAACAATGCTGAAACTACATAAATGAAGGTTCATGAAATATGTTTTCTGATTTGAAATGAAGTTAACCTGGATCAAATTAATCCAGATATTACGGAAGATTAGTTGAAAGTTGATATGTGTGTTTCTTGTTCAGAGATCGGGGTATTTTAGGAATAAAACTCGTATGTAAATTTGTAAAACATCATTAAACAATCGTTCTTTATATTGATCGCAATTAGTTTTAATTTAAAATTTTTACTCTATTACCGTTATAATTTTAAAAAGTTCGAAATTTTCATCGAAAATATATAGTCTATCGACAAACATAATCGACAGTGGGATAACAGAGTAACGAGTGAACAGAGAAAAATACAATTTTTTTTAAGCGTTAAATATCAGTATTTTGTTAAAAAGAAATTCGCCTTCTTTAATTGGTTTATAGTATTGGAAGTATTTTCTATAAGAAAATACTGGTTGTTTTCTCTTTTTTGAATGTATTTTTCCCTGACCATTCGCCACCCTGGATGAAAATTCCGACTATTAAGATGTGTGTATTGGAATCGAAAGAAATCTTTTTATTTGTAGCCCATATGCTCAGAAACATACATAACAATTGTAAGTGCCTAATCATTACAATACATAATTGTTGTGTGTTTTGCATTTATTATTCGCTATGATTTTAAGAGCTAATGATAAAAATGGTAAGTGACGCAATAGCCATTCTCAGAATATGAGCTTCAATGTTCCAATTATGAGTTTGCTTGCATTTCAAAATGCTTTCTTTACCACTTTAAACTCCGGCGTATTATATATATATTTTTTTTCAAATAACAATTTAACATATACAGGATCATTGATTATCTCATTAATAACCATGTGATTAACTGTTTTTCTGTCACATACAAGCTTTACCCCCTGAATTCTTCATTTACCGGGTGTCCCAAAAATGACTGATGGAATTTAAAATTCAATAACTTGCAAACGGTGACAGCTATTTAAAAAAATTTTGCAGGAGGGTGATGTTTAATGTCAGGAGTTTTTTTCCGTATTTTTTTATTTTAGTTCGCATCTCAAACAATAGGTGGCGCTGACGGTGATTGAAGGCCAGGTGATCAATGCTGAGTAAAACGTCGACCTGGCCTTCAATCGCCATCAGTGCCACCTATTGTTTGAGATGCGAACTAAAAGAATAAAATACGGTAAAAAAAAACTCCTGACACTATACATAACCTTCCTGCAAAATTCTTTTAAATAGCTGTCACCGTTTGCAAGTTATTGAATTTTAAAATCCATCAGTCATTTTTGGGACATCCGGTATAAATATCTATACCAATAAAAGAAAATTTCTCTCTGTGTGTATGTATGTGCCATTCTGCGATGGCTTGCCAAACATTTTGAGGTTGACCAATGTGAGAGGTTAGCACAAGTCTTATAGTGGTGCTTCTGAAACTTATGATTTTAAACCTCTTATTATATTAGATGAGTGTTTACTTACAACAACAAAAAAATGTTATTAGAAACTCATCTCTGTCCTTCTGAGTACAAATGATAGCGAATGTTTAGAACCCCAATTATATACCCGAAATTAGCGAAAACTAAATTTTTCTATGTTATTTGCGTTTATAAGAACTTGTGTTTTCAGCTAATTCATCAAAGTACATTTAATATGGACAAATATATTTCGAAAGATCTTAAACTTAAGTCTTAAATACTGCAATCAGTCACACCAATCTCCCCTTAAATTTTTTTTTCAAGGCAGATTGTTTTTCCGTTAATGCTTTACGACATTATGCTAATGTTCCTCCAGGACAAAAGTTTAGAATTTTCAATGCTTAAAATATGCAGTTAAAACTCTCTAACCACGATGACGAAAAGGACTTTAGCGAGGTAGAATATTTTCACAAAGAATCATCTATACTGAAGAAGCATTTCGATGTTTCAGACAGCCTTAAAAATTAGGTGAAGCAGCAAAAAGAGTATGATACTTTTCAACTATTTTCATTTGAAATAGGGTAACCTCTCTAAAGCGAAAAGAATACTTGAATTCTTTTCTTAAAATGTAGACTTGTTGACCCATACTTTTGATTTTCTGAAGATTTCTTTCTTCAATTTTTTTCTTGATAGTGTCTTCCCTTTTTCTTGTTTTAAACATTGTAGTACATAATACCTACATATTTTTCATGTCAATGATTATTTGTTTAATTACAGTGCTCAGCAAAAGTTTAGACAATGATCGATTACGCTTCCATTTTCAGAAGAATATACCAAATGTCTGTAATTCCTCTGTCATATATTACTTGTGACTTATCCTTTATTCACACACAATAAATTTTGAATTTTACCTTTTACATAAAATATAGTGACAATAAAAATTAACATTGTGGCAAAAGTATAGACAATTTGTGTATTTACAGAAAAATAACTACAACTTAAAATCGAGTTGCACCCGCATTGTTTGCAGTTAGTGCAAGAATGTGACTTTTCATCGAAAAAACTAAATTCTGCGTCACTTGGGTTTTTTTTTTACAACAAACATGTTCAACAGCAGCTCAAACCTCATTAAAAGAAAATTATAGAAAAAATTTGCATAAACATTACGACATATGATGTTACAAAAGTTTTCGATTGGGTACGGATCAGAACTACACGCCGGCCAGTTCAGATCAATAGTATTTTCAGAGTTAAACGAAGTTCTTCTTTTGTATGCAATATGAATAGATGCTAAAATCCATACTTTAGATCATCAAAAGTTCCCCAAATGCTAAAGATAAATCTCCAACGTATGTACGTAGTCTTGTGTTGCTTGGCAACCAATGAATAACTCCACAGATAAACGAGCATTAAAGCTAAGTGAGGACCAAATTATTTAAAAGTCACCTTCTTTTTGTCGACTTAATAAAGTCCCAGGATCTTTACTTAAGTCATTCCAATAGTATGCCCACTTATTTGGGCCATTCAAATTCCACATTTTTCGTTACTGAATATCATAACGTACCATTTGGGTCCATATGACGTATGTTTTTAAGTTAATTGAATTCTCGCCAATTCATAGCGATATTTTAAAGCTGAATGTTTTATCATTTTCATGTAAATTGATTTACCTGTTTCTTTAATTCATCTACGAATCAGTTCCGTCGAAACAGAAAGTTCTGACTTACTTTTAATGTGATTAGCAATCATTACTTGTGTAAATGTCAGTTTCTGGATCCTTTTGTCATCTCATTTTCTCGTCACAGAAGATCTTCCAGATTATGTTTTGTTTTGAAGGAATCATCCTTAGACTATATTTCATAGACAGACCACTTTGGACGATTCAATGTTGCTGAAATTTCTACAACAGTCATCCCCTTACATTTCAGCTTTCCTACTTCAGTTACCTCATCTAATTGAATATTTTTAGCTCGCGGCATCATTACTAACTGAAGCTATATCGAGGTATAATTAAATACTTCAGACATGTGACATCATAACTTGGAAATTTGCATTTTTCCATGAACAGTTGGCTAAAAATCAAAAAAGTGTCCAAACTTTTGCAATATGCAAATTTCACTTTTTCCAGTTAAATTAAATATTGTTTTATATTATAACCATTATTTTTATTCTACATTATATAAAATATATTTGAAAATAAGTATAGCCATTTGTAAAACTCGCGTGTTCGTATTTTTTATTTAAAGGCTAAAAAACACCAGTGTCTAAACTTTTTGCTGAGCATTGTATGTTCATATCATGGAGTTATTAAAAAAGCGGAATATAACGGGTGTCCCAAAAATGACTGATGGATTTTAAAATTCAATAACTTGCAAACGGTGACAGCTATTTAAAAAATTTTTGCAGAAGGGTTATGTGTAATGTCAGGAGTTTTCTTACTGTAATTTTTTTAGTTCTCATCTCAAACAATAGGTGGTGCTGACGGCGATTGAAGGCCAGGTCGACGCTTCACTCAGCACTGATCCCCTGGCCTTCAATCGCCGTCAGCGCCACCTATTGTTTGAGATGCGAACTAAAATAAAAAATTATGGTAAAAAACTCCTGACATTATACATAACCCTCCTGCAAAAAATTTTTAAATAGCTGTCACCGTTTGCAAGTTATTGAATTTTAAAATCCATCAGTCATTTTTGAAACACCCGGTACATGCCCTAAAATTAGTGAAGCTTCAGCTGTAACTGCTTCAGAAAGGTTCATTACCATCGCAGAAAACTTCCACTAGAAAAATTAAGTAGAGAATTTTTATTTATTTAAATGCCTAATAAATGGAAAATTTTAATCAAAAATAATTGCGAATACGGGTATTAATTTTTATTGGTGGGAGTTTATTTTAGCGGAAGTAGTTCCGCCACATTGTGACAACCAAGACAACATACTGTCTGTGAAAAGGAAAAAGTTTAATACTTAGTCAAACCATGGCCCACTAGATCTAAAGTAAAGGCCTGTCTATTTGAGATTAATGTATTAAGTTTCCCGCCAGAGGTCGCTGATACTTTGCCCAAGTTATTCAGACCAATCATGTAAACTCTGAACCAAAACAATGACACGTGTGCAAACATGTGCACAGAACAGAAAGCAGCTTATTCAATGCTAATTTGGGCAGGGTTTGCGTCACATGCACTTACACGAGGTTCAATGAAATGGTTCAGGGTTTGAAGCTGAATCCAGCTTCACTTTTTCGGCGGTTTTTTGCGAAGTCGGCGTTGGTCAAACTGACATTAGCAAAAAGAAATAGAAAATTTTCAGTATTTGTGAGACAAATTACCGATCTATAAGCGCTTAATATAGGCAATCTTTTTTATTCAAATTTACTTGTCGGAGGAGCTGTTGAACTAATTAAAATAATTGAAACAGCAGTCATCTTTTGACAACCTCCTCAATTACGTCACTCGCAGCTGAAAGACAATACACTATATGTCTCCTAGTTTTGTTCATATAACACTAGTGTATTTTTTTTTTCGAAAATGATCAGTTATTCCGGTACTACTCTGTTATCCCGTTGACCAATTTTTGCCAAATTGTACAAATCGCCAAACTAAAAGCCAAATTATACATATAGACATAATTTTTATTTTAAATAACGAAAAAACGAATAATTAGTAGAATATTAATAAAAATATTAATAAAAAGCCGAAATAAAAATAACTTAAGGACATTTTAAACACGTGAATCGCATTTAATGTCATTGAATGTGACATTCACAATCATCCATTATTGGCATTTAATCTTATGTTTGGCGATAATTTTTTGGTCGACGGGATAACCTAGAAGTACCGTTATACCAAATCTCATACCGAACACTTCCGGCCTCGAATTAGTTCGGATAATCGATGCTCCTATATACTTTCTAAACGCTATTTTTCTCCGGTTCATCTATGCAGGCATAATATAAAACGTCTTTGGTATAAACACATCAACGCATAGAACAGTCTGAAATGTTCTGGGGTTTATTAATAGTTTTTACTTTTATAATAAACTTTAATTAATAAATGAAATTATGTAAATAAATCGAAACATATATGCAAAAATTTTTCATGCATTGAAAGGAAATATCATAAAATAAAATAAATGTACTTTTTTCAGAATAAGATTATAAAATACTAATAAAAGTTTTGTTTCGAAAACGAATATTTCAGACTTTTCTTGACAAGTTTGACAAGTAAAAATTGGATTTAAAAGTAAACTTATTTTTATTCCATACATTTTTCAATTTTTCTTTATTTTGAGAAATATTGATTTTAAAATCCATGATAACAAATCTACTAAAATACAAATTTATAGATTGAAAAGAATTTTCTAAAGGAATAAGAAATGGAAACAACAAATGTATGTTTTGTTGTTGTTGTTGTTGTTTGTTGTTTAGAAATGGCTTTTTAATCACTTCCCTGATTTACCCGTGCGTCGAACGGGCAACGTGTTATTGCCAATCATGATTTCCCATACCATGTACGGACATGCAAATTCTAATTATAATATAACTGCCAACTTTTACGCATTTTTCCTACCACAAAAATTTTATAGTAAATATTGTCTTATTTAATTGCCGAAATCTTATTATTAAACAAATGGAAAATATCTGTACAATTTTAGTGGTAGCAAAAATGCGTAAAAGTTGGCAGCAATGTTATAATATATTATTCTCAACAATAATTTTTTATTGTAAATTTTGCATTATTTAATATGAGCTTTTTTTAGGCAAAAATTTCTGTCCTGAAAATCCGGTGATAAAATATTATTAATTCTGCAAAAGACATGAAAGAAAAGGCATTATTTGAAAAAACAAATTCAAAAATATTGATCAGATACCGGGTGTCCCAAAAATGACTGATGGATTTTAAAATTCAATAACTTGCAAACGGTGACAGCTATTTAAAAAATTTTTGCAGGAGGGTTATGTATAATGTCAGGAGTTTTTTATCGTAATTTTTTATTTTAGTTCGCATCTCAAACAATAGGTGGCGCTGACGGCGATTGAAGGCCAGGTCGACGCTTCACTCAGCACTGATCACTGATAAAATCCATCAGTCATTTTTGGGACACCCGGTAAGTGGTTAATGTATTAAACGTTATTTAAGTCTCCTACTTTCAACAACTATCTAAAATATTTTTATATCACGCAAAACAGTGCTGTTAGTTATCAAATGTACGATGTGGTCAATTAGTCAAGGGGCTTTTTTATCCGGTCACAGAATTAACGAACTAAAATGCTAATGTGAGTTCTTCATCAAATAGAAGAAAAACTCTGCAGATTTCTTGCATGTCCAGTGCCATTCGATGTGGCCTCCACTTGAAACAGAGAAACACAGACGGCTATTTCCATGCGAATTTGTCTGTTACACAGCTGAAAATCGCTATGCTTGTTGGCCACCGTTATTTTCGAAAAGTTTGCTTCGTCAATTGATGAGACATTTTCAATTAAAATGTGTCACATTTTTGCTCTCTAAAATACCTAATAGCATGCATGGTCACAGTGACGCCACTGTGAGTCACTTTAGTCACATCACATCTGTGACCAAAATGCCACCACTCAGTGACGTCACATTGGGACTGATCATTCTTGTACCATTTAGCTTGGCGCAGCATGTCCTTGAAAGGATTTTGCGCCATTAAATTCCATACAACCAACCAACCAACCACAATGGGACTGAGATGTGACTTTCTTAAATATCTTTAGAAATTTATAGATATCCTTCAGAACATGTTATTTACTTTAAAAAACATGTTTCTGGCAATTTATATATCGTCGCTTTTGTCACAGTTTCGTCACAATGTTAATGTCAAATAAGTCACAAATGACACATTTTTCACAAATTTGTCACATTGTGACCACTTTGTGAAACGTCACAAAAAGCTCTAAAACGGCCATAACGACTTCACATTTTACTCACTGTGACTTCACATCGACGTCACGTGACGTCACATCGACAATCGATGGTCACAAAGTCACAATGTGACTTCACAACGACGTTGCAGTGACGTCACCATGCTTTACGGGATGTAACAGACAAACAAGTTCGCATGGAAATAGCCAAATGTTATTTACACTGTTGCGTCAGACGTCCTTCAGAAATCACTTTTCACACTCAAAAAGACCCGGATGATAATGTTAAGACTTAAAGTGCTATTAAACGAGGGCTCGAAGACGCCTGCAATTTGAAGCGTCTTCGACCCCTCGTGTAATAGCAATTTAAGGGCGTGTTATTTTAAAATAACATGCTCAAATTTTAATATTTTTACATGATTCGGGTTTGCATAAGTTAGCTGAGAACGATCGTCAGCCGGGCTAGTTTTTACTGTTTCAATTTTGATTACAAGATTTTAATATTATGAAAGTTTCAGTTTCAGAACCTGATTAACCAGTTCTAAAATATAAAGTAATTTTTTCAGAAAAATCAGAAATAAAAATCTAAAAAGTAAAAACTAGTACGGTTGTAGATCATTGTCTATTCAATGCAAAAACAAAAATATATATATATCTTTTAAAAATGTTAAAATTTGATTACAAAATAACGCCCCTATAGATATGACATTATCATCCTGGTATTTTGAGAGAGTCGAGTGGTGTTTTAACCACTTTCAGACGAACCACCGGTATACGTGAACCATAAGATGTTCATAATCCTCGATTATTCTCGACAGTAAAATTTTGTTGCAAATATTGCCTTATTGAATCCAAGCACCTTCACGATTCAAATAAGCAAACATTTCTGTTTTTAAAAATTGTGATTAAAAATGATTATTAAGATGATTATTAATGATTGTTATTATAAATGGTGATTAAGATTAAAAATTCCATAGACGCTCGCCCCGTAGGTTTTAAAAGAAAAAACGACTGTGTTCAAACTTATGGAAAATATGCATATTTAAAACCCGGTTCCTTGGCAACTACCAAACCAATTTTGATTAAATATGTAATCTATATTCACTGGATTTTACTCGAATCTTGTGAAAGACAGTTTATTTTTGCGATTAATATTTCTTAAGGACAATATTAATTTTTTATGAATACATCCATGTTTTAGATTATATTTTTCTGTGTTGTTTAATTAATTAATAGTTTTTAAACTCTCTGCTACATGTAATTTTACATTAATGCTCTATCATCCATTTTTAGGTGCGTTCTAAATTATATAAATACGTAGCACCTATTGTTGTCGCTCAGTCCGTCCGTCTGACCGTCTGTCTGTCTGTCTGTCTGTCTCTCTGTCCGTCTGTCTGTCTGTATGTCTGTCTGTCCGCATATAACAACGCAAAAACTACCCAACCGAATCGTTTTAAATTTAAAATACATAATTATTACATAATTTTGTCTAGTCATTTCAAATTTTATGAAAATCGGATGGATAGATCAATTACAGGGACAATCAAAATGATTCCGTTACATTACGGTCAAAGGAGAAAAAAGTTTCAAATGCATTTTAATCGTTTGAAATTTAAAAGAATATTTATTACATAATTTTTTCGAGTCATTTCAAATGTTATGAAAATCGGATGCATTGATCAATTACAGGGACAACCAAAAGTTTTCCGTTACATTATGGTCAATGGGGAAAAAAGTTTCAAATGCATTTTAATGGTGTTCACTCATTTGACTATAACAGAGTTAACATGAATCTATGAAATATGTACTAAAAATACATTTTGTACAATCTGTAATCCAAAGAATATTTATTATTAAATTACAGGGCCACACAAATGTATTCCACTAAATAATGTTATACGGGGAAGCATTGTTTGGGGGGGTGTTTTAATTATATTAAATTACTTCACATTCTATGAATAAGATATACGTTAATGAAGTATAATAAAAATTACTCCCTGCATATTTACAGGAACACAAAGATTTCGACCACTATACTGTATCCAAAGTACGCTCTACTATATTAGCAAGATCTGAATATTTTAAAACTTCGTTATCAACAAACGCACCTCATTTGCTACGCTTTACGAGCATTTTCCAACTTGTTTTAAATCGAAATTGCTCGAGTACTTTAAAAATTAATGGAATATTTAGCTGAAAAGTACATTTTTTCTATAGCTAAAAAACTTACATACTTCTAACTTGTGGGAAGTTATTGCACAGATTTATAAGATAATTGAAGTAAAATACATATGAACATTCGTATAAAATTAATTACATATAATAAATGAATATAAAATACTAGATTAAAATTATTCGAATGGACGTGTTGTCCAGTCCTCTCTTTCTTTGGCTCTGAGAAAAAATTCAATGTGTGTAGGCAAAAGATGCAGATGCACGGTCGTCAGTCGCCGTATGGCGACTAAAGCTTTTGTCTTGGCGACTAATTTTCGGCGTCTAACTCGCCATCCTTTGGAGAATTTTACATTTTTCCTAACGATTATTCGACGAAAATTGGATTTTCCGCGATTCTCTTCAAAGAATCCTACATTTTGTCGTGATCCTCTGAAAAAATCGCGTTTTTCTCTGATTTCTTGACAAAAGTTGGGGCGCTTTTAGCAATTCTTTAGTAATATTAGCTTTTTTTCTGCGATATTTTAACGAAATACGCGTTTTTTTTATAATTTTTCTCAGACATTAAGCCCAGTGGCGAGTGAAATATTTAGGTTTAAGAACCACAGGCTAATTAAAAAATTTGGGAATCTACATCTATATTTTAGGGCAAAAAATGGTGGCTGTATCAACTGCACTAAGATAATAAGCATTTTGTTACATTATGGCCAACGAGAAAAAAAACGATTTATGCATTTTTATGATAGCACAGCTTTTAAAACAGGATTAAATTGATATGAAAAAAAAAAAAATACATGTATTATATAAAAAAAAAACGGGAAGTTGGTAATTATGTTGGTAATTACAAGCAGATTTGTATCCTTTGTTTTGTTTTTACATAGCTTTGCAGTCAAGGAAAGTTTCTGTGGATTTCTAGGAAAAAGGCCTGTAACTGGTTTTAAGTTAGGAGTAGGTGTGTTATGATACCATTTCCAGAGTTGCCAACTTCTACGCCTTTTTAAATCGTATAAACATGATTGAAACCAGGAAAATGTTTTAGTAAAATGTATGTCATATATATTTAATGTTATGTATTACATTTAATATTGTTAATTATCTACTAAAATTTCTGTTTCTAATATGTTTATTTGTCTTTAAATAGGCGTAGTAGTTGGCAGCCATGCATTTCGTTCAAAAACTGTTTTCTATAAGCATAAATTTGAGTTTTCATAAGTGCTACACTTAATAAAGCATTAGCAGATGAGCGTTTAAATTTTAAATTAATATACCAGTTTTGTACTTATACCATTTCTGTTTCTGTATATTGAAGTTAAGGTTATAAACTTTAGGCAAAAATGAAAATTCTATATTTTTTGGGTTTTGCTACTTTGAAAAGTACTTTTTGGACTGTTTGTTTGGTTTTGATTGTTTTGACAAACTCGTAGGTCCTGTGCCCCCTTAATATCAAACATTTCCTTAAACAATCCCCTTAATGGGTCTTGTACCTTTTAAACTTGTTGAAAATGAACAAAACGTTGAAGGTTTAAATTAACGTATCTCCATTATTTTTTTATGTATCGACATGAAATTTTGGCTTTTGATTAAACAGATTATGCTTTTTAATGTAATGCCACTAGATACTGACTTTTACAGAATTTGTGTATTGTTGAAATTAAAAAATCTTTTTTTCACTCTGTAAGTCATTGCGCGCACGATATCTTCAGAACGTATGTATGGATTGTTTTGAAATTAAGTGTAGTTATTAAAACCGATATGTGTGTTTAAAGTGATCTACTTTTCAGTATTTAGAGTGGTAATAATTTTAGTTATGACTAGTTTTATTGATTAAAAAATATAATTTTTGGATTTTTTTAAATAAAAATATTGATTTTTTATAGTTAATGAAATAATTTTGATCTAAGAGTAGGTCATTTTAAAAATACATATATGCATATTATATACATTAAGTTTCATAAAAATCCATACATACGTTGTCAAGATATCATGCGCGCAATGTAAGTTTTATAAAAATCCATACATACGTTGTCAAGATATCATGCGCGCAATGACTTACGGAGTGAAATAAAGACATGTTTTAAATTCAACAGTACACAAATTCTGCAAGACTAGTCAGTATCTAGGGTACTGTATTAAAAAACATAACCTGTACAATCAAAATCAAAAATTTTATGTTTATACATAAGGAGCTACACTAATTTAAACTTTCAATGTTTTTACTGATTTTCAACGAGTTTAAAAGACTCCTTAATATGTTTTTCCTATATGATTAAACAAAAATTTAAAAGCTTCATCAAAAGTGTAAAAGAAAAGCAAAATATTTTAAATGAGCTTTTCCGTTTCATGATTCTCACAAATGTTATATTATCGATTTCAAAGAGAATTATTCCATTCCTGTTTTCAAACGACAAATGTGTATAAACACATAATTAACACTTTGAAAATTCTCTCCCTTTTTAGCTCTAATGATCGAAGTACCCACGTAATGTTCTTTCTTACGAACGAAATCCAGAATGCTGCAATTAACAATGCATGTAACGTGTAATTATGTATTATCTAAGAGTATAATTATCCTTCTTATTGAAGTCAAAAATATGTTTTAAAACATTATAATGTGATACTTTTAAAAATCAAAGTATAAAGCTAATTTTCCGTGTGAAATCTTAATGTCAGTCGTCTTTTATTACATAATTACATATGTATTTTATGAATACAATTAATGACCTTTTCAGACTTTTGAAGAGGTGTTTTTGACTTTGTGTTTCAAAAATTATAAAAAATCTATTAAAAATACTGTTGTTTTAAATAACGAAATAAATCCCCGCTTTGAGGAATCCATCTCTCGTTTGTAGAAAAAAGTACCGACATAGGAAAGATTGGGGATGAAAAAGAAACTCAAATTTTTAGGAAGAAAATAAAATATACGAAAAGTATCAAATATGGCTCAATGGATGGGGATACTTGCTTATAAAGAAGATCTTCATACTCGGAAAAATCTGAAAAAATTACAGAACGTTCTTTTTATGGGGATATATACGTTTACAACAAAAATTTCGTCGGAATCTCGATAGAGCATCCGTAAAAATATAATGAAAATTTCTATATTTGGCGATTTTTCATCGGTTGGACATGGAACATACTTTATTTTATGTCAAATGCTCTTTAACCCTTTCCGGCACGGACAAAATATGCAATAAAATGAGAAATAATCGACTGACACCGGAATTCACAAACGAAGTTTTTAGATATTTTGAATTCTTTAATTTAAGGTTTAATTGTAAAAGCAAAATTTTACTAAAATATTACTGGTGCCGTTTGCAAGTTTAGAATTAAAATTAGGTATCCCAGACCGGGCACCGGAAAGGGTTAAGGAAAAAAAAAATTTCATGCCGAACTTGTTTAAACTAAATTTGATTTAAATAACTTTAATTTTGTCAATTTTAGTTTGCTTTAACTATAATATTTTTGTATCAATATTTATATGTTTATATTGAAGTTTAATTATCAAAAATGACAATTTAACACCAAATTCAAAATTTAAAATAACTAAAGTTGTTCCAAGCTCAAAATTATGAGGAAATGAGCATTATCGATCAAATTATTCGATTAATTAATCGATTATCAATTTTGTTGCGGGAAACGACTTTGGATATTATATTTGAACACGCATAAATGTATATAAAAAAGTATGATTTTTTAATGAAAATATCTATTCAGTGGTAAATTAAATAACTACAGAAACAAGCAATATATATATATATATATGTGTGTGTGTGTGTGTAATACAATATTTAACTCTCTCATTTTAAATTTACATTTATTAAATACCATTTACACACATTCTAAAAATTCATTAACAAACATTTCCCAGTTATATTCAAATAGTTTGCATTTTGCGAAGAATACTGCTGCTCGCCAAATTGCGTAACACTTTCGTTTTTGCATGCCAAATATTTGAAAGTATGTTATTTTTTACAGACTTTCTACTGTAATTCCGCCACTAAATTTCATTGATTCTTTATTATATACATTAGGGTGGACCTTATTTTTTAAGTTTCAAAATGTAATCTTCTCACCCTCTAAATTTGTTCCTTTTTATGAAAAAATAATTCTAGTAAAATATTAGCCCAATTGAACAATATTTAGAGGTAGCTCAATGATGTAGAAGTTTCCAATGTATGAGCTATGATAAACATATGCGTACTCACATGCTATGTCATAGAAAATAAATTCTATCTTCTAAAATATTTTAAAATGCATTTAACTTTACATTTTTTTCATAGATGACAGTACTATGCACAATAATATTTAAAACAATAAACTGCGTTTAGCAAATAGCAGTCTTTGAAGCCATTGAAGACTGGGGAATAGCAGATAATATACATGCAATGTGCTTTGACACTACCAGCTCAAACACTGGTTATAATACTGGTGCATGTGTTCTTTTAGAACATAAATTGAAAAAAGAGCTCTTATCATTTGCTTGCAGACATCACATTACGGAGCTGATAATTAGTACTGTAATTGAAGTACGCATGGGAGTCAAATCTTCACCTGAAGTTGCATTATTTAAACGCTTTCAGGAATATTGGAGCTTAATTTATAAAGACAAGTATGAAACGGGAATTTCATTTGATGATGTTGCAAATCTAGTAGAAGATATTAAGGAAGAGACTATCAACTATGCAAAGAAATACCTAGAAGAGCAAAGACAAAAAAGCTAAGAGGTGATTATAAGGAATTTTTACAACCTGTAATTATATTTCTAGGTGCGGTCCCAGAAAGGAGAATCAGATTTATGTCACCAGGTGCAATGCACCATGCTCGCTGGATGTCCAAAGTAATGTATTGTCTCAAGATCTGGATGTTCAAGGCTCAGTATAAATTGTTTCTAAAAGAGGAAGAAGGTATACGTGATATCTGTGCTTTTACAGTCCATGTATACTTGAAAGCTTGGATCACTGCACCTCAAGCTTCATGTGCCCCATATAATGACCTGTTGTTGCTCAAATCACTACTTGACTACTCATCAATACATTCAACTGTTTCCAAGTCATCATCACGTAAATTTGATAATCACTTGTGGTATGTGTCAGAAGGACTTGTTGGTTTAGCTTTATTTGATAGCCGTGTGAGTTTATTAACTAAAAGACGCTTGGTTATTGAATTACAGAATGAAGCTAATTCTAAAAAACAAGCTCAAATTTATTCGAAACGAGTCAGTTTTGCTCTACATTCATTAAAGAAAAAAAGATTGGAAGATTTTGTCACAGCTAAGTCAATGATGTTGTTTCAATTGTTGGAACTTCCGGATGGATTTCTTGCAGTAGGTCCTAAATTGTGGGAGTTAACAGAAAACTATAAACAGGCAAAAGAGGTAATTAAAATTTCTACAAGTAGTAAATGACCATGCGGAACGTGCAGTTGCACTTATTCAAGAATTCAATGGATTGATAACTCATGATCATGATGTAATTCAACTAAAATTTGTACTACAAGTTGTTGAAGACCATAGTAAAATGTACCCAGATAGCAGAAAAATGTGTCTCTCCCAACCTGCACAAATGTAATAAAATTTTAATGCAACATGAAAACCTAATAATTGTGCTGTAAATTAAATAAATTGTCACAATTAAATCATTAAAACATTTAAAGTGCTTACTTATTTGTGTAGCTAATATTCTGAATTTTTTCTTAATTTTATAAATTTCAGGTCAATTGAGCTACCTCTAAATATTTGAATTTATTGCTCAAACTTTTTACAAAATGTTTTTGTATCAAAAGGAACAAAATAGGGGGGGTGAGACTTGTAAAAAAAAATAATTTAAAAAAATCATGGCTATTAAGGTCCACCCTAATATACATGAGTAGTTTAATTAGTATAATATTTATATCAATTTAATATTCAAAATGTATACAATTTTTATTATATTTAATATAATAAAAATAATATTTTTTTACAAAATATTCTGAGCATACCCAGAATAGAGATCTTCCTTGTTAGTCTTAATTATTTTTATAACTAATATCAGCAATTAAGTAGCGTTGTAGGTTGTGAAAGCAAAATCTGTTTTTGTTTATGAAAAAAAGTATCTTACTTTTCTATTTTTCTCTAACAAAATAAGATTATATTTAATATGATGGATAAATGTATTCAGGGACTATATTTATATAATTTCTGATGCAATTTGATTTTTCCAGCAGTGTCTTTTTTATATATATTCATTCAAAAGGAGGTAATAAAGGTTTGCACTTACCTCTCAGGAGCTGGTTGCTATATATCCAGATCAGTAATTGCGGAATTGAGTAATTCAACAACAGAAGGAACTCACATTTTCCAATTTAAAGCTCCAATTGTAATAATTTCCATTATTGAGCTTTTCAATATTTAAAAGATCCTTTGACACGGTCATGGTGGCTTTTATTATATTTTTTTTCTTTCAATAAACGTGTCAGTTATTTTCAAGATGTACAATGTCAGTGCTACAATGCCCTATATGTATTATTTTTCACTGTTTTATAACTTATTAATTATGTTCAATCATAATCATATGTTTCTTTTTTTTCTTTCAATAAACAAAAATATAAGAGATATAAGAGGACGCTATTATGCTGGTTTTTATTTTTCTAGCTCATCAGAATCATAATCTGATGGATAAATGTATTCAGGGACTATATTTATATAATTTCTGATGCAATTTGATTTTTTCAGCAGTGTCCTTTTTATATATATTCATTCAAAAGGAGGTAATAAAGGTTTGCACTTACCTCTCAGGAGCTGGTTGTTATATATCCAGATCAGTAATTGCGGAATTGAGTAATTCAACAACAGAAGGAACTCACTCAGTGACACAGGTTTCACTATCTTGAATAAATTTAATCACACTGCACACTACTAAAAATAAACTTAAAAAAAGAAATTAGATTAATTGCACATGTTTAAAATCATGTTTGTGAAGCTGTTTCGCTTTCACAATTTAGGTGATTAAAATATTTTAGCCAGCCGTAATAATTGGCTTGGCCTGATTAAAACTGCTCACAGCAGCGCAACAACAAAAAAGTCTAAGATGTAAAGGTTTTCCAGTTCGATACATAAAGAAAAAAATGATGATTATGCTGTTTTTATTGTCTCTGGGCTATAATATGATGTCCGGCGTTCAGACAATACTTGCCTGCATGGTGCTGGCACCTGTTGCCTGATTTGAGAAGTAACCTAAGCGGATTATCGCATCTCCACTGTTTCTCATTCATATTTTGAACTTGACACACAGATTTAAATATGATAAATAAAACACGATGAGAAAAGAGCAGATGAATTGCGTTGCATGCCTCACTTGAAATTAAAATGTAATTTATTCTAGTCATATTGATTTCACACAAAATATGAATTTCCACTTGTCTAACTTGAAATTCTGTGTGGGAAATCCAACACCCCTACTTTTTATGTGAAATTGATCATTCGGATAACTGCAATTCTTTACGCAAGTGTTCGAAATGAGGCTTTGGAAGGGGCTTGGTCATAATGTCCGCTAACATCAACTTCGACGGACAGTACGTTAATTTAATTACGCCAGTTTCGTGTAAATACTTGATGTGGTGATATTTCACTTCTATGTGCTTCGTACGCGTTTGAGATTTCTCATTTTCTGTCAGCTTGATCGCTGATATATTGTCCTCGTAAACAGTTATCGGTAGTTGTTGTTCCAATTCTAGATCTGTAAGTAAGTTTAGCAACCACTTAAGCTCCTGAGCGGCGTTAGAAATGGATATATATTCTGATTCCGCATTTGAAAGCGCTACACATGATTGTTTTCGAGAAAGCCAGGTTAAAATATTTTTACCAAGTCTAAAAATATTTCCGGTGGTGGACTTTCTGTCCATCCTATCGTTTGCGAAGTCCGCATCACTGTATACAGTCAATATTGGAGGTTTAGAGTTATCTATAATAAATTTCAGATCTTTGGTGGTCAGTAGATATCTTATCAGTTTCTCTATGGCTTCCCAGTCGACTTCTTTCGGTGACTCATTCCTCCTCCCCAGTATATTTACTATGGAAGCAATGTCGGGTCTCGTCAGAGTAGCAATGTACAGTAGCCCCCCTACTACCTTTCTGTATCTCGTGTTATCCTCCATGGGTTTCCCGTTTGGATCTAAACTGAAATACTTTGTGTTCATTGGGGTGTATGTCGGCTTACTGTTGATCAAATTAAATTTTTCTGCAATTTCTATTATTTTATGTGTTTGATCTAGCTCCAAACTACCGTTTTCGGTTTCTCTTATATTTATTCCCAAATATTGTGTCACTCTTCCCAAGTTTTTAATTTCATATTCGCGGGAAAGTTCTTTGTAAACTTCGTGTGTATCTTCCTCATCCCCTGCTACAAGAATGTCGTCGACATACACTATTATAAATGCGATCTTTTTGTTTTTGATTCTCTTATACATGCATTGGTCTGATGCGCATTCTTCAAATTCTAAATTTTTTAGCGATTTACTTATTTTTAGATTCCAAGCTCTAGCGGCTTGTTTGAGACCGTAAATAGCTTTGTTAAGCAAGCATACTTTGTCTTCCTGCCCTTTCTCCGCGTATCCCTCCCGCTGGGACATATAGACTTCCTCCTCCAAGTCGCCATGCAGGAAAGCGGTTTTTACGTCAAGATGCGTAATTTTTGAATTTTTGCATACTGCTGCGTTTAAGAACGCTCTCAATGTTGTGTGTGATACGACCGGTGCGTATGTCTCATCGTAATCACTTCCGTATTTTTGTGAGAACCCTTTGGCTACTAGCCTAGCCTTAAATCTTTCTATAGTTCCGCCTACGTTTCGTTTCGCTTTAAATGTCCAGTTATTGCCTATTACTCGTTTTCCAGAAGGAGGTTTGACTAATTTCCATGTTTTGTTTTGTTTTAAGGATTGAATTTCTTCACCAGTGGCCTCAATCCATTTATTTTTAATTTGGACATCTTCAATGTTTTGTAATTCATCCCACGTCTTGGGTTCTTGTACGCGACACATGTTCGCACTTATCCCGAACCTATCGGGCGGTACACCTCTATTGCTTCTCTGAGATCTACGAGGCTCGTTAGAACTGTTTTCCGGAATTTTATTTTTGTTTTCATCATTATCGCTTAAATCCACTTCAACTATTTCGGTGGAAGTTTGCTTATCACTTAGGTTTTCGCTAATATCGCTTTTTCCGTTCTCAATAAATTTCACCGTTCGTGATATTAGAACATTATTTCCGCCAGTATATATCCTGTAACCCTTGCTACGATTATCGTAACCTAAAAAAATTCCTTCGATCTCTTTTTCGTCAAATTTGGATCGTTTCTGTTTATCCACATATGCATATGCTTTGCATCCGAACGTTCTAATATTCGATAAGTTTGGTTTCCTACCGTTCCACAGTTCGAAAGGGGTCCTGCAGTTTTTGTTTACCTTTGTGGGTAAGCGGTTAATTAGGTAGTTCGCGGTTAGTACGGTTTCACCCCAAAAAATTTTGGCAAATTCGCATCCGATAGCATCGTGCGTGCCATTTCAACTATAGTCCGATTTTTGCGCTCCGCCACGCCATTTTGCTCGCTTGAATATGGGACGCTTAATTGGCGTTCTATCCCGTTTTCTATCAGAAAATTTTCAAAATTGTCTGCAAGATATTCTTGGGCGTTATCAGATCTGATTGCCTTAATCATTTTCCCAAATTTGTTTTTAGTTAGTGCTATGTATTCCGTTAGTTTTGTTATAGCTTTAGATTTGTGCGATATCAAATAGATCATTGTGAATCGACTATAGTCGTCAGTAAAAGTTATAAAATACCTTTTTCCACTGAGTGTTTGTGTGTTCATAGGCCCCATATGTCTGTGTGTATTAGGTTTAACACCTCTTTGGATATGTTTGTGGCTATTTTGAGGTAAAGCGCATTTGCCAGTTTGCCCTGTATACATTTTGTGCAAGTGGTTTCGTGCTTGCAATCATTTATTTCTATGCCCTCGACAAGCGCATTTTTGATAAGTGATCTGATTGCATCGTAATTTCTATGGCCTGACCTGTTATGCCACATGGATATGCAATTTTTATTACTGCAATTAGTTTGTGTTTGGGTTCGAGTGCTATATCCTTAGTCGTCTTTGGGTCCTAACTCGCATAAATTATCATTTAATTTGGCGGTCAAGATAATATTATCATCCTTGACAAACATGCATGATTGTTTTTCAAAAATTACTTTAATGTTATTTTCTGTAGCCATTTTAACCGATAATAAATTGCTTTGCAGCTAGGGGCAGCATAAAACATCCTTAAGTGTGATGCTGTGTTGTGCGTCCGTTTTTAAAATTTACGTCGCCCACGCCCTGAGAATTTAATCTTTTCCCGTTAGCTATAGTTATATTCCCGAAATTTCCTGGTGTGAATGTTATAAAGTTTTCTCTCACGGATGACACATGTCTCGTGCATATTGAATCAACAATATAAGTGTAGGGGTCTGTTGTCTGTGTTCTATTGACTAGTGTTGGTTTCAGACTCGTTTTCCACTGGGGGAGGAGAAACATTAGAATTATTCTGTTCTTCAACTATATTCGTTCTGCTTTCAAAGCAGTAGTTTGAAGTGTCATGTTTATCGTCACTTTTATTTTTATAGTTATTGTTGTGACTTTTGAAGTTCTGGCCATTATTATAGTTTTTGGATCTGTTATTATCGTTTTTATAATTATTTGTCTTCTGTTTATTTTTCAACAGAAAACAATCGCGCGTTACATGGTTCTCGCGATGGCAATACGAACAGTACTTTTGTACTTGTTCGTCTTATTTGTCGCTTTGTACGCGACATTTGAATTTTTGTTATGGGTTCTATGCGTGTACTCATCAATGAGTTTATTTTTAACAAGGTCAAGGTTTAATGTAGCTTCATATCTCGCCTCAAGGCTTGTAATAAGAGGCGAATAAGATGGCGGCAGTTAGCAAAGCATGATGGCAACAATATGCGATTCGTTTATGTTCTCTCCTATTGCGGAGAGATTTGATTTGATAGTTAGTATATTATTTATGTGCTCGATTAAATTACCCCCGTCGGATAATTTTTGTGAATATAACTGCCTGAGTAGAAATAATTTTGAACTTAAGTTATTTCGCTGATGAGTATTTTTAAGTTTATCCCAAATTTGCTTGGATGTCTGTAAATCTTTTACATATACAATTTGGCTATCATCAATACAGAGGTTTATTATGGCCTTGGCCTTGTTACTACTTTTTAGATACGCAGCATCTGCGTCCGTGGGGGGGGGTCTTCGAGCACATAGCTGAACAAGCCATCTTTTGTTAGTGCATTTTCCAATTTAAAGCTCCAATTGTAATAATTTCCATTATTGAGCTTTTCAATATTTAAAAGATCCTTTGACACGGTCATGGTGGCTTTTATTATATTTTTTTTCTTTCAATAAACGTGTCAGTTATTTTCAAGATGTACAATGTCAGTGCTACAATGCCCTATATGTATTATTTTTCACTGTTTTATAACTTATTAATTATGTTCAATCATAATCATATGTTTCTTTTTTTTCTTTCAATAAACAAAAATATAAGAGATATAAGAGGACGCTATTATGCTGGTTTTTATTTTTCTAGCTCATCAGAATCATAATCTGATGGATAAATGTATTCAGGGACTATATTTATATAATTTCTGATGCAATTTGATTTTTTCAGCAGTGTCCTTTTTATATATATTCATTCAAAAGGAGGTAATAAAGGTTTGCACTTACCTCTCAGGAGCTGGTTGTTATATATCCAGATCAGTAATTGCGGAATTGAGTAATTCAACAACAGAAGGAACTCACTCAGTGACACAGGTTTCACTATCTTGAATAAATTTAATCACACTGCACACTACTAAAAATAAACTTAAAAAAAGAAATTAGATTAATTGCACATGTTTAAAATCATGTTTGTGAAGCTGTTTCGCTTTCACAATTTAGGTGATTAAAATATTTTAGCCAGCCGTAATAATTGGCTTGGCCTGATTAAAACTGCTCACAGCAGCGCAACAACAAAAAAGTCTAAGATGTAAAGGTTTTCCAGTTCGATACACAAAGAAAAAAATGATGATTATGCTGTTTTTATTGTCTCTGGGCTAGAATATGATGTCCGGCGTTCAGACAATACTTGCCTGCATGGTGCTGGCACCTGTCGCCTGATTTGAGAAGTAACCTAAGCGGATTATCGCATCTCCACTGTTTCTCATTCATATTTTGAACTTGACACACAGATTTAAATATGATAAATAAAACACGATGAGAAAAGAGCAGATGAATTGCGTTGCATGCCTCACTTGAAATTAAAATATAATTTATTCTAGTCATATTGATTTCACACAAAATATGAATTTCCACTTGTCTAACTTGAAATTCTGTGCGGGAAATCCAACATAATATTATAATATTTATGTTATTTACAGGGGTTGCAGCGTCCCTAAAATTTTCGCACTTTTCTACCACAATTTTAAGACGATAATATTTATTCTAGAATTTCATTGTAGATGCCAAAGGAACCTGACACGAAAATTTTTGATTTAAAGTACTGGTAGATAAGTGCGAAAATTTTAGGGACGCTGCGACCCCTGTATTTAAAACTATAAAGATTGCATTTTATGTGAATACCAGTATATTTTGTTAGCTAAAATATAGTCATGCCTAAACACATTTGAAATTTCGCTAGGTGGGTATGGGGTTGCAAGGGACAGTAATTGAGGAGAAGAAAGGAAAATTGTGGATGGAGCCACCTAATATTATTACAAAACTTCTGAAAGTAAATTTCTTGCGTAATATCAGCTGAACTTGGTTAACTTGTCACACTTTTATTTTTACATCAGGTAAATCAGTTGAACATTATTTGTTTTCCCAAGGAAGAATTACAAAGAGGTTATATACTTTAGGTAAAAAGGAAAAACTTATATTGTATGTGCTTTGGTACCTTGAAAACTACATTTTGGTACTTCTGGCTGGTTTTAATTGTTTTGACAAAACCCTTTGCCCCCTTAATATCTGGAAAGCAGGTATTTCCTAAATGATTTAATTAAAATTTAAAAGCTTCATCATAAGTGTAAAAGAAAAACAAAATATTTTAAATGAGTTTTTCCGTTTCTTGATTCTCACAAGAGTTACATTATAGATTGCAAAGGAAATTTTCTCATTCCAGTTTTCAAACGACAAATGCTTATAAACGCATAATTAACGCTTTGAACATTCTCTCCCTCTTAAAAGTAATGATCAAAATACCCACGTAATATACTTTCCTACGTACGAAATCCAGAATGCTGCAATTAAAAATGCATGTAACGTGTAATTATACATTAACTAAAAGTCTAATTATTCCTTCATATTGAAGTCAAAAATATAATTTAAAACATTATAATGTGATACTTTAATAAATCAAAGTGGGTCAATCCATTTCAAGTGGTCCAGCACTGGTGGCTCGACTATTTTTAAAAAATCTGAAATTTTTTGTGCAACAACTCTAACATGATGGAAGTTCAAAATGACCGTTATTTTAATTCTACTATTTTTTGTTTGTGCATGGCGGCCATCTTTGTTTCATCGTGTGCAGCGATTTTCTCAGATACAAGGATACACAAAATTGTAAATATCTCGTCTTCTATTTTCCCAATTGAAATGGGGTTTGCAGCATTTTGTTCAGAATAAAATAAGCTAAATATACAGTGTAAGAAAAATTTTCAAAAATAAATTTTTACAGGTGAAATTTTAGCTCAAAATTTACGATTTTTTCCAAAATCTATCCGTTTGCAAGAGGAAAATTTTCATGCAAGGGAAACTGTCAACCTTACACAATTTTTTCTACAAATAAGTCAAAAGTGCGTGTACTCATACACCAAGTCCCAGATCTGGGAGTTAATTTCTCTTTGCGAAAAAAATTCCGAAATTCGCCAAAAATTTCAAAAATCGCACTTTTTAGGATTTGATATCTCTGGTGGGGCACGAGATAAAAATCTGAAATTTTGGCCTATGATAGTATCGTGTAGTAGCGTTATGTACAGAAAATTTCAAGAAGGAGATTTGACTACAAGCTGAGATATGACATGGACAATATGTGAAAACAATACTGCCAAACTATTGTAACATACTATGTAATTGTTCATACCTCCAAAATTTTAAATTAATTATTTATGGTACAAAGTTAAATGTTAGTTACAAATATCTTTTTCAAATGCTTCTGTGTGATTTAAAAAATTCAGAATGCATGCTAGGCCAATACACTATTTGTCCAGATGAACAAATCTACTAGAAATGCTATTGCAACAATTTTACTCTGGACACATTTCAGGAAAAGTAAATTACAGACAATGAATTGCAACTGATCAGTTGACATGGCTTCAATTATTAAATCTAGAGGATTTCATTCAAGTTAACAAGGGATGACAAGACTTGGGGGGCTTCAAATAAATTTTTAGAAAGAACAGCCTGATGGACTGACAATAGTATCTGGTCCAACCCATAACATCTCTCGTAAATATTGTTAAACTCTTTGTTGAGCATATATAGTATTTTGTAAATTAAATGCTTTTTATTTAACTGTTTTCAACAAACGATATTTTCTGTGTAAATATTGTAATAAAAGAGACTAATCTCATTTCTCCTAATGTACTCGTAATAGCATTTCTTAACAATTTTTAATCACCGTATCTCAGCTTGTAGTCAAATCTCCTTCTTGAAATTTTTTGTACATAACACTACTACATAATACTATCAAAGGCGAGAATTTCAGATTTTTATCTCGTGCTCCACCAGAGATATCAAAGCCTAAAAAGTGCGATTTTTGAAATTTTCGACGAATTTCGGAATTTTTTTCGGAAAGAGAAATCATTTCCCAGATATGGGACTTGGTGCATGAGTACACACACTTCTGACCTATTTGTAGAAAAAATTGTGCAAGGTTGACAGTCTTGTAGAACAATTACATAGTAGGTTTATAATAGTTTGACAGTATTGTTTTCACATATTTTCCATGTCATATCTCAGCTTGTAGTCAAATCTCCTTCTTGAAATTTTTTGTACATAACGCTACTACACAATACTATCACAGGCCAAAATTTCAGATTTTTATCTCGTGCCCCACCAGAGATATCAAAGCCTAAAAAGTGCGATTTTTGAAATTTTTGACGAATTTCGCAATTTTTTTCGCAAAGAGAAATTAACTCCCAGATCTGGGACTCGGTGTATGATTACACGTACTTTTGACCTATTTGTAGAAAAAATTGTATAAGGTTGACAGTTGCTCTTGCATGAAAATTTGCCTCTTGCAAACGGATAGATTTTGGAAAAAATCGTACATTTTGTGCTAAAATTTTACCTGTAAAAAATTATTTGTCAAAATTTTTCTTACACTATATTTAGCATATTTTATTCTGAACAAAGTGCTGCAAACCCCATTTCAATTGGGAAAATAGAAGACGAGATATTTACAATTTTGTGTATCCTAGTATCTGAGAAAATCGCTGCACACGATGAAACAAAGATGGCCGCCATGCACAAACAAAAAATAATAAAATTAAAAGAATGGCCATTTTGAACTTCCGTCATGTTAGGGTTGTTGTACAAAAAATTTCAGATTTTTTAAAAATGGTCGAGCGACCCAAAAAATATTTTCTGGACCACTTGAAATGGATTGACCCAAGTATAAACCTAAGTTTTCGTACGAAATCTAATGTCAGTCGTCTCTGATAACATAATTACATATTTATTTTATGAATACAATTAGTGCCCTTTTTAGTCTGTTGAAGAGTTTTCTTTGACTTTGTATTTCAAGCACTGAAACAAATCTAAAGAAAATATTCTATTGTTTTAAATAACGAAATAAATCCCCGCTTTGAGCAATTTATCTCTCGTTTGAAAAAGGAAGTACCGCCTAAGGAGAGAATGGAGATGAAAGGAACGCTTAAAATTTCAGGAAGAAAATAAAATGTACTAAGTCTCAACTATGGCTCAATCGATGGCAATACCTGCTTACAAGGAAGGTCTCCATACTGGGCATACTCAGATTTTTTTGAAAAAAATACTAATTAAGCTACTCGTGTATGTAATAAAAAATTAGTGAAAATTAGCGGCGGAATTCCAGAAGAAAACATGTAAAAAAATAAAATACTTTCGAATATTTGGCGTGAAAAGACAAAAGTGTTGACAAAAGACACGGTTTGGCGAGCAGCATTTTCCCCCTCCAAAAGCAAATGATATTAATGCAATTGAAAACTTGGATTTTTAGAATCCGCGTAAATGGTGTTTAATGAATTTAAACATAAACAATGAGAGAGTTTAATATATTTTATACATATATATATATATTAAATTGCATATGTATATATTATTTGTTTCTGTAGTTATTCAATTTACCACTGGAAAAAGTATTTTCACATATAAAAAATTCTTATTCAATAAAATTATTTTCATACATTTAAGCGTATTAAAAAATAAAAGCTAAATGTTTCCATAGCAACAGAATCAACTTGACAATGCTCAAATGGACTTTGAATTTGAAAAAATTTTAGTTAATTTATGTTTGAATTTCGTTTCAAATCTTAAATTTTGATGATTAAATTTGAATTAAATACATATAAATATCAATATAACGAACTTATACTTAAAACAAACTAAAACTGACAAAAACAAAGATATTTAATTTATCTAAACACGTTGAACATGAAACTTTTTTCATTTAAAATGCATTTGACATTTAATTTTTTTTTTTTTTTTTTTTTTAATTGCTTTTTATCGCTAACCGAAGATAAATCGCCAAATAACGAAAATTTAATCATTTTTTTACGGACAGGGAACGGGGGTTCCACCGAAATTATTTACAAACGTATATATCCTCATGAGAAGAACAGTCTGTATTTTTTTCAGATTTTTCGGAGTATGCCCGTATGGAGACCTCCCTTGTTAGTCTTAATTATCCTTATAATTAATGTCAGAAATTATGTACAGCTGTAGGTGGGGAAAAAAACCTATTTTTGATTATAAAATGTAAATTTTAATCTTGCTTTTCTTTTGATATCTAAAAAATAGTATTGTGTTTAACTTTACGATATTTATGCTATTTAGCACTGTAAAGAATTCACTTTATGTCAATACCAGTATATTTTCTTTTCTAAAGTATGGTTATGCCTAAATGCATTTTTTACCCTTAAATGCATATTGTATCATTTTCGATATCATAAGTGTTCCCGATTTATTGGGGGGTTCTATTCACATATTCCGTATTCTCACCAGAAATTTAAAAGAGCAATTTTCACTTAATGACAGACCACTCGTAATTAAATAAAGAAAAATTTACTATTTAGATTTTTCTGGTATGAATTCTGATTCTTTGAATTGCGCATTTTTTGGAACGCATTCTATCCTATGCATTTAAGGGTTAACTGACAGTAAGGGTTAAGGACAGTAACTGATGGATTGAAAGGGAGATGGTTGAAGGGGACACTTAATATAATGCCAAAACTTAGTGAAAGCAATTTTCTTACGTATTATCAGCTTATCGTAGTTAACTTGTCATACTTTTATTTCAGTATCAGGTAGCTCAGTTCAACATTATTCGTTTTTTAGGTGCGTTCGTAATTATGAAATACGTAGCACCTATTGTTGTCGCTCAGTCCGTCCGTCTGTCTGTCTGTCCGTCTGTCTGTCTGTCTGTCCGTCTGTCTGTCTGTCTGTCCGCATATAACAACGCAAAAACTACCCAACCGAATCGTTTGAAATTTAAAACGTATATTTATTGCATAATTTTGTCGAGTCATTTCAAATTTTATGAAAATCGTATGGATAGATCAATTACAGGGACAATCAAAAGGATTCCGTTAGATTACGGTCAATGGGGAAAAAAGTTTTAAATGCATTTTAATCGTTTGAAATTTAAAACGTATATTTATTACATAATTTTATCGAGTCATTTCAAATGTTATGAAAATCGGATGCATTGATCAATTACAGGGACAATCAAAAGTATTCAGTTACATTACGGTCAATAGGGGAAAAAAGTTTCAAATGCATTTTAATGATGTTACACTCATTTGAATATAATAGAATCGACATGAATCTATGAAACATGTACTAAAAATACATTTTGTATAATCTGTGATGCAAAGAATATTTATTATTAAATTACAGGGCCACATAAATGTATTCCACTAAATAATGTTATACGGGGAAACATTGTTTGGGGATTGTTTTAATTATATTAAACTACTTCACATTTTATGAATAAGATATACGTTAATGAAGTATAATAAGAATTACTCCCTGCATATTTACAGGAACACAAAGATTTCGACCACTATACTGTATCCAAAGTCCGCTCTACTATATCAGCAAGATCTGAATATTTTAAAACTTCGTTATCAACGAACGCACCTCATTTGCTACGCTTTACGTGCAATTTCCAACTTGTTTTTTCCAAAGTAGAATTACAAAGAATTCATGATCGGAGCTGCCCAGTACCAAAGGCTTGGACTTGCTCATTAAAGTTTGTGCATGACCGCAGAATATTTTTAAAGGAATTGAGCACTAGCTAAATATTCTAGTTGTTCCGAAACTGATCTTATGCTTCTTATATTTGATAACCATGAAACCTATATAAACTAGTCGTTGGAGGCCACCGTAATACTTACCCATCATTTATATGCATATGAAAATGAAACACGTGAAAGCTATTTATACAATGTATTTCAATTCCAAAACTAAATTTAAATATTGTTAATACACATAGTAATACTCTATTAATGAATTGCTGATGCACCAATTTCAACAAATTATATAAAACGCCAATTTACTCAAGAAGTACCAAACTACGTAAAAGAAACATCCTTATAACTCCAAAAATAATAATCATATTAACAAACAGTTTACTGCGTCGGATTAAGCGTCTCATTTTCAATTAAAATATACATCTGAATTGAAATTTGAATGAAATACAGGGTCATGAAAAATCGAAGAATGTGGAAAACAGGATTACAAATATCTCGACAACTAATAATTCGATCGACTTCTTTCTTTATGCAAAATTTGTGATTTTTTATTGCCTTTTACATGCATTTCTTAAAATAAAAAAATTCGAAAATATTTATGTACCTTTCATCAGAACGAATTTTTCGAGAATCCGGAAAAAATAGTTCCGGATAATCGAGGTTGCTGATATTCAATAGGCTGATATTCAATAGGAAAGACTGACAGACAGACGGACGGCAATTTTTTTTTTCTAAAAATATATTTTTCGAAATCTCCAGTGTCTAAAGCGTGTAAATCCGTCAAAAATTTTTTTTCGATTTTCAAAACGATTGCAAGACTTACCCTAAACAACGTATGATGGGTAAGTAATATTAATTGTTTCGGGTTAAGTATTTTCAGTTTAAAAAATAGCTTTTACGTTAAAATATTGACACTAGCTAAACAAATATATTAATTAGTGTTTAAAGAATATTTCATTATCTGAAAGGTAAAATATTGTTGCTTTGCGTACTATTTATTTGCTATTCATATGACAATAGACTAAGGAAGCATTTTTAGAGGCTCTTAGAAAATATAGTATTACAACAAGATTTAACACTACATTACAACTTTCTAATACTTTTTGCACTTTATAACGCACAATTCTTAAAGTATATTAACTTTTATTTTAAATTTAAAGTGCGAAATGTATGTTTAAAATAAAAGAATTGAAAACGGTGCAAAGAGAGTTATGCAATTAACAATAATTATTATTATTACTAATAGCCTAAGCATAAATGAAGTCATATAGGAAATGCATAAACAGATACTAACAATACTGCACGTAAATATTAGCAAAAGTACTTCTCAAAACAAAATGATACTTTATTAAAAGACATGTACTATTAATAGTACATCCGACCCGAAAGGGTCAAGAAACTAAAATTTTTTTGTCTTACGATACATGTTTACTCCAGAAAAACGCTTTGAATGAATTCGAAGTGTATTTTTTCAAAAGAAATAAAGACATGAAAATCATTTTGTATTTACTGATACTTTTGACATGAATAACGTGGATTTTAACTCCTTAATTATTACATATTTTGACAACATAAATTTAAAATAGGGGCTACACACTAATTTTTAGATATTAAAATGTTTGCCTCGCTTATTAAAAAATATTTGACCATCAATAAAATTAAATTTACAATTACAAATGGTTACAAGTTACAGCTAAAGTGGTATCATTTAGTAACGAAGCACACAAAGTGTTTTTCCCCGAATGCAGTTCCGAAACACAGTTAAAGGGTTAATAGCATTGTGATGAAGTAACCTTTCTTTCTTTCTAACCGATGACCAGGCCCCTACCTGCCGAGTTAATAATCTCAGCTTAACGGGTTAGATAACTGGTATCGGGGCGGACGACCGCCTAGTTGCCGCTTCGCGGCAATAAATGTTGAGCTACCCATGGCTTCACAAGATGGTCTCGTAATTTAGAGCCTTGATCAGATGACGAGACCTTCACCTGGCAAGGCACCTCCAGAGGTATAATTCATAGGTAACTTGGAGGACTTTGCACCCACGACGGATTTTACATACACCAGGTGCCATTAGCGTACCTGATGGAATTTTAGCTGGCAGAGTGGGGGCGATCGACGCAGACAAGTGCGAGGTCGGCTGATTGTGTCTAACGGTTGCTGGACTTAGTAGTTTATTGCCTTTGTGAAAGTACTGAGTTTGGCGCCGCACATCACTCCCACCTGCCGTGCCAAGTGAAATGGGGCTGGAGCTAAAATTTTTGAGCCGAGACGGTGGCATGTCCTTAGCAGACAACAGGGGGGGACAATTTTGAGGGAGATTTAGAAAAATAAATAACCAAAACTAAAATGGCCGAAATGCTAAGTAGTGCCAGAGAAGGGAGAATTTCGGGCCGAAATGCAAGGCAGTCGAATCGCTGCTGGTGGTGACGAGATCCCGCCTTTCTACCGTACCCCAAAAAAAAGTGCTTCATGGGCTGTCCCATTGGAGCGGGTCCGGTAGCTCGTGCGGAAAGAGTCCAAGTGCACCTAATAAAGGGGCGTACTGTCACTAGAAAAAAAACAAGGGAAAAAAAAGACCCGAACACGTTTCGGACCGCACATAGTCCCTTGAGTCTCTGCGTCGATGAAGTCAACGTGTGCGGTTCGGGGTAGGTGGACTGGTAGGTTGCTTCCTATTGCTCATCGGACTGCACAGGGTCCCGTGGGCCCCTGCTTTAATGAGGTCAACTTGAAAGCCTGAGAGACGTTAGTCCGCTAGGGCGGGGGTACCAGAACGGTGTCGGACAGGGCAGAATCCCTTGAGTCTCTACGTCTATGAGGTCAACCTGTACGGTTCTGGTGATGAAGTAATCTTAATTCCTAACTGGTAGTGAGACAGGTAGAGCTAAGTTTTCTTTTAATTTTCTGACTGATTTAAAGTTGTTTTACCGCAAGTAAACCTAAACAATTTATTTTTATTGTTTTTGTTTTATCATTGATGCACTACATTTTATTTTTACTTGTGTATTATTATCTTTTGTTTTTGTATGCATAACCGCATACATATACCGGGTGTCCCAAAAATGACTGATGGATTTTAAAATTCAATAACTTGCAAACGGTGACAGCTATTTAAAAAATTTTTGCAGGAGAGTTATGTATAATGTCAGGAGTTTTTTTGCCGTAATTTTTTATTTTAGTTCGCATCTCAAACAATAGGTGGAGCAGACGGCGATTGAAGGCCAGGTCGACGCTTCACTCGGCACTGATCCCCTGGCCTTCAATTGCCGTCAGCGCCACCTATTGTTTGAAATGCAAAAAAAAAAAATAAAAAATATTGTAAAAAAAAATCCTGACATTATACATAACCCTCCTGCAAAAAATTTTTAAATAGCTGTCACCGCTTGCAAGTTATTGAATTTTAAAATCCATCAGTCATTTTTGGGACACCCGGTACATATACCGTATACATACTATAACCGCAAATAAAAAGAAAAATGTTCAGAAAAATGTTTTATTTACATGTGTTCCTTTCAACCTCTGCAATGATGTTAAAAGGGACATTTTTCACAATTTATAAAAATGTGTGCAGGTATTAAATTAATATACTTGAAAAATAAGACATATTACTAAATAGGTGTACCTTTATTATTGTTATTTCTAAATATAAAAAAAATTAAATGAAATTAAAATAAGAAAGGCACAGCCACATATCGCCATTTCTATATATAGAAAACAAATAAATAATTGTCAAAGACATTTTACTAAATAAGTGTCCCTTTATTATTCTTATTTCTAAATATAAAAAAAATAAATGAAATTAAAATAAGAAAGGCACAGCCACATATCACCATTTCTATATGTAGAAAACAAATAAATAATTGTTAAGGCATTTTTTCTTTTCTTTTCTTTTTTTTTTTTTTTTTTTTTTTTTTTTTTTTTTTACAGATTTAATATAAAATATGTTTCTTGGCAATCCTCGATTATTCTAGAGTACACCAGTATTAGTGTTTCGTAAAAACTGCATAATGCATTAAAAAAGAAAGAAAACTTAATGCTTTCTTATCAAAAATATTACTCATTTAAGTATTTAGAAAAAAAAACCTAACAGTTATATACATATATTATAAAAAAAATGCAATTAATTATGATAGAAAAAATGTTTTACCCAAATAAAGAACTATAAATATAACGATATTAATATCGGTACTTAGAATCACGTTTTATCTATATAGTTAGAAACGAATTTCATGTTTAAAAAAAATTGATCTAGATGTAATTATATCTGTTTTTTTATAATTGCGCTCTCTTTTTTCTTTTCAAAAAAAGTAATACGAGAAATGCAGCAATAAAACCTTAATGGTGAGAAGATTTTATTTATTTATTTATTTATTTATTTTTTTGGGGGGGGGGGGTGTTGCATGCAAATTTTTTTTCGATAATAGTAAGTTATTTTATGCAACTATATAACACGAAAGAATATTTGTTGCATTATTTGTAAATAACTTTGGATAAAAATTATATATCTATATGTTTTCCAAACATATAGAGGGTAATTATTGGAATATAATTCCTTTTAGGAATTTAGTAGAGTGATTTCTTCTTTCTTTTTCTTCTTAGATATATGCATTAGATCTCGTACAAGGGGCGATTAAATGAAAAGGTACGAAACGCCATAACTACCAAACCGGTTGAAATATGAATATGCCGCTTTGGAATAAAGTAGTGAGAGATCGAGAGATGCGACTGGAGTATCCAGCGTAGATGTGAACATGCGTAGGCATTTGTGCATGAAGAGGGAGAGAATCAGGCAGCAAGTGAGTTCCGTCCAATTGACGCGGCAGTGCCTGTGAGGCCATCGTGGCTTTCCCATAGCAAAATCCGATGATTAAAGTGCAGCAAGGTGTCTGATCAAAATCTGACGCAGTAAGAAATCTGATAACAACTCGCTGTCTTTAATCATCGGATTTTGAAATGAGAAAGTCATGATGGCCTCACAGGCACTGCCGCGTCAATTGGACGGAACTCACTTGTTGTCTGCGTCTCTCCCCCTTCATGCACAAGCGCCTATGCATGTTCACAACTACGCTGGATACTCCAATTGCATCTTTTGATGTCTCACTACTTTATTCCAAAGTGGCATATTCAAATTTCAACCGGTTTGGTAGTTAGGGCGTTTCGTACCTTTTCATTTGATCGCCCCTAATACAATTTAAGCAAACTGGTCTCAATGGGATTTCTATTGTGGAGAAAAAGTATATTCGAATGAAACTTTAGATTCGGCTTACAAATGTATTTGAAGTGTGTGAAATCTAATGTATATATAATAGACCAGGAAATGGCAGCAAAGTCACTCACCTCATTGATTTCATGGATAAAAATCTAGGATTAGTTAAATCTCGATTTGCATATAAAAGCGCAATCGATATGCAATGTCATATCTTGGTAGAAAACACCTTAAAATCCGATTTTAACCGTTGACTTGTAGGTTTACCATTGTTCTTTTCTTCATCCAAACATGGAAGATTGGAAGCTGGAAAACGTAATGGTAAACCTATGAATCCACCACTAAAATCGTGTTTTCAGATGTTTTCCATCAAGGTATGGCAGACCGATTACGTTTTAATATGCGAATTGAGATTTAAATAATCCTAGATTTTTATCCATAAACTCGATGAGGTGATTGTCTGTGCTGCCGCCTCCTGATCTATAATGTTAAAGGTTAGAGAAGACAATATTTAAAAATCGCTCATGCATTATAGAATATTTCCATTTACAAATGGCGTTCAAATTTAAGCTATCCAGTAAATGCTATTGAAAATACTTGGTATTAATCATCAACATAGTAAACAATTTCAATATATATATATATTTTCTAAAATCGAAGGATTTTATTGTTAATTGTGAGCTGTAATTAATTATAGCCCTAATCAAAGTAAGGTTATTTGTATTTTTAAAGAATGTTTTTTTTTTAAATTGATTATAGGAACTCCCTTATTAATCCACCCATTACATTAAGAATATCAAACCACTGTCTAATTTTTCCCTTTCTGTAGTTAAGACTTTTTCTTTATTTTAGACTTTGTAGTTTACATGTTTTTGTAATAAAATAATGCTATAGTATATAATGATACTTATAATTTAATATATTTTCTACTATTAACCTATATATGATTTAATGTATTTCCTAAAATTTGATGTGCAACTATAAATTCAAACAAGCTTTAAACTTATACACTTCAAAGAACCCTAAGGAATGTTTATAGTATGACAGATTTTCACAATTAACAATTCTAACCATTTTATGCAAAATGAATTCTCATAATTGATTTAAAAAATCGATTTTTATGTTTAAACATTAAATAAAAACCTGTTTAATTGTGAATATTTTGACCTTGTTTTTATCTAACAGACAAATATATCGCAAGATATAGTAGATTTTGATAATATACCAAGCGCAATTACCCCCATAAAGTAAGATTTTAAATGGCTGTTCCTCCATTTCAAGTTTTCTTTAAATACGTGTTTTAAAAAAGCTAAAGCCATTTTTATATGCGTTGGTGATCATGTCGTCGTTCGATCCCTCCATCTGACCTCATATAACAACGGAAGAATTACCCACCTGAATCATTTGAAATTTAAAATATATAATTATTACATAATGTGGACGAGTCATTTCAAATAGTATGAAAATCGGTGTTTGTGGATCATCCTTCAGATCAAGGACTAAATGAATCTGAAGTTTGATAGAAATTCGTGCCTTAGTTATTCAGATATAGCTGTTGTGTAGATCGTAAAAAACACAGTATAGCAGCACCATCTGTTGAGCGATTTACATCAAAATCGAATCAGCATCAATTTATTTCAGGAATTACCTGAATATAAATTTTTGTGAAATTCCATGCATTAGTTCTTGAGATACCGAGCCCACAAATTTATGTCGCACACAGCCTGACAGACAGACAGAGTCTCTGAGTTATAGACAGACATTTTGTAAAAAAAAGTTTTTTGGAATCTCTTACCCCTTAAATGTTTTCATCTGTCAAAAATTGGAATTTGAAAATTTTCATGAATACAATATTTTTTTATGTAAATATGGGAAAAAATAAAAAATAAAATGTTGGAATGATATTGTACAGTTTTCAGATATAGACTCATAAAAAATAAAATATACCATTCCTACATCAAGGCTGACACAGTCGACTTTTTTTATATTCTGTGTGCAACAGTATTTCCCTAATGTACATTTTGATGCATATTTCTCATGTAAATGTTTTCACAGTTGGTTTAGAGGTTTCTGTTTGAATTTTGAAAAACTGACGCCAGTTAGAATTTAAAAAATAATCGCTTGCGGTAACCTTACTGATTGAAGATAGGAATAGAGTTTTAAAGCATTGGAAGACAAAAAATAATATATCATGAATAAACATTATTGACATAGCAATATTTAAAAACAAAAGCTTTGACGGAACACACACGACTTATCTTATGTTTAATATTTAACTATTTTTAAATGTAATGTTATACTGTATCACACCACTATTATATACAACTTTTTCTCTATTGGGCTTACTACTTAATAAGTAATCTGTAATGTCATTTTCTGCGATTATAGAAACATTTTGTAAAATTTGATTTACAATTTATGCTACATTCCCAGACTAAAAAATTTTTCTTCAATTTCCTAGTTTTTTAAAAAAAATAGACTAATAATTTTTGCATTTTAGTTGATATTTGTGATGGCAGGTAATTTATTTCGTCGAAACTGATAATTTGTTTCAACTCATAATCAAAAGTTAATTAACCACGTAAACAAGGTGATTAAATATTTAACTGTACTTCATTATAGATGCATTTTAAAGGTGCAAAGGTATGTTTTATTATAATTGTGTTGTTGACACATTACAGGATATTTAATGAATTAATGATATGACAAATTACTTTCGAAAGGATTACGTTGAATAAAAGAGATTTAAGCGCCGTTTTAATGTAATTTCTGAAAATAGCTATCTTTTGAAACTTTTCTAAGCTTATAACAAATGAAAAGAATACAAACAATGTTAAATATCAATTTTAATTAAAGGCACGCCATGACGCCTATTTACATAAGTTGTAATGTTTATTAATGCTCTTTTTGTATAATTTTTGTATACAGTTCAAACATTTAAAGCTTGATAAATAAACATGCGGATCAGCATTAATTATATTATAAAACACGAATATAATTTCATATGTTCGCGTTTTTAACAAATTGATGTTGATGAAAAGAAACCAAACAAAGTTAAATATCACTTTTAATTAAAGACATGTCACAACCTTTATTTACATAAGTTGTAATGTTTATTAATACTCTTTTTTTTTCTATGTATACAGTTCAAATATATAAAGAATGGCAAATAATTTAATCTGCATTTTATGCTACATTTCTTGACTAAAATTTATTTCTTCGATTCTCTAATTTTAAATAAAAATTAGACTAAATAATTATGAGATTTAAGTGTATATTTGTAATTAAAGATAATTTATTTTGCCAAATCTGATAATTTGCTCCATTAAGTAATCGAAAGTTAATTATGCACGGAAACGTGATGATTAAATATTTAATGGTGCTTTATCATATATGCATTGTAAAGATGCAAAAGTATATTTTATCATATTTGTATTGTTCACACATTTTATAAAAAGATATTTATAGAATTAATGGATATGACAAATTGCTTTCGAAAACATTACGCTTAATAAACATATTTAAGCACAGTTTTCATTGCAATTGTTGAAAATAGTTATTCTTTGAAACGTTTAGAGGATTACAACAAAGGAAAAGAAAACAAACAATATTAAATATCAATTTTAATGAAATATCTGGCATAAATTTTATTTACATAAATTGTAAAGTTTATTTATACTCTGTTTGTATTTTTCTCTGTATACAGTTGAAGCATTTAAAGCTTCAGGCAAATAAGCATGCGGATCAGCAATAATTTTTTTACAAAGCACGAATGCAATTTTATGTTTGCATTTTAAAGAAATTTATGTTTGGAATTTAGTATGAAAAATATTTTTTCGTCAAAATGCCAAAACAACACAAAAAAAAAAAGTATTCCGACATTTAAGTGTATATTTGTAATGAAAGATTATTTATTTTACAAAAACTGATAATTTGTTCCATTTTGTAATCAAAAGATAATTATGAACGTAAACATGATGATTAAATATTTAACTGAACTTCATTATATATATGCATTATAAATGTGCAAATTTTTTTTTATCACATTTGTGTTGTTGATACTTTTTATAATAAGATACATAAAGAATAATTGATATGACAAATTACTTTCGACAGGATTGTGTTTAAGCATAGTTTCACTGTAATTGTTTAAAATAGCTATCCTTTGAAATTTTTTGAAGCTTAGAGCTAATAAAATGAAAATAAGCAATGTGAAATTTTATTTTAATGACAGACATGCGATAAGCTTTATTTACATAAGTTGTAATATTTATTAATACCCTTTTTTTTCTCTATATACATTCATATAAAGAATAAACATTTAAAGATTGCATATAAATATGCGAATCACATTAATTGTTTTACAAAACACCGAGGTAATTTTATATGTTTGCGTTTTTAAAAAATTTATGTTGATGAAAAGTAAACAAACAACGTTAATTATCAATTTTAATTAAATACATGCCACAACGTTTATTTACATAAGTTGTAATGTTTATAAATACTCGTATTCTATTTTTCTCTATATAGAGTTTAAATATATAAAGAATGGGAAATAATTTGACATGCATTTTATGCAAAATTCATTGAGTAAAATTTATTTCTTCAATTTTCAATTTTAAATAAGAATTAGACTAAGTAGTTTTGACATTTTAGTGTATATTTGAATGGGAGATAATTTATTTTGCCGAAACTGATAATTTGTTCCATTTTATAATCATGAGTTAATTATGCACGTAAAACACGATGATTAAATATTTAATGGTACTTATTATACATGCATTATAAAGGTGAAAAAATATATTTTATCATATTTGTGTTGTTGACACAACTTAGTAAAAAATATTTAATGAATTAATGATATGACAAATGGTTTCCGAAAGAATTACGTTTAATAAAACATATTTAAGCATATAGTTATTGTGAAAATAATTATTCTTTGAAACCTTTTGAGTCTTAAGAAAACAAAAAATGTTAAATATCAATTTTAATTAAATACATGGCATAGCTTTTTTTTACATAAGTTTTAACGTTTTTTAATACTCTTTTTGTATATTTCTCTGTACACAGATAGAACATTTAAAGCTTGGCAAATAAACATACGAATCAGCATTAAAACACGGATATAAAATTACATGTTTGTTTTTTACCAAGTTTATGGTTAGTGTTTTGTATGAAAAATATTTGTGTCTTATTTGAAGAACAACGTATAGTAAAACCTTGTATTGAAGATTGTATGATAAAATTATGTAATCTTTTAGGTAATTCTAAATAAATTAAAACCAAAGTAATCATACAACATAGCAGAAATTTTAACACGTAGATATTTAAATTTCTTAAGATTTATTTACCATTCAAATAATTGCGTTACAAATTAATGTAATACAACATTCTTTTTTTTTTATCCAGAACTCAAACTTCGTTTAAAAGAAAAGATAAGACTCAGTTCAAAAACGCAGTAAAAAATGTCGACTCTCGTTTATTGAAAAACTTCGCGTATTTCGAACTAAACATGATGTCCCGATATTTTCAAGGGAAGAATAACGTTAAAATGTTTAATTTATATGAATTCATTTTCCCTTAACTTCGTTTAATTCGAATTAACAAGAATTCCGATTTTTCATTTTCCTGACTTTCACACGGGTTTCAGATCCTTAAAATAACTTTTTTTCTGCCATTTTTGTCAGAATTGTTTCATAATTGTTCTGAAACTGGCATACATATAATCCCATTCATTTGATACCCGCTTTCTTAATGCATCGTCTGTTCATCAATGACACTCCCAACCTTCGTTCCATTGTGCTTGTTCTTAGTCCCGTAATTAGTTTATGTATTTATAACTTTTAATTTAATATGAATTCAAATTCTAAAGATAACAGCCGAAATATATTTAAACAAGTAAGAAAAATCATGAATTAAGCTTAGATTATGAAACACTTTCCAACACTTCCTGAAATCAGCGATTCCACTAAGGGAGCCAGAATTGCACCACAAGAGGGGCCCTAAGGTACCCCATGGCACCATATGGCACCCCAAGGCACCCTATGAGGTGCCAAGGGGTGTCCTAGGGCACCTCTAGGGGTGCAATTCAGGCTCCCTTAGGGGTGTCGCTGACGGGACAAGCGTTTCACCCCTAAAAGTGCCATATGTAACATTCAGTTTTAACAGTGTACCGTTGGAAGATTTTTCACCTCTTAGTCATTTGCGTATGCTCTGTGACGTGTATCCTTGTCCTTCAACTCGCCGTCACTAGTGGATCAACACAGCAATTTCTTCCTACGATGACTATCACCGCTATACGCTATCCCAATTTCGTTTAGAACTTTTGATGGCTAGCTTTTGGCGAGCTTTTTTATCTAAAGCAACCTTTGAATTTGGGACATTTGAACATTTCATGGAGACTTTGAAGGTGAGCTCGATGGCTGAGCGATTAGAGAGCTGAGCTTGTAATCAGACGTTGTGGTTTCGAATCCTTCGAGGGCCAAAAGTCGGTTTGTATGTTTTTTAATTTTTTATTATTGGGCACTCTGGATTAAGGGTGCCATCTTTTCACCTTAATTAAAGGTGCCATTCTGACTCCTTTAGGGGTGTCACCAGTGAGACAAGCCTTTCACCCTTAAAAGGTGCAATGTGTCACCATTAGTTTTAACAGTGTAGCCAAATATATATTCCAATGCTTTTTAACATCCCGAATTTGATCTATCGGTTGATATACATACTATAAAAGGCGGAAATTTAGTTTAGCAAGAAAACGCCTAGCTGGTTAAAAATTCTTTTTTGGCAATTTATATTAATAGATGAAAACATACAGAGCGTCCAACAAATACTACCCCGATTTCAAAATTAAATATCAAAAAATGAAAGATCGGTAGAATTATGTGCTAAACGGTGTATTTATTAAGAAAGCTGTAAAATTCTGATACAAAAGTTTCGAACGGTGAATATTATAAAAAAATTGTGTTCCGATTACAAAGAATGCTTCATTAGAAATTTTTCTTGCTTTAAATTGCTTGCAGAGAGTGAGTTTTTCGTCTTACAGTGCTATATTTAACGATTTTTGGGATTTTACTTTCTGAAATTTTGAAATTCTAAAAGTTAAGTTCGACGCACGTACTTACCACTTTTTTGTTGTCCAAGCATTTCCTTAGCTTTTTGGGAAAATAATTTTTAATCATTAGTTTTCCAAGTATTTAATTGGTTGTTACTGGCGTCTCGCTTCATTTCATGAGTCAAAATTGCTCCCATACGAAACAGTGCTTGCTATCCGCGCGATTCTCTTGAAGCCATACAATAACACTGAGTCGTTTGAAATTGCAGACAACTTTCAGCCCTCGTCTGATAGCACATTCAGTCATTTGTGCAATAGGGATAAATTCATTTCATTAATTGAATGGAATTCTCTTGCTTATTGAAGTTCCTTTATTATCCAAAGGTCGTTTATTTTTAACCGATACATGAAATTGATTGTTTCCAACAATTATTTTGCACATGAGGCCTTCACTCAAAATTTTGTATCACATGTTTCGGATGTCTAAAAGTATAGCAGCGACTGGAATCTTCTTGTTGAACAAGGAAATTTTTTTTCTTAAATATGATTCAGATGAAGAATAAATTTTTATTTTAGTAAATATTTTTTATTTTTCTAAAATGTAATTATTTTTTGTTTGTTTAAGGTTTGAATAAATATTTTATAGGTTTAATTCAAGAAATATTACTGTAAAAATAAAAATAATTCATACTAAAAGAACTTATTATACTGTATTATAATTGATAAACAATAAGTACTCAGCTTATCCGTACATACAATATAATTTAAAATATTATAATAAAATCACATACTACTTACAATAGCAAAGATAATTGTATCCCAGCAGTTTCGGACAATAAAACTTGTCCATCATCAGGAAAAATTATAAAAAAACTAACATATTACTTTCTTAATTTTTCCCTCATGGATGGTTATGTTTTATTATCCTAAATTGTCAGAATATAATTTTACTCTGATGTAGTAAGTAGTATCTTCTTTAATTAAAGATTTTGAAATATATCATATACACAGATGAATCGAACTTATTGTTTATCTAATAAAAATTATCTTAGAATAAATTTATATTTAAATAAGCAAGGTTAAAAATGTTAATGCAACATTATAACAATTCTGAATTTCCAAGTAAATGAAAAAATAGAAGCCAAGATCCATGGATGCATTGACTGAAGCGGCAAATGCTCTTCCAACTGTGTCATCGCACCCGAATTTGGAAGACTAATTCACCCCACTGAAGGTTAGCGATCACATAATCTGATCTGATATCTGGATATCTCAATAGAATAAATCGAAGTTTATTTTTTTTTTTTTCGAGCTGCTGTAAACTGTATACTTATTCATATTACACTGGACGCTCTTGGCGTTCAGTTTGGTCTCCCTTAAATGTGTCATAATATTTTTATTCATAATTTGATTTACTTGCTCAATCTTTCGCCAAATCAAAAGATTCTAACAAAAAAATCAAGAACTCAGTTTTTTTTATTTTTTTATTTTTTTAGTAGTAGTTTGTTGATTTAATTTCAAATTTAATTTTTTTACTCTTTTAACTGAAAATGCAAAACTTTTATTTAAAACTAAAAAGTTTAAAATTTAAGGCTTTCACTTTTTTTAAATAGAAAAAAATAAAAAATGCCACAAGGCATGAAATTTATTTAATTTATTTTAAATTCAAAAGATTGTTGTAAAATCGACACAAAAAAAACAAAAAATAGACAGTTAACAGAAAAATATCAAGAATTCTTTGCGATAATGATAAGTTTTACATAGTTTTATTTAAAAAAAATTAGTTTTGATTTTTTAATCAAAATGAAAATTTTGTATATGAAAAGAGACAGGATAAGCCCGCAGAAATAAGTCTCATGTCTTTGAGTATTATAAGATAGATAAAATGGTGGTGATTAAACAATATTTGACGGCTTATCACCTCCGTTTGGTTAACGTTAAAGCACCAAGATGGCTATCTGGAATATATAAAGTGAAATGGTCAGCCCGGAACTGTCTATGACAGTCAGATTACTTAGGCTTTTTTTAATAAAGATTAATTTTTAACAAGATTACTTAATTGGTAAATAAATCACAATAGTCGTAACCTTTGATTTATTCTGTTGAGCTATTCCCGATATCAGACCAGATTCAGGGATCGTTAAAGATCAGTTGGACGAATTAGTCTTCCCTACTCGTCTCGGATGGCTAATTTGGAAAAGAATTGATGGCTTCAGCCGTCAATTGTTGCTGGTTCGGATGGGTTCGGATCCGTTGCTGGTTCGGATCCTGGACCGGTTATTTTTCATCCACATGAAAATTTACAACTGTTATGATATCCCTTTGAGGTCTGGTGTATTATTAATAGTACATGTCTTTTAATAGTGTATTATTTTGTTTTAACAAATACTTTGGTCACTGCTTGCATGTAGTAATGTTAGCATGTGTCTATGTATTTACTCTATGATTTCATTAAAATTTAGACTTTCAGTAATAATAATAATAATAATTAATATTTACATAATTCTTTTTGCACTGTTTACGATTCTTTCATTTTAAACATGTATTTCCCTCTTTAAATTTAAATTAAAGTTTACTTTCCTTAAAGAATCATTTACAATAAAGCGCAAAAAGTATTAGATAGTTTTAATATCAGCTAAATCTTCTTGTAATACAATATTTTCTAAACATCTCTGAAAACTCTTCTTTAGCCTTTTGCCATATGAATGAATTGAATAGTACGCAAAGCAACAACATTCATTACGTTTCATACAATGAAACATTCGTCAAACTCTGATAAATCTATCTGGATAATCAGTGTTAATATTATTAACATAATTTTTTTTTCCTAAAAATTGAAAAAAATGTCGGATTTGAAAGGGACATATTTATCAGCTGAATAATTGTGTAAGAAATTAATATAATGCTCGTTTATGTTTTATAATATTTCGACGGGTATTCAACGTTATCTTAAAATATTATCTTGTATGAAATTTAAAACATTACGAAAGTTTTAAATAATTAGTTTTAGAAACATCTTAACTGCGCGTCAAAAGTGAAAATGAAGGAAAATGAAATTCTAAGCAACGTTTAAATTACTCATTTACGCCGTCAGACAAACTATAATGAATGTACTTAAAACCCAAATAATTATTGTTTAGTTAAGATAATACTACCAATTATGGTTTTTTAAAAAAAGTCATGATCTTAAGTAGCCAAGATAAACATTATCTAAACATCGGTCTTAATGAAAGGTTCTTACAAATAAAGCCTGTTGTTTTATTAGAAACAAGATAGGAGAGTATTTATGTATTAATACGAAAAAAAAATTATTTTGAGAACTATTTCTTAGACGAAATATTTTTTGCTATGCTTGGTATTATGATTGTTCACATATGAGCTTTTCGCCCACTAAAAATCTTTTGCTTTGTACAAATAAATATTTTATGCTAATTTATTACCTTTGTAATATCTTTAAAACTATTTGGGTTCAGGAGTATTTATTAGTAATAAATAAAAAATATTGGCCTTTTTTTTTACCATTTAAGATTATGAAATTTTATTCAATCAAGAACATTAATTAACAAATACATATATACATACTATTTTCGCACTGAAACGTTTTCAAGGGAAAGCAGATATATAGAAAAAATGATTATAAAGTAATCAATAAAATAAAAGTTTTTTTTTTAATTGCTGCAAACATTGCTTGCGTATTTATATTAGATTAATTTTTAACACGATTGCTCGATTGTTAAAAATATCAGAACAATCGTAACTTTCAATTTTTTCTATTGAGCTGATTTAGATATCAGACCAGATTCTATGATGTTTACATTAGTTGTGTGTCTTCCTCATTCGTCCGGGTTGGCTAAGTTGGAAGAGCACTGGCGGCTTCAGCCAATATATATATATATCCCTGGTTTGAATCCTGACTCTGATTTCTTTCACCCTCTCAAAATTTTGCAACTGGTATAATCTATTTACGATTATTGTGTAAGAAATTATTCTGATTCTTATTAATTATAAATTGAACAAAAACACCTTATATTATACTTAAAATTATGCATTATGTTTAAATAATAAATGTTAAATGGTACACACATTATAAAACAGTGATTTCATAAACACATTTAAAATACAATTAAAATCTACGTTTCGTTTCGCTTCTGCAAACTTCTTCAGGATAAATAGTGACGTTTCACATAAGTCTCAAGTTTTAATAATGGACTCAAACGTCTAGGAGAATATTTGCCCGTAGAAATCACTTCAATTTCCAACAATAAACTGCATATCAAACCATCACAGTGTAAAAAGGCGGGTAAGGGGGAGTTAAAGAGAAAATTCGCAGAGTGTTTTATTTGATTATAACATATTATGACACATTTTAAGATTTGTATAGAATAAATGATCGTTACAAGTATTTTTCTCAAGATAATAAACTTAATGGACTCTAAAATTTTAAACATATGGATTCGTGCAAAGAATTTTTTCATCCTCATTAAAAGAAAATTTGCTCCCCATATTAGGAAAATAAAATCTTGCAAAGAGTCTTTTTTCTTTGCTTTGATTGTGTAATTTCTCACTTATGCTCTTTTAATCAATCTTCTTTGCTTTTTTTCTTTTCTTTTCACCAGTATGCTTAAATCATTCGTTGTTTGTGAATGTAACCGGAATTTCAAAAACTTCTACCTTTTGATGATTCTGCATCTTATCACTATATAGGGTGTTTCGCTACCAGACCGACAAATTTTGAGGGGTGATTGTAGACATGCAGACACACATTATTAAATAGGAAACCATGGGGCGCAAACGTCTTGTGTAGGAGCTAGGGGCCATTAAAGTTTAAGGTCCAAAACTTCAACGATGATAAAAAACGGAAAAAAGGGTCAATTCGTTTGCGGTTTTCGCTAAAATTATTCTTTATATCACGAATTTTTTCTAAAAAAATATTAAAAGTTATGTTCAGAAATTGTCAATAGAGGGCACTTTTTATCCTGTAGACGTTCGCAGAAGCGTAGATTTAAATTATATTTTAAATATGTTTTTAGAAATCACTGTTTTGCAATGTGTGTACCATTTAGCATTTTGTATTTGATTTGATTAGATAATTTTTAACTGATACTGATTTATGTTTTATAATCTATTCAACATTATCTTGAAATAATATCTTATATAAAATTAAAATATTACGAAAGTTTTAAACAATTAGTTTTTAAAACATTTCAACTCAGCATCGAAAAATTAAAATAGAGCAAAAAAAAAAAAATTCTAAGCTTTGTTTAAATTACTCATTTACGACGTTAGACAAACGATAATGAATGTACTTACAACCAAAATAATTATTATTTAGTTAAGATATTGCTACTAATTATAGTAAGGAAAAATAATGATCTTAACTAGCCAAAATAAACATTGTCCAAACATCTATCTTTATGTAAAGTCCTTACAAATAAATATTGTAAATTTATTAAAAGTAACATCGGATATTTTTAAAGTATTCAATCCGAAATGTACAGATGTTTTTGAAGGCTACTTAATGGAAGATATATGTTTTATTATACTTCGCATTAATTATGATTGTTTAATACGAAATATAATAATTTATATGTATTTTTAACGAATGCCTAACAAGAATCTTTTACATTGAGAAAAGAAATATTTCTTACTATTTTTATGTTTATAATATCTTTTTAAATGTTAAGCTTCAGGAGTTTTTGATTAGTGAAAGATAAAAATATCAATATTTTGCAATATAAGACTATAAAATTTCATTCAATCGGAAAAATTATTTTAAGATTTTTTTTTAAATATTTTGTCATCGAAACATTTTAAAGAAAAGTTGCACAAAAGTGTTGTGCAGTTGTACAAAACAAAAATAGATTCTCAGCAGGAATAAGAAATTTAAAATTAAAATTTTAGAATTAAATTTTTATAGAAAACTATTTCTAATATATGTTATTCTTAATGTAAAGAATATTGCATTAAAATGCAGATATAAGTTTTAAAGCAGTTTATATAGAAGTTTGCATTCACAGCAGTTTGAGTTCCCAGTCCTGGTGTTTCCTGTAGGAGATACTAAAGTACAGGCTTCAATTTAATTTAAATGCTTCTAAAATTGTTAAATTTATTTCTAGAACTTTTTTAATAAATAGGCTCTTATTATAATCAACGATATATCTTTAGAGGTGCTTTATAATAATTTTTAAGTATGTTTTCAAACCCCATCTTTTATTTATCTCAAGACACCGGAAGTTAATAGTCAAATTTTAATCTCTATAACAAATGTTTAAAAATTACAAATGTGCCCTTAATCGCCAATAATTGGGCTGAACACATATTTACTATGGCCTAGCATGTTATCAATGGCGTAATATTTACTTCGGTAATTTATCAATGTTTATAGCCCGACGACCATTTAGTATATACGTCATTTTCATTATAATCTATTAAATATTCTTATGAAGAAAGAATAAATCTTTAATTACTATTGTTATTATTATTATTCTCCTCTGTTATATTAATTCAAACTCTTTTCATCTATCCCTTTCTGTGCATTCTTTTTGCAACTTACTTGTATTAATTCGAAATAAATGTACTTTATAGAGAATTACAAAGAATCTCTTGTTAATAGAAAAAAAAATTATTCTTTTCATTTCCATTTATGTAAGCTTTTCAAATGGTTATATTTTCGCAAACACTGTTTCATATACATAAACCAGTATTTTTTTTATCCACACAAGGCCTCACTATATTCATCAAAATATTAAAAAAATATCTTAATTGTAAGGGAAAAAAACGCCTGTTTTTTTCACTTATTTTTTCACGAAATTATTTTAACAATATAAAAAATCACAGAACAAAGTTTTCGCTCACTATTATTTTTAATTCCAATGGAAGAAAAATATTTAAAAAAGTAATATACAGGATTATTCAAAATAGCGTGGGCAAAATAATTCAGGCATTCTAATCAGGCATAATAAAACAGGCATTCTAAAAAAATAAAAATAATAAAAACACAGAAACATTTGGTCACAAGCACCATCCGGGGCCTTTACAAGTGATTACAAATAATATGTAATGCAAGAAGAATAAAGAAAAATCATTCTACATAATTTATTTATACTGTATATGTACACGTTTCACATTTACGACCAATGCTTTCACTGCAGAAGATGCTTAATTTTTTGACAGACGCCTGGAGACGCATGTAACAACGACACTACGTGCATCATCGGACCTTCCCAATGAAGTATAAATAAAAGAAATGACTTTAAAGATGGTTTAATTTGTATTATAAAGCTACTTTTAGAGGTTAAGGATATTTAAAACAATATTATAAAGTGGTGGAGTCAGGATTTTATGAAAGATTATCCAAGGAATTTTGAGACAAGTATAATATGTTATTTTGCAATTGGTAGCAACCTGAATTCAATTTTGGATACAAGTGGTGGTTTGGAAATTCGATAAATATAATGAGATAGTATGACACTTTAATGGGCGTTATTCACATGTTTGGTTTGTTTTTTGTCTTTTTCATTTTTTGTCTTGGCAGGTGAAGAGGAACACTGAATGCATAAAATCCTAATTTAACCCTTATGTACACATCGTGAGTCAAGCCCTCCTGTCTTATGGCTGTCATCTTTGCCGTGTGTTGCTTTCTGGTTTTGTTCGTACGTTTGGTTATATAAGGATTGTTATTGTTTAAGGGTTGTTTTTGATTATTTGGTTGTTTTAACCCTTTGAGCGTGCTGCAATTTTTTCTATCCATGTTTAATGATACATAAAATAGTAGCTATGAAAATTATTGTATTAGCATGAAAATTTTTGTTTCGTAACTTTTTATCTTTTTCACTTAAAAAAACTCTAATATCGATTTTGTGCTAAATTATTCTTTGATTCAAAAAGTTACGTGATAGAAAAATCCAGTTAGGACGTTTAAAGGGTTAAAGTTATGATGTGCGATTAGTTTTACTTTTCATAACTGAAGCTTATATACGTATCTATATATCTGTGCAGTGATTAATTAGACTAATTCAATGAAATTTGTTTATTTGAAGATAATTTTACATACATTTAATATTCATCGGAATAGCTTTCACGTACATTAAAATGCCGTTGTCAACCACTCTGTTACCCATTTATAACCTGTTACCTATTTATATTAAGGGGGCAAAAACTGGCCCCTTTAGAGAACTTTAAATGGACTCTTTAGCACATGAGTTACATTTTCTGCAAGATTTCCAGATTATAAAATGGAATGCCTTTTAAGATGGATTTCGACCGAATCAAAATAAAATTAAGTTTGGCGGTATCATATCAGGTTTTATGTACATGGGACAGCATTGTGAAGCTGTATTTTTTCAACAACTGAATCACTTTAAAGGTTGCGTTAGAACCTGACTGGAACAGATTTTTTATAGTTGAAGTTCTTCTGTGCTTATTTGATGCAGAATTGATTTTATAAGTTCCAGCGTCTCGGCAATCATTAGACATTTATCCAACAGTCAGAATATAAAAACGCTATAACTCTAGTCCCACTAATGGGCTTGATGAACATCAAAAAACCTTGTCCCTCATCGACGTCCTCTCTTTCCTCTTTGAAATCTTTATGCCTCCTAAACATTTGCAAATGCAGATATACATATAAATGAGAATAATTGAAAACAAGTAGAAAATTCATGCATTTTTTTTATTAGTTTTGACCTTTCTCACAAACTATCGCACTTAATCGTACCATGCCTCACTTGTCACGCAATATTACATAAACATCTATTTGCAGTTCAGAAACAAAGCACTATTTTATTGATCACATTTCAAATAATATTTCTTTTAACTTTAACTAAGTGTTTTAATGACTTTTGTGAGAATAAAAATAATTATGATTTGTGTACTCATTTTGTATGAAATAAGATTCATACCCAAAGTTTTTTACGATAAAGATTTTAATTAATGTATAATAGTAATACGATATTATATGAAAGAGCAATTGAAAACAGTAGCATTTTGGAATTTAAAAGTATAGCTTTTAATGATTTAATAGGCTTTAAATTTCATGTTAACTCTATGAACACAAATTACTTTTAATTTTAAAGTAACATCAAAATTTAATCTGCAGATTTTTCAGTGCTTTTATTTTAACCAAAATGTGTGATGTCACATTTCTTCTAACGTCTTACTAACCCCTTGTCACAAACTGCCACAATTTCACGACCCCCCCCCCTTCCCATCTCCAAGCATGACACCATTTATAGACTGTTCTTTAAGAAACACTTATCAATACATTCGGAATACTATAACGAAATTTCATTTTTTTTATTGTTTCGGGAGCCACAACATATACATAAATTGTATTTGGTTGCTGAAACACAAAATGTTACCTTTACAAATACGATTGCAGAAATGCTTTAACTAAATAAAGCAAAATGATTTTTTTTCTTTACTTGCACAGAAAATAATACACAATGCTACTTTTGAAGGTACATCCACTTGCAAAGGTAAAATGTCTAAGTAAACAATTTAGAAAACGCGTAACATTCTTATAGTAGTATATAAATGTGTGTATATATACACACTAATTTCTAATTATTAAAATCATTTTCTAAATTTACGACATAAACGGCCGAATGTAACAATGCAATTTCATTTTAAAACACAAAACTGCATTTTCCTCTAATAATAATGTACAATTTGATGACAAACTTATTTCTTTACTGATTATTATTTGCGTTTTTAAACATTGTCATATCAATGTTTTCCTTTCATTTGTATAGCTTACTCTTCCAATTATTGCATTCGCGTATTAAAAATGTAATTATAAAACCGTCTATAAATGCTGTAATTATATATACAACCAAATAGAGAACATAAAGTTAATGTTTATTTGCATGCTTTGTTTTCACAAGAGCTACTGTATTCATTTGAAAGTACTAGAAAGAAGCAATTACGAAATACATTAACACATAATAGGAAATTCTCATTATATAATTCGTATGGACTGTGTTATAAAAAACATAAATTTTATTATAAAATTATTTAAGTTATTTTGAATGTACTGTTTACTCATTTAACTTCAATAGGACTTGTTCACTTTATATTTTTTTTATTTTAAATTTTATACTTTACCACAAATAACGATGTACATTTTCAACCTGAATAACTCAAACTACTTTGAAAAATGTAATAAAACATGGAAAAGTAAAAAAAGGAGTCCTCGTGCTATTTTATAAAGTGTTACAAAAAAAAGCAATGTCTATGATCATGTTTTTCCCCTAAGAGACAATGAACCATCTTATTTCTCTTTCGGAAGGGACATAAAAAAAAAAAAAAAAAAAAAAAAAAAAACATTTCATTCTTCCATAGGGAAAAAACGCAGAAAGTGGAAAGGGAAATAGGATTTTTCATTTTCTGATAGAGAGGAAATGTGATAATCGACGCTGCTTATTTGAAAAGTTAGTCATTTTTTAAAATAAAAATATCACGAGATCCCACTTTTTTTTCATATTTTTGTACATTTGTTCAACGATTGCGTGATGATTTTTTTTCATTCAATTGTAGAACTTTTTTGAAATAAAACTTTATTACAGAATTTGAAATTTTTGAATATTTAACAGTTATATCTACTAACAGGAACACTATATACCCCCGCAGTACTACATTATTTAACTTGTACTAGTAGTGCACTTTTATATTCTATAAGAAAAAGTTTGGGGTACTATTTCTTCAATAATATATTAAGGGCGGAATGTGGACAAAAATGTCATTTTGACTATACTTTGTGGCAACATAACAACGTAAAGTAACAATGCCCAGAGGAAACAAATAAATTTTAATAAGCAGGTCTTTTTATACTAACAGTTTATGCCAAAAGAATTTTGGCATGTAGTTGCTTTCCAGAAATACAGCCCTCCAAACATACTGGATTTTCATTTTTCATGAAAATGGAATTCACAATCTTGAACTTTGATATTTTCTAAAATGAAGAGGAAATTTTCTCAAGGTTTCAAACTTGCATATGATTCGTTAAATATGATCTGCTTCAACATAGAAAAAATGAAGCAAATCTAAAAATTTAACAATCACACTTTGTCTGATTTTCAAAATAATGGCTCAAACACTTTCTAAAAATGCTTTAATTACGTATCTAAGCAAATAGACATCATAAATTTTAAATTCTTATTGGCATGTTTTACATCCACAAAGGCTATTGTATGCATTTGAAAGTACTAGAAAGAAGCAATTACGAAATACATTAAGACATAATAGGAAATTTTTATTATATTATTCATATGGACTATATCATAAAAAACATATATTTTAATATCATTTTATTTAAATATTTTGAATTTACATTTACCGTATGAGACTTCAATAGCCCTTTTTCCGTGTACATTATATTAATTTTAAATGTCACACTTCTCTACAAATGGCGATGTAAATTTTCAAAACTAAATATATTCATAGCAATGTTTCTATATTTCAATTTTCTTAGTCGTTTGAACGTAATATATTTATTAATATATGGTATCCTCAGACACAGGAATTTGATCTCATATGGTACCTAAATTTGAAAATAAATCATTTGTATTTATAAAGAAACATATATGTATATGTGACATTTTAAGATAGGAGCCATTAATATTATTTGCAGTTTTCCCCATGTTATGTCACAGGAGTCGAGGCGAGATAAAAATTAAGTAAAATAATAAACTTAGAAACTTCATTAAATTCCACAATTGCTGATCCAAAAGATTTATTTAAATGTAATCATATGCAGAGGGAAAATGCTCTTTCCTTCCGAAGCAATATTCCATAAAAAACATTCATCTAGCTTTTAAATCGTTCAAACCCGAAAACATCGAATAAAAAATTCCATTCATCTCTGGGAATTTTCACTCAAGTCAATAACAAAAAGCTTCTAGAAATTTCTCTAATCTCTAACCATCATTTTCACCTGCAACAGAATTCGTGTCCATAGTCGAGATTAATTTCATTCAGACGATATTTTTTCATTTAAGAAATTATTATTTAACTAATTTATAATCGGACACTGACTTAAATATCTTGCAGAAGATATTTTGAAAAAAAAAATGAATTTATTGATTCACACAAAAATCAAACGTTGAAGGGAGAAAAATAAATGAATAAATAAAAATAATGATATTTTTTGAAAGGTGTGGTTTTGGAATAAATTTAATAAGACTTTCTTAAAAAAGGTTGGTAAAAACAGGGGAAACATGAGTTTTATTTGGAATGTTAAGAAATAAATTTTAATTAAGAATATTTTTAATTTAGAACCATCTTTTTAAATTTACGCATATTGTAATAAATGTTTTTTAAGGCGAATTAAGAATTTATATCGTTTCTATAACGATTAATATTTTAGATCTAGAAACAAGATTTTAATTTAATAAGTTGAACTAAGTACGGAATATTGTTAAAAGGATATTAATATAGTATAAAGGTTAATTTTGGCGAAAAAAAAAATTAAATTTGTCATATATACATACACTAATGTCCAATTAACAGAGCTATTCTCTATAGTTTACAAAATAAACGACAGCATGTAAAAATTCAATTCCATTTTATTACACAAAAACTGCATTTTTCCTGTAATAATAATGTGAAATGTAAAGAGAAAACTAATTTCATTACTGATTAAAATTCTTATTTCTAAGCATCGTAATATCCATGTTAGCCTTTCATTTAAAAAGCTTTTTTTTTTTTTCAATTATTCTCTTCGAAACTAAAAGTATACATACAAAACTCTCTAAAAATCTGTAATTAAGTATCTCAGGAAATAATCATAATAAGGTTAATATCTTTATTTGCATGTTTTACATTCAGAAAACTAATTTTGATTTTAAATTTGCAGCTTCACTCCAAGAATTGATGTCGATTTTCAACCTCAGTCTACTCTAATAAAGATAATTATAATTCAGTATTAAAAATGCATTAAAATATTTTTTTTAATTAAGTTTTTATTTAATGCATTAAATAAAAATATTGTAGTCACTTATATTGCTTAGTAAATTAAAAGAAAAAAGAATTTTTAAAATTTTCATTTAAAGAAACATGAAAAAAAATTAATAAAATATATCTATTATTATATGATATCTATGTTTGAAAATGAATCGAATACATTTATATAGAAACATAGATGTATATACACTAATTTCCAATTAACAGAATAATTTTCTATATTTACAATATAAACGGCATCGTGTTAGAATGCGATTTTATTTCATTACACAAAACTGCATTTTCCCTATAACAATAATGTGAAATGTAATGACAAAATTTATTTCATTACTGATTATTATTCGCGTTTTTAAACATTGTAATATTTATTTTTTTCCTTTCATTTAAATAGTTTACTCTTCCAATTATTATATTCGCGTACTGAAAGTGTACTTATAAAAGCCTCTAAAAATTCTATAATTACTTATCTAAGAAAACATTCACAATAATATTAATGTTTATTTGCATGTTTTACATCCAAAAAGGCTATTGTATGCACTTGAAAGTACTAGAAAGAAGCAATTACGAAACACATTAAGACATAATAGGAAATTTTTATTATATACTTCGTACAGACTATGTCATAAAAAAAGACATAAATTTTAATGCAGAATTATCTGCATTATTTAGAATGTACTATTTACACATCTAACTTCAAAAACATTTTTTTCTGTTTATTTTACTTGGATTTTAGGTAGCTTTCATTACAAAAAGTAAAAAGCTACATATTGCAGCCGTCCGGAGGAAAGCACGTCTGCAAAATTTTGGTATATTTTCACTCATTATGACCCCCAGACCCCAAAACCATCCTCTGTTCAAATGTTGACAGATATATATATCTATCTGATTTTTGTCATGCTGTAAGTATCGTATTTATAAACCGATTTGAATGAAATTTGGTATGCACATACAAAAATCACCGAGTTCGTCGGCCAGCATCTTCCGCCATTTTGAAACAAAAAGGCAACCATTTAAACTTTTTTTAAATTTTAAAATTTAAAATTAAATGCAAAAAAAAATAAAAGTTGAAAAATATTTTTCTTTTATGTGTTAAAACTTAAAACAACAATACCAGAACACTTTATATTTTGTTTGTATCTTAAAAATGATTGAGTTATAGCACTTTGAATTTCTGTTATGGCTGACATTTTGAAACGATCTGATTTTTCTCACGTGATAACTCACGTATTTATGAATCGATTTTGATGTAACTTTGTATGTACATAGTACATAATAAGGTCTGAACCGAGTTCGTTAGCCAGTTCCATCCGGCATCTTGTTTCAAAATAGCAGCAATTTATTTTTTTAATTTAAAATTTAAAATTGGATACAAAAAAGTGAGAAATTGAACAAGATTTCTCTGTTTTGCACTTGACCTTGATACAAAGATTCCAGAGCATTTTTTGTTTTGTCTGTATCTTAAAAAATGGCTGAGTTATAACACTTTCAATTTCTAGTGTTGCTCACATTTTGAAATGACCTCATTTTCGTCACGTTATAACACGCGTATTTATAAACCGATTTGGATGAAACTTGGTTCGTACATAGTGCATACCGATGTCTGGACCGAGTTCGTTGGCCAGTTCTATCCGCCGTCTTGTTTCAAAATAGCGAAATATTAATTAAAATTAAAAGTAAAAAATTTAAATTATAAAATTAGGTGCAAAAGATAAGAAATTGAAAAGATTTTTTGTGTGTGTTTAATCTTGATACATAGATTCCAGGGCATTTTTCTTTCATCTATATCTTGAAAAATGGCTCAGTTATAGTGTTTTCAATTTCCAGTATGATTGACATTTTGAAACGGTCTGAAATTTGTCACACTATAATACGCATATTTATAAACTGATTTGGATATAGCTCCGTGTGTACATAGTACATACCAATGTCTTGACCGAGTTCCCTGGCCAACTTCATCCAAAATCTTGTTTCAAAATAGCGGCCATTTAAGTTTGTCAAAAATCTTTTAAATGTATAATAATGTACAAACAAAAAATTAGAAATGGAAAAAAGATTATTTCTAAAGTATTTATCTTAATAATGAATTCCGGGGTATTTTTTGCTTTGTCTTTACCTTAAAAACGCCTGAGATATAGCAGTTTGAATTTCTAATGTGGGTGACACTTAAAAAAAAATCAATTTGCCCACGACAGCACTCGTATATATTAATCGATTTCAATGTGAGTGTGCATGTGCACGTGAATTAAGATTTCGACCAAGCTCATTAGTTTGTTTTATCCATCATGCTTTAAAATGGCATACACGTCATGATATTGTGGATTTTGGTGACTCTAGAAATCGCTTAAAATAAAACAAAGTTGAATAAAAGATGACTAATTTCTAAAAATTCCTACTAATATTCAGTATTGTCAAAAACCAGCATTAAATCTTATATAATTGGGTTCCACTAATTTGAGCTTCGTATTTTCAAATAATATAACTTAATTTAAAATAAATAGATAAATAAATAGGTATATATAAGCTACCTCTTCCTCCCGATACTGCCGGAAGGACCTTTAAATTTTATACTTCTCTGTAAATAAAGATTTAATTTTCAATCTTAAAAACTCAAAATACTTTTTTTAAATATTATCATTCAGTATTAAAAATGCACTAAAATTTATTTTTATAATTACCTTTAAAAATGCATTGAATAAAAATAATGTACTCATTTTTCTTGTTTAGTAAAAAAAAGAAAAATGTGTTTTTTAATTTTTATTTAAAGAAACATGGGATCCAACTCAGTCTGCATTAGTCAACACATGGTAAAGAATTGCTGTTAATTTAAAAGGAATAATATTTCTTTCAGAATTTACAACAAAAAAATATGTCAAAAGAAAAATGTCAATCAAAGGATAAAAAAATAAATTTTTAGAATTTATTAAGAACTACTTCTTTAAAAATGCATGCTAGGTCCAGTTGTGCTTAAAATGCATATGGGAAAGATAAAGTTAATTTTCATTATTTTAAATTTATGTTATATATTTATATTCTTTACAATTAAAAACAAATCATATATATTCATTTACAGGGTGATTAAAAAAAACGTTGACAAAATTATATGACAAATTAGGCATACGACAAGAATGAAAAATCTCATAGAAACATACTGCCGCAAATCATTTATTGAGTCACAAATACAGGGTGTTTCATCCTAACTCAATTTGGGTTGACGGTAATAAGTTTCAGAAAACTGAAGTATATTATAATAAAGCATATAACAGACATTCTCATCTTTGTTTTAAATGAGATAACACCAAAAAAAAGTGGTAGAAATTTACATTATGCGCGCCAGAAATATGCACTTGACACCTCACATTTTGGACTGTGATAATCAGTCTATACGGTATCATCAATTGCTTATGCAATATGTTTTTCCAGTTTTTTTCGTATCATTATTACATTTCACACAAAATAACGTATATATCGTTGCATTTACATTACAATGTTTTTATTTTCTTCGAAATTATTACAATCAAACCGGGTGTTGCTATAATGAAATATCCTGTATTTGTGACTCAAAAAGTAGTTTGCGACCCTATGTTCTTAGGTGGATTTTTTTTATCCTTGTTGTATTCGTGATTTGTCGTATCAATTTGTCAACGTTTTTTTAATCACCCTGTAGAAATACATATATGTATATACACAAACTTATTTCCAATTAACAGAATAATTTTCTATATGTACCACATAAACGGCAGCATGTAAGAATGAGATTTTATTTCTTTACACAAAAAGTTTATTGTACCTCTAAAAATAATGCACAATTTAAAGATAAAACAAATTTCCTTACTGAAAATTATTCGCGTTTTTAAATATTGTAATATCAATGTTTTCCTTTCATCTGAATAGCTTACTCTTCCAATTATTTTATTCGCATACTAAAAGTGTACTTAAACACCTTCTAAAAATGCTGTAATTACGTATCTAAGCAAACAGACATCATATACTTGATGTTTATTGGCATGTTTTACACCCACAAAGGCTATTGCATTTATTTGTAAGTAGAAAAAAGAAGCAATTACGAAATACATTATTATCCTCAGACACCAGAATTTGATCTCATATGGTACGTAAATTTGAAAAAAAAATCATTTATTCTATACAGAAATATACACTAATTTCCAATTAACGGAATAATCTTCCTAATAAGAATGTATTTATTAAAATAAAACACATATTTATTATATTTTATTATTATTTATTAAATTTTTATTATATAATTCGTATGGATATGTCATAAAAACATAAATTTTAATATAAAATTATTTGAATTATTTTGAAAGTAATTTCTACGCATCTAACTTTAATAGTATTTTTTAAATTTATTTTATTTTGATTTTAAATTTCATATTTACAATAACGATGTACATTTTAATCCGAAAAATTTAAACTACTTTCATAAAAATAATTATAAATTAGTATTAAAAATGCATTATTTTTTTATAAATAACTTTTTAAATACATTGGTTTAAAATAATGTACCCATTAATCTTTCTTAGTAAAGTAAAAAAAAAAGTAGTTTTGAAATTTTCATCTAAAGAAACATGCAAAAAATACTTAATAAAAAAAATCTATTATTATATGATTCCTAAATTTGAAAAATAATCATTTACATTTATATAGGAATATATATATACACACTAGTTTCCAATTAACAGATTAATGATCTATATTTACGACATGAACGACAGCATTTAAAAAGCTGATTTAATTTCATTACACGAAACTGCATTTCTCCTCTAATAATAATGTTAAATTTAATTATAAAATTAATTTCTTTACTAATTATAATTCGTGTTTTTTAAATATTGTAATATCAAGTTTTTCCTTTCATTTGAATAGCTTACTCTTCCTATTATTTCGTTCGCGTACTAAAAGTGCATTATTAAATCATCTAAAATGTAGTAATTACGTATCTAAGTAAACAGACATAATAAAGATAATGTTTTTTGCATGTTTTACATCCACAAAAGCTATTGTATTAATTTGAAATTTCTAGAAAGAAGCAATTACGAAATACATTAAGACATAATAGACATTTTTTTATTATATACTTAATATTTACTATTTCATAAAAAAACATATATTTTACTACAAAATTATCTGAATTATTTAGAACGTACTGTTTACGCATCAAAAAATTTTCAGCTTATTTTATTTGGATTTTAAATTTCATACTTCTCTGTAAATAAAGATAAAATTTTCAGTCTTAAAAACTCAAAATAGTCTTATAAAAATGTAATTCAGTGTTAAAAATGCACTAAAATTTATTTTTGTAATTACTTTTTTAATTGAATTTATATTGAATAAAAATAATGCACTCCCTTGCTAAGGTAAAAAAATGAATTTTTGAATTTTTTATTTAAAGAAACATGGGATCCAATTCAGTCTACATTAGTCAAAACATGGCAAAAAAGCTTTTAATTTAAAAGGAATGATATTTCTTTCAGAATTTATAACAAAAACCATTTTTTATATGAAAATTAAAAATGAATTTTTTATATGAATTTATTGGCCAATTATAGAACAAAACAATACATTTTTAGAATTTATTGAGAAACACTTCTTTAAAAATGCATTCTCGGCCCAAATCGCACTTAAAATGCATATGGGGAAGCGACAGTTAATTTTTTTAGTTTAAAATTATGTTATTTCTTTATATTCTTTATATTTGAAAACAAATCATTAATTTTCGTATAGAAATACATATATGTATATAGACTAACTTATTTCCAATTTTCAGAATAATTTTCTATATGTACCAAACAGCAGCATGTAAGAATGCGATTTCATTTCATTACACAAAACTGTATTATCCCTCTAATTATAATGTGAAACTTAATGACAAAAGTTATTTCATTACTGATTATTATTCGCATTTTTAAACATTGTTATATCAGTATTTTCCTTTCGTTTGAATAGCCTGATCTTCCAATTATTGTATTCGCATACTGAAAGTATACTTAAAAAACATCTAAAAATGCTGTAATTACATATATATGTAAACAGTCATCATAAAGTTAATGTTTATTTGCATTTTGTAAATATTAGACACAAGAAGCTACGAAATACATTAAGACATAATAGGATATTTTTATCACATACTCCGAATGGACTATGTCATAAAAAACATAAATTTTAATACAAAAATATTTGAATTAATTTTAATGTACTCTTTTACGCATCTAACTTCAATAGCATTTTCAGTTTATTTTATTTTGATTTTAAAATTCAAACTTCTCTACAAAGGTCGATGCAAATTTTCATTTTTATTTTATTTTGAATTGAAATTTCATATTCTCTAAAGTGACTCAAATAAAAATAACGTTAATTCAGTATTAAAAATGTATTAAAATATATACTTATACTTATTTTTTTAATGCATTCAATAAAAATAAATTAATCTAGCTTAAATAAAAATAAATCTTGCTTAGTAAGTTTGAAAAAAAAGTATTAAGGAAATTTTCATTTAAAGAAACATACAAAAAAAAATGAAATTTTCATTTAAAGAAACATACAAAAAAAATTAAATTTTCATTTAAAGAAACATACAAAAAAAAATGAAATTTTCATTTAAAGAAACATACAAAAAAAGCAGAAGAAACAGAAAAAAGACGTAAAAAAGAAATTTGTTATTATATGATATTTGCCGAAACGTCTGTGAACGCTTACTTTGGAAACACGAATTTTTTTGTTTTCTGTCTGTCTGTTCCGCAATAACTGACGCCAAAAGCATTCCATATACTTGAAATTAAGTGGGTAAGTTAGTGAGGCACTGGAATTAAGCTGTATAGTTTTTTGTTAGGTTTGATTCAGTTGTTCGGAAAATATGGAATATTTTATTTTCCGCAATAATGCTCTTCTATGGCAAATCCAATGACTTTAATTTTTTTTCCTTGAGAGAAAATGACACATTTGATTAATGGAATTCAATGATAAATGGATACTGAAATTTAGCAGTTAAATTATTTGTATTGTTTTGAAAATTTGTCTGTGCATTTGTCAGATTTTTAAAATTATTACTGTAAATTTTGGAGATTTCTTATAAATGTGTTCCAATAATATAAACTAATTTGTTTTAGAGATTTACTTATTTCAAATGTATTTATTTCATTTTATTTTTATGGTTGCTAAGCAACCATTCATTCTCATCCTTAACCTTATAATGTTTTAAATTTGAAAGCGTGTACGGAAATTTAAATAAAGTCAACATCAAAACTGATGAATTAATTACTGTCTTTGTATCTTTGCGTATAAGTACAATATAGCCCAGAAAAGAACATAGGCTATGTTTTATTAATTTTACTCAAATATTTTCCTTAATAATTCAAAATTTCATTCTTTTACATACAAAATCAACAGGGATATTTTAGAAAAAATTTAACCAATTTCCTTTATCGTTGCCAAAAAAATCAAGATCTGAAAAAATAATTTTTCAACGGCAATAAGTTTCAATGGAGGATATTCCAAATCTGCGTTCGAGGCTGTAAAATGTCACGTGGTACCAGTAATTTACCCAAAGAATTTCAAACTGATAAGCAGGGAGGCTGCTACTGCTTTCTTATGAACTGTTTCATTGGCTGGTGGGGATTTACATTGCGTCTAATGAAGCTTTCTCTTCTTTACGCTAGAAGTTTTTGCCTTGACCACGTCATCATAACGTAGATGGAATATTCTCCATTGAGCAATTTCCATTCGGAAATTTAAACTAAGAAAAAATAAATAAATATGACGTCAGAATTAAAATAAGAATAGATATACACTATAAAAGATTTGACGCTTTTGCTGCATCATCTCTCCCTCACTTTTATAGAATATCTCTCTTTTGACCCATGAGAATGCTCCATAACAGGTTGAAGTAATCGCTTTCTATAAAAGCGGTGGAGTGACGATGTAGCAAAAGGGTCAAATTTTTTACAGTGTATTACATTTTGTTAAATATTAAACACGGATATTTGTTTCGTTAATAAGAATTTTTCTGACAAAGAAGGGGACATAATTAGAAGTAAAAGAAATAAAAAAAGAATTATATTTTTAACAAATATTTCACTTGGTAAAATATGACGTCATAATTCAAACAAAACAGGTATTTAATTGTAGTCGTTAAAAATACAAGGAACATGTCATTGTCGAAACGTCAGTGAAGGCATACTTTGGAGACACGAAATTTTTTGTTTTCCGTCTCTCAATCTGGCCTTCTGTCTGTCTGTTCCGCGATAACTGCCGGAAAATTAACTTCCGATTAACTTGAAATTAAATGAGTATCTTGGTAAAGTGTCCGAATTTAGCTGTATAGTTTTTCGCTATATTTGGTTCATACGTCGGAAAATATAGAGCATTTTATTTTGCGCATTAATTTTTTTCTATGGCAATTCAAGCAATATTTCCATTTTTATTTGTTGAAAGGAAATAGCTCATATGAGTGAGGAATTTAAAAGATAATTTATGGATGATGAAATTTTCCAAATAGAATCATACATTATTAATATTATTTTGAAACTTTTTTTATATATTTGTTAGAGCTTTTAAATTTGGTGTGTCATTTATTGAGAGATGTTACATAAACATTCCAATAATAAAAATATTTTCTTTCATAAATTTATTTCTTTTAAATGTGCGTATTTCATTGCTTTAATTTTTGTTTCTGTGTTACTCATAGCATCGGAACTACACTTAAAAATATCATAAATCTGAAAGTATGTGTAATTGTTTGAAGTCAAAGTAACATAGATATAGATGAAATAATGTCTTTGCGTCTTTATTTTCACATGGATTTTACGCCAGAAAGAAAGACAGGCTATGTTCTATTCAATTTGTTCAAATATTTTTCTTATAAATTAAAAAGCTCATTATTTTCATAAAGAATACATTGGTATTTTTTTTATAAAATTTAACCTTTTAGATAAAAATCTAATCTTTCAATCTTTTTCTTGCCGTTGCCAAGAAAATCAGATCTCGAAATAATAATTTATTATAAACAGTTAATTTTGATTTGAAAGATTTTCTGTAAGAGGAAAATGAAACAAAAAATAGACATGAATACATCTTCATAATTGAAATAATACGAAAATACGAAAACAATGTGAATTTGAACTCATATATCAAAAACAAAATTAATGTTCTTTGAGATTGAAATTAATGTGCCATGTTTTATTACGTTAATTCTGATTATTAAAAAACAGTTTTACCAATATTTCACGATTTATCGTCTGCACACGGCTAACATAAATGTTTAATTTTTAAACGAAAATTTCAATAAGAAAAAAGAAATTGAAAATCAAATGGTTAGTAAATGACAAAATTATGCTCCGCAAAATGGCGTTATTGATTAAGAAATAAATATTTTCATTCGTATAAACCAGGGTTGTCCAAAGCGGCGCCCTTTGCAGGTTTTCTCGGCTCTCTTTTGAAGGTTTCCTGCTACTGGTCTTTTTTTAATTAAAATTCTCTTATAAAGGATATTTTATTTAAAATCATTGATATTTGCTTGAGAGATGTGTTAAAAATCTCTACAATTGTATTTCACGCATAAACAAGCATCATTTTTCATTTTACGAATAAAGGTTCGCCGATTCCTATCTTTTACTTGTCTCTTCTTTTTACAATTGTTATACTTTCTTTTTGGCAATAGTCTATAATAATTGGCTCAAATTTTTACATTTTTATGACTGACGTATGTCAAAGACATATAAATATAAAATTCCGTATTATCACCGTTGAATAGTGATGAAGAATTGATTTTTTTTTTTTTTCAATTATGAAAAATGAAATGATTCGCTTATTTTAGTCATTTATCTTTTTTTTAGTAATACGGGTAGCAGCTGGTAGTTGCTGTAAAAACACTTTAATTATTTCATATTACGAAACATAAAGCAGCAGAGTCAGCTGAGGAAAGTAGAAGTTATTTTAATGTTTGGTAATTTGATCTGAAACATTGGTTTGCGTTAAATATGAACGGTATTTATAACATTATGATTTTAATTTTAATTTTGATATTATTGGATAGCTTCCAGAAAAGCTATTTCATTGCACCAAATCACGTTTGCGGTTTAATTAATTGGCAATGGACAGGATGATGAATAATCAGCTGCTAGCTTTAAAAGGATTCAAACATACCAATTTTTAGATGTTTTTAGTGAATTAATTCTATCGAGCAGATTAGTATGTATTTAGATAAGATGTTAGATATAAATATTATAGAACAGCAATCAAAACTTTTTTTTGGAAGCAAAATTGTAAAACTTTAGATTACTGAACACTTACGAAAGTTCCTGATATTTCATATTTAGATGTTTGTGGTTATCAGGCATGTGGAAGTATGAGGATAATGAAAAAATTGTTGAAGAAATCTACTATGTTATAATAATAAATAGAAATAATAAATCATAAAAATTTCAGAATATCCTAACATAACTAAATGTTTAATTTAACGCTTCTGATATGTGAAATGTTCTTATTCTCATTTTATTCTTATAAATAATTACCTAATTTGAAAATTTTAAATTACAGTTTCCAGGAAGTTGAACATTACCCAAAGTGTGTTAAAAAATGATTTGCAAAGTTAACGTTGAGGCTCCTGATCTGCAGATTTACTAGTTAAGTTTGAAAACAAATTATATGCATTCATATAAATGTATAAATATATGTACACAAATTTCCAATTGACAGAATGTTTTTCCATATTTATGACATAAACATCGGCATGTAAGAATGCAATTTCATTTCAAAACACAAAACTGCATTTTTCCTCTAATAATAATAAGAAATTTAATGACAAAACTAATATCTTTACTGATAATTATTCACGTTTAAAAAAAATATGTTTTCCTTTCATTTGAATAGCTTTTTCTTGAAATAATTGTCTTCGCGTACTAAAAGTGTACTTATAATACCCTATAAAAATTCTGGAATTATGTATCTAAGCAAATAGTCACCATAAAGTTAATGTTTATTTGCTTGTTTTACATCTACAAAGGCCATTGTCGTCTTTTGTATACTAGAAAGAAGCAATTACGAAATACATTAAGACATAATAGGAAATTTTTAACAAATAATTTGTATGGACTAAGTCATAAAAAGCATAAAATGTAATATAAAATTATTTGAGTTACTTTGAATATACTTTTTATGGATGCAGTTTCAATAGAATTTTTGGAGTTAATTTTATTTTTACTTTAAATTTCTTATTTGTTTTACAAATAACAATGTAAATTTTCAATCAGAAAATATTAAACTACTCTGATAAAAATAATTATAATTCAGTATGAAAAAATGCATTTATATATATTTTCATAATAAACGTTTTAAAAATGCATTGAAAAAAAACGGTGTATTTATTTCTCTTGCATAGTAAATTAACCCCTTGTGGCGCGGTGGTATATCTATGTCACCACATAATTTTAATTCCCAAACGCCAATTCGCACCGGAATTCTGGTTAAAAAATTACTGTTTATTAAGCGCGTGAAATACAGCTTTTTCTTATTTACAAATAAAATTGTTTTCAAATTCCTGTGTCAGTTATTAATTTCAACACTTAAGCAATGAATTTGCCCTGCACCCCAAAGAGTTAAATAAAAAAACATTTTTGAAATTTTAGTATTTTAAAATTTTTATTTTTGAAATTTTTGTTTTTTGATATATGGGATCAACTAATTTTGCCATAATCGAAACATGGGTTTAAAAAATGTTTTTAATTTAAAATGAATAATGTTTTTCTCAGTACTTACAACAAACAGCATTTTTTTTGTTTAAAAATGTGAATGATAACTTAAAAAATAATTTTTTGGAATTTATTAAAACTTCTTTTTAAAAACATATTATCTGTTCTTATTGTGTTTTAAACGCATCTGGGAAAACGATAGTTAATTTATGTTATTTGAAATTTAGATTGTTTCTTTTTATTATATATATTATTTTACTTGTATGTCCAGCTCATCCTTCTTCTTCGCTTACGTGCTTATAAAGTTCCAAATTTCCATTAAGGGTGTTTTCGAAAAAAATTATTTTCCACCTTCAACAGCTCGAAATTTTCGGAAACATTTTCAGAATTATTTTTAAAAATAGAAACATGAAACTTGCTGGGGTGATTTTTAATGTGCTATAAGGTGCTATAAAGTAATCTATAAGGTGCCGTGATATCTAATTTTTCGCTGAATTAATTAGCATTTGATTTATAAATAATTATACTCTAAGTTCCATCATTTTTTCGTTCCCAGATCTCCAGGTTCGGAAATTTCTGCTCAAACTGGCAACTTTGACAACATTTTTTGCAATATTTTCTACATTTACCAAAAAATTGACAAACACGGCACATAATGTTGTTTCTAAATAAGAGATTTTGAAAGTTTGGTGCATTTGAGAACAAAAATGAATTTAAAAATAAATCTGAAAATAACCGGTTTTGATCAGAATACATCCTTAACAATCATTAACCAATTTTATAAAAAATCATACGTTTTGCCTATTTCCAATAAGCAGGAGAAGAAATTTCTCCAAAGTTCGAACGTCTACTGGCGCTTTTGCTTAATCGATAATTTTGAAAAATTGAAAAAACGTAAACGGATACCAAAAATTTATTAATACATTCATTTAAGAAAGTGTTTTATTGACGTGTGTCACTTAATGGATTTAATTTATTAACATATTCTGGTAAAAATTGTGTTTATTTCATTAAAAAAACTGGAATGTTGGCGACTAAATATTTCTTAATTCCGAGTTCTGTGTTCTTTTTAACCTTTAACGGACCAATGCTGCCACATGAGTGACAGAAAACATAACCAAATTTATTCGATTGACATTTGAAAAAAATAAATACCTTTTTTATCTTTTGACAACGTATGCAAGAAAAGTTTCTAAGAATTTTTTTTTTTAAATAGTTATTGTTGGCGCACTTTTGTTATGACGTCGAATGACGTAAGCATATACCCCCCGCCCACAGATGTTTCCTTCCAGTTTGTTATGGACGCCGCCAAGGCAATCACTGCTCTCAGAACGCATTTTAATAATAAACTACAGTCTGCTACTAAAGTAATCGGCATTTTTTAATTCATATTTATATCGCATCGCAACACTAACATTATGGTCCTTCGAGCTCAAAGGTATTTATATTTAAAAAATAATAATAGTTTGTTTAAAATAGTGAATTGACAGTACAGACGAATAAAAGTATATTTTCTTTCATCGAACAATTCAATCTTCGGTTATAGAACAACACCTGCAGTTTTTGTAAAAGTATTACGCAATCATCGCAAGAAAGAGTAAGCACAGACGAAATACGAAATCACCTGTTTACCAGAAAAAGTAAGAAACATTCGATTATTCCTTTTGATTTCATAAGTTTCTAAAATGGATGCAATTGAAAAAATAAAAAAGAAACGCGCAACTGTAAGGACAGCTGTAACTAAGCTTATAACTAAAATTGATACTTTAATTAATGAAGAAAATAAGGAAACTGATGAGTATTTAGAAATTTTGGAACAGTTAAATGAAAAGGAAGAATCGCTGAAAAATTTAAATAGCGAGATAGAAGCTGCCATAAGTATTGCGAAAGATTATGAAAATGATATTACCATTAGTGAAGAATATACTGAGAATATTGTAAGAGCTAAATTCAAAATTAAGAAACAAATTAAGCGTTTAGAAGAGGGTAAGGTTCTCAATCAAAGTCAACTAAAACCTGCTCTTACAAATGACTCATTTAACATTAAATTACCGGAAATACCGCTCCCGAAATTCTCAGGAAAACCGGAAGATTGGTGTTCGTTCAAATTACAATTTGATAATATTATAACATCTAATGAACAATTATCTGAAACTCAAAAACTTCATTATTTATCAGCAGCTTTAACAAACGAAGCAAAAGTTTTGCAAACGACAGAAGATACATTCGCATCTTTAATTCAGGCATTAAAAGATAGGTATGAAAACAATAGAATAGCTGTAGAAATACATATAAATTCACTTTTCGAAGCAGATAAAATTATACAACCTTCTGCTAAAATTTTGCGGAATTTAGTTGACACCGTAAAGAAAAGCATTCGCGCATTAAAGGTTTTAGATTACACAAGGAACAAACTTTCCGACGTTCTAATTCTGAATATTATTCTTCAAAAATTGGATAAAGATACGCGAAAAAGTTACGAAATGAGTATCAGTTCAAATGAAGTTCCAGAATTAGACAATTTAATACTATTTTTAGAGAAACGTTCTCAAATCTTGGAAAATATCAGTAAAAACATTTCAGCAAAACCCAAGACAAATCAAGAGCGTCATTCTAAACAAAAATCTCTCTTTCTTAAGTCAACTAATTTAATTAATTCATGTGTGTTATGTAAGCAATTTATTACATTTTTGAAATCAAATGCCTCTCAGAGAAAAGAAATAGCAATGAAACACAAACTTTGCTTTAATTGTTTAAGTAATCAGCACACGATTGCTAATTGCAAATCTAAAAGTTTATGCAACATTTGTCAGTCACGACATAATACGTTACTTCACAGAAATGCAAACACTTCCTTTCCGAACAAAATTAATGAAGTTAATCCCATCGAGCAAGGTAATAAACTAAATCCGAATGCACAAGAGTTTTTTGGACAGACAGAAGTTAAATCACTTGTATCGCCTTCTTTCTCTTGCGTTAATAACGGAAATAAATCTGTTATTCTCTCCACTGCTTTAGTTTGGGTTTTTAACCCTTATTCTGGTAGTTATTTACAAGCACGTGTAATACTGGACTCAGGAAGTATGTCCAGTATTGTAACATCAGAATTTGCTGATCGACTGGGAATTCCATTAAAGAGATTGAAAATCGCGATATCAGGATTAGGTGGAAAAGAAATGAACATTAAATACAAGATGCATGCGAAAATTCTTAATGGAAATGGATCCTTTGAAACATCATTAGATTTACTTGTTGTTTCAAAAATAACCGATTCACCCCTAGTAACAAAATTGAATATTCATAACTTGAAAATTCCTCATCAGTTAGCAGATCCAAAATTTAGCGTTCCTGGCAAAATTGACATGCTACTCGGAGCACAATCCTTCTTTGATATAATAAAAGATGGAGAAATTCGAATTCCAAACAGCAATTTAGTTTTCCGAAATTCAGTATTCGGATATATCGCAACAGGAACCGCAGATACGATCAGTCATACGCAATATTGTGGTTTTATTTCGCAGTCTCAAAGCATTGATGAATGTTTAGAAAAATTTTGGAAATTGGAAACCATTGATGAACCTTGCAAAATTCTGAGTAAAGAAGAAGAATACTGTGAAGAACATTACAAAACTACGCATAAAAGAAATGACGCTGGTAGATATATAGTGCAGATGCCTACCAAGGATTTGGAAACGTTAGGCGATTCTAAAGAGCTTGCGAAAAAACGTCTGAATCAGTTGTGGAGAAGATTATCTAAAGACAAAACTATGAAGATATTATACCAGCAATTCATGCAAGAATACTTAGAGTTAGGCCACATGGAGAAGGTTACAGATGCTCAATCCGAACATCCAGATAATAATTTATGTTACTACTTGCCACATCACGGAGTTCTCAGACCAGACAAAACCACAACAAAATTAAGGGTGGTATTCAATGCATCAGCGACAACTACATCTGGTTTCAGTCTCAATGATTGTCTGCTAAAAGGAGAAGTGAAAGAAGACATATTTGAAATTATGATAAGATTTCGTATCTACAAGTATGCTTTTACTACAGACATTCAAAAAATGTTCAGACAAATTTTAATTGATTCATCTCAACGCGACCTTCTAAGAATTGTATGGAAGACAGATGAGAACGAAGAAACTGCTGTTTACAGATTAAATACAGTCACGTATGGAACTTGCTGTGCACTGTTTCTCGCAATACGGACTCTGAAACAATTAGCCATCGATGAATCATCACAATTTCCTTTGGCTGCTGAAGTAATAAGAGAAGACGTATATATGGACGACATTGTTACAGGCGCACATGACCTAGATACAGCTACAGAACTCCAGCAGCAGTTTTGCAACATGCTAGAAACCTGCGGCATGTCCCTTCACAAATGGAATTCCAAATCAAAGGAATTGATGAACAGTCAGCCACAGGAAGTTCAAGAACATAATTTTTCCGTAAATGAAGAATCAACAAGCAAAACTCTAGGGGTTATTTGGAAACCCGTTGAAGATCAATTTATGTTCAAGATTTCAGTAACAGAGAAATCATCATACACGAAACGAGACGTGCTGAGCACCATTGCAAGATTATACGATCCCTTAGGTCTTTTGGGACCAATTATTACTCGAGCAAAGATATTTCTTCAGAAATTATGGCTCCTGAAATTAGGTTGGGAAGATGAAATCCCAGATCCAGTTGCAAGTGAATGGATAAATTTTGTGTCATCTCTAAAACTAATCGAAGAAATTAGAATCGACAGATACATTCTAACCGATTCTTTTCAGAAATTAGTGTTGTTAGGATTTTCAGATGCTTCGGAATTAGCTTATGGAGCTGCAGTTTATATGCATTGTACAAGTGAAACAAGTACAGTAACAACTAAACTGATTGCGAGTAAGTCTCGCGTAGCCCCTTTAAAGACAATTTCCATACCCCGCCTGGAACTCTCAGCTTGCCTACTTCTTTCTCAACTAATAGAGAAAATTCGACTTTCTTTAAAAATGCCAGTAAGTGACATTTATTTGCATACAGACTCAAAAATCGCAATTGCTTGGATCAGTACACCGCCAAACAAACTAAAAACCTTTGTTGGCAACAGAGTATCCAAGATACAAACCTTAACTGAAAACTGTCATTGGAAACATGTCCCATCGCATTTAAACCCAGCAGATGTTATATCACGTGGACTAGGTCCTCAAGAACTTTCCAACATGAATCTTTGGTGGAATGGCCCCCCGAACTTTCACACACCTTCATCTTCTGATGAATCCAATGACAATATAGACATTCTATCACAAGAACTGTACTCGCATGAACTTAAAAAAACAGACAATATCAATTTAATTTCTACTTCTGAAAATTCATTTGTAAATGATTTTCTTAATTTAAGTAACAATTACTTAAAATTAATACGCATTCTAAGTTTTATTTTCAGATTTATATTTAATGTTAAAAATAACATTCGACGAAGTGGTCCACTCACAACAGAGGAACTTCGTAATGCCAAGTACTGGGTCATCAAAATGGTGCAGGTAAAATCTTTCGAGTATGAAATCAAAACCCTTGAGAAGGGAGAAATTCCCAAGAAGGGCCAGGTGAGTTGTTTAAATCCCTTTCTTGATAAGCAGAAATTGTTACGGGTAGGTGGTAGGTTAAATAATTCTGATTTATCCTTTGATAAAAAATTCCCGATATTGCTCCCAAAAAATCATAAATTGACTTTATTGATCATGACATATTTTCATCTTAAATATTTACATGTGGGAGCCCAAACTTTACTCCATCTTATTCGGCAAGAATTTTGGCCACTGGGTGGTAGAAATACTGCCAGAAAAATTGTCCATGACTGTATAATTTGTTTCAAAAATAAACCTAAATGTATTGAGCAAATTATGGGAAATCTTCCCTCAGAAAGAATTACTCCTAGTTCCCCGTTCACTAATGTAGGGATTGATTTCTGCGGCCCCTTTTATATTAAATATAAGGGTCAAAGAAAAGGCATTTACAATAAATGTTATGTTGCTATTTTTATTTGTTTCGTAACAAAGGCCATACATTATAGAAGTGGTCACTGACTTAACTTCAGAAGCAATGATAGCAACATTAAAGAGATTTTTCAGTAGGAGAGGTAAAAGTTCTTCTATCTGTACTGGCAATGCAAAAAATTTTGTTGGAGCCAGTGCAGAGTTAAAACATTTGGCAAACATGATTTGAAACCCCCCAGATGTTTTGGCTGATTATTTAACAAGTGAGGAAATCGCCTGGAATTTCATTCCACCCAGGACACCCAATTTTGGTGGTTTGTGGGAAGCTGGGGTGAAGTCGTTTAAGCATCATTTAAGAAGAACTGTAGGAAATTCGCGATTAACTTTTGAGCAATTTTTAACAGTTACCGCGCAAATTGAAGCCATTTTAAACAGTCGGCCCCTCACGCCCATGTCTTCTGACCCCAATGATTTTGAAATTCTAACTCCAGGCCATTTTCTCATAGGTAGACCTCTAAGCAGTGTGTCTGAACCTGATCTCACTGGAGAACGCGATAATTATTTGTCTCAATGGCAAAGATTAAGTAAAATGGTCCAATTTATTTGGCGAAAGTGGAAATTAGATTATCTTAATAATTTACAAGCCAGACATAAATGGCAGTTTGAAAAAGACAATGTTATTCCAAAGTCAATGGTCCTTTTAAAAGAGGATAATCTTCCACCCTGCAAATGGACAATTGGTAGAGTTCAGGAAGTAGTTAACGGACCAGATGGTAAGGTTAGAGTGGTATTAGTTAAAACCCCTCAGGGTATTTTCAAAAGAGGCATATCGAAATTATGCTTACTTCCTTGTCAATAAACTGACAAATTATTATATGAATATGTTTAACCATTTCACTGTAAACTTATTATGTAACCAAATGTTTGAAGTCTATTTAATTATTCATTGTTCTATTCATTATTATTATATTATGCATCTTTATTATATTGTATGTTATTCATTGTAAATTTAGATATTGTATTGTATATTGAAATGATATTTCAACGTGGGGCGGTATGTTGGCGCACCTTTGTTATGACGTCGAATGACGTAAGCATATACCCCCCGCCCACAGATGTTTCCCTCCAGATTGTTATGGACGCCGCCAAGGCAGTCACTGCTCTCAGAACGCATTTTAATAATAAACTACAGTCTGCTACTAAAGTAATCGACATTTTTTAATTCATATTTATATCGCATCGCATCACTAACAGTTATGTAAATACATTGTTCCCGCTAATTCATTTTTTTTTTTACATTAAATATTTCATAAGAAAAATATTCGTGGTCGGTTTCCGTAATAATTTCAAGAAAAACAAGCATCAGGGTGAGTTTCTACGAAATTTATAAGTAAGCATTTTCTTTGAATAAAAGTGGCGTTTTAAAAATGGATCTAGTGGTATCGATGTAAATAGAACATAAAATTTTAATCATGTTTTTATAGCTATCATTACTTAACCGTTTCTGTGATGTCATATGGGCAACAAGTTCTTGCCAATCATGATTTTAAATCAAGATTTATTATTCTCACAAGTAAATTGTTATCGTAAATATTATAATGTTTAATCCGAGCATTGTTGTGATTGATTTCGGCAAAAATTTTGTTTTGAAAAACCGGTGATAAAAAATTAAAAATTCTGTAAAAGACGCAAAAATTAGTCGATGCTTATAGGGGTTTTTTTTAAAAAAATATTGATCCGTACCGTGATTAAAGGTTAAAATCACTGCACTTGAACATTATATGTTACATAATTGTAAAATTAAAAAGAAAAATCCATTAACACACACACACACACACACACACACACACACACACACAAACACACACACACACATATATATACCGGGTTCCCAAAAATGACTGATGAATTTTAAAATTCAATAACTTGCAAACGGTGACAGCTATTTAAAAAAATTTTGCGGGAGGGTTATGTTTAATGTCAGGAGTTTTTTTACCGTAATTTTTTATTTTAGTTCGCATCTCAAACAATAGGTGGCTCTAACGGCGATTGAAGGCCAGGTGATCAGTGCTGAGTGAAGCGTCGACCTGGCTTTCAATCGCCGTTAGCGCCACCTATTGTTTGAGATGCGAAAATAAAAAATTACGGTAAAAAAAACTCCTGACATTATGCATAACCCTCCTGCAAAAATTTTTTAAATAGCTGTCACCGTTTGCAAGTTATTGAATTTTAAAATCCATCAGTCATTTTTTTTTCATTATATATATATATATATATATATATATATACATATATATATTAATTCGTTTTTGAGAAATATCTTTATAATAAATTAAAATACTTAAAATTATACGAGTTCGTCTAACATAGGTTTTCGGCTTTCTCAAAAAGCATGTTCTGCCTTATTTGATCATTCAGACATGAAATTAAATATGACAGGAATTCGATAATATTGGTAATAAAAAAAACTTTTTCGCATATAAAATGAAATGCATAATTATAAATTAATAACTGAATCTGCGTAAATCTACTGTATTATTCCATTGTCGACGATGCACATGTGGAAAATAATTGATATATCGAAAACCATAGATAAAGATAGGGTAAAAAATTACCACTGTCATTATAACATTTACCATGAGTTACACATGATACATTCAGAAGTCAATCCGACTAATTCCATTTTGTTAGAAAGTAATGTAATGGACACGATTTGGTTGAAAAACTTCAATATATCTTCACAGTACTTATGAACTACTCTTTGTAATAAGGTAATTAATTAGTACAATCAAAATACGGAAAAAAACCGTATTTACTCGTGTATACTGCGCACCTCCGAATTTACAGGAAAAAATGGCGCTTTTTTTATCTCGTATATAACGCGCATCTTAAATTTATATGCAACTGAATGAATGACTATATGAATTTAAGTAAAGGAAGTCGAAAAAAAAACATTACACCAGGACAGAAAATAATGCGAAAATAGTGAATGACGGGGGAAGGGGGAGGGGAGGAGTGAGTGACGGCAATGAGAATTGCTAATTAGCGTTTAAATGATGTTGCTAATTCTGCTGTATAAATCAGTGCAAGGAGTGAAATAAAGATGCAGCAATACTTTAATTAACCTCTTCAGTCCCTGAGTACCCAAATGGGTACATCAGTTTTGTCCCATTTTATTAATGATACTCAAATATAAATGAAATTTCGATGTAAGAATAATATGTTTTGAATTCTAAGATTCGAGCTAATGAAAATAAAACAAAAATCTCGTTCTGAAGTCAAACGAGAGAAGAAATAATTCAGTAATAATTATAAAATACTGTAATAATCGCCAGTAGCGAAGAGGTTAAATAAGATTTTCCGAGTTTTAATGTCTTCTTTGAAAACATTTTTCATTCATAAGTATATCGTGTTATTACATCCAGCAGCAAAAAATTATTCCGTGTATAACACGCGCCTAGGAGTTTTGCCCTATTTTTTAAATGCGCGTTATACACGAGTAAATATGGTATCAATTATTTTACAGAAATTAACTTTAAATTTTTAATGTGAGATTTTTCATTTGATGTAAATAATCAGTTGACTTCTGAACACCTCAAATGTATTTTGTGCTTCAAAATTTCAATGGAAAAAAAACACTGATTTATAAAAGTAAATAAAGTAACTGATGGGTTGGAGAAACATGTGAATTAGAAATTAATATCTAGCGTGATTCGTGATTTTGTATGACACGAACAAAAATTATTTGAATATCTCGACAATAGAGGGCATTACTGCAGATAATACCATCGAATAATTACATGTTTCCCACAGAACGCAACATATGGATACAAAAAAAATGCATATGCAGTATTCTCTACAGTTTTGTATCCGAATCTTGTGTTGTGTTAACCATATGAAATTATTCCTCGGAATAAACAATTCGTGCTGAAAATGTTTTTTTACACTCACTAAAGATTCTTTCGATTAAAGATTGAATTAAAATTCGCATAAAATTTCTGCATTTTGTTATTCTCGCAAAGAAATATTAATTAATTATATATTTTCTGTTTATAAATTTAAAAAAATTACTGCTTGCATTTTTTAATAATATTTTTCTTCATAACATACTAAGAGAAAAAATGTCACACAAAAAAAGATCGTGATCAAATACATTATGTTAGAGTAAGAAAATATAATAAAATAATAAGCACCGGATTTATGTTATAGAAGAATCAATTATTAAAAATGAAAAAAGAGTTGAAGAGATTAAAGGATTACTTATCAAATTATTAAATGAAGTGTTACCTGTTGCACTTAATTATCGAATATTTCCCAAAATTAAATAATAAAATTATGCTTGAAAGCTACAGCTGATTAATTTTTACATTAAATATGTAGTAAATAAAAAAATTTATTAATCCGATTACTTCAAATGTGAACTAAAAAATACTACTTTGGATATGTATTGAAGTATGTACCGGGTGATCCAGAAGTTCCGGGAGTTTTCAAATGCCAATAATTAACAAACTATAAACAATAGAAGTATGCGGTTTTCACAGAAATACTTAGAAACTTATGGGATTTGTATTTTTGATGAAACAAACAAATTATATTAGTTACACTTTTTGCCAACAGGTGGCGCTAAAATTGACAGTATTATTTTTATAGTATGATATAGCTCGCTAAAAAGAACAAATTAGTATCCAAGAGTTACAAATTTTCATTATGACGCCCATAGCTTATAAGTACCGCTGTGAGCCGACGCAAAACAACGTGCGCAGTATCCTCAAAGGAGGAAGAAATTCCAGATGAAATTTCAAATTTATCGTGATATTACAAGTGTACTGATTCATTATGAGCTGGTGATTTCCACCGAGTATTGGCATCGAATTCTACCTCATTTACGATTGTAACAGACATTTGGGATCTCCTGCTTCTATTACGATCTTTCAATTAGCCCTTTTCTCAAACCTTTCTTACCATGGCATTTCACATTTCTAATGGCCATCGAATCTTTTTCTATTTTTACTTCCGTATTGTACGATAAGAACACAGCTCGAACTGCAAAGAAAGCATGTCTAAACATGGCAGTTACTCATCAAATTTTGTATCAAAATTCCCTTTCAATGCAATTTCAACCACTTTAAAAAAATTGATTGAACATAAACCACCCTTAAAACGAAATCTCATTAATAGCCTATAAAAGATGTTTCGCAATGAACTCATACTCATGTGTCTATAAAGCATATTTTATAGTTACATCCAGTGTTGTACAGCAGCGCCACCTGTTGCTAAAAATTGTAACTATATACATGTAAAAAAAAAATCATGCTAAACAAAATCCCACGTGTTTCTGAGTATATATCTGAAAACCGAACCTTTGTATTGTACATAGTTTCCAAATTATTAACATATCAAAACTCCCGAAACTTTTGGATCACCCGGTATTTTAATTTATGCAATGTATTCAGAAATTGTAAGTCTACTATTAATTCTGATTTTTTTAAAAAATGAAACCATGAATAATGTTCATCAAACATATTTAAAATTACGGATATAATAATTATTATACAAAATTCACCTTAAAACATGAATGAATATTAAATAAAAAATTCCAATAAGGCATATAAGATAGATTAAAACCCATATGATTTAAAAATGATAATTTAAATACTTATGGTGAATGAAAAGTTTAGACGTCAAATTTTATGAAGCAAGTATCCCATTTGCCGTTACTATGAAATTAGGAATAAAAAGAAATTGATATATTCTCATAATGATTAATTTACCAATAAGCGGTTCCGCATCAGCAGATTACTGTCAGGGAAAACTCCCACCAATAAATTTGTATAGAATTTTTAGCCTTCCATTACCTTTTACCAAGTTTCTTTTAAAATTAAGGTAATAATATCGGTAACTTTATATTGTTGGAAGATTGCACTTGAGATATTATAGACTCTATTCCGTGTTCCGAAAGGGCTATTTTTAAAAATTCAGATTTCTTGATTCAGATTTTCAGATTTAAGTATTGATAATCCTTAATTATTGCATGAAAATATTTTCCCTGTCCCTAGTGCAACGAATTATAATACCGATGGATCAAGCTAACCAATAAAAATGAATCGAGAATTTCCCCTTATTTATGATTTAGATTTCACCTTAACAAGGCGTTTAAAAAAGGCGAAATTATCGATTCAAAATTACTGGTATTGGTGTTTTTCAGATGATAATCTGCACTTGTTGATCCAATGTAAACAAACAATAGCCGCCATCATATGACTATCTTGTATGTTTCTCGAATTGCAATTAGAAGGCACTCCTCAGAATATGCCTCAAAATTTTTATTCATAGATCCGTTGTAACTAATGCTGGATTTAAAAAATTACTTTTTTACTCAAAAATTCCAAATTCATTTTATGTAGAAAATTGAAATATATAAATAAAAAGCTACAACAAAATAGAATGTTAAATAACATTTAATATAAAAATTAATATAGATATTTCCAGTACTTTCGTACCTATCCTCACTACAAGTACGCAATCAAAAAGCACCGGAAAACTAGTTAAAAATATATTTTGGACGTGGATATTTTCATTAATTGTAAATTCAGCCAAATTAGTCAAACAACCTTTTATTTTAAAATAAGGTTAGTGTATAAATAGCAGGTAGACTTCAGAACTTGCGCATAGTGAATATCATACTCGATATTTAGAGTATGTTGTTGAATTTATGTGCATATAGGATCAATTTTGTGCTCAAAATATCTCTATTAAAAAATTATGCTGCTTAAGGCTTGAAATTTGAAAGCGTCCATTTTCATAAATGTAGTTTGTTTTGAAATTTTTGGAATGAGTTTTATACACGATATTGCAAAAGTCAAATTTCGGATACTTATATTTACTGAGGAAATTTTCAGTAGAATTCACACCCTAAAATCTCATTATGTAGTCAATAATCACCTGTATTTGAATAAAGTAGAAAGAAAAAAGATTTTCCGAATGTCTGATATGAATTCAGAATTTTTGATTAAAAAGAGAAATTTTGATTTTAAAGCATAAGTGCTTTAATGATGAAAATGGGTTGAAAGAAGGACTTATACATTCAAGTTTTCTTTTCTGCTTGCGTTTTTTTAACCCCTTAACCGTCCAATTAAATTACGGTTTAAAAATTTAAATTGCTTATTGACATAAGTTTTTTTAAGAAATTGTTTTCGTATTTAATGATAAGTAAAACGATATCATAATAAAGTCAATTACATTGTTTTGTAAAATTGGTGGAAATTAAAGAATCTAAATAAAAAACACAGCCCTTGAATATCACGGGAGCGACAATTAAGGAATTAAATGTGCAGCATGATATAACAGACGAAAAAAAATGTATACTTTAATTGTATATTGCATGATTTAAGATCTAAAATAGAGAATGTCTGTTTTAAAATTCATTTTAAATATACATTACAATTAAAAAATTCCGGCGTGATTTCATTACTGATAATTTATTGAAAAAATATTTAAAAGTACGCATACACTTTGGTCATTAAAACTAAAGGACAGTGAGAAAAAATATCTTCAATAAGTTAATGTTGCAACCTATGCCTAATGCTGCAATTATTTATGTTAATTAAATGCTAATGATCACAAAATTGCAGCCCCGCGTATACATTAGTATCGGAAATACGCAAATTAGATGATTGACAAAGTGGCGCACATTAAACGTATGTTGGAATCCTCGTCTGTAGTGTTTATTAAAGTGAATGCAGTGTCCGAGTGTTAGCGGTATTAATTATTTGGGGCTTAAGGGCATCATTTAAATTAAGGTTGAATGTGGCGAGTATTTGGCAGCATCGAGGAAGGTCAAATAGAAATGGAGTACGCCCAAGATTTGAATAACCCTGAAGGTGTCATATTAGAACTTCGAGCCGCTTTTTAAGCAGTGAATTCGTTGATAGTCAGCTTGATTAACCCTTTCCGACACGGGCCAATTCTATTAGTAAAATTAGAAATTATCGACTGTCGCCGGAAATTACAAACGCCTTTTTGAGAAATTAAGAATCCCTTAATTTAGCTTCGATTGTAAAGAAAATTTTTTTTTAAATATTACTGATGCCGTTTGCAAGTTTGGAATAAAAACTTGGTATCCCCGACTGGGCACAGTGTGCCGTGAAGGGTTTTAAGGGAAATCAAATGCAACAACTGCATTAGAAGACCATTTTCTGTCATTGTGGCTCGAAGAAACCGCGAAACTTTTATACGAGATTATGTTTCATACAATCCCCCTTTTTACGCTTTCATGCAGCAGTAGAACGGCTAATTCAAATTCCTTTGATCAAAACACATCTAGAATCAGTGTTCAGGTTATATCTGGACTCGTCAGTAAACAATACTTGAGCCCACTCTTCTTGGCTCCATTGAACATAACGAGAGGAATAGTTAAACGGGCCTCTTTGGAAACCACTAGTTTGTATCCCATTTTTGTGTCAGCTGTCAGGATAAGTATTCAGGAGGCAGTGCTTGACTGATTTAAAGTTTCTGCTTTCTAAAATTTTGTATGCTGGTTTAAAATTAGTATGATAAAAAATATTTTCGACGAAAAAAATTAAATAAAGATGCATATTTTGATCCTTTCTCTTGAAAATATGCACGTGTAATGAAAAAATGAAATAGATGTTCATACAACTAAATTTTAATTAAAACAAAAAAATATCTTGTTGTAAAATATCGTAGCTTAAATGTAACATAATTTCTAATAACTAATTGATATTTATATTGAATTCATGATGTAGTGTACCTGTACATGATAGATAACTGATACAAATATTTGACAATATGAGGGGTTTTTTAAAATGTCAAAATGCGTTCGTATAAAGAATAATAAATATTTACCGAAAATATACGGAATATTACCATGGATTTACGAAAATATTTAGAGTATAATATCTAAAACAAAACTAAATGACACTCAAGAGTTCGATATTATCTGAAGAATAATAGATAGAAATAATATATTTACTTATGCATTACCTTTTCTTTGAAAGCTAAATCTAGCACTTTTATAAATATTCTCTAGAGATTACCTGAAAATTGGTTTATGTTAGATGCAATGTTAAATTACTACTCTAAGCCGTTGACACTGTAAATTATGTTTTCACTTACCGTAGAGCTAATCTAATTTCTGGAAGTGATATAATGTAACTTCCAGGAAGCACTCAACTAAGAAATAATGGACAAAATCTCAGAAGGACTAGTTCTTTCGAAAGCAACAGATAAAGGAAACTTTGTTCTGAGAACCATTAATTGTTTTATGGAACATTGTAGTCTTTTTCACATTATACATCATTCATATTCACTGTAATTCTGTAGTCAAATTTAAATAAGGATTTTGTTCCGAATCAAGTATTTTTTCAAGAAAGGCTTAAATACGTAATTGGCCTCTCACTAATAATTAATCCCTTAACCCTTAACTGCATGAATTATTCTTTTATAAATGTGTTTTTTATTCTTATATTAAGGATTAGACACCAGAAAATTTTAGATAGATTTTTAAGCTTATGTAGAGACACCATTTTTGTAATATTTAGAGGATTAATATTTCTATTTAAATATAGTGTTTCCTAAGAACTTAATTTTTTTTGAAGTTAAATAAAAGGTGATGTAAATTTATATCACTAAGAAAAGAAGGGTTAACTTTTTATTTACATACTATAATTTGCAAATATGGGATAAACACCACATTTTAACTGAAATATTAGCAATATTTAGTCTAACCATTTCTTCCTTTAAATTCTATGAAATTGTAATTTAAAAACTTTGTGATATCAAAAGCTTTAACAAGGAAGGTCTCCATACTGGGCATAATCAGAATTTTATGAATAAAATACTACTTAAAGTGTTATGTAGGTAATAAAGGATCAGTCAAAATTAGCGGCGGAATCTTATTGGAAAAAATATAAAAAAATAAAATATTTTCGAATATTTGGCGTAAAAAGACGAAAGAGTCACTCGATTTGGCGAGCAGCCTTTTTCTTCGCCAAAAGCAAACGATTATAATGCAACTCAAACCTCTTAGATATGTAGAATGCATATAAATGGTATTTAGTGAATTTAAACATAAACAATGAGAGATTTTAATATATTATATACATATATATACATATTGTATTTCATATATATATTACTTGTTGAAGTAATTATTCAATTAATCACTGGAAAAAATATTTTTATAGGTAAAAAAAATAATATTGGGAAAAAATATCTTCATAAATTTAAGCGTATTCAAAAATAAAAGATAGATGTTTCCATAAAAACAAAATCTAATCTACTATTCTCAATAGGACTTTGAGCTTGAAACAAATTTAACTAGTAAATCTGCAGATCAAGAGCCTCAACGTCAGCTTTTCACATCATTTTTTTTTAAACACACTTAGCGTAATATTCAACTTCCTGGAAAGTGTAATTTAAAATTTTCGAATTACGTAATTATTTATAAGAATAAAATAAGAATAAGAAATTTGAAGCTATCAAAAGCCGTTAAATTAGAGATTTAGTTATGGTAGGATATTCTGAAAAATTCATGATCTATTATTTTTGTTTTTTTTATTATATCACAGTAGATTTCAGTAGTTCAGGGGGGCTCCGCCCCCCTGAACCCCCGGTAGTCTCGTTAAATTTAAATTTCTAACTTTCTATCAATCTGCTAATGGTTATCGTATATCTTGTATTTCTTTCTACATTTTGATTTATAAGGAGACAGCTTTAATAAACAGTAATAACAGTTTTAATAAGTGACAGTTTTAATAAGCATTTTTCATTATCCTAATACTTCTAGATACCTGCCCACCAAAAACACCTAAATCTGATGTATCAGGAACTTTTGAAAGTGTAAACTCAGTAATCTAGGGTTTTACAATTTTGTTTACGAAAAAAAGAATTTTGATTGCATTTTGTGGCAGTTATCGGGGACTGACAGATAGACAGAAGAACAGACTGAGAGATGGAAAACAATAAATTTTGCGTCGACAAAATAAGCCTTCACTGATGTTTCGGCAATGACGTCATTATTTATGAGTTATTGCTGTGCATGTTTCTTGTATTTTTAACGACAACTATAAAATACCTGTTTTATTTCAATTATGACGTCAAATTTTACCAACTGAAATATTTGTTAAAAATATAATTATTTTTTATTTCTTTTACTTCTAATTACGCCCCCATTTTTGTCAGAAAAATTCTTATTAACGAAACAAATTTCCGTGTTTAATATTTAACAAAGTACTATTTTTATTTTTATTCTGACGTCATATTTATTTTTTCTTAGTTTAATTTTTCGAATGGAAATTGCGCAAATGAAACTTATTGCTGTTGAAAAATTATTCCAGATTTTTTTTTTTTTTTTTTTTTTTTTTTTGCAACGATAAAGGAAATTGGTTAAATTTTATCTAAAAAATTGCTCTTGATTCTGTATGAAAAAGAAGGAAATTTGAATTATTAAGGAAAATATTTGAATAAAGTTAATAAAACATAGCCTATATTCTTTTCTGGGCTATGTTATATTTATAAGCAAAGATACAAAGACATTAATTAACTCATCAGTTTTGACTTTGACTTTAAATTTTCGTACACGCTTTCAAATTTATAGCATTAAAATATAATAAGGATTAGGATGAATGGTTGCTTAGCAACCATTAAGAGAAAGTAAAAAAAAATGAAATAAATACATTTTAAATAAGTAAATCTCTAAAACAAATTAGTTTATATTATTGGAACACATTTATAAAAAATCTCCAAAATTTACAGCAATAGCTTTAAAAATCAGACAAATGCATACACAAACTTTCAAAACAATACGAATAATTTAACTGGTAAATTTCAGTGTCCATTTATCTTTGAATTCCATTAACGAAATGTGTCATTTTCTATCGAGGAAAAAAAAATTGAAAATCATTGGATTTGCCATAGAAAAGCATTATTGCGCAAAATAAAATATTCTATATTTTGCGAACGAATGAATCAAATCTAACAAAAAACTATACAGCTTAATCCCAGTGCCTCACTAACATACCCACTTAATTTCAAGCCAATCGGATGTTTTTTGCGTTAGTTATTGTGGAAGAGACAGACTGGCATACTGACAGACAGACAGAAACCAAAAAATTTCGTGTCTCCAAAGTAAGCCTTCACTGACGTTTCGGCAATTAATTTAAATTATGAATTTCGTTTTAAATCTTAAATTTTGAAGATTAAATTTAAATATAAATACATATAAATGTCGATATAACAAAATTATACTTAAAACAAACTAAAGCTTACAAAAATAAAGTTACTAACATTAAATTTCTCAAAACAAGTTAAACATAAAACCTTTTTTTTTTTTTTTTTAAGTGTATTTGACACAAAGTATTTTTTGAAATTACATTCTTTCGCCAACCGGCGATAAATCGCCAAACAACGAAATTTTCATTATTTTTTTACTGTTACTCAATGGAGTTTCCGCCGAATTTTTTTTTTTTTATTTTTTTATTTTTTTTTATAAACGTATATATCTACACGAGAAGAATATTCTGTAACTTTTTCAAATTTTTCGGGGTATGCCCGTATGGAGATCTTCCTTTTAAGTAACGGATTATGCAAACTCTTCTAGTTCAGACGACGCGACGTACGGAGAAATCAGCTAAATGGTTGAAACACTTAAAAATTATTGTCTGCTGATATAATATAACACTACTAGTGGATAACGTTTTTAATCTACTTTGAATTTTATGGATATGCAATGTAAACGTGAAAGAAAACCGTAAACATTGGTGATAATTAATAAATAAAGTAAAACACTTTGTAAGATCACCCATGAAAATTTTTCATTTTATGGTGATTTTACAAAATGTAAACGTGTTATCGGCTCACCAAAGTGACTTTTTCAAATGTCATTCATAATTCAGGTTTAACTCTTAAATGCATAGTGATATATATCTGCATCACTTTCTAATTAACCTCCGATAAATAAATTAATTATTTTGCAACCATTGTATCTACCTAGAAATATTTTTCCTCTAAAAATCACATAAATATGCCATTAAATAAAGTTTAAAATCTACCTTAAAATGTCTGCTGTCTAATCCTCAATATATGCATAAAAAACACAAATCTAAAAGAAAAATTCATCCATTAAAGGTTTCTTCTGTGAGCTCTAACATAACGGGCTCAGATTTTCTTTTTATTGCTTTAGCGGTTTGAAATCTGTTTCTTCTGCATGCATATTTGATATAGGGAGCATATAAAAGTCATATGGATGCAGGTGAAGTGAATAAAGAGGATGTACATCACTGGAACCGTATATTTTTCAAAAAAATTCTTTCTAGTCCATACAGTTAGATTCGGTCCGTTGTCCTGATAAAACTTCTATAACTTGTACTTCCATAAGTCGGGTCGTTTTTTTCTTATTTTTCCCGGATTGAACAAGGACCTCTATCCAGTGATGTTGAATATTTCTTTGACCTTCAGCAACACGGTGAAGTACATAAATCCATATATGTCGAAAATCTTCTCTTCTGTTGACTTGGAAAGACAAGCGAGGAGAACATCATCTTTAATGTCTTCTCGGCCATTTTAGAAATGCTTAAACCACTTATAAACTAGCACACATGTTAAAAATTCATTGCCGTATACTTCTCGTAACAAATTATGAGTTTCAATAGCAGTTTTTTTTATTTAAATAGTAATTTCACATTAACCGTTGCTTCTTTAAAACACTCAGCATTTTTTTGAAAGCACTAAAAGAGAGTCCAGAACAAATACAGGTTATGACTAGACTAATTGGAATACAACCCATTTAGATGCGGTACAGGAAACTTTTTTACTATACAACCATGGGTCCAACGAATTTAGCTCATGCGCAGTTAATCTACTTAAGCTTTTGTCTCGTTATTAAATATCCACAACCCATATATTTGTAAATGTTTTACAAATCGGCAACTGCGTATAGCACAAATTTTGCTATCGCTTATACATGCCGAAATCGTATTCTTAATTATTCTAAAACAGGCCTTGTATTCCTTTGAGGGAAATCAATACCCAAATCATAAATTTTACTTTAATATTTATTTTCATTTATTATATGTAACTAAGTTTTATCCAAGTGTTTAAATAAGTTTTATCCAAGTTGTATATATACCGTATATCCCGGCGTATAACACGCCCTGGCGTATAACACGCACCACTAATTTGAGAGTACATAATTTCATTTCAAGCATATACTGGAGTATAACACGCATCAATTTTTACCCACGAAAAGAAACTAAAAATAAAAATTTCCCCTACACTTGAGATAAATGCGTCGTTTCTTTGCGACATGTAAAACCAGCCGTTTAGACCCCATAGAACTCCCGGAATTAAAAAATGAATAAAATATTCCAATACAGGTTTGGCAACAATTCCACGTGGGTTGATTTCGTTAGTTCAACCCCTAGATATTTCAATAAACAAACCTTTCAAAGAAAGTTTGAAACGAGGAGAAAAATCCTTTACAAAAGAAGGAAATATGCGGCATACGACTTTATCGCAAATATGTGAAGGAATTATAACATCATAGGATGAAATCAAATCGGAAGTAATTGCCGCATCTTTTTTTAAAATATGGAATTTCCAAGGCACTTGACGGCACGGAGGATGACAATTTATGGCTAGATGAAAACGATACCCATGATAAAATACATGAAAGCGAGAATGGGGAAGACGATGACATTTCCGAATACTCTGGTTATTAAAGAACATTTTTATAACTAAAAATTTTATAACTTTGTATCACATATTTAGAAGTATTACATTATTAAAATTATTTTAATCGTTTGCATCACCGTGTTGCGGATCTGCAACATACCCAAAAATCAATAGTACTTATACAGTAAGTCAAAAAAACCGATTTGTTGTTCTTATTTCCCAACACACAAATAAATAAAAATTGACAATTTGAATTTTCAACAGATGATGACATGAGTTAATATCTCTTACCAAAGATTTTTGAAGTTTTGAGAAGATTAGAGGTCGACATTACAAACATTAATTTAGTATATTTTGTCAAATTAAAAAAGCTGGAGAAGTCCGAAAGTAGATTTTTTTTAAAGGTAATTTTGTATATTTTAAAATTTTGTATTCGAAAATGGACATTATTTAATCAGAAGTATGTCAATTTCTGTTTAATGTAGATGTGCAAAAAGCTCCTTTTAGTCAATAATTATTTTAGTTTTACTATCTAATTTTTTAATTATTTTTACACGCTTAAAGAATATATTCTACCATCTGAGTTAATAATTTTCAAATCGGAGTTGTCGAGCCACGACGGATTAAAATCCACAATTTTAAAATTTTCTATTCATGTTAAAAACAAAACTAAACTTCAAACTCATCTATGGCATTTTGTTTGATATACGGCAACAAGTAATTTTATCATCTAAAAGTAAATACATCTTCAAATACAACACTTTATCTTCTCTTACAAGACAAATCTAGTTAGATAAATAGTATCTAAATCTCCCTAAATTGGTTAATGGTTTATACAATACTAAGAGGCATTTAATCATTTGCAGAGTAAAGGATGCTTTCATGGTTACCATGGAAATTATCTAATTTTCAAAAATGATAGAACATAGCTATTAAAAGGCTTTTAAGCTAAAAACAACTAAAAATAATAAAAGGAAAACGTTCAAAAACAAATGAAAAATAGTAGCTTTTAATGCAATGAAGTTTAATTGAAAAATCACTTTAGTTTTTATTTCTCCTCCCAAATTGATTTTTTTTAATACAATGTTAAACTATCTTATATGCACAAAAAAGGTTATTTAGGAAAATTATTAAAATGTTAAATTTTTGAAAAAAAAAACTAATTAGAAACCTAGGAATGAAGTAAATTCATGGAATTGACACAATACCTTTACAGAAATTTATTGACAACAAATGCTCATTTATCATTTACCGGTTGTCCCAAAAATGACTGATGGATTTTAAAATTCAATAACTTGCAAACGGTGACAGGTATTTAAAAACTTTTTGCAGGAGAGTTATGTATAACGTCAGGAGTTTTTTGCCGTAATTTTTTATTTTAGTTCGAATTTCAAACAATAGATGGCGCTGATGGCGATTGAAGGCCAGGTGATCAGTGCTGAATAAGGTCAGAATCATTATCGACCTGGCCTTCAACTCATATTAGCTCCATCTATTGTTTGAAATTTGAGCTAAAATAAAAAATTACGATAAAAAAAACTCCTGACATTATACATACCCCTCCTGCAAAAAAAATTTAAATAGCTGTCACCGTTAGTTATTGAATTTTAAAATCCACATCGAATCAACAACATGAAAATAAAATTTACGGATTACGTTCGGAGATTTTTTTCCTTCACTCATGAAGCATTCGCCTTGCAACGTTCAAAAAAGCAATTGGCTGTTTTAGGCGTAATTGGAACATTTCATAAAAGTGTTCAATTTTATAGTTACAGTACAGTTTTGCAATAAGTTTCATGAATATTAATTATAGCGTATACTAATTATAGCGTATTGAAAAATTAAATTTCTTAAAATGATTTTTTTTTAAATCTTTTATAAAGCATTTTCCGGGAAACGGTCAATAACGCAGTTGACTACTAGTCCTGATCGGAAAGTTTTATAAATGCATATAATTTTACAGTTACAGTACAGTTTTGCACTTATGTTTTACAAATATAATATATTTTTACATTTTAATCCTGTTGCAATTGAATAAAACTAATTATAGCGTACCTAAAAATTAAGTTTCTGCAAGTGATTGAACTCAAATTCATACAAATTCACCCTCTTGTAATCATTTAAATATATCATTAAATTCACGTTCGCGCCAACACCCTGCTGCATCTATTATTTTAATTCTTCAATGGTGTCTAAATCCCTAAAAATTGTTTAATGGTACATAGATTACATATCTGGCATTTAATAATTTATAAGTAAAAGACGTTTGTAAGTTTACACATATCTAAATTTATGTTAATCATCTGGTTTTTGGACCAAATAAATCATATATTTTAAGAAATACTAAAATAATATGAAAATGACAGATAGATGTGCTTCAAAATTTTAGAGAAAAGATAAATTATACTTTTGTAACCTTCATAAATGAGGCATGAAGAAGCATTTTTTTTATATCTCAAAGTTGTTTCTCGGTTAATTTGTTCTCTTATAAAATTCAAACATTGAACTGTTCTTTGTAGTTAAAATAAAAATTTTGTTTTACTTTTTCAAATGTTAAAAGAGGTTTTTAATGGTGTTATTCAAAACCATTAAAGCACTTCACCGACATAATGGAAGTCTTTCGTATAAATCAATGTCTTCCTTCATTTTATTTTAAAACTAATTGTTAGATTTTATAAGATAACTTTTAGAGATAGTTATTTTTATTCGACATTTGAGTTTGAGTCATACGTAATACCTAATACTGAATAAAGATTGTTAAAAATTCATAAGTGTAAAAATCAGTAAAAACTGAAAAATTCATAAGTTGCATTTTAATAGCATTTTAACATTTTTTTATTATTAAAACAAAATATTTTTAAAACATTTGCAATAAAATTTGTGAGAAAGAAAATTAATGTAAACATGTTTTAGTTATTAATTAATAACTAATTTTTTGTGTCAATGGACGGGGTGGGGTGGGGCGAGGTTACAAAATATTTTAAATTAAAAAAATTATTTTCTTCAATCGACTGAAATCGAATTCGTACAAGTTCGCCATTCTGTAATTATTTATACATATCAATAAATTCACGTTTCCCACAAAACCTTACAACATGTATTATTATAATTATTCAACAGTGTCTCAATTTCTTAAAATTGCTTAATGGCACACAGCACAAATCAGACATTTAACCCTCTGGACTCCGGTGCCTCTTATACAAATTTTATTCGATGAGCACCACTTTTTAAAAAGAACTTTCTCTGAAGTAGACAATTTCAAAAATTCCCTGATTAGATAAGGAAAATTTTATTTTCCTTTTTTACTGGTGCCAAAAACAAATTTTGGAAGGAAAGATGATGTCTGCGCAGCGGAGACAACGAAGTGCCAAGGTTTAATAATTTATAAGATAAAGATATTTATAAGTTTACACATCTCTCACTTTATCCGAATCATCTAGTTTTTGGAATTGGTAAATGATGTATCCTAAGAAATATTAAAAATAGCGTAAAAATGGCAGAAAAATGGGTTTCAAAATCTTAGACAAATGATAAATTATACTTTTTTAACCTTCATAAATGAGATAAGAAGAAACATTTTTATTTTTATACCTTAAAAAAATATGTCGGTCAATTTGATTTATTGTAAAATTCAAACGTTAAACTATTCTTTGTACTTAAAAGAAAGTTTTTTTTTTACTTTTTTTTTTTTCAAATGTTAAAAGAGTTGTGTAATGATGTTATTCAAAACCATTAAAACACTTTACTGACATAATGACAGTCTTTCGTATAAATCAATGTCTTCTCTCATTTTATTTTAAAACTAATTGTTAGATTTTATAAAGCAACTTTTAGTTATATTTATTTTTATTCTTATTTGACATTTGATTTTAAGTCCTATGCTATAACTAATGCAGAATAAAGATTTTTTGAAAAAATCATAATTGCACAAATCAGTAAAAAACTGAAAAATTCATAAATTTTATTTTAATTGCATTTTCACATTTTTTTGCATTAAAACTTTTAATGCATTATAATAAAACACTTTTTAAAACATGTATACCACAATTTCCGAGAATGAGCATTAATGTAAATATGTTAAAATTATAACAATCTTCGAGTGATTGAACTCGAATTCGTATAAGTTATTCATTCTGTAATTTTTTATACACGCAGGGCTCCCAAATGGTCCGCGAACTGAATATCAGAATTTTTTTAGAGAATTTTTCTTTTTAGATTTTTCTTGCAAATTGTCAAGAAACCACGTTTGGAAGTTGATTCTAGCTCAAACGTATCATGAAATTTTCTGTTAAAAAATACTGATGTTTAGTTCGCGGACCATTTGGGAGCCCTGTACACGTCAATAAATTTACGTTACCCACATTACACTACTGCATATATCATTATAATTCTTCAATAGTGTCTAAATCCCTAAAAATTGCTTAGGGGCACATAGGTTACAAATCTAGCATTTAATAATTTATAAGTAAAAGACGTATGTAAATTTACACATATCTAACTTTATCATAATCATTTCGCTTTTGGAATTGGTAAATTATATATTTTAAGAAATACTAAAAATACCGTGAAAATGACAGGTAAATGTGTTTCAAAATCTTAGATAAAAGATAAATTATACTTTTGTTACCATCATAAATGAGGTATGAAGAAGCATTTTTATTTTTGTATCTTAAAATAGTTTTTAGGTCAATTTGATTTCTTGTAAAATTCAAAAGTTAAACTATTCTTTGTAGTTAAAAGAAAAGTGTTGTTTACTTTTTTTAAATGTTAAAAGAGTCTCATAATGACGTTATTAAAAACCATTAAAAGACTTCAGTGACGTAACGAAAGTCTTTTATTTAATTCAATGTCGTCTTTCATTTTATTTTAAAACAAATTATTAGATTTTATAAGGTATCTTTTAGTTATAGTTATTTTTATTCTTATTTGACATATGAATTTGAGTTATATGTAAAATCTAATGCAGAATAAAGATTTTGTTAAAATTCATAAGTGCACAATTCAGTATAAAACTTAAAGATAAAAATCATAATTTGAATTTTCACATTTATTTATTTTTTTAAATTGAAACTTTTAATGCATCAAAATAAAATACTTTTAAACCTTATATACCACAATATGTGAGAAAGAAAATTAATCCTTTGCGTCGCAGACAACTTTCGTTGCTTAAGTGTTGAAATTAGTGATTAGCACTGGAATTTGAAAACAACTTTATCTGTAACTATAAAAACGTAATATTTCACGTGTCTAATAAATCGATTTTTTTACCCATAATTGTGGTAACAATGTGGCCTTTGGGATTTAAAATTAAGTGGTTTCATAGACATGCCATCGCCCCTCAAGGGGTTAATGTAAATATGTTATACAAGGTGGGGCAAAAAGATCTCCCCATTATAAGAGCTCAATAAAAATATATAGCACATTGAAAACAAAGATTTTATGTTTACATTCGGAAAGAATAAGATTTGCAATTTATTAAATTTTACAATCGTTAACAATTTTTGATATTAGTTTCGAGGTTTTCTTGCACGAAAAATGATATCGTCACATGCAGTAGCATGATTTCTTCCTATGGGGTTACCTGAAGGCTAAAGTTTAAACACGTAAACCTAAGTCCTAAGACACTTGATCGACGAACTGAAGGATGCTATGCGATTTGAATTTCCACCAATCCTTCCAGCAATGGTGGAAAACGTTATGCCGAATTTCCGTGAGAGACTTCACAAGTGTATGAAAATCGAAGGAAAACATTTAGACGATATTCTTTTTTGGACAACAAAATCTCGCAATTAATAGCAAAAATTGTTACAGATTGTAAAATTTAATATATATTAAAAAAATAGGCATAAAATATTTGTTTTCAATGCCCTATATATTTTTATTGGCCAATTAAAATGGGGAGATCTTTATGCCCCCCCTCCCCTGTAGTTTTCAATTATAATATATGACGACCTCAGAAGCCAAGGGGTACAACTGACAAAATGTCGATTTGGAGTAAATTGAGTTTAAAGATAATTGATATTAAATTGGAACATCAATAACAATTGACTAAATTGAAATAGGAAATATCTGCTTGTTGCAATCTAATCTTTCAGCTCTCATTTCAATAACTGTTAAAAAAATAGAGTACAATTTTCTTTAAATGTATAATTAATCAATATTGTTTGTTTTTAGAAAAAAGTGGTTTATCTCTATAACTCAGCAAATAATAAGAAAATGACCTATATTTCTTTACCTGAAATGCAAAAAGCACATTTCCAGATACCCTGTGCACTTAACTCAATTTTTTCAATTTTGTCACTTATAGCCCTTGGCTTCTGGGGTCCTCATATATATTTTTTGTCGGAGGGCAGACGGTTATAAAATATTCTAAATTAAAAAAAAAAAGTTTCTTCAAATGATTGAACTCGAATTCGTATAAGTTCACCCCCTGTAATTATTTAAATATATCAATAAATTCATGTTTCGGGCATCACCCTACGGCATATTTTATTATAATTCTTCAATAGAGCCTCAATGTCTAAAAATAGCTTAATGGCACATAGGTTATAAAACTAGCATCTAATAATTTAAAATTAAAAGACGTATGTAAGTTTATACACATCTAACTTTATCTGGATCATTTAGCTTTTGAAATTAGTAAATTATATATCTTAAGAAATACACAAAATAACATGAAAATTACAGATAGATGTGTTTCAAAATCTTATACAAAAGAAAAATTATACTTTTATAACCTTCATAAATGAGGTACGAAGAAGAATTTTTATTTTTATATGTTAAAATAGTTTCTCGCTCAATTTGATTTCTTATGAAATTCAAACGTTTAACTATTCTTTGTAACTAGAAGAAAATTTTTGTTTTACTTTTTAAATGTTAAAAGAAGATTTCAATGACGTTATTAAAAACCATTAAAACACTTCACTAACGTAATGAAAGTCTTTCGTTTAAAATCAATGTCTTCTCTCATTTATTTAAAAATCAATTGTTAAATTCTATAAGGTAAGTTTTAGTGACAGTTATTCTCATTTGATATTTGAGTTTGATTCATGTGTAATAGCTGATGCAGAATAAAGATTTTGCTGAAAATTCATAAATGCACAAATCATTAAAAACATTAAAAAATCATAAGTTCGGTAGAATTTTAATTGCATTTTGACCGTTTTTTACATTAATACATTTAATGTATTACTATAAAATATATTTTTTTAAATATGTAAAATACAATATGTGAGAAAGAAAATTAATGTATTTATGTTATTTTTATTAATTAATAATTTTTTTTCTAGGAAGGGGCGTGATTACAAAATATAATAAGTTTATAAAATAACCTATTTATGATACCAACTAAATCAAGTATTTGGCATACCAATAAAAAAGTAGTATAATTATAATTTATGTTAGGTTGTAGACATTGTATAAATTGTATCATCGTAGTATAGAAAGTCTTTTGAAGATTCCTGTATTTGGGAATTTTCTTTATACGCAAATTTTGTCGCTGTCTTCTTATCGATTTTTAAGATGCACCTACAATATGACCAAATCGTCCAATGCGATTGTTGCGACGTTTATTTTCCTGTTCTGAAAAATGGAAACTGATTCATAGTTCAGTTAAGGCTGTAGCGGAGAGTGAATGGAACGGGACAAAAAAAAATTCAAGGTTTAAGCGGATAGCGAGTAGAATATACCATTGGCATCCTCCGGTTTGGCGTCCTGTGTGGCATGCTTTTGGCGAGAATGCAACTTGCTGGAGAACTCAGTGGAGCTTTTCAATCACTTGCTGTAAGACTTCGTCGATGAAGCGTCGTGTGGTTAAAGGCCATGGATCGGGCAACTAGTATAATATTGAATATGTTTTATTTACAATATATTATTTATACAATTGAGTTTTTTATATATTTAATAAAGAGTTAATTTGTTAAAAACTTAATGTGTAATCACAGCTCACCTACAATTCACAACACGATGCTGGAAAAACCAATTTTCTTATTGATACAATCCCCTCCCAGCCCTTCAATACACATAAAATTATTATCCTGCAATGGCAATAACTAAAATTACAAAGCAAGCGAAATAACAGAGCTTTTGGTTTTTGTTATTTCAAGTACATAATTATAATTTATGTATGTTGAAGGGGTTCGAGGGTACTGATGGAAATGAAGAATTAGCCATACTGAAGGTGTGACTTAGAAATAGATAAAAAGACAGCGACGCCATCTTACTTAGAGGGAAAATTGTCATACACAGGAAACTTTCGAAATAAATGCAAATTACTAAGCTAAAATGTATATGATATCTAACATATTAACCACTTAATCGTCGCGCCCGAGACATTCACGGGCTGCAAGCTTCATGGCTTTTATTCAGAATTGTTTGATTCCCACTAGTTTTATAAAATAGTGATTGGTTTTACTTTTCAAAAATATTCATTAAAATATTTAATTGCTATAAAGGACGTCAAATACTAATAAAAACATTAAAAGATCTTAATAATTTTTACATGTTTCGATTGAATTTACTCAATCATCATCAGAAAAACAAAATGCAAATAAACACAAAGATGGAAAAACCTCCCATCCATCCATCCATTTTTTCCATCTTTGTGTTTATTTGTATTTTGTTTTTCTGATGATGATTGAGTAAATTCAATCAAAACATGTAAAAATTATTAAGATCTTTTAATGTTTTTATTAGTATTTGACGTCCTTTATAGCAATTAAATATTTTAATGAATATTTTTGAAATGTTTTTAATGGACGCATAAGAAAATTTCTATTTATAATTAATAGTTTTACTTTGGTATAATTTTACTTGTCATTAAATAAAATAAATTTTAAAAAAAGTGGTAGCAGTAATGAATTTGAATTTTTAAACCGTAATAATAAATTTGAATTTTTAAACCGTAATTTAATGCGAGCATTAAGTGGTTAACATAAACAATAATTATATTGCAGTTTTGTCTTTATAACAATCGCTTGATTTGGTGGCTCTTATCCTTACATGTTTTAAGAATTTAGAATATTTTCTAATTCCAGTTAAGGATTTTTTTTATTTAGAACAAAGCTTTATAAGAGATAATATGACAACAATACACAATGGAAACTCAAATAAGAGATAAATGTAGACTTGTTAAACAAAACTACACTAGGGGCTGAAAACATTATGTCTACTCCTTCATTTGAATAATTGGGTTATCGACGACGTGATAGCATGCAACTAATTAATAATTATAATTAAGACTTGGTTATGAAGAAATTACAGCATTTTGTTTAATATATTTTACACTAAAACTACCGTGAACCGCCATTTTGACGGCTACCATATGAATATATATCGTTTTAAACCAGAAATTTTATTATAAAATAAGTTTACAGGGCACAAAGAAGAAAACCATTAAATAATAAACTTAAGCTGTTTTAAATCGGAATTCTGGTTTGGATTTTTTTTTTTAAACTTGACTCAAATTTCCTGTAGTTCTACAGTGCCTGCATAAAACATTTTGACACCTTGACGCAAAATTAACACAGTTTATATCAATATACCACTTAATCATAATCTGCAGTTTGAACGCTTTTGTTACATTAGTTTTGACAGGGTTATCCAAAAGATCTTCGTTATTTTTCCATTTGTTGACGGTCCTCTATGAGATTTCGGGGAAAAATGTTCTCGAAAATACACGACCTACATTATTTCGATTACACACCTGGAGTTTCAGAATATTTCCTTATATATTTTTTTAGATAGTTAACAAAACGTCTAAAATCGCAGATGTAAATTTTTTTTCTGGCACTGTAGTATCCGGTAGTTCTGAACAATATTCCCTTTGGTAATATTGCCATGTTAAAAAGCTGAGTAAGGATATCTTTACAATTCTGTGAATGTTCTCCAGCATCAGTTTTTAGCAAGCTCGGTGTGAAGTGAAGTATTCCACTGATCACTTTAATTCAGATCTTAATATACAGGATGTTGCCGAATTCGACCTACAGATTTAGAGGATTGATTGTAGGTATTAAGAGGATGAAAAATTACCATAGAACATGGGGTTGCAAATCACTTATATTTAGTCATAAATACATGGTGTTTCAAACTAACTTAATTCGGTCTGTCGATTATTGATTAAGATAAAATAAAATATTTGCAATTAAATGTAATTCTATTTACCTGGTTGGTAGTAAATGTGACATGTTGCAGTAAAAAACACCACGAATTTCACCGGAAAAACAGGATATGCACGCAACTGGTGATGCTGTAAGCAATGGTAAATAAATCCAAATCGTGAAGCGTCACGTGTATACTGCTAACGAATGTAATGGAAACTTCTACTATTTTTTATGACATTATCATATTTTTACCAAAAGCGATTATGTCTACTGAAAATTTCATTGTAAAACACATCAGTTTTCTGCATTATTATCAGCAATCCAAGTTGAGTTAGTATATAACAACCTTTATTTTTGAATAAATAGGAGGCTCGTAACACAATATTCCTTTGCAATATTTGTTCCTCTCGGTGGTAAAAATCACCTCTCTGAAAGTGTCTGTCGAATTTGACAACACCCTATATATGCTCTCATTGCACACTGTATCAGCCTGCTCGCACAATTCAATCGATAAGTAATACAAATTTAGATAAATATGTTCTTTAATTAACATAACAAGCATTGCTAGAATGTTGTAGATTTAAAGTTTTTTTTTTAATTATGCATTTCTTGCATCGATTTTTCACTTAAAAATATCTTCTTCGACAGTGAAAAGAAATAATTGAATAAAACACTTTTTTATTTTCTTCTTTACTGTTAAAAGAAAAGCATTTTTTTATTAATTAAATAATTTGCCTTTGAATATTTTTGTTAATTTACTTTACACGAGAGAAAAAAAATCTATATTAAAAAGTGAGGTCATAAACAGGGCTTAATTTGTAAAAAAAAAAGGGACTGAAAGTCCTAATATTCTACATTACCACAACTGGAGTGTGCCCTCCTCCCCTCCTCTCTATTACTCCATTCCTCATATAACATCTCACTCATATAAAAATAGTTGCGCAGATTTATGTAGCATATTCAAAGGAAAATATTAAAAAAAAAACTTTTAAGCAAAAATATTCATTTTTAAAGTAGTATTAGGTTAACGTTTTAAAATTAAATTTTGCTTTAAAAGCTTTTATACAAGTTTTTGTAGTGTATTTGTTTTATAGTACTAAATATAATACCATCTCAGATATTATAATATTATTTAAAACTGAAAAAATAGTTTAAAAGATAGTGTGTCTTCTGCACGCGATTTGAAAATTTCCCTTTTTATTTCGTATATACATTAAAAATTAAGTTAGTGATTTGCACGCTATTTTTTCGCATGAAAAATCTAGCTTAAAATGCTCAGTTTAATTGTTAAACTAGCTTAAATAAAAATTCTAAAAAAAGGGCTATCAGCTTCAACCCAGTTTTGACTTAGCCAATTATATGGAATTTCCGTTGAGCGGAAGTAGATATTTTTTATTTCATAATTCCTTTTTTGCATCAGCATTTTCTATGTCATTTATTAAGAATGATTTTTTATAGTTGATGTTGTTGATTATAAAGATTAAAGATGAATTTTAGTAATGAGCTTCATGTCATATGCTGCAATAATTTTTCATATGATGATAGCTATTTTTCTTCATTGTTTTGATTCGTTTTCTTTGGCCATGAAATATGATCATAGTAGTTGTAAAAAATTATGTAAAAGGTACTTTTCAATACAAAATAAAGCAGCCATGATTTACAACTGGTTAACTGACATATTTCTAAAATAATGTTCAATGGATTTTCATATTAATGGAAATTCTTAACCCATACAGTCAAAATCAGTTGTTTTAAAATCAGAAAATGGATAAAGTTATATTAAAGTTCTAGTGCTAAATTCACTTTAAAAATAATTAAAATACATAAAGCACAAATAAAAAGCACTAAAATTGCTTTGCAGGGCATATGTATAATACAAAATTATATAAAATGCAGTGAAATACATTAAAAACCCAAAACATTTTCAGCCAATTCACTGGGTCAACTTCAGTGGTAATTTAATTAGGGTTATGGTCGTTTATATCTTTCGTACCACCTTTGTATTACAATTATATCCCTCTAATTACAATGGACACTCCTGAAAAATTAAGCGCAAAGAGAATTTACAACATTTAAATAAGTATTGAATTCAGAAATTTTTCTCAGGGAGGAATTTCTGTGGCTTTGGAAGGACATTATAAAGTTCCCCCGTGGGGGGGAGGGGGGTACACTTTTTAATCATTGAACTCCTGAAATCTCAACTTTTACTGTCAGAATACATCACAACTCCAGGGGGAGAAAAACAACTCCTGAATTCAAAGCTGATTTAAATAACCATTGAAAGCGGCCCTGGGAATTAGCTGAAAACAATTTGAATTTTTAATGTACTTTTAATGCACTTTAACATTAGTGTAGTGTATTTTAAATAACTTTATATTTTATCGATATGTCTGCACGCAATTTCTGCTTTTTATTTAGATTTTAATAAGAAAATTTATATTTGACTAATTTAAGTAAATGAATACTTTGGCGATAAATAAAAAAGAAAAGTTATAAAAAATTAATTAACATAAGTATTAAATGATGCACAGAAAAAGATAATTGTATATAACAATGTATTTAATGGTGGTAACGTACATTATTTTCAATAAAATTTTTATTTAGGCAAAACCAAAGTGGGTTTTCAAATTATTCATAACATTTATGACTCCAGAATAACTTTCGGTTGCATACTTTACATTTAATGTACGTAATGGCTTAGAATTATTGATGATGTAATGGTTTTCTTTTTATGGTTGGATTTCACGTGCTTCGTATTATAATGAAAAAATCCAATATATATAAAATGAAATAAAATAGTTATTCCAAGATATATATAAAAGTATAAAAACTTGTAAACCTATTGCTTTTTATCAATAAATGCTTATAAAAAATTTAATTTTTTCAATTCAAGTGGAAAAATTGTATATCTATTTTACTCTAATAAACCAAATGCAGGCTATGTTAGGTTTTTAAACTAAATAATTGTCATCAACATATAAAAATGTCACAAAATATTAATACGTAAACTTACATAGGCAAATATATGCTAAAAAAAAGAAAGAAATACAGGGCTAGAAGTTTTGAGAAGCGAAAATGTTTTGACTACAGTTTTAGTGTATGTTTAAATAAGTATTTAATTTTTTTAAAAGCTACTTCTCTCAATGGAGTTTACTTTTTCGAAAAGTGCAATAATATAATAAAACAGGGGTAAAAAAAATATTTCAAACTGTCGTGTTGCAAGAAATTATGCCAGTTTGAATATTAGTCAAATATGACATTTTTCAGAATTTGGCACTCTATCAGTAAAAACGCGTCCAACTTGCCTCAATTATATATACACTTTTTAAAAGAGCGAATGCATGGCTTTCAAATGCCACCGCTTTTTTCATGGTAACTGGAAAAGGAAAGCTGTTATTGAGCCTTAAAACAGAAAAAACAATGCAAAAACGAATCATTTTTTACCTTCGTTGACTTTGCTGCAAAGACTTTCTACGTATTTTTCATCTATTATATAAAGGTCAACCTTCTTACATTTTAGATATAAGAAGAATTTGGTGTCAAGTTTTATGCGCAAAGAACTGTGAATCATAGTATTTTTCATGTCTTAAAAAAACGGTCTATTTTTTCGAAAGACATGATCGCTTTTGGGAATCCATAAAAAATGAACAACTCAACTTTGGGACAAAAAATTCTGGATTTGGTCTTTTAAAAAAATAAGTAACAACTGGTAATTTTTTGGAGAAAATCTGTGATGGTATGAATTACCCCATAATACTAGGTGTGTCACTCTCTCAGATTCTTGCTTTTAAAATTCCCCAATCAAAGAGGAATCTATGAAAACCTGTTTATAACACTGGTTTCTAATTATAATTCAATATTCCGTAATCTTTTTAAAGTCGAACGCATTAGCATGTCTTATACAGTCTGATGTGTCTCAGGAGGAGTTGACGAGCTTAGATCATAGGGGGTAGATCCCCATAGTATTAAAAAATGTATCAATTGATTTATCTCCATTTATTCAAGCTATTCCAACTGCTCAAGGACTTAATCCATGACAAGATTTACCCGTTTCAAAAATTTGAAATTGTTGGCATATACATACCTTTGATAACAGATAAACAAGAAAATAAAGTATATATTTGAATGACTTGACGAAAGTTTAAAGACCTGCGTGTTATGAAGTTTATTGAACAAACGAAGGAATTAAGTTGGTCAACCAAAAACAAAATTTAAATGCGCATTTCATGAAACGAGAATAATTATTCCTACGTCCCATTATCGTATTTCATTAAGAAAAGTATCAATGGAAATTTTAATCAAAGCTAAGATAGCAATATATGGTAATTTGTCATATAGCATATCATGAAACTATTAATAAAAATGAACTGACATATCCATAAAATAGTGAAGCTTCCAAGGTTGTTAACCAACGAGAGAAATTACCACCAGTAAATTTAAATGGAAAATTTATTGTCATTTAAATGCCTTATTAATGCAAAAATTTCAATTCAAATAGAGGTAGTAACAGTTTTTATTTTTACTGGGGGAAGTTTATTTTGGCAGTGGTCAGTCCCTATATTACTGCCATATTGTGACAATATACGTAACTTCATGTCAGTGTCAGTGAGAACGACTACAACACCTTGGCAAACTGAAACCAATAAAAACAAATAAATTTTTTTACCAGATTTGTAAATCTATATTTTCACGAATAAGAAGCTTAAATAATACGAAAATTTCTATTTAGTTTTATCGGTAGGAATTGGTTTGATCCAATTTTAAAGAATCAGGTTCCAACCTATGACAACCTCCTCAGTTACTTCTCTAGCGACTGGTAGACTGTACACTGTTATCTCCTATTTATTGATAACTCCATTGCAGAAACATGGCTAAATTTTCTAAATTAGGCGGAAAGAATAATAAATTTTGAATAACAATTTTTAGGGAAATACTCTCCCCCTCCTATAAATAATGGATTCATCTTATTGTTCAACCAACTACAAAGATAGTGAAGGATTTCAAATACTAGTAGGGGCTCTACCCCTATGATCTACGCTCGTCAACCTCCGCTCATACACAGCAGACTCTATAAAACATGCTAATTTGCTCGGCTTTAAAAATATCATGGAAGGTTGAATTATAATTAAAAGCATTGGTGGTCGTTTTTTAAACGGGTTTTCATTTCAACTGGATTCCTATTTGATTGTGGAATTTTAAGAGCAAGAATCTGAGAAAATGACACATCTAGCATTATAGTGCAATTCATGCCATCACAGATTTTCTCCAAAAAATTGCCAGTTGTTACTTATCTTGTCCAAAACCAGAATTTAGAATTGAGTTGATAATTTTTATAGACTTCCAAAAGTCTTCATGCCGTGTAAAAAAATGAGCGTTTATTTAAGTCCAAGGTTCGCACACTCCTTGGAATTTCCAAGGACTCTGGCACCACTATTAAAATAAGAGAATTAACATTTAATTTTCAAACCGCAACATTCGTAATTCCCACTTTCATTCACAGATTTTACGATAGTTTTCTGCAGTGAAACAATTCGAAAATATTCTTAAAATTTAGTGGTAAAGCTGTGCGAACCCTGTTAAGACATATATAAAGTTAGCCCTGAGCAATAAAGGTAGCCGTGAACAAAATTGTGACAAAAAATACTCGAAGTGTAGTATTGAGTTTTGAGTTTTATTTTTAAGTATAATAACAACTTTTACATATTGTGACATCTTTGAAAAATTAAATGCACAGATATAGTAAAAATTACTTGATTTTATTCTAGGTGAATGTGGTGTTCCAGTGATATATATTTCATACATACATTTTGTGAAATATTTAATAATTTTTTATTTGTTAAAAAATCAAAACGAAACTTTCTTCAAGTTCTTAGAAACATATATTATTATTAAATATTTATAAATAAAAATACCATTAATGCCCTTCGAAGTAAGTTTGTAATTATTAAAGATATCACATCAGACTGGATTTCTTTGGTGACAAAATCCTAGATTATTTATCAGAGAATAACGAAGCATTTTGGGTTGAGAAAATAATTCGATCATTTATCTTTTCAGCGCTTATTATTTTTATCGTTACTTTTGCAAGCTTATTTACACAAATTCTTTTTTTGAATCTATGTCATACATAAACTTAATAAATATATAGATATATATATTACAAATTTAATTTTTTTTGGCAAAATTAACCTTATACTAATTTTCTTTTAACAATATTCCGTACTTATTTCAACTGATTAAATTAAAATCCTAATACTAGATATAATCAATTAATCTTTATAGAAACGTTACAAATTCTTAGTTCGCTTTAAAAAGCATTTATTCCAATATGCGTAAATTTAAAGAATGGCTCTAAATTATAAATATTCTTAATAAAACTTTATCTCTCGAAATTCTCAATAAATCTCATTTTCCCCCTGCTTTTATCAATTCTTTTTTAAGAAAATCTTATTAAATTTATTCCAAAACCATATCTTTCAAAAATATCATTCTTTTTATCCATTTTTTTCTTCGCGTTTGATATTTATTGCGTATCAATAAAATCATCTCTTTTCTTTTTTGTTTTAAATTACTCGTCTGTACTTGAATATCATCTGTAGAATATTCGGATTTTGAATTCGATTATAAATTAGTTAAATAATAGTCTTTTAAAATAAAAATTATCGTCTGAAATAGATTCGAGAATGCTATGTTAGTCTCGACGCAGGACATAAATTTCTGTTAACAAAAAATCACGGTTAAAGATTATAGAATGTTCTGGAAGCTTTTAGTATTTGATTTAAGTGAGGAAAGCCGAGAGATGAAGGGATATTCTTTCTTTTTTCTTTCGATAATTCGGTATTAGACGACTTGCTGAAATTATGTTTTTATGATGGAATGTACAACGGAGAGAGCATTTCCCGCTCTATCCGAATGACTTTAATAAACTATTTTTGAGCAGAAACTGTGTAATTTGGTGAAGCTTCTGCGTTTATTATTTTACTTAATTTTATCTCGCCGCGACTCCTGTGACGTGATATGGGAAAACTTGCAAAGATTTTACTGCTCCTATTTCAAAATGTCACATATTTATATATATATCTGTGTGTGTGTGTGTAAAGGATTTTTGTTAAAGGTATATAAATTTAAAACGAAATAAAATACATAAAAAATGTTAATGACCACGATATTGGTGTTATTAAATAAATAAATGTACGTATATATGCTCTGTGTCTGGCTTGAATGAAGCCGATTCGGAAGGCTAATTTTTGACATCTGTATCGAGCAGCTGGGGCCGTAAATCGTCAATAATGTGGCGAATTTTAATTTCTAAATAGTTCAAAGCCTGTAGATTACCAGCGTAGTACAGCAATTTACTTATACCCACAGAAAATAGTCCATTGATGTAAGATCACATGATCGCGGAGATCAGTTCACACAGCGACTTCCTGAATATTAGACCTTAACGCTACCTTAAAATTGGCGGATGTCAAAAGCAGATTTTTTTAAGTGTGTGGTCAATTAAAATTTGCTACCAATACTTTTAAAGGATTTTTCCACTTTATTTTCCTGAGATTAAACAAGTCAAAGAATTCTTTTATGGAATACTGGTGTCTCAATTTAGGGTCAGTACATACGCTACGAAAAATACACGTATAACCGCCATTTTTTTAAGGCTCAGGCCTATTATTTAGGGGTGATAGTTCACAGGTCCACTGCGCGAAAATAGAGGCTCACCGAATGTCTCCCTCAATGAGCTAATGATGTTTTGCACAATTTCCAAGCATCGTTCTGAGGTAAACCAATTCTTGGATTAATAGCAAATATCACAAAGTACGAATAATCTGTCTGCTGTCAAACTGACCGTGACAAGAAACAGTTTTGCCACTTTCTAAATCACTTCTCTAAAAAAGTCACATATGTAATACTTCTAAATGTATGTTAAATTAGTTTAAATGTAAAAGTACACTGACAAAAAATAAATAAATAGATAAATCAAGGGTCATTAATAAAAATGTATTTAAGAAGGGATGCAAGCACTGCGCCCCAAATGGCTGTTTTCCATCAATAAAATTTAATAAGATTTTCTACCTTATTAACACTTTGCGGAGCAGATCAAGTTCATTGCGTATGTGTTGAAATTAATGACTGACGCCGGAATATGGAAACAGCTTTAATTGTAATTTTGAAAAGGTTATACTTCACGCATTCAATAAACCATAATTTTTTTTGCCAAAATTCCGGTGCCAATGCGGCCTTTGGGAAGTAAATGGTTTCATAGTGTGGTCTCGTGGCAGGTGTTTCCACCCTTCTACCATATATACAGGGCGTTAGTTATTAACGTCAGGTGTTCAGAGCCCTCTAGCGAGTAAAGTTTTGGTCAAAACATAACCAAATTTGATCAGCATACATAGTAGACCATGGGATTTCGAATTCTTAAAAAAAATTAAATAAAAAGTTTTAGAAATCGCCATAAGGGGCAATTTTAGCGTTGTTTACCGACTAAAATGCATTAATTTGCATAAAATTAGTTGTGTATAACAATCATGAGTATAAATGGTAGATTTATGAGTATAAAAGGTTTATGAGAAAGATTTATGAGTATATTCTATTCGTACACGTTGTTACAATTCGATCATCGCGTCTTCTAAAAACAACCAGAGAGACAATACCTCACTTCCACTATCGCCGAGAGAATCATCCACCTCTTTCTCTAATGACTACACAGAGAATGTCATCGCTTTTCTTCTCTGCACACCTCTTCGACCCCTTGCATTTCTCAGAATCTTAGCTCTTTCTCGTCTTTCAGTAACTGTCCTGATCCATAATAGAATAGCCTTACTGACATACCATTCTACTTTCCTTTCTCATTCTACAAAGGATTATAGTAAGCATTCACAGAGATGGGAAAACTGTTTCTTCAGTTGATTTATATAAGACATCACAATAGATATACCACCGCTTTATGCAAGAGGATAAAGCTAAAAAATTCTGTAATTAAATAAGGTGAGAAATTAGCGATAGCAGTCAGCCATTTCTGGCACATTGCTTGCTTCCCTGTTTCATGTAAATTCTATTTAGTGACATAATTTGAAAATTAACCATTTAACGATCGCATTAAACTACGGTTTAAAAATTCAAATTCATTATTGCCACCCCTTTTTTGAAAAAAATTCTTCTTATATAAAGACAAGTAAACCAGATTATGATACCAGAATAAAATCAATTATAATATTTTGTAAAACTGATATGAATCAAACAATTCCGAATAAAAGCCGTGACTCTTGCAGCCCTGTGAATGTCTCGGGAAAGACGATTAAGTGGTTAAGAAGTTGTCAAAGTTACAAACATCAACAAAGAAATTATTTTAAAAAATGATATGTAATCATTTTTGAAAAAGATTTTGTTTTGGATTTTTCTTAGTGCCAAAATTTTGGATTACTTATTTTTATTGGTCTTGTCTAGAGAAATTGAGAAGATGACTGAAGAAATTCCAGAAAAAAATATGACTATAATTTATCTTTCAGGACTTATTATTTCTCCTTTCTCTTTCACAAGCTTTTAACGCCATTTATTTTCTTATTTATACACATTCGAAAAAATGATGTATATGTACTTTTTTAAATCAGGAAATGAACGTTTGATGAATTAAAAAATATAAAAACATTGGCTAAAAATATTAAAGAAAAAAGTATAAAAATGCATTTGTGTTAATTCTGTTACGTGACTTCGTTTGAAAGGTAATATGTCGCCAACATTACAGGCATTAACAGAGAAATTAATTATAAAAATGATAATTAATCTTTTTTAAAGAAGGCTTTATCATGAATTTGCTTTCAGACAAAATTGCGGATTAGTTAACTGTAATGGTATTTGTCTAGAAAACTTGAAAAAAAAAAACTGAAGAAGTTTTAGAAGAAAATATGACTGTAGTTTTTCTTTAAGGATTTATTATTTCTCCTTCCACTTTCACAAGTTTTTAACGCCATTTATTTTCTAAAAGTTATCTCATAAATACACATTCGAAAAAATAAATGTATATGTACTTCTTTTAAATCTGCGTACGTACATTTTATGAATAAAAGTATAAATACATTGGCGAAAAAAATATTAAAGAAACAACTATAAAATGTATTTATGTTAATTCTGTGACATGACTTCATTTGAAAGGTAATATGTCGCCAACAATACAGGTATTAATAAAGTTATTTATAAAAATGATAATTAATCTTTTCTAAAGAAGGTTTTGGAATTTGCTTTCAGACAACATTTCGTTTCTCCTTTCTCTTTCAGAAGCTTTTAATGCCATTTATTTCCTGGAAGCTATCTCATCTATACACATTCGAAAAAATAATGTATATGTATTTTTTTTAAATCTGGAAATGAACATTTGACGGATTTAAAAGTATAAATACATTAACTAAAAAAGTAAAGAAATAACTATAAAAATGTACTTATGTTAATTTTATTTGGTGACATTTTTTGAAGGTAAAAGGTTGCCAATGTTGCAAACATTAACAAAAAAGTTATTTGCAAAAATGATAATTACACAGTTGCTAACCTCCCGATTTTTTTAGTACCAATATTTTTATGCAGAAATCCATGTTTTACACAGTCGCATAAACTATGTGATTAAATAAACCGAACATTATAGTGCGGATATACACGTGTTCAAGAAATCGGGAGGTACGCAACTATGTAATTAAACTTTTTTGAAGAAAGTTTTATCTTAAATTTATTTCCCGCCAAAACTTTCGATTATTCATCTGTATTGGTCTTGTCTAGAGAACTTGAGAAAAATACTCAAGGAGTTTCCGAAAAAAATATGACTATAATTTATCTCTCAGAACTTGTTATTTCTCTTTCACTTTCACCAGCTTTTAAAAGCATTTATTTTTTGAAAAATGTGGCATGCGTGTAAGCTTTTGAAAATATACTTGCATATGCACATTTTTTATATTCTTCAAATGCATGTTTGATTGACTTAAAAGTATAAATACATTGACGAAACAAAATTAAAGGATCAACTATAAAATTATATTTATGTAAATTCTTTTAACCTTCCTACCCTGTTGAAATTTTACTCAAACTTGATTAAAATATGTCACACCAGAATTTTTATTTAAATCCATTTAGCATACTTATTTAACTATATCTTTGTGTTATTTATTTAATTTATGAAAATTTTTCTGGTTTTATCGAATGAAACCCATTATAGGACGGGATTGATTAGACCCATTCAGGGTAGGAAGGTTAAGGGATATATTTTGAAGGGTAAGAGGTACCAACTTTACAAACATTAATAAAGAAGTTATTTATTAAACTGGTACATAATCATTTTTGAAGAAAGTGCTAACATGCATTTGCTTTCCGCCAAAATTCCAGATTTTTTATCTGTAATAATCTTGGTTAAAAAAAATCGACATGGTGAATGAAAAAGATCCTTTAGAATTTATGACAATCATTTATTTTTCATAAACTTATTATTTCTCTTGCCACTTTCGCAAGCTTTTTCACACATTTTTTTATTATGTCATATATATTTTTTGAAAAAATTAGTAATAGTGTATATCTTTATCAGTCCTGAGACAAATTTTACGGAAGACTGTAACAATCTGTTTAAAATGAGTCTAAAACAGCTTTAAAGGTATGTCACTTGATATATCAATGCTTATAACATGAACGCATTCATTAAAAATATCTAAAAGTAATTTTCACAATTTTAGATGCATTCAAATTAATTTAAAGGATATTATTTAGGGTCTCCTCCAGGTGACATCAGGAGTGAAGAGGAGATTATAGATAGTAGTGTATGTATATTATTTTCTTAATCCCCAAATGTATGCTTGAGTAATTTAAATATAAAAATGCATCGTCAAAAAGAAAACTATAACAGCATTAGATATACTTGTCTGACAATATTTTTTCTTCGCTTTTTATTTTTTTTTTTATAATTTCTGAAACTAACTTATAAAACTGCTTTTTTGGAAGCTACATTAGATATAAATTTATGGATCCTTTTTTTTTTCAAAACTATGTTACATAAATATATATATATATTATAAAGTTTTCCAGAAAAGTTTTAAGTTTTAAGTTTAAATATGAAAGATTGAGAGCTCGAAAAAAATATGTATAACTGGTTTTTCAATCAGCAAATGTATACTTGTCTCTTTTAAATGTATGAAAACACTGAGGATAAAATTAAAATAATATATAGATTTGTACTTTATAAAAACTCTGTTATGTGATGGACTTCGAAATGTAATGTATTTCGCAACAACTGAAGCCATGTGTATTCTTTGAATTGATTGCCAAGATAGGTTTTCGAGTCAATGCATCATTATATTTTATAAATGTTCAGATTTTATAGGAAATTTCGTAAGATTAACGAAAAATGGTCAAGTATTTGGTGTAAAGACATAATCTTTCTCATAAAAAACTACTCATATTTTATTTGAAGAAAATTGCTAAGAATCCAGAAAAAGCCATTATTTCATTACGTTTGATGTAAAAACACGAAAATACGCGTGTCCGATGAACAAAATATCAAAAGCCTAAAGCATTATTAAACTTTTAAAGAAAACAGTTACTAATATGTTTCGAAGAAAGGTTTTATCTATTTAACAATCGAATAAACGTTGGATTTGTTTCCTTCGATAATACCAGATTATTTATGAGAAATAATCTCGACTATAAAATATAAGAAGATAACTGGAGAAAATAATGATTAAAATATGATTAGCATTTATCTTACAATGATTATTATTTTTCCTGCGATTTTCGTAAGATTTCTTACAGAATTTCTTTTCTGGAAACTATCTCAAACATAAACTTTTGAAAAAATACTTGTAAATATTAATTTCTTATCATCAAATATATATTTGAGTTGTTTAAATATCTAAATATTTTTATAATGAAATGTTTTTTGAAAAACAGTTTCTATAATTTGAAAGATGTAGCATTAGCCTTCCATTTATTTACGAGAAAATTCCAGATTACTTATTAGTCACGGTCTGCTTAAGATTGCACTGCAAAACCCTTTGTCCAGAAAAAAAAATTATTATCATTTATCTTTCAACGCTTAATATTTCTACTGTTACTTTCAAAGCTCCCTTATGGAATTTCTTCTTTTGGAAGATTAGTTATATATAATCATTCGAAAAATACATGAATATGTATTTTTAGTAAATAGACAAATGTATATCTGACTAATATAAACGCATGAATAGTTTTATAAGAAAGGTTCTTCAAGAATAATTTCTATTTTTAAAACATATTGCATTTTTGTTAGAGACTGTTTACACGAAAAATCCTCATTAGTCATGTGTGATGGTCTTTTTGTTCATGCATTATAAGGCACTTTGTCCTGATAAAACTTTATCGTGATCGCTTACTGTTTTTCTTGTCACTTTCGAAAGATTTCTTATGGAATTTCTTTTTAGGAAACTATCTCATACATAGTATTTAAAAAAATACTTGTAAGTATTTATTTTGTATCATCAAATGAATATTTGACTAAATTAAATATCCATATATTTTTACAAAGAAATAGGTTTGGAGAAATAGTTCCTATTTTTAAAGATATTGCATTACCCTTACTTATATTTACGAGATAATTCCATATTGTTCATTAGAAATGGTCTGATTGAGAGTGCATTACAAACTCTTTGTCCAGAGAGAATAATAAGCATAATTTATCTTTCAATGCTTATTATTTCCACTGTCACTTTCGAAGCTCACAGAATTTCTTTTTTCTGAAGATCTGTTATATATAATCAGTCGAAAAAATACTTTATGTGTATTTTTTTAAATCGACAAATATACTTCTGATTTATGTAAATAAAAGAACATTTTTATAATTAGGGCTTTTCAAGAAGAGTTTCCGTTTTTCAAAGTTAGTGCCTTATTGCTAGAGCTTGTTTATACGAAATATCTTCATTATTTATGTGTAAGTTTTTTTTTTTGAAAATGCATTACAAAAAATTTTGTCCTGATAAAATTTCCCCTTAATCGCTTACTATTTTTCCTGTCATTTTCGAAAGATTTCTTGCAGATTTTTATAAAACAATTTCATATAATATTTTTCGAAAAAAAATACTTATAAGTAATTTTTCTTTATCATCAAATGTATGTTTGACTAGTTTTAATATCTAGATATTTTTACAAAGAAATGTGTTTTTGAGAAATAGTTTCTATATATGGAAGATATCGCTTTAGCTTTACATTTATTTACGAGAAAATTTCACATTACTCATTAGTAATGGTCTTCTTGTGAGTGCATTACGAAACCTTTGTCCAAAGATAATAATAAGCATTATTTATCTTTCAACGCTTATTATTTCTAGTGTCACTTTCGAAACTCACTTATGGAATTTCATTTTTCAGAAGAACTATTATATATAATCAGTCGAAAAATACATGAATATTTTTTTTCTAATCGACAAATGTATATCTGACTAATTTAAATACATTTAGATTAGTCAATATAACAAATACTTTTATAATTAGGGTTTTTCAAGAAGAATTTTTGCTTTTGAAATGTTTATGCTTATTGTTAGAGACTGTTTACACGAAAAATCCTCATTACTCATGTGTAATGGTCTTCTTGAAAATGCTTTACAAAACACTTTGTCCTGATAAAACGTATCTTTAATCGCTTTCTACTTTCCCTGTCACTTCCAAAAAATTTCTTACTTTTTTTTTACAAAAGGTAATAAGTTTGAAAAACAGAAATTCTTCTTGAAAAGCCTTAATTATAAAAATATTCTTTTATTTACATAAAACAGATCTATATCTGTCGATTTAAAAAAATACACATAAAGTATTTTTTCGACTGATTATATATAACAGATCTTCAGAAAAAAGAAACTCCATAAGCGAGCTTCGAAAGTGACAGTGGAAATAATAAGCATTGAAAGATAATACATAGATTAACTCATAGATAATACATATCTTTCGAAAAAATATTTGTAAGTATTTATTTTTCTAGACACATATTTTAAATCATTATGTGTTTGTAAATGTATCAAATTTACAGGCTCTTTTATTAATCATCTATGTTTACTGCGATTTTAAGCAAATTATTATAAATTGCCTGGTGCAACGGGACTTCATACTCATATGTTAATAATGAATGTTATAAAATTTGTTAAAATATTATTATGTATATAATTCCCTGAAAAAAAAATCATTTCAACACATTATTATAATTCTGCTGGTAATCGGCTGGTGTAATGTTTTTCCGTAGTCGATGGCAAAGTTAATACTCTTTTTCTTAGAACACTGCAGATGTGACAGGAAAGTCATATAATATCTCTTTTATAATGTTTATTAAATCTATAAAGCCAGAGCTCCCAAATCTCCAGCTTTTGGACCCCGGTATTTTAATAAAGGAAATGTTTTATTACTTATAATGAACATTTGGGCTTTTTAAGATAACAACATTTTCTGTAAAATAATAGTGGTGTAGAAAATGCCGGAGACTTGACAAGCTGCAAAGCACTCTTAAATATTTAAATTATTTCATTTGTTTTTTATTTTTAAATTTTTCTATTGAATAAAGTTTGCTATATTACGTTTTAATGTTTTTTTTTTCAAAATAATATTCATTGCTAATAATTACATGTTTTTTTTCACATAATTTACTGAGATATACATTTTCCTCAAGTAGCAAACAAATATTGGTCCAACGTGGCGCCAATATTTCTTTAATTGGAAATATTGCCAATAAAACGTCAATATTGCTCCAATATTGGGGTGTTTACATTTTACCCTTATTTAACCGATATGTGCAGCCAATATTATGCCAATATTTTGGTTTCATTTGAAATATTGCCAATAAAACGCTAATATTGTACAAATGTTGGCGTTACATGGGAAATATTTCCAATGAAATTACAATATTTAACCAATATTGGCCTTTTATTGGCAATATTTCCAATAAAACCTCAATATTGGCATAATATTGGCTGCAAATATTGGCTAAATAAAGGCAAATTATAAACACCCCAATATTGGAGCAATATTTCATGCCAATATTGTGCCAATGTGCCAATATTGCTCCAAGATGTAGCCAATATTGGTCCAATATTGTTTGGATACTGGGGTCATTTTGACGCTTCTATCAAAAAGAAAAATAGAAAAACAATTTTGTTTTTAAATTTACGCGGGTTTTCACTACTTTTATAAAATAATCTATTACTTAAATATATCCATAAACAAAATTACAAAATAATATTTTTATTCTTCTTAAAGGTATAATTTATAATGTAATTATAATGTAAACAATGATGCATGTTTATCGGTATTTATGTAAAGCGATACATTTTACGCAATTTCAAGTTTTTAGTGAAAACTATCAAAGTCAATTAAAAATCTGTGAAAAGAAGAAGGAATATACGCAACTAAATATCCTTTAAAAAATAAAGTGAATATAATAATAATAAACTAATAACACATTAATATCTGCTGAGAATTTAGAAAATGTATTTATATAATTAACTAAATAAAAAGGAAATAGTAAATCAATGAAAAATTTTCATTTTAGAACAGTGTCTAGACATGTTACTTCGTGTTTCTTATTAGTAAAAGAAAACAAAGGTAAATTTACAATTCTAATATCAGTTCATTGTTGTTTAATTAACAGGTATAATATGAACCTCTGTTAAATATACAGGGTTGTTATAATTAAAGTTCGCCTATTCAGAAGGCTCTAGAGCCGGATCTAAGGCTCCAAACGAAACAAAATTTCACTAGTACGTATTTGAAGAAATGCGCTCTGCGAAAAAAAAAAAAAAAAAAAAAAAAAAAAAAAAAAAAAAAATAGTTATTTTTTTTTCAGTATGTGGCGCTGCGCCAATATTTAAGGAGATGTTTACAGATTCATTATATCAATATCAGTCAATCCAGACGAATCACACAAATTTAAAAGTTTCGACAAACTTCGACGAACTGGGAATTGTTATAATTAAGTTCCCCTAATCAGACAGCTCTAGAACATCATTCATGACTCCAAACAATATAGAAAAATTAATATCATTTCATGTGATGTAATCAGCATCAACAAAAATAAAACATGTCGCAAGGCAACGGGGAAATAATGTAGAATAACATTCGCATGTTCAATGAATCCTCCACTATTTTCAGTAACGCATTCCATTCTAAGAATTGGGCTTTCTATTGCATTGCGTAAATTGTCCTGTGAGATTGAGCGAATCTGAAGTCTAATACTGTCCTTCAGATCAGCGATTGTCTGACATCTCTCTTTAGATACAGAATCTTTCAAAAATCCCCACAAAATAAAGGAATCTGGAAATATCTGCTTAAATATTGGCACAGCGCCACCTACTGGCAAAATTTTTAACTATTTTTTTATTTTATTTTCGCAGAGCGCATCTCTTCAACTACGTACTAGAGAAATTTTGCTTTGTTCGGAGCCATAGAACAGGCTCTAGAGCCTTCTAAATAGGCGAACTTTAATTATAACAACCCTGTATTTGACTTTGATATTATACATTTTGCTGATTTTTTTATTTTTTAATTTTATTTCGAAAAGGAAATCTTTCTGATAACATTGCAAATATTTTAAAATCATAAAATAATAAGAAAATTATTTTATTATGCAGTTTTAATGTTTTCATTTTTAACACTTTTCAGCATAGCTGAAAATGTTTACGATATCGATTTGTCTGGCCATCTGTCTGGCTGTTTTAAGTCTTGCGTAAATATGCTCAGACTGTTATGCAAATGATATGCATTATTGGGGTTTACCATGGTAAGTCTGGTATTGAAAATGAAATTTGTAGCATTTGTAATCCATTTACATGGGCACTTAGCGAATTTCATTACATTATGGCCAATGGAAAATAATCCCTTGCAGCGAACTTTATAAGGACAGAACACTATATCAAATGTATTTAAACTGATTCACTGAAGTTCACTACAAGATAGTTACTATAAAATAAGGCATTCATAGCATTTATCGTTCATTTACAGGAGCATGCAAGAGAAATCGATTACAATATTGTCTTTGAGCATTAATTGCTGAAAGTTTTGAATTTTTTATGTGTTTTTTTATTTAACTAATGTTTCGCAGGTTGCTCATTATTTATACATTTCGTGCTTCATATACAGAGGTGCACAAAAGAATTTACGTACCATTAGTGGAAATTGCTTAAGACATAGTGTGTTGAAATTGTTAAAAATATCGATTTTGTTTTTTTTAATATTAACTGTACATTTCTTTAATTGTGAATATTTTAAGCCTCATTTTTACCTATACGACAATTGTATCCTAAGATATTATAATTTTTTTAATATACCCAGTGCAATTATCCATAAAAATGAAAATTTTAAACCGTATTTTCACTCTGTTCATATTTTTATAACTTCCTTGTTCGAGAAATACTAAAGTTCTTTTGCTAATGTAGATAGAAGTTTGAAAATTTTTTTACTTCTTCTCTATGGTATATTTAATATTTTTGCGTGTGGATTTAACATTTGAGTTTATAGTTATTAAAAAATATATTTAAATTGGGAGTTTGTTAAATTTCCTTCATTTTTGATATGCACGAAAGAAAAAAAAATCATATTTCATATAAAATCCCATACATCTAAATATCCAAACGCTGTTTTATGTAGCATATTCCACGGAATGTGAAACAAAAAGTCAAAGGAAAAATATTCATAGTTATAAAAATAGTATGAAATTTTAAAAAAGTTAATTAAAAAAAACATATATTACAGTATTATTCACAATTGAAGAGATGGTGTCAAATACTACGTTCCATTAAGCTAGTTTCACTAACTTTGTTAATTTTTGGAGTGTAGATGTCAATTTTTTTGCGCTATATCTTTTATGACGTATGTAAATTTTTGCTAAATATAACTATACAGACTGGGAGGGGGAAGTATAAAAAGTTAGGTTTCGTAATTTTTATAAAATTGGTTTTTTATTCTGAAAAATGCCACAATATGAATATATACCGAATTTGAAAAATTTTTGTAATTGGAACGATATGTTTACGACCAATGAATGAGAAATATGAGTCGGTGACAGACAACATATTGCACCCTGTACAAAAAGTGGGCTGATAGATGACGAAACTCAATCGCAAAGGATTAAACCTGTGTTACTCACTTTTATTTGCGAGAAGAATTTTCACACCAGTATTAACAAAAAATAATTTTCGCCTTATTTAAACTCTTTTGGCATGCGTCATCTCTACGTCACGTCTGATGAGCACAGTAGCCTTTGCTATTTCCACCAATAATTCTAAACACTATACTTCGCTTATCATAGAATTTTCATGATTAAAATAGACAAAATGTCCATTTTTAATACCTGAGGCTGAAGATAGGAAATTTCATAAATTAAAGCTGGTTGCAAAGCTGCCCATGGCAAAATTTATGCAATTAAAGAAGTATAATATTTACATTTAAAAAGTGATAGCGGCCCAAAAGTGAATTTAATAAATTAATGAATTTAATTAAAGTTCTGGGTTGGATTATGACGTTGGTTAAAGAATAACACAATACATAAAGTGATTTGTATTATCTTCACTTACTGGATGAGAAAATTTTGATAAAATTACTTTAGCCCTTTCAATGTGGAAATTTCCTTTTATCCTTTAGGTTCTGCTGTATTATTAATAATACACGTCTTTTAATGGAATATTATTTTGTTTTAAGACGTACTTTTGCTACTATTTACATTTAGTAATATTAGTATATGTCTACGCATTTACTATATGACTTCGTTAATTTTTAGACAGTTAGTAATAATAGAAGTTTTTTTTTCTCTTAGTTCTCTTTGCGCCGTTTGTGATTCTTTTATTTTAAACATACATTTCACTTTTTAAACTTAAAATAAAAGTCACTTTTCTGAAACAATAATACATAAAAAGTGCAAAAAGTATTAGAAAGTTTTAATGCAAATTAAATCTTATTGTAATATAATATTTTCTAAACATCTCCAAAAAATCCCTCCTTAGACTATCGTCATACGAATATCAGTTGAATAGATCGCAAAAAAAACAGCATTCGTTATCCTTTAGATAATGAAATATTCGTTAAACACTGATTAATCAATTGGGATAGCTAGAAAGTAATTTTTTTTTAAATTGATAAAAAAAATTCACATCCGAAAGGGTTAATTTAAAATTTGAACAGCTAAAATTGTACCAGAATTTTTCGGAAAACATAATTTATAATGTGTGTGAAGAAAAACATTTATATATTATTAAAATAATTGTGTCTGAATTCTAAGAATAATCAAATACTTTAACTATTTTATCCACAAATTTATCTTTACCGCAAAAATGCATTTGAATTTAGATTGAATTTACATTCTCTTAAGGAAAACCTTTAAGATAATAGTTTAATTCGCTTTTTTATTAATAAAAGGCATATATCCAATTTTATACTTCATAGTACTAATATTTGATAATCTCTTTACTATATAATTACCCTTCTCTTTGATCTCATAATTCGTATTTGTATTCTTTATAAAATGAGTTACTCAAAGCTGAATCAAAATGCCATTTTCATTGTTAAGATTAGAAATTATTGTTATGCATTTATTAAATTGAACATTAGCATTAATGATGAATTAAATAACTTTTTAGGTAAGGAAATAGAATTACATTTGTAAATTTTAGCCACAAAGAAATGTAATATAAATCAATTATTTGATTTGAAATTGATTTGGTGGATAAAATATATACCACTGCTCCTCAAGGGGGTAATTCTTTCAATGCTAGTGGTAATTTTCATTTACAGTTGGCTCTCATTAATTCGAACTTCTCGGGGCCACAAGAAATCTTCGAATTATCCGAAGTTCGAATTATGAAAAGTATGAAATGGAAACATGCTTAAAATGGTACTATTATAAAAGAATTAATATTATAGTGTTTTTTAGATTGATTTCATCTGTTATTATTAGAATAGACTTAATATTAAATTAAAATATATAAATACATAAACTAATTAAGATATTAGGAACAAGCACAATGGAAGAAAAATTTGAGGTGTCACTGATGGACAGACGGGAGACTAAGTAAATGGATATCAAATGCATGAGATTATATGTATAATCGTTCGGAAAAATTCCAAAAAAAATCTGAAATTCATGAGAAAAAAATAAAGAAAAATGAAAAATCGTAACTCTTGTTAGTTCGAATTAAACGAAATCAAAAGAACATGAGATCGAATGAATGAAAAAAATTAACGATATTCTGCCATTGAAAATTTCGAGACTTCATGTTTAGTTCGAATTAAGTGAAGATTCGATTTTCCGATTTCAAATTAACGAGAGTCGACTGTAATTTAAAATACGAATTCATAAATATTTATCAGAATTTTGAGGAAAATATCATTTACAATGCGTGTGAAAAAATGTATATACATATATTATTATTTAAATTATTTGTGCGTGAATTCTTGGAGCAATAATATACTTAAAATATTTGGCCACAAATTTATCTATCTCGCGAAAATAAATTTGAGTTTAGGTTTAATTTACATTTTCAAAAGGAAAACCTTTAACATGATAGGATAATTCGCATTGTTATTCATAAAAGGACATATACAATTTCATACTTCATATTACTAACATTTACTTATCTCTTTAGAATATAATTACCCTTCTCTTTGATCTCATGAGTCGAAATTTTAGTCTTTATAAAACGAGTTATTCAACGATGAATCAAAACACCACTTTGACTCTGAAGTTAAGAAATTATTGTTGTGTATATATTAAATTGAGCATTACCGTTACAGATGAATAAAATAACCTTTTAGATTAGGATATAGAATTACGTTTGTATATTTTACAAAGAAACAAATGTAATACAAATCAACTATTTGATTCGGAACAGCATTTGCAATTGAAATTAAGAAATAATTTTATTTTTTATCTTTATATAATTTATTTAACGCTTTCTGTAAGTGGAAAACTCCCGTTTAATTTAAAATTTGAACAGATAAAGTTACAACAGTAGTTTGGGGGAAATAACATTTATAATGCGTATGAAGAAATTAAGTTATATATTATTTAAATTATTTGTGTATGAATTTTTCGAACAATCAAATACTTCAACATTTTTTACATCAAAATTATCTTACTCCTGAAAATGTATTGGAGTAAATTGAATTTACATTCTCTAATGGAAAACCTTTAAGATAATAGGATAATCCGCTTTGTTATTAATAAATGCATATGTCCAATTTCATACTTTATATTAGTAGTATCCTTTTTTTTCTCTTTAGTATATAATTACCCTTCTCCTAGATCTCAAGTATCGCAATTGTAGTCTTTATAAAATGAATTATTCAATGATGAATAAAAACACCATTTTGATTGTAAAGATTAGAAATTATTGTTGTGTATTTATATAATTGAGCATTGCCGTTACAGATGAATTAAATAACCTTTTAGGTTTAGATATAGAATTACATTTGTATATTTTGTACATGAAACAAATGTATCACAAATCATCTATTTGATTCTAATTTGATTTGGTGGGATAAAATATATCCCACCGCCCCTCAAAGGGTTAATCCATTGCTGCCAACTTTCAACTAATCTTCCGTAATACCTGGGTTAGTTTGATCCTGGTTAACGAAAACCCAGAAAATATATTTCATGAATCTTTATTTATTTAATTTCAAGATTATTAGTGGAACATACTTAATTTCATTTCTTTGAAAAATTTCTGGTTCAAACTCATTAAACCAGGGTCAAATTAACCCATGTATTACGGATAATCTATGTCAGGTTGGCACCTATGTTAACCCTTGCAGTATTAGTGGAAATTTCTATTTAATTTAAAATCCAAACTCCTAAACTTGTACCAGAATTTTGAGGAAAATATCATTTATAATAAGTGCGAAGAATAAAGCATATGCATATTATTTAAATTATTTGTGTATGGATTCTTTTAACAATAATTTGCTTAAAAATTTTGCTGCCAAAGTTAAAAATATAAAATTTCCTTAAACGTTTCTAGTACAAATCTTGTTTAAATGAGATAGAATAACATATATCCCACCGCCCGTTTCAATGATATTGGAAATTCCCATTTAATTTAATATCCGAACTCCTAAAATTGTACCAGATTATTGAGGAAAATATCATTTAGAATGCGTGTGTAGAAAAGCATTTATATATTATTTAAATTATTTGTATATGAATTCTTCGAACAATCAAATACTTCAAAATTTTGGCAACAAAATTATCTGGCCGCAAAAATGAATATGTGTTTAGATTGAATTTACAGTCTCTAAAAGATAATAGGATAATTCGCGTTGTTATAAATAAAAGGCAAAGTATATCCAATTTCGTACATCATACTACATATATCTTAAGTATATAATTACCTTTCTCTTTGATCTCATAAATCGTTATTGTAGTCTTTGTAAAGCGAGTTATTCAAAGATAAATCAAAACATCATTTTGTTTGTGTTTGTATTTATTAAATGCGTAATTTTTTTTTTCCAACCACCTTCGTCGTTCCAAGCCCAAGCTCGCACTCTGATTGGCTGTTGCTCTCGGCACTGTTTTATGTAACTTGGCGATAATCATACTTGGCTAAGCGATGGATGCTTCCGTCGAGGAGTTTGATTTCCTTTCGAACTGAGTACAAAGTAACTTTCCTCTTGCAGCATTGGATTGGATGGAACGTGTCTTACTTAAAAGCTGTACTCTTTAAAAGTTTTTAATTAGAAATTTTTACTTTGTACTCGGTTTACTTTGTACTCGGCTCCGAAGGAAATCAAACGCGACGGAAGCATCTATCGCTACGCCAAGTATGATCATCGCCAAGTTACGTGAAAACAGTGCCGAGAGCAACAACCAATCAGAGTGCGAGCTTGGGTTTGGAACGACGAAGGTGGTTGGAAAAAAAATTACGCTTATTAAATTGAGTATTACCGTTAAACATGAAATAAACAATTTTTTAGGTTTGGATATAAAATTGCATTTGTGTATTTTACACATGAAACAAATGTAACACAAAACAACTATTTGCTTTGAAACAACATTTGCTCTACGCCACGTCTAATGAGTATAGAATCCTTTGTTATTCCCACCACTAATTCTAAGCAATAAATTTCATTTGTCATGGAATTTTCGTGATTATATTAGACAAAATGTTCATTTAGAAATATCGGTGACTGAAGATAAAAAATTCCATAATTTAAAGCTCGTCGCAAAGAGACCGATGACAAAATTTCCGCGATTAAATAAAGTTAATAATTCCATTTATAAAATGATAGCGATATTTTTTATAAATAAGTGAATGTAATTAAAATTCTGGGTTAGATTAGACGTTGTTTAAAGAACAACACAATACATAAAGAAATTTGTTCTATATTAATTTACCCAATGAAAAGCGAAATTTATATAATTTATTTAACACTTTATGTTAGTGGAAATTTCAGTTTTATTTAAAATCCGAATAGCTAAAATTGTACCAAATTTTGGGGGGAAATATCTTTTATAATGCGTGTGAATAAAAGCATTTATATAATATTTCAATTATTTGTGTGTCAATTCTAGTAACAATAAAACATTTTAACATTTTGGAACAAAGATATCTCCCACGAAAATGAATTTGAGTTTAGATTGAATTTATATTCTCTGAAGGAAAATCTTTAAGATAATTGGATAATTAGCTTTGTTATTAATAAAAAGCACATATACAATTTCATACTTCACATTACTAATATTTGCTTATAACTTTAGTATATAATTACCTTTCTGTTTGATCTCATAAATCGTAATTGTAGTCTTTATAAAACCAGTTATTCAAAGATGAATCAAAACACCACTTTGATTGTTAAAATTAGAAATTATTGCTGTGTATTTATTAAATTGAGCATCACGGTTACAGATGAATTAAATAACCTTTTAGGTTAGGATATAGAATTACATTTTAACATTTTATACATGAAACAAATGGAATACAAAACAACTATTTAATTTTAAACAACATTTGCAAGATAATTGATTTTAGGAAGCAATTGTATTTCCTTTCTTGTATTCTTTGTATTAACTCATTAACGCCCGAATCATTTTCTTTCTTAAATTTTAAATTTTGGATTTCTCACCATATTTAATATTTAAGTTTAGATTTAATTTACATTCTCTAAAGGAAAATTTTTATAATAATAGGATAATTCGCTTTATTTTTAATTAAAGGCACATATCCAATTTTATATTTCAAACTACTAATTGCTTGCTTATATCTTTAGTAAATAATCAGCTTTCTGTTTGATCTCATAAATTGCAATTGTAGTATTTACAAAACGAGTTATTCAAAGATGATTCAAAATCGTACTTTGATTGTTAAGATAAGAAATTATTTTTGTGTATTTATTAAATTGAACATTAACGTCACTGATGAATTAAATAACCTTTTAAGTTAGGACATAGAATCCCATTTGTATTATTTTATACCAGAAACTAGTCGTTGGGGGCCCACCGTAATACTTACCTATCATGGATATGTATATGAAAATAAAACATGTGAAAACTATTTATACAATGTATTGCAATTCATAAACAAAATTTAAATATTGTTAATATACATAGTAATGCTATATTAAAGAACTGTTGATGTACCAATTTAGACAAATTACATAAAACGACAAACTATTCAAGTAGTACCGAACTGCGTAAAAGAAACATCCTTATAACTCTAAAAATAATAATTCTATTAACTAACAATTTATTGCATCAGATTAAGCGTCTCTTTTCCAATTTAAATATACCTCTGAATTGAAATTTGAATGAAATACAGGGTCATGAAAAATCGAAGAATGTGGAAAACATGATTACAAATATCTCAGCAACTAACAATCCGATCGACTTCATTCTTGATGCAAAATTTGTGTTATTTTATTGCCTTTTACTTCCATTTCTTAAAATAAAAAAATTCGAAAATTTTTATATACCCTTCATCAGAACGAATTTTTCGAGAGTCCGAAAAAAATAGTTCCGGATAATCGATATTTTTGATATTAAATAGGCTTCGTCCCATTCTTACATACTAAGTACATACAAAATTTCAAGTCTCTATCTCAATTTGTTCGGGAAATAGAGCGTTTAACGACAGACAGACAGACAGACGGACGGCAAAAATATTTTTTCTAAAAATATGTTTTTCGGAATCTTCAGTATCTGAAACGTATAAATCCGTCAAAAAAAATTTTCGATATTCAAAACGATTGCAAGACTTACACTATATGATGGGTAAGTAGCAGTAACAATACAAATCAACAATTTAATTTGAATTTGATTTGCTTGAGTAAAATATATCCCACTGTTCCTCAATGAGTTAACTCTTCCAATGCTAGTGGAAATTTTTATTGAATTTAATATCGTAACTTCTAAAATTGTCCCAAAATTTTGAGGAAGACGTCATTGATAATGCGTATGGGGAGAAGCATTTATGTATTATTTCAATTATTTGTGTGAGAATTCTTGTAATAATCAAATACTTCAACATTTTGACTCCAAAGTTAAAAATATAAAATTTCGTTAAAAGTTTCAAGTACAAATATCAATTAAATTAGGTCTGAAAAAATTGCTTCCACCGAACTTTAAGGAGGATAAGTCTTTCAATGTTAGTGGAAATTTCCAATTAATTTTATATCCGAACTCCTAAAATTGTACAAAAAATTTTGCATTTTATCATTTATATTGCTTCTGAAAATAAAGCATTTAAATATTATTTTAACTATTTGTGTGTGAATTCTTGGAACAATAAAATATTTTAACATTTTGCCAACAAAATTGTCTTGCCCAAGAAAATAAAATGGCTTTTAGTTTTAATTTAGATTATCTGAAGGAAAACCTTTAACATATGATAATTCGCTTTGTTATTAATAAAAGGTACATATCGCCCAATACACAAAAAAATGGACATGAGGATGAAAATTTAAATTTCTTTAAATATGATTGAAATTTTGCATATTAACTTAGAAGAGTGTACTATTTAATATTTTATCAAAAAAGAATTAAATTTTTGTCATTAACATACTTATTTTAATTAATAAAGTGACACTATGATTTTGTGAAATAGACTGCGGCAAAAATCTTTACATTTCATGGTCTCGTACAGCTGAACAAACATTCTAAAAATCTCCAAACTTGGATATATATGATCTGACAGCTGTTATTGAGAGTTTGTGTCTGCAGAGAAGCGTTCATTAATCTTCATTACAAAAGGTAAGCATATTTAATTACTCTTAATTATTGTGTCACACCCGCAACAAAAAGTTACATTTATATCTCTACAGAAAAATATTTTTGATTTAAAGTTATGAAACTTTATATTCAAAAATAGTTTATTAAGATACTTTTAATTACAGACACAAAAAAATTAATTAATATTTAAATTATAATTATTGAGCGTTGCGGGCGTGACATGTCCCTGTTGCGGGCGCGACATTTAATTAAAGTCACACCCGCAACGTCTTTTACAATTGAATACAAATGTATATTTGAACAAATTATATGTAAATTTATATAAGTATAATATGCTGGAAAACATGTACTTGGAAGCTTTAACTATATCCTTTTGATTTAATAAAGTGTATTCCAGTTAATAAATAGAAATTTGCATTATCTGAGCATGTGATACTGTATGCAGTTGATTTATTCAGTTTGGATTGATAAAACTGTTGATTTACTGCAAGAAAATAATTTTATTAGTGATATATGATTAAGAAATTAATTTAAAAGGTAAGATTTTTATATAAATTAAAAAAAGAAAACTACGAAACAATATTTCAGCAATTTTCTTTAAATTTGTTAAATTTGTTTTGTTTTTTTATATGTATATTTTTTATTTTGTTATTTGACAGTATTTATCTAATATATATATATATTAGTTTAAAATAAGTAAAGCAATATTAGGGGAAGACTTTTTTTCTCTTTTAATTCAAATTAAATAAACATTAGAAGTAAGAATAATAGAAACTGTTAAAATGTTTATTAAGTTAGAATAAAATGTATATAGTCAGTTTGAAATTAACCAAAATTTAACATATATTTTTGGACTTGAAATGCTATATTTATTCAGTTTACACATTTATTTCTTCTCTTTTGCAGAGAATGAATAGTACAGAAAGATCATGATATCATCGTAAAAATATTAAAAGAAAACCCTTTTAAATATGAAGAATATCTACAACAAGAGAAGGAAAAAGACAAAGCAAGGAGAGAAAAAACCCTTTTAAATATGAAGAATATCTACAACAAGAGAAGAAAAGAGACAAAGCAAGGAGAGAAAAGAAGAAAATATTTAAAAAAATCATGGTAAAGGATGGTAATCGTTTTGCATTTCATCTCATTGTAAAGGAGTTGTCAACGTGGTTGGTGCAGTTGCCAAGAAAATGGTAACGCTAGCAACGCTCTGCTACTATAAATTCAGCTTCAAATTTTGCCATGTGTGTAGAAAAAATCCTAGAAAATATAAAAGAACTTTGCTGAATATGAAATTTCAGAAGATATTGTGAAAATGCTTCAGGCATGCTGGCACCAAGTACAATCGGAGCTCAACATTCAATCGACACGTTGTTTCTATTGACGTAGGAACAATTAATGTAGAAATTGCTTCAGAAAGTGATCACAAGAGAATTTGTTTGTTACTATATTTTGTCAAAAATATAATATCCAATGATAAGAGTGCAGTTGGAAATTTTGTAGAAGTTGTTTTATTCTCGACATTAAAAAAAATGAAAACTTTGACGGATAAATAAGACAAATGGATGGAGACGATATAGAATTAGAATGTTTGAAAAAAATTTAAGAAAATGTGTATATTTGGCCCAGTCAGTCAGATGTATCCTAGGCAAAAAAAAAGCATTTTTGTAAAAAAAAAAAAAAAAAAAAAAAAAAAAAGCTACCATCACCAGAAATTATAAATTCAAGATTGGAAATGAAATTTGTTTGATATTTTCCTCTCTGATATTATAATTGTAATATTGATTAATTCTTTAATTAAAAAAATCTGCCTTGAAAATATTTGTGTATGTCATTATTTCATTGGCCATACAAGTCACACCCGCAACGGAAACTTTGACTATTTTCTACAAAAGCAAGAATTGAGTAAGTAATTTAATTTTTTCATAGAATAATTATTTAAGTATTACTGTCTAATATTTAAAAAAATCAATTCACTCAGTTGTCATAATTCACAGAGTTTTGTGTTTTTGCACTGAAAGATGGAAATGCATGTCCATTTTATTTCACACCCGCAACAGGTGGAAATTATTTTTTTTATAAATAAATGATACATTGGACAATTTTCAGATTTGGATAAATGTATGTGTAAGTGGTCTATATTGAAATTCATACAAATTGAAACCAATGCTCAAAAATATTTTTGCTGGTGACTAATTTAAGCTGTGTAAATGTCACACCCGCAACTTTGGATTGGGCGATATCCAATTTCATACTTCATGGTATTAATATTTGATAATATCTTTAGTATATAATTACCCTTGTTATTGATTTCATAAATCTTAAATATAATATTATTCGATTTGTTATTAATAAAAGGCATTATATAGAATTACATTTGTATATTGCATTCATGAGACAAATGTAATACAAATCAAATATCTGCTTTCGTTCAACATTTGCTCCACGTCACGTCTAATGGGCGCAGAATCCTTTGTTATTCCCATTACTAATTCTAAACACTATAGTCTATTTATTATAGGAATTTCGTGATTATATTACTCAAAACCTCCATTGAAAAATACCGATGACTGAAAATAAAAAATTCCATAATTTAAAGCACGTTTTAAAGGGATGCACGACAAAACTCCTGTGAATAAATGAAGTTGATAGTTCTATTTAAAAATGGCAGCGATCGGAAAACAATTTTAATAAAATAACTTAATGAATTTAAATTTAATTAAAGTTATGCGTTAGATTATATTTTCCTTAACGAATAATACAATACATAAGGAAATTTGTATTATCTTCCCTTATTCAATGAAAAGATTGTTTGATATAATTTAAGTAATCCTTTCAATGTCAGTGGAAATTTCCGTTTAATTTAAAATCCGAACAGTCAGTATTGTACTACAATTTGGGGGGAATTATCATTTATAATGCGCGCGAAGAAAAACATTTGTATGTTATTTACATTATTTGTGTGTGAATTCTTGAAACAATCAAATACTTCAACATTTTGGCCACAAAATTTTTTTGTCCGCTAAATTAATTTTGAGTTTAGAAAGAATTTACATTCTCTAAAGGTAGACCTTTAATATAATAGGATTATTTCATTTGTTATTAATTATTCCCTTTGTTATTAATAAAATGCACATATCCAATTCCAAACTTCATAGTACCAATAGTTGTTTACCTTTTTAATATAATTATAGCTCTCTTTGATCTCATATATCGTAATTGTAGTCTTTATAAAGCGATTTATTGAAAGATTAATCAAAACACCACTTTGATTGTTGAGATTAGAAATTATTATTGTGTATTCATTAAATTGAACATTACATTACTGATAAATTAAATAACCTTTCAGGTTAGGATATAGAATTAAATTTGTTTATTTGATACATGAAACAAATGTAATACAAATCAATGTTTTGCTTTGAAACAACATTTAAACTACATCACATCTAACGAACGCAGAATTCTTTGTTATTCCCACCACAAATTCTAAACACTAAATTTCGTTTGTCATTGATTTTTTGTGATTATACTAGACAAAACGTCTATTTTAAAGTATCGATTTTTGGAGATAAAATTTTTTTTTAACTAAAGCTTGTTGCAAAAGGGCCCATGACAAAGTTTATGCGATTAAATGAGATTGATATACCTATTTAAAAAATGGTAGCGGTCCAAAAAGGAAATTAATAAAGTAATGAATTTAATTAAAGTTCTGGGTTAGATACGATGTTGTTTAAAATATAACACAAAGCATAAAGAGGTTTGTATTATATTCCCTTATTCGATGAAAAAAGAGCTTGATATAATTTATTGAACTATTTCTTCTAGTAGAAAATTACGTTTAAATTTCCGAACTTCTAATATTGTGCCAGAATTCTTGGAAAATATCATTTATAATGCGTGTTTAAAAAGCATTTATATAATATTTAAATTATTTGAGAGTGCATACTTGTAACAATGAAATACGTTAATATTTTGGAAAGTTAATTATCTTTCCCGCGAAAATGAATTTGAGTTCAGATTGAATTTACATTATTTAAAGGAAAACATTTAACATAATAGGATAATTCGCTTTATTAATAATAAAAGGCACATATCCAATTTCATACTTCATATTACTAACATTTACTTATCTCTTTAGTATATAATTACGCTTCTCTTTGATCTCATAAATCGTAATTGTAGTCTTTATAAAACGAGTTTCTTAAAGATGAGTCAAAACACCACTTTGATTGTTAAAATTTAAATTGAACATTACTGTTACTGATGAATTGAATAACCTTTTAGGTCATAATATAGAATTAAATTTGCATATTTTTTTTTTAAACAAATGTAATACAAATCAGCTGTTTGATTTGAAACAACCTTTGCAATTGAAATGAGGAAATATTTTTTATAAGAGCTTGATATAATTTCTTGAACTATTTCTTCTAGTGAAAATTCACGTTTAAATTTCTGAACTTCTAATATTGTGCCAGAATTTTTGGAAAATATCATTTATAATGCGTGTTTGAAATGCATTTATATAATGTTTAAATTATTTTACTATTATCAAAACACCACTTTGGTTGTTAAAATTAGAAATTATTGCTGTGTATTTATTAAATTGAACATTACCATTTATTGATTAATTGAATAACCTTTTAGGTTAAGACATAGAATTAATTTTGCATATTTTTTACTTGAAACAAATGAAAACTGTTTGATCTGAAACAACATTTGCAATTGAATTTGGGAAATAATTGTTTTTTATACTTTATATTATTTCTATGAATACATTACCACTACATTTTTATTTTACTATACATTTGTGGGAAATATATTTCGAATGAAGCTTGTGTTTACTAATAAATAAAAGAGAAAGAGAAAGAATTTTGTCCCCTTGCTTTAGTGATAAAAATTTCTATGCAACCCTCAGAACTCCTCCGTTCGGGGAAATTGCAACAAGACTTTTTGACTGAATGATGTAACAAAGAGCTATTATATGATGGTTTTAAATAGTAACAATTTCTTTTAAGAATTATTTGAAGCAAAGCGGTACTTTATTGACTTCTCTTCATTTGAAAAAACGGAATGTTTAATTTAAGCATCTAAACATATATTAAATAAAATTTATGAATCTATTAACATTAAAACAGTTGCATTGGTATTTTTTTTACAAAATTACATGTTAATCATATCATAATAAAATTATTGAATCATTAAAGCATGCGAAAAACAAATGTAACCTGTTTTGTATATCACTCAATAAAAAAAAATCTAAAACAAATAAATAAATAAAATAAAATACGCTTTGATAACGATATTGTTACGGGGGGGGGGGGTCGAAGATTGATAACGTATGATATCAAAAGAGGGCTCAAAATTACCAAAATTGTTCAAAATTGATAGCGCTCTAGCTGCACTGCCCCTAATGTACTAAAAATCAATTGCGTTGAAGCATGCAGCTGAAAAGATGTTTTCAGTAACTATCAATCGTTCATTGTCGTCTAACTTATATTTTTTAATATTTAAGTAAGTAAGAGATAGAACGTTATAATCTATATAAAATATATTGTAATACATCTCAGGAATCAGTAAGAATTTCGTAATGGTGGAAGAATGGTAACATAAGCAAGTCTCTTGATACTCTTCTTAACTGGTTACGATTTTATAATAGAAATCAAACACGAATATTTATTATCTTAATAAAATTATTGTCTAATAATAAATGTATCCAAACTGTAACAGCACTGACAATTGATGTTGAGGTAATATTTTTTACCAAATGAAAATAATTCAAAAAACGGAATGTTTAATTTAAACAACTAAAGGAATGTTAAATAAAATGTATAAATATATTAATATTAAAATAGTTGCATTGGTATTTTTACAAAATTACGCTTATGTTAATCATATCATAATAAAATTGTTTATATATTTATTATTTATTTCAGTCCGAAACATATAAAATTAGTCATATATATATATATATATATACCGGGTGTCCCAAAAATGACGGATGGATTTTAAAATTCAATAACTTGCGAACGGTGACAGCTATTTAAAAAATTTTCGCAGGAGGGTTATGTATAATGTCAGGAGTTTTTTTTACCGTAATTTTTTATTTTAGTTCGCATCTCAAACATTAGGTGGTGCTGACGGCGATTGAAGGCCAGATGATCAGTGCTGGCGAACCTGGCCTTCGTCGACCTGGCCTTCAATCGCCGTCAGCGCCACCTATTGTTTGAGATGCGAACTAAGATAAAAAAAAATTTCGGTAAAAAAACTTCTGACATTGTACATAACCCTCCTGCAAAAATTTTTTAAATAGCTGTCACCGTTTGCAAGTTATTGAATTTTAAAATCCATCAGTCATTTTTGGGAAACCCGGTCAGCAGAAATGTATCCTTTTTTGAATTTTAACATAATTAAATTAGAAAATACCTTTTTTTAAAATATTTTAATTTCTGAGTTTATTGATAGTTATTATTATATTATTTTTTTAAACATATTATCTTCTTGTCCAAATATATTAAATCTAAACAAAAATATCATAAGTCTTTAAGAAACAGCTTTCATAGCACATTTACTAGTTAGAAACAAATAATAAATAAACATAATTATCACCTAAAAACTGTCATTAAAAGAGTTTAAAACAACTAATTACCTTAGGGAATATAATTAGCTCAAAAAGCTGAAATGGAAATTTTCCAGTTGACAAACCAAATAAAAGCTTGTCAAAATAAATCGTGAAGTACGTGTAAAATACAGACTGCAAGAAATCAATTAAGATAATACTTTTTTTTAAATGATTCTACTGTGTTAATAAGAAAATCATATTTATTTCACGATGCTATTAAAAAAATTTAGAATGCTATTATATAAAAAGTACGAAACGTTTATAATATAACAATGGTGTTATTCTTTTGTACAATTACCTATGTTTTTATTGTTCCTGCATTAGCTTCTAAACATCAGATAATTTAAATTTTTAGAGTATTTCAACAGATAAAAAGAAAAAATAATTTTTCTTGTTTGAAAACTGTAATTCAATGTACTATATGTTATGAACTTTAAAATAATTTTTAAGCATGATTTTAAAAAATCTTTTTCATGAACAAACTTTTGTTTGATACAATAATTGGAAGTAACTAAAGAAGATGTGACAGTTTTATAATAGCTGTCGATAAATTGTCATATAACAAGTCACAAACTTATCAGCTAATGACTTTCAACCGTACAAACTACAGATTAGGAATTTTAAATTTTCTTGTTTAATATTGTTCACCACCGCAAATTTAAACAGGTAATTCTTGCTTTATTAAAGTTTGGAGTTTTTGCGAATAAAAAATCTAGACTAACAGTAAGCTCAATATAGCTGCCGTCGTTTGATACGTCACAGTCGCGACCCCTCTTTTCTAGCTATAGTGTAGTGATGGGCGATTTCGATTTTTTAAATCGATTTAATCGATACTACGGCCAACTCGATTTAATCGATACTTTAAAATTTTTAATCGATTTCTCTGAAAGTAATATAATTTTCATTTTCCTTCAAAAGTCGAAGATAAAATAGACGGATGTGCCAATTCCAAAATTTCAGTGTATTAGTTTCTAAGATAGAAGAATTAAAGAAACCTCAGACCCCCCCCCCCCCGCCCCCTGCAAAATAGCGTTTTTTGTTGAGTGATGTACACCATTTATTAAGTACCAGCTGAATCTGAATTTTGATGAAAATCCATGAAAGCGCGAGATACAGCTATTGCGAAATCATAAAAAATGCAGTATAGCAGCGCCACCTGTTGGGCAATTTACACCAAGAACTAAATAACACTAATCTATGTCAGAGATTTACTGAATTTTGATGAAAATTCGTTCTTGAGATAGCGCTATTGCGTTAATCATGAATAATGCAGTATAGCAGCGCCATCTCTTAAGCGATTTTCATCAAAATGTAATTGGCATAAAATAATATCAAGGACTAATTGAATCTAAATTTTTATGAAGTCCGTGCATTAGTTCTTGAGATAATGCTAAAATGTAAACAGGGGCGTGCGAAAAGAGAACTGCGCCCGGTTCAAAGTTCCAATTTAGCCCCCCCCCCCTATTAACTTTTTCTTGTGATAGGCTAGAAGTGATATTAGTAGTAAAAATTTGGCGCCCCCTAAATTTCCGTCCTCGGAACGACCGCTTCCTTTCGCCCCCCCCCCCCTTTCACATGGCGCTGAGTGGAAATCGTGAAAAATTCAGTATAGCAGCGCCATCTGAGAAGCTATATACACCAAAATGCAAAAAACATCAATTCATGTCAAGGACTAACTGGATCTAAAATGTGATGAAAATCCGTTCATTCGTTATTCAGATATAGCTGTTGCGCAAATTGCAAAAAATGCAGCATATGCACCCACCTGTTAGGCTATATGCACCCAAAATTAATTAGATTCAGTTTATATCACGGTGAAACTAAATCTAAAGTTTTGTGGAATTCCGTGCATTTGTTCTTGAGATAGAACGGTCAGAAATTTTTGTGGTATACAGATTCACAGAGTGACAGACACACCCACAGACAGATATTTCTTAAAAACCATGAAATCGTGTTAAAGACCTTCTAAAATACATAAATCCATCAAAAACGGGAAGTCAAAATTTTTCACGAATCTAATACTCTCTTCTTGTAAAGTTACAAAAGAAAATAAAAATGTAAAATCGATTCTGCCCGTAAGATCGATCTTTAGATTCGATTTCGATCTTTAGATTCGATGTCGATCTTTAGATTCGATTTCGATCTTTAGATTCGATGTCGATCTTAGATTCGATGTCGATCTTTAGATTCGATGTCGATCTTTAGATTCGATTTCGATTTTTTTTTTCTTTTTTTCTAGGCTAAATTAGTGTTGAATGCAGGTATTTTTCTGCGACTCCGGGGGAAAGCATCATGTTTTACAGCTCTGTAAGAGAGGGGGAATCGCAATTTGTGAATTAAAAAGCATAAATCTCATAACTTCTGGGGGGGAGTAATCCCCTGCGGGCCACTCCATTAATTCGACACTAGGTTAAATCGTTATATTTTTGTTTATAAGTCCAGTTATTTGAAGTATTAGTTTATTATGTTTTATTTTTCACGCTCGTATCTTCTAATCCCCCCTTCCACGTCAGTTTTAACTTACAGGGCCGTTCGAAATATGCATACAGTTTAAAAAATGTCCAATTCTCCGTCTATTTTATTTTAGATCCACATTTTAAATCCTTGACAAAAGATAAATAAAGGGTCGCCCTTCCGAACGTTTGGGGTTTATCTGCTACCCGCCGGGGGGCATATTTTTGTGTTTCATCAAAAGAAACAAAAAAAATTTTGAGGGGTGGGGGACTTGCACCCTCTTCCAATATACACCTTAAAATTTCGCTCATTTAATTTTCTACCATTTTTAACTTAAAAGTTTAAGCTACATGGCACCCCTAGAGCAGTGGACCCTTCCCCCCCCTGTCGATCACTCACCTAATTTTGCTTATTTCTTCACTCCATTTCAATCTTCAAAAGGCTATAACTTTGCTTCTATAGGAGTTACAGTGATGAGAAAAATTCTAGTATAGCTAAACATTTCTCGCCTTTTTTTTTTTTTTTTTTTTTTTTTTTTTTTTTTTTTTTTTTTTGGCTTTTTCAGTTTCCCGGTTTTTTCTATAGAACTTTTTTTTTGGGGGGGGGGGCAAAGGGGGTTTTCCTTCATACAATATATCTATTGAAAGTTTAGGCTTCATACTTTACAAATCTAGCAAAAGAAATTTTCTCCCATCATTTCAGGTCACGTTACGGACCCACAATGTGTTAAAATTTCAATTTTTCAAACTTCTTCAAAAAAAAAAAACAAAAAAAACATTGATACATATTAGCGAAACTGGGGTTCGAACCCGCAATCGTTTAATTGCACACGTAATTCACCTTGCCCCCCTGGGTGGGGGCATATTTTTTGTTTCTTCCACACCATCTCATGTAACATATCGTTATTGTAAGCTTTTATTTCCTCGTTTTTTTCTGTTACTACCCGTCTCTCCACCTAGTTACATGCTCTTGGCAGTCTTTATAGTTTCAAAGAGGGCATGTTCCCCGCGGGCCACCCCATGAATTCAACACTAAGTTAAACACTATATTTTTGTTTAGAAGCTCAGTTATTTGGGTTATTAGTTAATTATGTTTTTTTTTCAAGTTCGTCCATTCTAATCCCTCGCCCCCCCCCCTCTTTCCTCGCCAATCTTTACTAAATGGGCCGTTCAAAGTATGCATGCAATTTTTAAAATATCCAATTCTTGTTCTATTTTATTATAAATCCTCATTTTGAAACTTCGACAAAAGATACATTTGGGCTATGGTTACCTTTCCGACAAGAGTGGGGGTTACCTGCCCCCTTGAGAATCGGGTATATTTTATGTTCTTCCAAACTATCTCGTGTAACATTTGGTTGGCATTAGAAAGAAAAAAGTTTTTTTTTGTCTATACTCCTTGTTCCCCATCCTAGTTACACGCTCTTGGCACACTTTATACTCGGTTTAATGCCAAGTTACTCAGTGTTGTTATTAGTTGAGTTATGTCTCTCAAATTTGTCAAAGTTTTTGTGTAAGTGAAAACCATAAGTGACAATCATTTTAAAATTTAAAATTCTTAATATCCGACTCTAAAATCTGCAATAGCTTAATTCTATGCCTCCCTAAACGGGGATGGGGGGCGGGAGGCGGTTATTACGGTCCTGCTGATTGTCTAAGTTTTAGAATTAGTAATTTGGATCTTCTCTGTATGAGCCTAAATATCGAAATATCGATTCTAGTATCGATTCTAGAACTGAAAAATCGATTCTTATTTTGATCGATGTTGTTTTATACGATATCGATTTTAATCGATTCTCAAAATTTTCAGAATCGCCCATCACTACTATAGTGTTGTTTTTAATTTGTATAATTTTCTGTTTAAATTTTTCTGGTATCAATTATTACATTCTCTCCCTTTTTTAGAGTCTCGGCCGTACGGGTCGCACGTATAGGCATCAGACAGAAAGAGACCGGCCACAGCGGAGATTGACTAATATTAATTTGGCCAATATTATAGTATTAATGTTAAGCTTATTAATAGTCTGGTATACCAGTTCTCTAACTTCGAAAATAGTGATAGTAATGTAATTAATATAAGAATGATCAATTATTTCAACAATTGCGTCAACGCAAGTAAGCATCAGTGACTAATGGGTTAACCCTTTAACGTTCATTGGTTTCTCTACATAAACACACAATTTCAGTTCTGATATGCAACAACGACACCGGAATTTTTTATTTAAGGAAATTCCTTTTATTATGTATGTGAAAAATCACTTTTTCTTATTCACAAATATATTTGCTTGCAATTACCGTGTTTATTCATCTATTTCAACATCTTAGCAAGGAAAATGCTTTGTCCGTCAAAGGGTTAAATGTGATTATTGAGTGCTTGGAGAAAAAAAATAACGGAAATCAAAAGTTCTTTCTCTCTATAATATAAACACAAATGCAAATACTAGTTCAAAATGGTGTTAAGGTAAATGCTAAGTACCAAAATACATTATAGTTTACTAATTAAAACATTTTGTTAATATCTATGAAATCGACTTTTATACTCATTGTAACATGTTCTGTTTTTTTTTAATTTTACATTAAATTTTATTCCATAAATTAAAAACCATCTTGTTTATAAGAATAACTTTTATTATACAATACATGACCTTATTAAGAACATGGACATGAAAACAACATTTATTAATTAACATTCTAATTGAGATCACTATAGAGTTTTTTTTTAAGTATACTTTAGAAAGTAATTACTATGTCCCTTTTTTAAGCTTGCTAACAAGAGTAAATTTTTCACTATCTCATTTCGAAAGTATGCCTCAGGCTATTAACCAACCGTTTCTTCATCTAATAATTAAAATTCTGCTGAACATGTGTTTACATTACTGCAGTAAAATTAGTTTTTGTACATTCTTTATTAGCATGCTTCTTGCAATACGAATGCACTAATAAACTATGTTATTTAAACATGCTTTTTATAATTACAGGGTGGTTCAAATTAAAGTATCCGTGTTTGCAAAGCCCTAACAAGAAAAACAGTGGATGAAATTTCTTCATATTTGGAAGATATAGATATCAGACCATGGGAAATTAAATAGTGCAAAAAATAGTTCAAACAAAAGCCACCAGGGGATAATAAGGCGCTGCAATCGGTGTAAGATAAAAAAATGTAACAAGAGCAAGGATACTAACATATTGATGTCGAATTGCCGATTCCCACCAATAGTATTATTCGTTTAGATTTTATTAGTGAATGCTGCGACTAATTTTATTAGTGCTCTTATTGGGCAAAGAATACTAAGAACTTAGCGGTAGAAATTGGATCATTTTCCCCTCGAATTTAACACCCTTTAATATTATGCAGTCAATAAAATCAAAACCTTCAAATCAGACTGATTTCCTATGTTTTCTCTATAAACTATATCTTGGGGTTACACCAAAGCCGAAAATCACACGTCGTCAAGTCAGGTGAATGTGGAGGCCATCTTGTAGGAAATGCAAGGCTGATAATGCGATGTTCCTTAAAATATCATCGCAGTAATTTTTTTACTTCACATCCAATGTGAGGTGGCGCACCATTTTGTTAATATGCTGTTGTAGCGAGGCACCCTGGAGTTCTAGAGTGACAACAGTTTGCAACATGCCCGATAATATGCTGCAGTTAAGGAACAGGTTTTTGGTACCTGAGGAATGTTTTCCTCAATGAAAAATAGTCCAGTCAAAGAGGTCACAGTGATCCAGACTATAACATGCGGAGAATGCAAGGGCTGGATAGGGTGAGGATTCTCAGTAGACTAGTTACGACAGTTTTGTGTATTCACTGTTCCACACATGTTAAAGGGAACCTCATCGGTCGATAGGATGTTCCATGGCCAATTCTTATCCATCTCCATTCTTTCCAAGAACGTCAAAGCGATCGTTTCACAAACACCGTTATCGCCTGGTTTTAGTTCTTGAAAGTGACGAATTATACAAGGTGTTTCAAAATAACTTGGACAAAATGATATGACAAATCAAGCATACAACAAGGATAAAAAATCACATAGGAACATAGGGCCGCAAACCACTTGTTGAGCCACAAATACAGGGTGTTTCAATTTGGGTTGACGGTAATAAATTTCAGAAAACTGAAATATATTATGATAATACATTTAACAGACATTCTCACCTTTGTTTTAAGTGTGATAACACCAAACAAAAGTGGTAGATGTTTGCATTATGCGCACCAGCAATATGCACTTGACACCTCACATTTTGGACTGTCATAATCAGTTTATGCAGTATCATCGATTGCTTGAGCAATGCGTTTTTCGAGATATTTTCGTAATGTTATCACATTTCACACAAAATAAGGTGCATATCGTTGCATTTTCGTTACAATATTTTTATTTTCTTTGAAATTATTACTTTCGAACCAGGTGTAGCTGGAATGAAACACCCTGTATTTGTGGCTCAAGAAATAGTTTGCGACCCTATGTTCCTATGTGATTTTTTATCCTTGTTGTATGCTTGATTTGCCATATCATTTTGTCCACGTTATTTTGAAACACCCTGTGATAGGTCTTGAAAGCTATACGCACGCACCTCATACGGTCCATATCAATTGGCCTGGATACAGCTGGGTCAATCCATTTCAAGTGGTCCAGAAAATATTTTTTTGGTCGCTCGACCATTTTTAAAAAATCTGAAATTTTTTGTACAACAACCCTAACATGACGGAAGTTCAAAATGACCGTTCTTTTAATTTTACTATATTTTGTTTGTGCATGGCGGCCATCTTTGTTTCATGGTGTGCAGCGATTTTCTCAGATACTAGGATACACAAAATTGTAAATATCTCGTCTTCTATTTTCCCAATTGAAATGGGGTTTACACCTTTTTGTTCAGAATAAAATAGGCTAAATACACAGTGATAAAAAAATTTTGAAAAATAAATTTTTACACTTGAAATTTTAGCACAAAATGTACGATTTTTTCCAAAATCTATCCGTTTGCAAGAGGAAAATTTTCATGCAAGGGAAACTGTCAACCTTACACAATTTTTTTCTACAAATAGGTCAAAAGTATGTGTACTCATACACCAAATCCCAGATCTAGGAGTTAATTTCTCTTTGCGAAAAAAATTCCGAAATTCGTCAAAAATTTCAAAAATTGGACTTTTTAGGCTTTGATATCTCTCGTGGGGCACGAGATAAAAATCTGAAATTTTGGCCTATGATAGTATCGTGCAGTAGCGTTATGTACAAAAAATTTCAAGAAGGAGATTTGACTACAAACTTAGATATGACATGGAAAATATGTGAAAACAATACTGTCAAACTATTGTAAACCTACTATGTAATTGTTCAACAAAACTGTCAACCTTGCACAATTTTTTCTACAAATAAGTCAGACGTGTGTGTACTCATACACCAAGTCCCATATCTGGGAAATGATTTCTCTTTCCGAAAAAAATTCCGAAATTCGTCGAAAATTTCAAAAATCGCACTTTTTAGGCTTTGATATCTCTGGTGGAGCACGAGATAAAAATCTGAAGTTCTGGCCTTTGATAGTATTGTGTAGTAGTGTTATGTACAAAAAATTTCAAGAAAGAGATTTGACTACAAGCTGAGATACGGTGATTAAAAAAATGTTAAGAAATGCTATTACGAGTACATTAGGAGAAATGAGATTAGTCTCTTTTATTACAATATTTATACAGAAAATATCGTTTGTTGAAAACAGTTAAATAATAAACATTTAATTTATAAAATACTATATATGCTTAACAAAGAGCTTAACAATATTTAGGAGAGATGTTATGAGTTCGACCAGTTACTGTTGTCAGTCCATCAGGCTGTTCTTTCTCAAAATTTTATTTGAAGCCACCCAAGTCTTGTCATCCCTTGTTAACTTGAATGAAATTCTCTAGGTTTAATAATTGAAGCCATGTTAACTCGATCAGTTGTAATCCATTGTCTGTAATTTACTTTTCCTGAAATGTGTTCCGAGTAAAATTGTTGCTATAGCATTATAGTAGATTTGTTCATCTGGACAAATAGTGTGTTAGCTTAGCATACATTCTGAATTTTTAAATCACACAGAAGCATTTGAAAAAGATATTTGTAACTAACATCTAACTTTATACCATAAATAATTAATTTAAAATTTTGGAGGTATGAACAATAACATAGTAGGTTACAATAGTTTGGCAGTATTGTTCTCACATATTGTCCATGTCATATCACAGCTTGTAGTCAAATCTCCTTCTTGAAATTTTTTGTACATAATACTACTACACAATACTATCAAAGGCCAGAATTTCAGATTTTTATCTCGTGCTCCACCAGAGATATCAAAGCCTAAAAAGTGCGATTTTTGAAATTTTCGACGAATTTCGGAATTTTTTTCGCAAAGAGAAATTATTTCCCACATCTGCGACTTGGTGTATGAGTACACGCACTTTTGACCTATTTGTAGAAAAAATTGTGCAAGGTTGACAGTGTTGTTTAACAATTACATAGTAGGTTTACAATAGTTTGGCAGTATTGTTTTAACATATTTTCCATGTCATATCTGAGCTTATAGTCAAATCTCCTTCTTGAAATTTTTTGTACATAACGCTACTACACGATACTATCATAGGCCAAAATTTCAGATTTTTATCTCGTGCCCCACCAGAGATATCAAAGCCTAAAAAATGCGATTTTTTAAATTTTTGACGAATTTCAGAATTTTTTTCGCAAAGAGAAATTAACTCCCAGATCTGGGACTTGGTGTATGAATACACGCACTTTTGACTTGTTTGTAGAAAAAAATGTGTAAGGTTGACAGTTTCCCTTGCATGAAAAGTTTCCTCTTGCAAACGGATAGATTTTGGAAAAAATCGTAAATTTTGTGCTAAAATTTCACCGGTAAAAATTTATTTTTCAAAATTTTTCTTCCACTGTACATTTAGCCTATTTCATTCTAAACAAAGTGTTTCAAACCCCATTTCAATTGGAAAAATAGAAGACGAGATATTTACAATTTTGTGTATCCTAGTATCTGAGAAAATCGCTGCACACGATGAAACAAAGATGGCCGCCATGCCCAAACAAAAAATAGTAGAATTAAAATAACGGTCATTTTGAACTTCCATCATGTTAGGGTTGTTGTACAAAAAAATTCAGATTTTTTAAAAATAGTCGAGTGACCAGTGCTGGACCACTTGAAATGGATTGACCCAGCTCGAACACTGGATGCACCAGCTTCTTTTGTACTGGTTTGCTCCACAAAAGCGATGCGATGTCATCCATCATCGGCGGTATTTTTGTTTTCTTCCTCGACCTGCTTGAACTGCAAAGCTACTAGTTTCCTCAAACCATTTGACCATACGCAGCAAAGCACATGGTGACACTGCACATGTACGCAAAGATTTCTGCTGTCGGTACAAACAAAACTCTTTGGCAGTATTATTGCCATTTTGGAAAAAAGGCTTTAACAGTAAAGCAGACTCAGAAAAAGATAAAACCATCGTGACGGTCTCAGAATGTTTCAAACCTATTCCCATTTCTTTTTATCTGTTACAACGGTCCTATATCCCGCTTCTTATGCAAATATTAATCTCAGATACTTTGCGCGCAAATAAATAAGCAAAGAATACAAGAAGTAGGTAATTAATATTAAAAAAAATATCTTTACATACAAATTATTTTACCGAGGTGTGAATTGGAATACAGTTTTTCTAAGAGTGTAGCATATTCATGGAATTTAGCTTAAGTTACTTAAAGTTACTCATCTATATTTCTATGCTGTTCAAATGATGCTTTGCGAATTACCCGCATCCAGGCTTCAAATAACCCTTATTACCTAAAAAAATTTTGTTAGATAAAATAATCACATTGTTGGGAAATATGAATGTTTCTCATTTTATAAAACATTTTTGCTAGATAAAATAATCACAATGTTGGGAAACATTTGTTTTTCTCATTTTACAAAACATTTTTTCTAGATAAAATAATCACATTGTTGGGAAATCTGAATGTTTCTCATTTTATAAAATATTTTTGTTAGATAAAATAAACACACTGTTGGGAAATATGAATGTTTGCCATTTTATAAAATAATTTTGCTAGATAAAATAATCACATTGTTGAGAAATATGAATGTTTCTTATTTTATAATACATTTTTGTTAGATAAAATATTCACATTGTTGGGAAATATGAATGTTTCTCATTGAGTAATACATTTTTGTTAGATAAAATAAACAAATTGCTGGGAAATATGAATGTTTCTCATTTTATAAGACATTTTTGTTAGATAAAGTAATCACATTTTTGGGAAATATGAATGTTTCTCATTTTATAAAACATTTTTGCTAGATAAAATAATCACATTGTTGGGAAATCTGAATGTTTCTCATTTTATAAAATATTTTTGCTAGATAAAATAAACACATTGTTGGGAAATATGAATGTTTGTCATTTTATAAAATATTTTTGTTAGATAAAATAATCACATTGTTGGAAAATACGAATGTTTCTCGTTTTATAATACATTTTTGTTAATAAAATATTCACATTATTGGGAAATATGATTGTTTCTCATTTTATAATACATTTTTGTTAGATAAAATAATCACATTGTTGGGATATATGAATTTTTCTCATTTTATAATAAATTTTTGTTAGATAAAATAATCTTTTTGTTGGGAAATATGAATGTTTCTTATTTTACAATGCATTTTTGTTAGATAAAATAGTCACATTGTTGGGAAATATGAATGTATCTCATTTTACAATACATTTTTGTTAGATAAAATAGTCACATTTTTGGGAAATCTGAATGTTTCTCATTTTATAATACATTTTTGTTAGATAAAATAATCACATTGTTGGGAAATATGAATGTTTCTCATTTTACAATTCATTTTTGTTAAATAAAATAGTCACATTGTTGGGAAATATGAATGTTTCTCATTTTACAATACATTTTTGTTAGATAAAATAGTCACATTGTTGGGAAATATGAATGTTTCTCATTTTATAATACATTTTTGTTAGATAAAATATTCACATTGTTGGGAAACATGAATGTTTCTCATATTTTAGATTAACCATGACTTACAAGCGGAATAGGTTAATTTCGATTCATTTTTAGGCGCTGTTTTGATTAATTAGTGCATAAATCTTACACTATATAAAAATAAGCTCATACTTTGAACATATATTTTCCATCTAAAGAATATACACCTCCAATTTATGTCCATTTTAAAAAAAGGAAGCTCTTCAAATTTATCGTTTAACCGCTTCCCTGATTTGTCCGTATGTCATACGGGCGATGTGTTTTTACCAATCATAATTTGTCTTAACATATTCTGGCATCCTTAAGCTAATCATAATTTTTTATTTTCAGCATTAAATTTAAATTCTAAATTTTGGATTATTTAATACGAGCATTTTTCTGTTTCAATAAGGCAAAACAATTAGGTTTTGAAAAATCGGTGATAAAAGATTAAAAATTCTGTAAAAGATAAAAAAAGGCATTATTTTAAAGGGTTTTTTTTTCAAAAATATTAATCAGAGGTCGCTAAAAATTCGTGGATGGAAAGTTGTGGACATTATAAAAACTAGTCGTTGGAGGCCACCGTAATACTTACTCATCATTTATATGCATATGAAAATAAAACATGTGAAAACTATTTATATAGTGTATTTCAATTCCAAAACTAAATTTAAATATTGTTAATACACATAGTAATACTCTATTAATGAATTGCTGATGCACCAATTTCAACAAATTATATAAAACGCCAAACTACTCAAGAAGTACCAAACTGCGTAAACGAAACATCCTTATAACTCCAAAAATAATAATCATATTAACTAACAGTTTACTGCGTCGGATTAAGCCTCTCATTTTCAATTAAAATATACCTCTGAATTGAAATTTGAACGAAATACAGGATTATGAAAAATCGAAGAATGTGGAGAGCAGGATTACAAATTTCTCGACAACTAATAATCCGACCGACTTTGTTTTTTATGAAAAAATTGTGTTTTTTTATTGCCTTTTCCATGCATTCCTTAAAATAAAAAAAATCGAAAATTTTTATATACCTTTCATCAGAACGAATTTTTCGAGAATCTGGAAAAAATAGTTCCGGATAATCGAGGTTGCCCATATTCAATACGCTTCTTCCCATTCTTACATACTAAGTATATACAAAATTTCAAGTCTCTATCTCAATTTGTTCGTGAGATAGAGCGTTTAAAGACAGACAGACTGACAGACAGACGGACGGACGGCAAATTTATTTTTCTAAAAATACGTTTTTCGAAATCTCCAGTGTCGAAAACGTGTAAATCCGTCAAAAAAAAATTTCCGATTTCCAAAACGATTGCAAGATTTACCCTGTACTACGTATGATGGGTAAGTAAAAATGGATGCGGCAGGTTTGGTATTTACCGAATTCTGTCAAAAAGCGACAATGTAAAAATCCAATCCTATTCTGAATTAACAAAGATAAAAAACTAAATCACAAGACAGAAATATTTAGAAATAAGTTTCAGCCCATACTCTGCCTGTAAGGACAATGTATGAAGATGTAAATGTTCCAGCAACAGTCTATCGACGGCTGTAGACAAATACATTTCTTGATGACTATACGAAGATGCGTCTTTCGCAAATGTTTAGAAAACGATATAACGACCCTTTTCAACTGCTTGAACCTATTATATTTATCCACTTTCAGTTTTTCGAAATAATCTGTGCGTTTATGTAATGTATAACATCAACTAAATTTCAATGAATTTATTTCACAAAAACATCATCAAAATGTACTTTTAATAAATTACTACGATAGACTAAAATGCACCTGAGTTCTTTTGTGTTTCCCTTATAACAACTATAAGTGTCACATACAACCCTTTTTGACCTCTGTGAAACATTCTGTAGCATAGTTTAAGATTGTTTTCACACAAAAGGTAGGTATTCAAAATTTGATGGGCTTAAAAGGCATACAAGTAACTGAGTGAAACAGTATCCACACTGGGTCTCGAACCTGAGTCATCGATATCGCGCACCGACATTCTACCAGCTGAACACTTGGAACAATACCCAGCTCGCAATGTCTCACTCTCATATGTTTGCAAGGCTAAAACCGCAGCAGAAGATGGAATAATGTTCTGTGAGACACTGACTATTGGGTAAACGCGAGATAACAGACAACCAAGCATCAATAAAATCGACAATTGATAGAACGTCGGTGAGCTATAACGATGATGCGAGTTTGAATCTTGGCTTGGACACTTTTTCATACAGCTGGCTGTATGCCCTTTAACCCTTTCAGAGACAATGAACTTCTATTCTGAAATCAATGACTGCCATCAGAGTTTAGAAACAAATTTACTTCAAAATAGGTGAAATCTTTTCTTCATGTACGTAAAATAGTTAAATTTTCCATTCTAAATTCCTGATGTCAATTTGGCATTTTGCCATTAAAATTAAGTGAGATATATTTTATCCTACCGTACTTCAAAGGGTTGACCAGTTAAAAATTTGAAATATTTTTAATGCAAAACATGAGAAATTTTCTAAAAAAAAAACAAACAAAAAAAAAAACGTTTCAATGTATAAATTTGTAGAACAACCGATATTGCTTTTTTAAAAGATCGTCATCCCCAGAGGATTACTAGAAAACTCTTAAACTACAACAAGTAATATATCTTGATAATCACATTTACTTCCATTTGGAAAGTTACTATAAGTAGGAACAAACATGTACAGTCTGTCCCATAAGTAATGGAACATACTTAAAGGAGAGGTAGAGGACATCACAAGGATTCAGAATTGCATAGCAACCCATGGTCGAAAATGCTTTACTGGAGTGGTAATGACGACACAAATTCAAGAAAGATAGGACAAGAGTAAAAGGATAAAACATCTTTATTTTCCTTAGTACAGTGAAAAGAACATTAAAAGACAACGAGCATTATGAAAGTAGGTGTTCGAAATTACGACCCTTGGCCGTGTTGCATGGAAGTGCATGTCCGGAGGAAGGAAGATCTAATGTTTCGAAAATACCAGGAATGTCCCGAAGTTCATTCAACAGCTGCCACGACACATGCAACAAAATCCTCACCACTTTCCAGCATTATCACGGCATTTTTGCAGAACTAAGAATAATAAAAATGTTTTCTGTCCCGGTTCGTGTATTTCTTTCTTGTGTTTTGTGTCGTCATTACCGCTCCAGGAAAACGTTTCCGACCATGGGTTGCTATGCAATTCTGAATCCTTGTGATGTCCCCTGCCTCTTCTTTAAGTTTGTCCCATTACTTTTGGGACATCCTGTATAGGAATAGGTAGTGAAAAATGAAATGACCACCAGGACAATTTCTGCATTCACGTAACCAACTCTACGTTGCAATGGTTTGGACAAACCAAGTAACTTATAGTATCGCTTGGCCTACAGCTGACCTGAACCCAATAAAAAATATCTAGTAAAGATTAGCTATACACATATATGCCAGTGGGCGTCAATTTGCAACAGTTAAAGATCTAAATCTGCAAAATTAGCGAGATTGTTTTCTTTAAAGCCAAGATTTCTTAAAAATCTTACCTTTAGTCTGTCTGATTGCGTTTTGGAAGTTATTGGAAAAAAATGCTTAAAACTTTTAATGTTAAAGGTAAAAAATGAGCTGTCTAAAAAATATTGGGATAGCAAAAAATTAAAATTCATACTTCTCAATGTTTTCGATTATATAACATTGTTTATATATAGTACTTTTATTGCCTATTATGACTGTTTTATTGTTTCTTATAATTATAACTTGATCGAAAAATATTATTTTTATTTTTAATTGTAAATTAACAAAGTCCCGTTGTCGAGAAATTTTTGGGACAGAAAAGCTTAAGTTTCATATTTTCCGCAAAGACTTCGATTATATAATATTGTTTTTGTATAGTATTAATAGTGTCTATTATTGTTGTGTTGTTGATTCTTATAATTATAAATTGTTGTGAAATTATTACTTTCATTTTCAATTGTAAATTTTAAAAAAATCCCTTTGTCTCTAAAATTCTGGGACAGCAAAATTTACGCTTCATAATTCTCACAAAATCTGTAATTATATAATATTGCTTTTGTATAGTACTGTTATTATCTATTATTATTGACTTAATGTTCTTTATAATTATACATTTTTCTGAATGGCACACTATTATTTTCAATTGTAAATTTAAAAAATCCTGATATTTATAAAATTTTGGAACAACGAAATTTAAGTTTCTTATTTCTCGCGAAGTCTTTGATTATATAACATTGTTTTTTATAGTATTTTTATAGTATTCTTATTGTCTTGAAGTTTCTTAAAACTATAAATTGTTAGGAAAGAGTTACTGTTATTTTCAGCTGTAAATTAAAAAAACCCGTTGTCTGTAAACATTTGGGACAGGAAAGATTAAGTTACATGTTTCTCACAAAGTCTTCGATTATGTAATATTGTTTTTATATAGCACATTTATTGTCTATTATTGTTTTCTCGTTTATTCTTACAATAATAAATTGCTCTGAAGATATTACTTTTTTTTAATTGTAAAGTAAGAGTTTAATTGAAAGAGTAAAACTTAAATTTCATATTTTTCACAAAGTCTTCGATTACATAATATTGTTTTTGTATAGCATTTTTATTGTAAATTAATATTTTGTTATTGTTCCTTATTATTATAAAATGCTCTGAAATTATTACTTTTATTTTTAATTGTAAATTTAAATAATCACATGGTCTATAAAATTTTGGAAGAATAAAAATTAAAATTCATATTTCTCACAAAGTCTACGATTGTATAATGTTGTTTTTGTCTAGCATTTTATTGTCCATTATTATTCTCTTGTTCTTTCTTACAATTATAAATTTTTCTAAAATTATTACTTTTATTTTCAAAGGTATATTAAAAAAAATCCCGTTGTCTATAAAATTTTGGTCCCGCAAAATTCAAGTTTCATAATACTCACAAAGTCTATGATTATATAATATTATTTCATGTAGTATTAATATTGTCTATTATTATTGTTTTGTCGCTTCTTATAATCATAAATTGTTTTGAAATTATTACTTTTATTTTCAATTGTAAACTTAAAAAAATTCAAATGCACTCTAATCCTATTACGAATAAAATAATGCAAATGAAGTTTATTAATTAAAAATCAAATTGACAACAGTATATGCTTTTTTTAAAAAGAAGTAAATACTTTTCAGAATAATATTCTTATTTCTCAATTTAGCTACTAATATGGTGCACTTTTCTCCTTTTAATTTAGGAAAAAGTTATGCCTCAGGAGATAATACGTTATTTTCTTCATCTTTTAATTAAAATTCTTCTTAAAACGTGTTTACATTTACTGCAACAAAATTAACTTCCGTACATTCATTAAATTCTTGTTTCGGCAATGATTTAACATACATTTTTATTTTATACAGAATTCGCATTTTCTAGAAAAAGAAAAAAAAATCCCTGACATATAATTTGTTTTAGTTAAATGTAATGGTTAAGAACGTCTAACTTTTCTTATACGAATGCATATTAAGAAATGTGTTAATATTTCTTTTAAAAGATATATAATACGTGCGTTAAGTGATATTCTATATATTTAATACAGCAGACTGTTTTTTGCGTTACTTAACATGAAATTTTACTGACACGATTTTCATAATTATTTTTTTAATGGAAGCACTTTATTTCTAGATATTCCCGCACTCGCTATTTTTAAAAATAATCTCACTTTTATTAAGAGTGTTCAAATGCAAATGTACGAAACTTTATAAAAACAAAACCGGTTGAAATTTAAATATGCTGCTTTGGAATCCCATAATCAGACATCGAGGGATGCAATTGGAATATCCAACGTGGTTCAGCTTCTGGATATTTCTACTAAAAGTCCTACAATATATTTTAGCAGTCAGGTTATTTTTTACCCATCTAAATCAGGATTAAATAGAATTTTTGAAATTATATTTTGTTTTTACCTATCGTTAAATCAACGGGAATAAGTTTCAAAATAGTTTAAGCTTATTCTGTTTTACATAATAATTCAGTTTTAAAACGTCCAATTAAAAAAAAAGAACCTGTTACAAACGTAAAAAAGGTTTACATAATTAATGAAAAGTCTTTTCTTTTCTCTCAATTTCAAATCACTTTCCAACATACTACGAGAAATGTTATTCGATTTATACATGAAATTTATTTTTTTTTTCGAAATTTTGCTAAAGAATTGGGGGGTTAGTTTATACCCGACTTTATACGGTAATTCCATATTATTAAAGGCGTATAGGAATAAAGTTAGTTTTTTCAGATATGTGAAAAAATACAATTAAGCTTTAGTATGGATAAAATTTGTTTTAAGAGTAAATCTCGCCAGTATAATATTGATTAATTATTCTGTCTATTTTTGTAATTAATTTTATAAATTTATACGACAATTCTTTTAAACATTTTCATTTTTCGAAAAATACTAAAAGGTTATTTTTAAAGTAACTTATTAAGTCAAATTTATAATACGTTCAACAAACTGAAAAGATATCTGTGATAAATAGATATTTTATTATTCTATGCAACTAGAATTAACCTACTTATATAAGTAAGCTGCAAAATTTCTCACTAATTGCTGCATGAATTATACAATGTTGAAATGGCAGTAAGTAAAATACATTAAATCATGTTTTAATAGTTAGTCACACTGAAGAAGATATAATTACTAGACTGACCTAATGAAGCTTTCAGGAAGCACTTAAGGAAGAAATCACAGAAAATTTGTCAAATGAAGAAGAGCATTGAACTTCCAAGGATTTAGAAAATTTATTCCTTTTTAAGTTATTGGATATACATATTGATAAACTACAATAAGGCATTTTGAACTTTCACATGAAACATTAATTTTTTATCCTTTTCCCATTTCATTAGAGTTAAAATTAGAAAATAACTCTTTTTACTTTCTTCTATCTTCACTAGAAGAATGTATTGGATTTGTGAAAATTTTCTTATTCCGGCTTTTGATGGATTTACGTGGTTTAGGGGTCAGAGATTCCAAAAAACATGTTTGTACAAAATGCCTGTCTGTGAGTCTGTCTGTATGTATGTGACTTAAATTTCGTGGGTGCTCTGTCTCAAGAATTAATGAACATAGTATCTTTTCTTACCTATCACTAACTTTAGATTTAGTTAGATCTTGATATAAACTGGATTTGGTTAGTTTTGGTGTATATCGCTTAACATATGACGCTGCTATTTTCACTTTTTCGCGATTTCCACAGTAGCCATATGTCAAGTACTAATAAATATATTTTTATACCACTTCAGATTACGTTAGTCCTTGACATAATATGGTTCTGATTACGTTTTGGAGTAAACCACAACAAGTGGCACTTATGTGCGGCATTATTCGTAATCATTGCAAAACCTGTATCTCAGGAAATAAAACTTGAATTTCATCAAACTTCAGATTCGGTTAGTTCCTGATATAAATTAGTATTCTTTAGTTTTTGGAGTAAATGTCTCAACAGGAGGCACTGCTATGCAACATTTTTCATGATTATCGTAATAATTATATCTCAGGATCTAATGCACGAATTTTCATCAAATACAAGATTCAGTTTTCAATGATATAAGTGAATATTCTCTAGTTTTTGGAGTGAATGTCTCAAAAGGTGATGCAGCTATTCATGATTATCACATTAGCTCTATCTCCGGGACTAATGCACAAATTTTCATCAAACTTAAAATTTAGCAGGTCCCTGATATAAATTAGTCTCCTTTAGTTTTTTAGAGTAAACCCCTCAACAGGTGACGCTTCTATCCAGATTTTTGGGGATTTTTGCGATAATTCTAGCTCAAATATTACACAGATTTTTATCAAATTTTAGATTCAGTTAGAACTTGAAATACGTTGATGCAGATTAGATTGTGGTGTAAATTACCTGGCCGGTGACGCTGCTATGTTTCATTTTTCTAGAAATATTAAAGTATATCAGATGGAAGAAAGTTTCGGGATTGCCAGATTTGACTAGTTACATTAATAAAAGCATTTATGAAACAAATATATAAAAAATAATGAAGAAACAATATCTAATTATGTTCCAAAACTCAGATAAAAAGTTATTTCATAGAACGTATATTTATACAGGATTCGTAAGTATCAGAAGATTCATGGGAATTTTGGTGTTTTGAAAAGTACTGGCTGCTATATTTAAAAATAGATTTTTCTTTACGAAAATCCTGATAAAAGGCTCTTGAACCGTATGAACTCTGTTTTAGTTATATTTACAATGGACTTGTGAATTAAAAGGCGAACACACAGATTGCATTTTATACCGGGTGTCCCAAAAATGACTGATGGATTTTAAAATTCAATAACTTGCAAACGGTGACAGATGTTTAAAAAATTTTTGCAGGAGGGTTATATATAATGTCAGGAGTTTTTTTTACCGTAATTTTTTTTATTTTAGTTCGCATCTCAAACAATAGGTGGCGCTGACGGCGATTGAAGGCCAGGTGATCCGTGCTGAGTAAAGCGTCGACCTGGCCTTCAATCTCTGCAGGAGGGTTATGTGTAATGCCAAGAGTTTTTTTTTACCGTAATTTTTTTATTTTAGTTGGCATCTCAAACAATAGGTGGCGCTGACGGCGATTGAAGGCCAGGTGATCCGTGCTGAGTAAAGCGTCGACCTGGCCTTCAATCTCTGCAGGAGGGTTATGTGTAATGCCAAGAGTTTTTTTTTTTACCGTAATTTTTTTATTTTAGTTGGCATCTCAAACAATAGGTGGCGCTGAAGGCGATTGAAGGCCAGGTGATCCGTGCTGAGTGAAGCGTCGACCTGGCCTTCAATCGCCGTCAGCGCCACCTATTGTTTGAGATGCCAACTAAAATAAAAAAATTACAGTAAAAAAAAAAACTCTTGGCATTATACATAACCCTCCTGCAGAAATTGTTTAAATAGCTGTCACCGTTTGCAAGTTATTGAATTTTAAAATCCATCAGTCATTTTTGGGACACCCGGTATCAATTGCGAGTGAAGTAACTGAGGAGGTTATCACAAGATGACAGTAGTTTCTTCTTAATCCCTTCGCGACGAAGAACTTTTACGAAATTTTTAATGCTTTGTCACCGGTTTTTAAAAACAGAAATTTGTGCCTTCTTGAATCCAGAAAATGCTCCGATTAAATAAGGCAAATTTTACAGTAAATTTTTACTGGTGGGATAAACGAGCATTCTTTTTCGGCACGTATACCTGTCGCTCATCCCCAAGGGGTTAAACGGATCAACAGTTTCTGAACACCCCCGTTAAATTGTCAACAAGTAAACTCAAGCAGAATATTTCATCCACTGAAAGTACCTTATGGATGGAAAACTTCTCACACATATATATAGTAATAAATTTATATTTATCTTTACTAGTGTTAGTTTGCAGACGTATTATAATTTGATTGGCACACACAATAGATTACCTTGGTTGTCACAATGTGGCGGTACTACTGCCGTCGATGTTAGCTTCCACTGGTAAAAATGAATATAATTTTTTATCATTAGTCATTGATTGAGATTTCTATTAATGAGACGTTATAATAAAGAGACATTTTTTACTTGAATTTACGGGTGAAATGTAAATTCAAGTTGTATAATAAACAGTTATTTTTGAGCATCATATATTGCTGTATTAGAATAATGCTTAGATTACATTTGTAATTGATCAATAAATTGGAAATGCTTCTACAATAAAAAGATATTTCATGTATTCTTGCACGAATCAATTCTTTTCGGAAATATGCTACAGAATAGCCATTTAAATCGTTTAATGTAATATACAATGCTAAAGCGGTAGTAAGTCATTTACACAGTAAATGATGGCTTCTCGGTTACCATGGTGATAAACTAATTTCGAGAAGTGAAAAAAATGTAGATTTCAGGAAGCACTTAACCTAGAAATAACAAAAAAATAAAATTGCCTAGAGAAAAGAATGCTTTCAGATATTGTGAACAACTGAGACGTTTCCGCTTGAATGCAATAAAACATTATTAAAATTTAATTTATTTTTAAAACATCATATATAAATGTTATAGAATAATGCTGAGATTAAAATTGTAAAAAATCAATAACTTGGAAAAAATTCTATTATAATAAGATATTTCATGAATTCCTTGAGGAAACAATTATTTTCGTAAATATGCTTCAGAACAGCAATCTAAATCGTTTATTGTAATATACAATGCTAAAGCGGTAGTAAGTCATTTACGGGTCATTCCATGTCAATTCAACCAGACCTTGTAACCCGACCTTGTAACCCGACCTTGTAACCCGACCCACAGGGATTTTGATGAAACTTTGTGTACACACTAACACTATCATGAAATGATTCCATCAGAAATTTTTTCTTCCTAGACCTCATACTTTGTGAGATATGGGGGGTCTAATTCTTGGGGGTTTCTCAAATCGCACATTTCTGAGTCTGTATTTTGAGACTGCAGTTCCATCTTCAAAAAATTGTTTCTCTGGATCTAAAACGTGAATCATCTTAAAAATATCACTGTAAGAATACAAAAAGATGCAGATTTTAATAAAAAAATATTTAAAAAATTTACTTGTAATATTTAGGATAAAAAAAATTAGCCAAAATTGAGAGTTATGGTTATTTTTCCAAATTTTTGTGACTTCACCAAAAAGGCTGTACACAAAAAGGCAAATTAAATTTCCAATTTCTTTTTGTTTTAAATAAAAGTTTATACTTTGGGCTTTCTATCTATGAAATAAAAATGATGTGTTTCGCAAGGCTTATGCAAAAATTTTGGGTACTTTCCAATTAGCCAGATGCATGTTTTATTTTTACATAATACATATGCAAACAAAAAGGCGAATGAAATTTCCCATTTCTTTTTGTTTTAAATAAAAGTTTACACTTTGGGCTTTCTATTTGTAAAATAAAAATGATGTCTTTCGCATGGCTTATGCAGAAATTTTGGGTACTTTCCACTTAGCCGGATGCATGCTTTATTTTTACATATTACATATGCGCACAAAAAGGTAAATGAAATTTCCAATATCTTTTTATTTTAAATAAAAAATTACACTTTGGGCTTTCTATCTATGGAATAAAAATGATGTCTTTCGCATGGCTTATGCAAAAATTTTGGGTACTTTCCAATTAGCCGGATGCGTGTTTTATTTTTACATATGTACATATGTATAGATCTATATAAATGCAGATGTATTATACATGTACATATGTATGTATATATACAGTATATTGATATATATATATATGTATAACACTGGTGCCCGGCTAACCGAAAAGTACCAAATTTTGCCTTGTTTTGAGAATCTGCACCAATTAAGAGGAAAAAAATCTGACTAAGTTTAGCTGTGGTACTTAAATAATTACTGGAATTTCTATGAGTTACTGAATTTAATGTTATTTGATGCATGTTTTTTTCATTTGTAAAAGTAAAATTTAGGCTTTGTTTTTTCTGATTAAAAAAAAAAATCTGACTGTAATATGTTTCCCCATTAAATTTAGTGAATGGTCCATATATTTCATTTAGTTATTTAATAATGGACATTTTTTGCTAATCTAAAGAATCTCTTACTTTTATTTTCAATAATTAAACTCAAAACAGATTTTTTTTTTTTTTTGTAAAGTATAAAATAGATAGTTTTTTCTCCTCACATTTCCATTCTTTCTTTCCAATGCTTATATATTAATTATTTGTGTTTAAAAAATGTTCAAAACCTTGTATTTCCTGTCCTTGGTTAATTTTAATCAGTTTAAATATTTATATTGGCAAGTTTAAATACACAAATGTTTAACAGAACTTAAATTTGTTTCTATAGTCTGAAAGATTTAATTGCACCTGCCTTGTATAAACACCTTCTGATAAAGGCAGGGTAATGTTCGTTAGTATGAAAGCAGATGTTTTGAAATTATTTTAATAAAATTATTGTCATTCTGTTGTTTCTTAACCTGATTGTTACATAATTTATAGTTTATGATATGAATAAATATTTTTTTGCTTTATTGTTTTAATATCGAGCCTGGTATTAAACATTCTAGTAGTCTTCAGGCTTGCAGTATTGTAATATTAACTGGTTTAGAATGTCACAAAACTAGCTATAGAAATAACAGATAAAGAGACTACATTGATAATCTCTGTGATTCAGAAAAAGAACTTTTATTAGTTAGGACTATTGCAATTATAAAACAAAAATTAAGTGAAAAGCGTTTGATTAATATATGTGAGCATCACAGAATTTCGCTCTTAATGAAATATGAATTATATAAATGTGGAGATCCATTTAAGCGGCATAAAAAGCAAGTGAAAAAAGCAATTAGGGCAGTTAATAGAGATTTATATACGGCCGAAAAAGTAAACCAAAGTTGAAAGTTATGATTGTTTTTCCGAAATTTTGTGACTTTATGAAAATGTCTCTACACAAAAAGGCAAATGAAATTTCCAATTTGTTTTTGTATCAAATAACATTAAATTCAGTAACTCATAGAAACTCCAGTAATTATTTAAGTACCACAGCTAAACTTAGTCAGATTTTTTTTCCTCTTAATTAGTGCAGATTTTCAAAACAAGGTAAAATTTGGTACTTTTCGGTTAGACGGGCACCAGTGTTATACATATATATCAATATACTGTATATATACATACATATGTACATGTATAATACATCTGTATTTATATAGATCTATACATGTGAACATATGTAAAAACAAAACACACATCCGGCTAATTGGAAAGTACCCAAAACTTTTGTATAAGCCATGTGAAAGACATCATTTTTATTTCATAGATAGAAAGCCCAAAGTGTAAACTTTTATTTAAAACAAAAAGAAATGGGAAATTTCATTTGCTTTTTTGGGTGCACATGTAATACATAAAAATAAAACACTTATCCCGCTAATAGGAAAGTACCCAAAATTTTTGCATAAGCCATGCGAAACACATCATTTTTATTTCACAAATAGAAAGCCCAAAGTGTAAACGTCAAAGTGTTTTATTTAAAACAAAAAGAAATGGGAAATTTCATTTGCTTTTTTATGTGCATATGTAATATAAAAAAATAAAGCATTTATGCGGCTAATTGGAAAGTACCCAAAATTTTTGCATAAGCCATGCGAAACACATCATTTTTATTTCATAGATAGAAAGCCCAAAGTGTAAACATTTATTTAAAACAAAAAGAAATTGGAAATTTAATTTGCCTTTTTGTGTACAGCTTTTTTCGTGAAGTCACAAGAATTTGGAAAAATAACCATAACTCTCAACTTTGGCTGACTTTTTTTATGCTAAATATTACAAGTAAATTTTTTAAATATTTTTTATTAAAATCTGCATCTTTTTATCTTTTTACAGTGATATTTTTAGGATGATTCATATTTTAGATCCTGAGAAACAATTTTTTGAAGATGGAACTTCAATCTCAGAATGCAGACTAAGAAATGTGAGATTTGAGAAACCCCCAAGAATTGGACCCCCCATATCTCACAAACCATGAGGTCTAGGAAGGAAAAATTTCCGATGGAATCATTTCATGATAGAATTAGTGCGTACACAAAGTTTCATCCAAATCCCTGTCGGTCGGGTTACAAATGGGGGAAAAATTGGTTGAATTGACATGGAATGACCCTTACACTATAAATGATGGTTTCTCGGTTACTATGGTGATAATCTAATTTCTAGAAGTGAAAACAATGTAGGTTTCAGGAAGCACGTAACCTAGAAATAACAAAAAAATAAAATTGCCTTGAGAAAAGAATGCTTTCAGATATTGTGAACAACTGAGACGTTTTCCGCTTGAATTCAATAAAACGTTATTAAAATTTAATTTATTTTTAAAACATCATATATAAATGTTATAGAATAATGCTTAGATTAAAATTGTGAAAAATCAATAATTTGGAAAAAAATCTATTATAATAAGATATTTCATGAATTCCTTCAGGAAACAATTATTTTCGTAAATATGCTTCAGAATAGCCATCTAAATCGTTTATTGTAATATACAATGCTAAAGCGGTAGTAAGTCATTTACTCAGTAAATGATGGTTTCTCGGTTACCATGGTGATAATCTAATTTCTAGAAGTGAAAACGATGTAGGTTTCAGGAAGCACTTAACCTAGAAATAACAAAAAAAAAAAAAAAAAAAAAAAAAAAAAAAAAAAAAAAAATTGCCTAGAGAAAAGAATTCTTTCAGATATTGTGAACAACTGAAAGGTTTTCCGCTAGAATTCAATAAAATTTTAATTTAAAGGATATAATAAAGTTTCTTGAGCTTTTGTACATCAGTTTAGTAACTTCAGAGTATCTCTATATATTTAAAGAATAATAAATGTTAAAGATTTCATTTATTTTAATATAAGTTATTTTTAAAAAAAATAGTTTCAATAAAAGATTAAGAAGTTCAATTAACCCCTTGAAGGGCGGTGGGATAAAATATATCCTACTTAATTTTAATTGCGAAATACCACATTGGCACAAAAATTTTGAAATCAAATTTTTTATTTTAACAATTTCTTGAAGATAAGCTTTTATATATTTTAAATAAATTTGTTTTTAAATTCTGGTGTCATTTAATTTATTTGAGTATTTTAAGAATATAAATGCTTTGCCATTCAAAGGGTTAAAGATCACAAAAGTATTGCAACATTACCAACTAAACACCTGTCTTTTAAAGTAACAATTCCAATTATTTTACAAACAGCATTTCTTAAAAATCTCTTTTATCGTTTTTGTTTCTTTATTTTTGAAGCACCATTCATCGCTGTATTAAAATAATGCTTAGATTACATTTGCAATTGATCAATAAATTGGAAATACTTGTACAATAAAAAGAATTTCATGTATTCTTGTACGATTCAATTCTTTTCGGAAATATGCTTCAGAATAGCCATTTAAATCGTTTAATGCAATATACAATGCTAAAGCGGTAGTAAGTCATTTACACAGTAAATAATGATTTCTTGGTTACCATGGTGATAATCTAATTTCTATAAGTGAAACAATGTTGTTTTCAGGAAACACTTAAGCTAGAAATAACAAACAAAAAAATAAAATTTTCTAGGAAAAAGAATGCTTTCACATGTTGTGAATAACTGAAAGGTTTTCCGCTTGAATTGAATAAAATTTTAATTTAATGATATACAATAAAGTATCTCAAACATATGTACATCAGTTTAGTAATTTTAATGTAGCTTATGTATTTAAAGAAAAATAAATGTTAAAGACATCATTTAATTTAATCAAAGTTATTTTAGAGGGCAGTGAACATTCACCACTTAACTAATCAATATTTGTGAAAAAAAAAAAAACTTTCTTTTAATACTTTTTTTATGTATTTTACCAAATTTATAATTTTTAATTACCGGTTTTTCAAAGAGAAAACGTCTCTTAATTGAATTAAAAAAATGCTGCGATTAAATAATCAAAAACGTACAATAAAAATTTACTGATAAGAATGAAAAATTGGAATATGGATGCCCGTACTTGATACGGGTAAATTATGATTAGCTAAAGAATGTTGCCCGTATGACGTACGGACAAATGAAGAAAGTGGTTAAAAACCAAATACTTCCATTTATAATGGATTCATTTGAAAATTCCTAGATGAGTTAATGACAAGCTCAAACAGGTATATTCAAAATTTCGTGATAAAATAATACATTTTTTTTTTAATTATTCTATTTTTAAATTTTTAAAATAACGAAAGAATGTCATATTTTAACATGTCATGTGCGCATTTATTTTTAATAAAATAGGGCAATATTAATTTCGAGATATTTTTTAAATATTACAATGGAATTTGGCATGAATTGTAAAAGTTCACTTACCATATATACTCGTGTATATCGCGCACGCGTGTATAACACGCACCCCCTACTTTACAAGAAAATATGACGATTTTTAAAAATCTCGTATATAACGCGCACCATAAATTTGATAGGCAAATGAATAAACGACTAAATGAATTTCAATAAAGAAAGTCGAAACAAACATTACATCAGGCCCAAAACAAGACGAAAATACATTTAAAGACTTCGGGTAGGGAGTGACTGACGGCAGTGAGAATTGCTAATTAGCGTTTATATAATGTTAATGTATAAAAAAAGTGCAAGAAGTGAAATAAAGATGCTGTGATACTTCAATTAAATAAGATTTTCTGTTTAATTTTGTCTTCTTTGAATACATTTCTTGATTCATATGTAAATCGTGTGATTACATCAAGCCAGTGATGGTAACTCGTGGGAATTTTCCCTTTTTGTGGGAAAAATAGAGGTCTGTGGGAAAAAGGGAATTTTTGTAGCTTTGTGGGAAATTTAGACGTTTTTAAGATTTTTCTTCCACAACTTTTGTCTCGATTGTTCAACTCATGTATATTAAACTTAAACTTTTCATTCATACATCTAATTTCCATTCTCTTCTTCTTCTTCTTTTTGTTCTAAAATTATATAATGAAAAATAAAGGAACTTTATTTTTAATTTACAAAATTTTCTTGTAGTTATTTGAAAAATCAAATATTTCAATCTATTATTGATTGTTGAAAGAATGTGCTTAGTTTAAATAAACCAACTTACTTTTTTTCCCCCAAGATGCTAATTCTCTGGGGTTTTTTTTTTCTTTTTAGTAAAAGATGAAATTTTTTTGAAATTTTTTTTGTTGTTTACCTTTACTATGTATTACCTTGAAAAATGAATTTTTGAAATATTCAAAATTGTAAAAAAGGTAGGTGAAATTAATATAAGAAATAGTGTAGTAAGAATTTTTTTCGACTGAGGACAGCACCGTCAGACATAATTGTGAGGGGAGAATCAGGCTGCTGCACGAATTTTTGAGGGAAAATCGGGCTGGCGAGGTTACCATCACTGCATCAAGCAGTAAAAACATATTTCGTGTTTAACGGGCACCTAGAGATTTTGTCCTATTTTTTGAAAAAAAGTGCCCGTTATACACCAGTATATAAGGTAATATATAAGTAGAAAAAGATATTTTGACAATTATGCTTCATTATTCAAAGAAAGTATCTATATATTTTCATATTTACATAAATTTAAACGTTAAACTATTCCTGATATGGAACTTCGTATACTTACATTTATTTTTATTGTAGAGAGAATTTTAAAAGAATCTGATAATTAAGAATACGCGTGGAAAATTCGAATGTTAGAAATGTGCAAAATTTTCGATTTTGAGAAAACAGCATTTTAAGTAAAACGAACTGCATAAATAAATACAGTTTTTACTATTATAAAAGCTGATACCTCTAAGAAGAAGTTTCAGAATTGAAAAAGTATTTTTGCATCACATAGATTTGAGCATCTACTTTCATAATTCTCGGAAAAAAATCTCAAATTTCTTGATTTTGAATGTTTACTGTCGCTTTAAAAATAGTTTCAATTAAAGATCAAGAAATTCATGTAAAGATCACTAAAATATTGTAAAACTTTAATAACATTACTAACTAAAATCCTGTCTATTAAGGTAATAACTCCTGGTAGTTTTATTTTACAAATAATATTTTTAAAATCTCTTTTATCATTTCTGTTTTTAAATCATTTATATTCAGTAGTGAGAAACAACCCGGGTAACCTGAATTCCAGAATAAATGGGTATAATATTATTTTTTTAATAAGTTTATTTTTCTGTTTTCCAGTATTATAACAAATAAAAAAGTACAATAGAAGTATATTTATAAAAACTATTAATAAAAATATGAAATATAATTTTATATTAGAAGACCTAAATTTTGAATGTTTATAATTGAAAAAGCATCATCCGAGTGACTTGATATTTTATATCTAGAAGTAGGCTGGCCATAAAATTTAAAATACATTGTCAAAATTAGCTGTTGCTATTGATAAAAAGTTTTGGCTTGTTAGGTTTCTAGATGTTTCGCTAAAATAGTACTATTATAAACATCACTTAACCCTTTTAAGGGCTGCGGCTAGACGATCTAGCTACCTAATTTAAATTTTAAAACTGATAAATTGAAGTAAGAATATTTTAGTAAAACCTGGTTTTATAACGAGAGTATAAAATGGCAGGTTTCCATTTTCTAAAAAATCCGTTTGTATATTCTGGCTTCAGCTAATTATTTTATTATTTTACGAGCAGAAATCTCTTGCTCTTCAAAGTGTTAACCCTTTGCGGCGCAGGGCAAATTTATTGCTTAAGTGTTAAAATTATCCGTAAAGCATGGTGACGTCACTGCAACGTCGTTGTGAAGTCACATTGTGACTTTGTGACTATCGATTGTCGATGTGACGTCACGTGACGTCGTGTGAAGTCACAGTGACTAAAATGTGAAGTCGTTATGGCCGTTTTAGAGCTCTTTTGTGACGTTTCATAAAGTGGTCACAATGTGACATATTTGTGAAAAATGTTTCATTTGTGACTTATTTGACATTAACATTGTGACGAAAGCGACGATATTTAAATTGCCAGAAACATGTTTTTAAAAGTAAATAACATGTTTTGAAGGATATTTATAAATTTCTAAAGATTTTTTAGAATGTCACATCTGAGTCACAATGTGACGTCACTGAGAGGTGGCACTTTGGTCACAGATGTAATGTGACCAAAGTGACTCACAGTGACGTCACTGTGATGTCACTGTGACCATGCATGCTATTAGGGTAATGATTGACATCGGAATTTGAAAACAACTTTATTTGTAAATAAGAAAACGCTATATTTCACGCATTCAATAAACCGTAATTTTTTAAAACGAAATTCTAGTGCCAATGTGGCGTTTGGGAATTAAAATTCAGTGGTATATCTATGAAACCACCGCGCCGCAAAGAGTTAAAAGTACATTCAATTTTCTATCTCTTAACACGAATAAGATTTTTATACCATTAGTTTCTTTCAGACTTAGTAAGGGTGTTAACTTTTTCTTTTTCAACTACTGTAGATAAGAAATTCCATCAAAAACGTTTAAACAGTTATTTGACTCAAACTTTTAGGTTTAATGGTAAAATGTATGTACCACAAGGGCTGACAACTATTAAGAATGAAGATATATATTTTTTGACACCAATAGGAAGCAAAGAATGTCTTGAACCGCGTGCAGTCGCAGACCTAAGAAAACATAAAATAATATGCATATGTTTTTGCAGCTTTTTAGTTTGCCGAAAACTTTTGAGCTATAATGTTTAACTAGGTGAATTGCAGAACTGCCAACTTTTACGCCTTTTTAAATCATATAAACGTATAGTATCATCGTACAATCGAAGTGATGGCAATGATACGCAATTTATTTACAAATTAATAACTAATTAAATAGATAAAGAATCAAATATTAAAAAGGAAAAATAATTACTTATTTGAATTTTATTTTATTTTTACATTCTACGCAAAAAATTAGTAATTTTCGATTGAATACATTTCGATTTTAGTTAGAGTTCATCAATTTTTTATCAACAATAAGTAATTGGATACTTTCTAGTCCACATTTTCTGTAGAAACAAATGTTCAGGATATTCGCTACCGATTTCACATCAGAAAAGGCATGTGTTATTCATGGTTCGTACTGGTGCTGTTAGTTTTCCAGGTCAAATTCTAGTATTCCTTTTACAAAAAAATAAAGTTCAAACGCGTGAAATTTCCCTTTATTTAAGGAAAAATTTTCCCTAACCAATTCAGGTCTGATGTAATATTAATAGTACAAGACTTTTCATCGACTATTATTTTATCTTAAAAATTATTTTGTTACTTTCTACATATAGAAATAATAGTATATAGCTATGTCTTTCTAGTTGTATGACTTCATTTATGTATTGATATTTAGTAATAAGAATAATAATAAACTTTTACTTAATTCTCTTTGCACCGTTGGCAATTCCTTTATTCTATACATATATTTTACTCTTTAAATTCAAAATATCAGTTACACTTCTGAATGAATCATGCGTGGTAAAACGCAAAAAACATTACGAAGTTGTAATAGCCGATAAACCCTGTTGTAATACAATATTATCCATCGACACCAAAAACTCTTCTTTAGCCTATCTTTATATATAAAAATCTTCTGTGCGTGTGTATGTAATTGAACTCCTCCTAAACGACTGGACCGATTTTGATGAAATTTTGTGTGTGCGTTCCAGTAGATTCGAGAATGGTTTAGATTCAGATTTCGTCGAAATTGATTGAGTACATTTTTCGTAATTAAGCAAAAACTAATAGTTAATGATTTTTCGCTAATTAAAAGTGCTATATATATTAAAGAAAGTCAGGATTTCGTATTAATCATAGCACAAAAAAATCTACCTAACCAAAAATCTTAAAAATTGGGGTAAAAATACTTCTTATAACATCGAGTGCCGCTAAAAATGGATTTTCGAAAATTCCACCTCTAAAATGAGTAGAAAAAAGAACGAACTTTTAAAAAATTCCATAAAAATCGGCTTTTGTAGTTGTTTTTCAACTGATAACATATTTTAGTGCATTTTTCTATTCTGAATCGAATGGTACTAAGCAAATTCGTTTAAATCCAGTAGTTCGTGAGATAATTCATATTTTCCTAATTTGGTGATTTCTTCGGCGCAAAAACCTGAAATTTTCAATGCTTATCTTTATATATAAAAATCTTCTGTGCGTGTGTATGTAATTGAACTCCTCCTAAACGACTGGACCGATTTTAATGACATTTTGTGTGTGTGTTCCAGTGGATTCGAGAATGGTTCAGATTCACATTTCATCGAATTTGATTCAGTAATTTTTTTGTAATTAGGCAAAAACTAATAGTTAGTGATTTTTCACTAATTAAAAGTGTTGAATAAGTTCGATGAATGGAGTGCGGTTGGAATGTTGGAGCGGTCTAAGGCGCCAGATTTAACCTCAGCTTCTTGAAGAAAGAGATAGAGTGTTCGAATCCCACTTCTGGCAAAAGTGTATGCTTTACAATAATATTTCCTGTATTATAATTTTGATTAACCGACTTCAGATAATCGTTAACTTTTAACTAAAAAGAGAAAAATAAACTTTTCTATCCAAAATTGTACCGACTTCAAAAACTAATGAAGAGTAAAAAATAATTTCCTTACATAATTGTAATAAGAAATTAAATTAAGAGCGTAGTGTTTATTCTGCGTATTACCATATTTACGTACATTTATTTGATTGTCTGGAGTCGGTGCCAAGAAGGACAACGTCTGTCGGTGCCAAGAAGGACAACGTCTGTCGGGTGCGCTAGTTATCATATAAATATGAATTGAATAGTGCACAAAATAAGCACTTTGATTACATTTCAGGCAAGGATATAGTGTTTAAACACCAGTAAGTATATTTGGATGGACACGATTTACATATTTAAAGTAATAATAATACTGTTTTCAAAATGGGAAAAAAAATCAGAGCCGAAAGAGTTAAGAAAAAACTGGAGCCATAAACATTTCCGGGTCTAGAAATTCCAAAACAAGCAAGGACTCTGTTTAACAACTTGTTATCCATAATTTGAGGCTATGAGTGTGAATACAATGTAAAAAGGAATGTTATCCTTTACAACTAGTCAGTCACAACTAGTGCAAGTTTAAATGTGGAGAAATAAAGTGTATAAAATAACATTTGTTAAATGCGAGTTCAGACAAGACAACTAAAAAAGTTCACTACTTCCGAGTGTCATTATATCCCGGATTCGCTATAGCGAGGTTCCACTGTATAAACTTACAATATCCCATGTTTGAAGCCACAAAATGTGTTTAATGAAATGTCTTCTAAATGTATTCAGTGCCATGCACTCTAGTATGTATTATCAATTATTAAATAAAAATTCTGATTGTAATATTTTTATTTGACTGTAAATAGGCGTAGCAGTTTTAAGCCATGGAATTAATTGCAAAGAAAACGCAAAAAGTATATTTCTTAGCTGTAAAAATAATTAAAAAGTAGAAATTCTTGTACGATACTTTTTTCAAAAATTTTCCTTGAATATGTAATTTCAACTTTATATTTCGCTAATAAAGGTTCTTATTTAAAATGATTAATCTCCTGAAATCAGCCGTTACAGATTTTCTTTGCATTTTTACTGGTATTTTCATTGTTTTTCACAAAAATAAAATTGTACTAATTTTGAAAACTTGTTTTGAACAGTATTTTTATATCACGAAACTTAATAACTTTATGTGATATAATCCATCATAGCTTTTGCTTAATATGTTTTTATCCATTAGGTATTTTATTTTCAACGTCAACAATTATTATTTATTAGGTTCATATCAAGGACATTAACATCTTCTAGTATCATGCTGTTTTCTTTTATTAATAATTAAATATAAACCTTTATTATTTTTATGCGCATTTACGCCGTGTCAAAATTGTTGGAAAAAAAATAAATATTTAAATTTTTGTGTTAAATTTGGTTAAAATTTTATATGATAACCCGCTTATTTTGATAAGCCACTAACGTGTTCAAACCAGCTATTAGTTTTTGTACGTTCTGCCGTTTACGATATCGGCGATAGTAGTTCGATATTTCCCCCCGGAGCCCTATTTCGCATGCCATTTTTGGATATATGTCCGGCTTGCGTAATTTAGTGTTAGCAGGCTTAGCTGAGTACTGTTTTTTATCCATCACGTATTTTTGAGTTACAAAAAATTATTTTTGATTTTGTTTTAGTTATTCATTTCTGAGATATATTGGAAAATAGAGCTTTAAAATTTATCAGACTATAATCAAGCGCCGTAAAGTATATTTTTTTTTATAAGTACATGAATGTTTGATAAATGGCACAATAAGTTATTGTCTATGAAGAAGTTGCACACATTTTTCTTATTTTACACATAAAACTTCATTATCATAAAATCAAATGTCATTATTTTATGTATTTTTTCAAGTGTGATAGCCTTGATTTTTTTCTTTTCAAAATAAATGTTTTAAAATTACTCCAAATGGAGTTAATATAAGTTACAACTGTATTCAATGCACGTTAGTTGAAAATTTATTTTTCCTTGAATTTTATTAATTCCTGTTTCTAGCAAAGGTTTATTAAAGAAAAATATTTAAATCCTGAAAAACATAATTAAGTATAATGATCTAATTTTCTTTATGTTTAAATTCACATGCGTAAAATCTAAATATCGAGCCCTTGATTTACAAGTGACACTAACCGTAATATAGTTTTAGTTATAACTGACTGAATCAAAATATCCAACCTTTAAATGATTTTAATTTACATTACTTTCTGATTAAAAATATACCGGAAAAGTATTTATGTTCTTTTCGTCGCCCGATAACCTCCTAAATATATTTTTATGCACTGATAATTAGTATAATTACCTTTAAAGTATCGTATATTTAATTTATGGCTTACTATTATGGATTGTGTATACATATATTTATTAGTATTCAATTTGAAAATCTCTTATTTTTATTCTATGAAGCAAGATACCTGGGTTCAAGTGTATGTTTCGTAGTTATTTCCATTTTGTGTTAATTAATAAAATAATGTAAGAGAATTTTGTCTTATCAATATTAATAAAGTATTTTTCCCCTTTTACTACTCAATTTTAAAGCTTTTCCAGTTTAATATAAAAGCTGAAGTAATTAATAGTAATAAAAATCAGTTCATTAGTATTTGCAAGAATAATAACTTATTTCATTAAAATGAATATATTTTATAATCATTCTTTTCAAATGTATAGAAACGAAAAGAGTTCATTGAAATGTATTTTATTTATTTATTTTTTAGTTCCCATTAAATACATTTTTAATTAAAATGATAATTTCTGAAATTCGATTTAATTATATATTTAAAATGTAATTTAACAATACAATAGCAATATGCCAAAGTATCATAAAGAGTATTATCATCAAAACATTATATAGGCGGCAGACGAATTATGCGTTAAAAATAATCGTTGAGAAATTTTTAATTCTCCCCAGAAAGTTTGTATAATTTTTTTTAGAGATTATAATGATAGATAAATCGTGAATTATATGTTTATTCCTTTTTTGTTTCTGTGGCTTTTGAAATCTTTTTTAACATCTCTTCCTGCCCATGCTTGATCAGAGTAATATGTAAACTAGTGCTAATTTATGTATTTTTTTCCTTTATAATAGTTTTCTAACTACAGTTATACCATTACATTAATATTTAAGACTTAAATTATCTTAATTCTCCTTTATAAAATTTTCAATAATTTATTTTAATTCTATTTTAAAATTCTATTTAAATTTATTATTTTAACTTAATTTATCACAAGTATTTCTTAATATTTAATTTATGTAGTTGCCTACAACTTTCCCTTTTCCCAACGGCTCATAAGAACATAAGAAGCTTAAATTCAATAGACTGGGTGTTAAGTTGCTTGCAACTAGGAAGCCCCTCAAAGTTGCTTTACTATTCAGCTCTGTTCAGTACTTTTATGAATTACTTCCCCTTCAATGACAAACTCCCTCCCTGTGAGGCGGGATCATTCCACATTTTTAGCAGGTGGGAAAAAGTAGATCAGTCAATTGAAATGGTGGCACCATCCATCAATTTCAAATTAAAATACATTAGCGGAACATTGAAGCTGTCTCTTTTGTTTTGTGCTATCTTAAAATTTGCGAAAAATAAAAGTAAGTAACGCATTTAAAGCCATATTACTAAAATTTTTTTGTATTAAATTTCATGATTCTTTAACTTTAAACTATTTAAAATTGTGTCATTTGTGCCTCCCCTTCCCCCTTAAAAAACATTAGATATATTAATAACCGGCCAACTTTATTTACGAACTTTCGAATTGTTTTGATTTTATTTTGCAAGCAGATACATCATAAGTAATAATAATTTTTAAGTACTCCTTTATGGAAACCTACTACTTTCACTTCCTTGGTATCGCAAGCCGTGATCACTCCCCGCCTGCTAAAAAAAATGGAATGATCCCACCTCATAGGAAGGGAATTTGTCATTGAAGGGCTAATTCGTAAACTATATTAATATTTCGGGATGGGTGATACTTTGTGAGTACAAAAATTTTCTTGCCGGGACTTGAAATTAATGTATAAATAACCGCAATATTTGTCAACAGTATTTGCAGTCAGTTTAGTAACAATATCGCTTATCCGCTAGAAAAGTAACACATCTTGGCAAAAGTAAATTTCACAGGATAGGCAAAAGAAAATTTCTGTGATTTTACTCGAACTTGAAATTATAATAATTAACTCTTCATGCAGAAGTAAAAACGTGCATAATAGTGTAAAACCGTTAAGAATGAAGACATATGATAAGGTTTCGGGGGGGGGATATTTACCTTCCCACACAATCCACCTCTCTTCTGTGATCACGAATGAACAAATAGCGAAAAAAAGTGATTTCTCGTTTAAGTGTACTCAGTAGCATAGGGAGCAGGGGGGGGGGGGCTCCACCCTCCTGGGACCCCTCCAGCTCCACCCTCTAAGGGGTGAAACCCAATTTTTTTCCAATATATACACGTAATCATAACAGATTTTTCAAAAACAAATACTGGAATAAAATGAAATTTTTAGCTCACAACGCATCAGTTATTTTTTTCCCTTTGAGGATGTGAATTTTAATACAGAATGAGCTGTCTAAATAAGATATGCGCCAGGGAACAAAAAATAACCTACCAACTGTAGCGAAAAGCAATCATTAAAAGAAAGACTTTTCTTCTACATTAGACACCGCATTGACCTATGCGGACTATAAAATAAGTAATAAGTCGCTTCTGTTTTAGGTAGCTTTCATTACAAAAAGTAAAAAGCTACTATTGCAGCCGTCCCACAGTGGGGCAAAATCCGGAAAAGCTGGCCAAAATATGAAAATGTTATTGGAATTGCATGAAAATTCATATACAGGTGTTTTTGAGGATGCTAAGTTAGAATACAAAATTAAAATTTAAAAAATGGCGGATACAATATGGTGGAACAAAAACTACAATGTCTCGAAAGTTATTCCATTTGTATAAAATTTCGTAAACTTTTCAGGATGCTAATTAGGATTCAAAAGTTAAACTTTAAAAATAAATAAATAAATAAAATGACAGATTAAAAGTAAAAACAATTTGATTTAAATAAAATTTAAAATTTCGAGGCTAAACTTAAAAAGGAATTTTCAAGGAACCAAGAGACATTTAATCGAAATTTAAGTACATTAAAGGAAAGTAAAATACTAGACTATTTATTTTTTATATTATTAAAATAAAAAGAAAATATATTCCATAAATTCACCTTTAAAATCAATTGTAGTATGATAAAAAGATTCTGTAGACGTCAAGGTGTCGAAATAATTAGCAGAGCTTGTTCGCAGCATTAGAAGTTCCTGTGACTCTTAGGATCAATTATTTTTAATTTCTTCTACTATAATTTACCTAAACTTGAAATGAAATAATCTGATGACATTGAAAGACATAAAAATACCTTTCATTTTCTTGCGCTACTGCATGTTTGCGATAAATCTTCTTGATGCCTTTTGATCAGTTTGTTGCATGAATCTTGAGTATCTTATGGCATTTGGCGGTAATGAAGATAATGTTATTTCTTTGTCATTAATAAATAGTTTGTGCACTGAAGTAGGCATATAGAACCAGGGATGTAGTTTAAATCTACGAGCTGTTTGTTAGGAAAAATCTTCGAAATTGATCAAATAAATGACATGGATATAAGAAATTATTTATGACATAGAATCGTTTTATCAAATCTTCGTATATGCTCGTTATAGAAGCACAAATAGTTGTGTTTTCAAAGAATCGTTGAATTGTATTGCCATCATTTGTGCTTCCAAATCTGAGATTTGGTTTCTTGACAAGAAATCTTAATTGTAAACGAAATATTTTTTGCATATTTAATTTGCAGTTTCAGTGTTCTTCTTTTCATGCAGAGTACGAGCTTTCCATTTTTTCTATCCAGTTTGTCTGCGAGGTGTAAGACCTCTCTAAGCATCTTAGCATGTAACGTAGATATTCTGAATTCTAAATTATCTCTATCCTTTTCTAATTAATATGTCATATCGGTAAGAAGCTATTTTGATGTTGTCTGACATCAGTAGCAACGTCGAACATTACACTAATTCGTTATTAACGACTATTTCTTCTGTATCAATGATTGTATTAAAAGAAATAAGTTAATTCTCCTGTGTTTAATACAATACCATTCATTGACAGTAGATCCCGTATTTCTTGAAAAAAAAATGGATCTTGATTGGCCCGATAGTGAAATGAAGATTTCGGAATTTTCAAATTAACGATTCATGAATTATTCGAATTATTTATGTATTCTAGTAGCACGGGAAAAGTGAAAAATTTATTAGAACCTCCTACCATCCTCATAGCTAAATATTTGTTTAAAAGTACTTAGAATAGATGGGTCATCACATCCTCACTTGTAAACCAAATCCAAATTGCTAATGTAGACGAAAGTCATATTCATAAAGATTTTCACTCGCATTAATGAAATACGCTCAGTAGTTTTTATCAGCAAATATAGCCATTGACAAAATAATTCTTCTAATTATAATAGAACAAACAAAATTACTACCTATAAAGATAAAAAAATGTTATTCTACCTGATCAGTAATAGAGAATTATTTTCATTTTTTCATTACTAAGCTTACTTATCAAATTAATGTAATCTTATGATTATAGTACTTATTTACAATATAATAGGAAATAAACTATTATAAAAACTATTGAAAAATATTTATCAGCTAAATTATGTGAAAAGTAGTCAATTTCAAAATTTTTGAGGAGGCCGAAAAAGTGGCATTTTTACTTGCGGTTACTAAAATATGCGTGAAATGCAGAAAGGCAGTTTTAGGCAGCTGGTTTTTTATGAATCACTAGACAATAGCCCAAGTTATTATTTCCATTAAATTTCGTTGCGGAACACTGTGGAACATTTTAACTTCTTAATGTTTAAAAGCAAAAAAAAAAAAAAAAAAAATAATAATAATAAAAAAAATTCTACAATTTTTTATCAAAAATGACAATGAATTTATTAATTTTTACATGCTTAATATAAACTTTGTAATACATGCAAATAAAGTATATGCTATCATAGTGTGAATCCATTTCAAATCATAAATATCGGATTATATTATAAAATATAGCACGCGTTTAGAGGAACTGTTGTTTTGCTGTTTTTGTTCGCTCTAAATGATATTCCTTCAAGCATCATTTTTCAAAATGATGCTGCTTGTAAGGGCAAAGCAAAAATTTTTTTTTAAATACAGATTCTAACTCTCCAAACATTGTTCTAGCCAACTATACAATCGAAATTCCCTAAATCGTAACTTCATTTTTCGACTTTTGGCCAGCTTTTTGGGTTTTTGCCCCACTGTGCGTCCGGAGATGAGCACTTCCAGAAAATTTTGGTATATTTTCACCGATCATGACCCCCAGACCCCAAAATCATCCTCCGTTCAAATGTTGACATGTATATATATATATATATATCTGATTTTTGTCATGCGATAACTAACATATTTATGAACCGATTTGAATGAAACTTGGTATGTACATAGTACATACAAATGTCTCGACCGAGTTCGTTGGTCAGCACCATCCGCCATTTTGTTTCAAAATGGCGGCCATTTTAAATTTTAAAAAAAATAATTTAAAATTAAATGCGAAAAAATTAAAAGTTGAAAAATATTTTTCTTTTAAGTGTTAGAACTTAAAACAACGATTCCAGAACACTTTTTATTTTGTCTATATCTTAAAAAATGATTGAGTTATAGCACTTTGAATTTTTCTTATGGCTGGCATTTTGAAACGATCTGATTTTTGTCACGTGATAACACGCGTATTTATGAACCGATTTCAATGAAACTTGGTATGTACATAGTACATACAAATGTATCGACCGAGTTTGTTGACCAGCATCATCCGTCATTTTGTTCCAAAATGGTGGTCATTTAAATTTTTTTTTAAATTTAAAATTTAAAATTAAATGCGAAAAAATCAAAATTTGAAAAATACTTTTCTTTTACGTGTTAGAACTTAAAATAACGATTCCAGAACACTTTTTATTTTGTCTATATCTTACAAAATGATTGAGTTATAGCACTTTGAATTTCTCTTATGGCTGACATTTTGAAACGATCTGATTTTTGTCACGTGATAACACGCGTATTTATTAACCGATTTCAATGAAACTTAGTATGTACATAGTACATGCAAATGTCTCGACCGAGTTCGTTGGCCAGCATCATCCACCATTTTGTTTCAAAAGGGTGGCCATTTTAAATTTAAAAAATAAAATAAAATTTAAAATTAAATGCGAAAAATTTGAAAGTTGAAAAATATTTTTCTTTTACGTGTTAGAACTTAAAACAACGATTCCAGAACACTTTTTATTTTGTCTATATCTTAAAAAATGATTGAGTTATAGCACTTTAAATTTTGCTTATGACTGACATTTTGAAACGGTCTGATCTGAACGATCCACAATGTTGCTTTAAAATGGCATACACTTTATGATATCGTGGAATTTGGTGACTCTCTAAATCGCTTAAAATAAAACCAGGTTGAATAAAAGATGACTAATTTCTAAAAATTCCTATTAATATTCAGTCTTGACAAAAACTAGTATTCAATCTTATAAAATCACTAATTTTATAAGATTATTTCCACTAATTTGAGCTTAGTATTTTTAAACAATGTAACTTACTTTAAAATAAATAAATAAATATATAAGTATATGAAAGCTACCTCTTCCTCCCGGCATTGCCGAAAGGACTTTTAGGTAGCTTTCATTACAAAAAGTAAAAAGCTACTTATTGCAGCCGTCCGGAGGAAAGCACTTCCAGAAAATTTTGGTATATTTTAACCGATCATGACCCCCAGACCCCAATACCACCCTCCGTTCAAATGTTGACATATATATATATATATATATATATAAAACAATATATACAGGGTGATTCATAAAAGATGGGCAGAACTTTAAGGGGTTATAGTACACTTAAAGACAAATAATATTAAATAGGAGACTAAGGGTCCCAGACGTATTCCCAAGGAGATAGGGGGCATTAAAGTTTAGGGTCCGAAATTTCAAATGATTATAAAAAATGGAAAAATTGGTCGATTCGTTTGCGGTTTTTGCAAAAAATTTTCTTTATGCCAGTATTTTCTTGAAATAAAATTTTAAAGTTCAATTTCAAAAAATGCCGATAGGGGACGCTTTAGACTTTGGAGTAACAAACAACTATTTTTTAACGTTATTTTTTGTATTTCTTTAAATGATTTCGAAAGCTTAGACTTAAACTTAAATTTTGATCTAAAAATCTGAGTCCTAACGAGTAGTTAAGTAGCGTAAACTGAAATTTGAAATTTGAAACCCTTCTCCCCCCAGAACAAAAATCAGTTATTCCCGATCTTTGTGTCGTAGATTAGGCTCTAACTACTGCCGCGTTTTGCTAAAATTATTCTTTATGTCAGTATTTTCTTGAAAATAAATTTTAAAGAAAATTTTCAAAAAATTCCGATAGAGGGCGCTTTAGTCTTTGGAGTAACGAACAACTATTTTATACCGTTATTTTTTGTGTCTCATTAAATGCTTTCTAAAGCTTAGACTTAAATTTTCAGCCCAAAATCTGAATCGTTAGACGTGGTTAAGTTTCTGGGGAGAGGGGTTGGAAATTTCTACTCCTGAGCACAGTTCAGTTTACCATGTCCACACATTGAGTGCTGTGATACGAGGTAAAAAGACACAAATTAGGATTATGTTACCAAAGCATATTTATTAACATGTAATTACAATAAATGTTCAAAATTGTGACCACCAGAGGTTATGCACGCAGAACAACGGCGAACATTCGCGAAAACATCAGGCTTTTTGAGCACTTCCCCAACAGCGGCGGAAAGTCTGGCGACCAGTTCCTCGGGGGATTCAATGGGTGTCTCATACAAAAGAGCCTTCAATTGTCCCCAAAAAAAGAAATCGAGGGGTGAAAGATCTGGCGAGTGAGCAGGGCAAGCAACAGGACCACCTCGACCAATCCATCTGTTCGGAAATGTGATGTCCAGATAGTTGCGGACGTCTCGTACGTAATGGGCTGGCGCTCCATCGTGCTGGAACCACATGACCCGCCGGATGCGTGGAGGAACAACGTTTAACAGGTCTGGCAGCACATGTTGCAGAAATGTGAGGTATGTTTTACCGTTGAGGCGTTCAGGAAGAAGGTACGGTCCGATTAGGTGGTCTCCGAGGATTCCTGCCCAAACATTGATGGAAAAGCGTCTCTTATGAGCATGTGGATACGTAGCATGTGGATTGACATCCGCCCATACATGTGCATTGTGTGTGTTAAATGTACCTTCACGTGTGAAGGTACATTCATCGGTGAAAAGCACAGTTCGTCCAAAATGTGGATTTAGCGCGTTCTGCAGCAGAAACCAGCGGGCGAATTCAATACGATTTTGATAATCCCCTGGAGACAGTTTCTGGACTCGTTGCACATGAAACGGGAGCAAATGTTCATCCTTCAGTACCCTCCAAGTCATGGACTGTGAGGTATCCACCTGCCTAGCCACTGTTCGTGTACTTGTACTTGGCTGCGCCGCTACTACATCCAGAATGGCTTCTGCAACAACTACTGATTCGTCCTTTTTTGCACGACCTGCATTCGACCGGGAAGCGAGAAATGATCCCGTCTCACACAACTGTCTGTGCAAGCGCTCGAAAGTTTTGCGGTTAGGCAACCGCCTGTTGGGAAATCGCTCTCCGTACATTCGTTGTGCCTCTGCACCATTTCCATCTGCCGCTCCGTAAATTAAATGCATCTCAGCCTTTTCCTTATTCGTGAAGGGCACCATCTTCCCATTCATTACTACAGCGACTTACACTTGACTCACCGTTCAGTGGTTTTTATGCCTGAATCGTGTCAAAATTTTGCATACGTGTTTTTCTTCTTCCCCATTTGACATTTGCATACTTTCTGTCTCCTTCTTCACCCGGTGACTAGCGTCAGGAATGGAGCTTTAACGTTTGCATGAGCGACGTTTCCAACTGTGCCAGTGCCTTTATGAGTGAATTCCGACTATGCAGTCCTTGACGAAAGTTGTATTTTTGCCTAGTATCACAGCACAGAATCGTTGGGCATGGTTAAGTAGTGCAAACTGAACTAGGTTCAGAAGTTGAAATTTGAACCCCCTCCCCTCGCTACTGAACCACGCTCAGCGATTCAGATTTTGAGCTGAAAATTTAAGTTTAAGTCTAAGCTTTAGAAAGCATTTAATGAGACACAAAAAATAACGGTATAAAATAGTTGTTCGTTACTCCAAAGTCTAAAGCGCCCTTTATCGGAATTTTTTGAAACTTTTCTTTAAAATTTATTTTCAAGAAAATACTGACATAAAGAATAATTTTAGCAAAACGCGGCAGTAGTTAGAGCCTAATCTACGACACAAAGATCGGGAATAACTGATTTTTGTTCTGGGGGGAGAAGGGTTTCAAATTTCAAATTTCAGTTTACGCTACTTAACTACTCGTTAGGACTGAGATTTTTAGATCAAAATTTAAATTTAAGTCTAAGCTTTCGAAATCATTTAAAGAAATACAAAAAAATAACGTTAAAAAATAGTTGTTTGTTACTCCAAAGTCTAAAGCGCCCCCTATCGGCATTTTTTGAAATTGAACTTTAAAATTTTATTTCAAGAAAATACTGACATAAAGAAAATTTTTTGCAAAAACCGCAAACGAATCGACCAATTTTTCCATTTTTTATAATCATTTGAAATTTCGGACCCTAAACTTTAATGCCCCCTATCTCCTTGGGAATACGTCTGGGACCCTTAGTCTCCTATTTAATATTATTTGTCTTTAAGTGTACTATAACCCCTTAAAGTTCTGCCCATCTTTTATGAATCACCCTGTATATATATATATATATATATAAAACAATATAAATATATATATGTGATTTTTGTCATGCGATAACTAACATATTTATGAACCGATTTGAATGAAACTTGGTATGTACATAGTACATACAAATGTCTCGACAGAGTTCGTTGGTCAGCACCATCCGCCATTTTGTTTCAAAATGGCGGCAATTTTTAATTTAAAAAAAATTCAAAATTTAAAATTAAATGCGAAAAAATTAAAAGTTGAAAAATATTTTTCTTTTACGTGTTAGAACTTAAAACAAAGATTCCAGAACACTTTTTATTTTGTCTATATCTTAAAAAATGATTGAGTTATAGCACTTTGAATTTTTCTTATGGCTGACATTTTGAAACGATTTGATTTTTGTCACGTGATAACACGCGTATTTATGAACCGATTTCAATGAAACTTGGTATGTACATAGTACATATAAATGTATCGACCGAGTTTGTTGACCAGCATCATCCGCCATTTTGTTCCAAAATGTTGGCCATTTAAAAAACATTTTAAAATTTAAAATTTAAAATTAAATGCGAAAAAAATCAAAATTTGAAAAATACTTTTCTTTTACGTGTTAGAACTTAAAATAACGATTCCAGAACACTTTTTATTTTGTCTATATCTTACAAAATGATTGAGTTATAGCACTTTGAATTTCTCTTATGGCTGACATTTTGAAACGATCTGATTTTTGTCACGTGATAACACGCGTATTTATTAACCGATTTCAATGAAACTTAGTATGTACATAGTACATGCAAATGTCTCGACCGAGTTCGTTGGCCAGCATCATCCACCATTTTGTTTCAAAAGGGTGGCCATTTTAAATTTTTAAAAAAAAATTAAAATTTAAAATTAAATGCGAAAAATTTGAAAGTTGAAAAATATTTTTCTTTTACGTGTTAGAACTTAAAACAACGATTCCAGAACACTTTTTATTTTGTCTATATCTTAAAAAATGATTGAGTTATAGCACTTTAAATTTTGCTTATGACTGACATTTTGAAACGGTCTGATCTGAACGATCCACAATGTTGCTTTAAAATGGCATACACTTTATGATATCGTGGAATTTGGTGACTCTCTAAATCGCTTAAAATAAAACCAGGTTGAATAAAAGATGACTAATTTCTAAAAATTCCTATTAATATTCAGTCTTGACAAAAACTAGTATTCAATCTTATAAAATCACTAATTTTATAAGATTATTTCCACTAATTTGAGCTTAGTATTTTTGAACAATGTAACTTACTTTAACACTAGAACGCCCGATGGAGTCCTTTCGACTCCAAATGCCTCTTAAATGCACATATCTCATACAAATTTTGATTCATATTTTTTTCCTTACGTGACTTTTATTATTTTTATAATCTCTATTTATTTACAAAATTATAAAATATAATCACATTTTCTAAATTGTTAGTAGGCTACTACCCCTAGAACGCCCAACGGAGTCGAAACGACTCCAGCGTAAGATAAGTAACATTCCCTCGTTATTTTCGCGTCTCATGACCTTGGGATTTATAATATTTTCTCGGTTGCCAAATGTTTTTGTTCCTCCCTTCTTTCCACCCCTTTTATTTAGAAAAATGGTCAGTGCCGTGCACCTGCGGAAAGAATTGCCTGCTGCTTGCGAAATTCTTTGTGTGTCATTATTCAACTGTCTTTTCGTGTAAAGTTTTATCATTTTACGTTTTATAATTGAGTGACTCTGCATAGCTCTTTTCTAGAAGAATTAACGGCAAAATGTCGCGGAAAAAAGGTTTAACACCGGATGAAATAGCTGCTTTATTACGAGAGCTTTCAGATAACGAATCTGAAGGCGGTGAGTTATCCGAATATGAAGAAGAAATTGATAAAATTAATATTGATAATATTTCTTCATCGGATTCCGATGAAAGTGAAGATCTAGAAAATACTGCATCTTATAAAGATGGAATTCATTTTGCTCCAGATGGTACGCAATGGAAAATGTTTGTAAATAAGAAAAGTCCTGGAAGATATTCAAAGCAAAATGTCATGCGTCAGTCCACTGGTCCCACTATTTATTCTAAAAAAAATGTAAAATCTGAAAGTGTTTTGAGTGCCTGGTTATTATTTGTAGATAACAAAATGTTACAACAGATAAAAAATTGCACAGAAGCAGAAGCAAGACGTGTTCTTGAAACCGATAATTGGACAGTTACGTTAGATGAGCTCTATGCCTTTATTGGAATTTTATATGCTCGAGGTGTATGTGGTGCAAATGGAATTGTTATTCATTCGTTGTGGTCAAATACATGGGGTTTAAATTTTTGCATTGAAACTATGGGAAGAAATAGATTTTGTGAAATTCTACGATTTCTGATATTTGATTTGAAATCTACGAGATCTATGAGATTAAAATCGGATAAATTTGGAATGATATCTGATATATGGAATAGGTTCATCGAAAACTGTATTGCCTGCTTCAAGCCTGGTGAAAATGTAACAATAGATGAAAAGTTATTCCCAAGCAAAACACGCTGCCCTTTTACGCAATTCATACCTACTAAACCGGATAAATATGGACAAAAGTTTTGGCTTGCAGTAGATCTTAGAACGAAGTACTTGTTGAATGGTTTCCCTTATTTAGGCAGAAGTGAAGAACGGCCGTTGGACCAAAGTTTATCGGAATATGTAGTGATGCGATTGATGCAGCCGTTTCTAAACAAAGGAATAAATGTCACAGTGGATAATTATTTCACTTCACTGCGTTTGGCTGAACAACTGAAAAAGAAAAGAACTAGTTTGGTAGGTACTGTGAAAAAAAGTAGGAGAGAAATTCCAAAATCACTGAAAGTTTTGAAAGATAAATTGTACGAGACAAAATTTCTAAAACATGAAGAAACAGATGCGACTCTTACTGTGTATCAAGGGAAGAGAAATAAAAATGTTATCATTCTCAGCACGATGCACCCATCCATTAATATTGAAAATAACGAAAAGAAGACCCCAGAAACTGTTAGATATTATAATGAAACTAAATGTGGGGTTGACATTATTGATCAAATGGCTAGGAAGTATTCGGTGAAGGCACCTTCAAGAAGATGGCCTGTGCATACTTTTTACAACGTCTCAGATTTGGCTGCAATAAATGCGTGGATCATTTACAAAGAAGTTACTGGAAAAACAAAGCTAAGCAGACAAGCATTTATTCAGTTATTAGCAGATGAATTGTGTCAAAATTATATATCTGCTAAAAATAAAAACGCACGAAAATGTTTCACTGATGAGTCATCAGAAACAAGATCCCCAAAGAGAAGAAAATGCGAAGTAAAACTGTGTAAAGGCAATATGACTTTCAAAGATTCCATAACATGTAAGAAAATGGTTTGCGGAAAATTCTTAGCTAAAACAAACTATACTTGTAAATCATGCTTGTCAGATAATTAATTTCAAAAGATTATGTGAGTATATTTTTTTGATAAAAATTACTAATTTCTTAAAACTGTGCATATTAATATTATTCTTCCATTTGTAATATATATATATATATGTGTAATGTATATATATATGAATCTCAAATACAAATGTAAGTGTTATATTACGCGCTTACGAATGTTTACAAATGTAAGTGTTATATTACGCGCTTTCATGTGTTTTGTATATATTTATCTCTTCTAAAACAGACAGGAGTCGAAGCGACTCCTGCGGGCGTTCTAGGGGGGAAAGTGTAGCGGGCGTTCTAGTGTTAAAATAAATAAATAGATATATAAGTATATGAAAGCTACCTCTATAAGTATATGAAAGCTATCCGGCATTGCCGGAAGGACTTTTTTTAATGCAGAAAGACGAAAGATAAATAAGGAATGATATGCTCATTTGTAATAATAATGTAAAAATGTGATTGAAAAAAGCATGACGGATTGGGGGGGGGGTGAATTCATACTGGTGGGATGACACCATTTAAATCCGCCCCAGGTGTCACCCATCTTAGCTACGCAACTGCGTATACTTGCGAAACTTTTTGCGTAGCTAGACATACCTATGATAGACTTATTAGTGGAATAATAAGCAGAATCAATTTTTACGAGATGTGTTTTTTGTTTGTTGTTGTTGTTGGTGGTGAACGAAACGTTATACTTATTTTCTAGAAAATAGCTTTATAAAAATGTTTCGTTTGTAATAAATGATTGAATATTTTAAAAAAATGGTTAAAGTAATACTTTTAAAAATATTGATACAAAAATACTCCATAAATGTTCATATTGTAACTTTTCACACATTACACGACATTCAGTATATTACGATATTTTTAAGATATTCGACATTTCTACATCAGAAATGGTTGGCTGGTTGTGTTTATGACGACCAATTATCAACACGAGGAATACAAGCCTTTAAGGGAAGTGTCTTGAACTGTACCTAATCTTTCTAAAGGTACCTAATCCTGGAGCGGAAAACTCCGTAAGGTTATGCAGACGGGCGCGATCGACTTCGAATCCAGCACCTCCGTCTACCAGTTTTGAGAGCAGAACTTCTCGGCCACTGGTGGCGCCCATCAGAAAATGCGTCAAACATTAATATATTCCCAAACTATTTTTCATTCGAAAAAAAAAAACTTAAAAATTTTTAATTAATTAAATTTTTTTTCATAGTTTTCTTTTCTCATAAACGTAAACTATAATTAGATTTTTATAATCATTTCAATGTAATGACTGAAATTTGATTCTTATACTTTTTTCGATTATTACTGCTAACAATAAGCAGGTGTGAATGTATACACATTTATGGTATTGCCAAATTTGAATTTTCATTTAAGATTTTTTTTTGCAAACATTTTAGAAATCAATTACAAAAATTATTTTTCTGATAAATCTTCTAGAAATATACCATTGCAAATACAATTGCGTAACCAGGGTGGGTGCCCAAATGTTCTGAATACTGCCAATTTTTGAAAAATTTGTTTGCCTATAACCTGAAAATTTTCTGCTATGAATCAAGAAGACGAAAACCTTACAACATCACTTGTTTTGGCACCCACCCTGGTTACGAAACTGAAACATTTTTTGGAATCAGAGGTGATGCAACATGTAAATACATTCATGTCTGCTCTAATCCAATCATTATACAAGAAATTATCGGTAAATAATCTTTGATTATACTTAACAATTAATTTCACTATTTAAAATTAATAAAATAAATCTTTGATTTCATACTAAGATTTTTTAACGCAAAAAACCTCCAATTTTATCTAAAAATATGTGAATTACAAACTATGACATAGTAGCTACCCTAATAGCATGCATGGTCAAAGAACGTCATAGCGACGTCACTGTGAGTCACTTTCGTCACATCACGTCTGTGACCAAAATGCTACCAATCAGTGACGTCACATCGTGACTGAGATGTGTCTTTCTTAAAAATCTTTAGAAATTTATAAATAACCTTCAAAACATGTTATTTACTTTTAAAACATGTTTCTCAATTTAAATATCGTCGCTTTTGTCACAGTCTTGTCACAATGTTAATTTCAAATTAGTCACAAATGACACATTTTTCACAAATTTGTCACATTGTGGCCACTTTGTGAAACGTCACAAAAGAGCTCTAAAATGGCCATAACGACTTCACATTTTAGTCACTGTGACTTCACATCGACGTCACGCGACGTCACATCGACAATCGATGGTCACAAAGTCACAATGTGACTTCACAACAACGTTGCAGTGACGTCACCATGGTTTACGGGTACTGAGCAGTTGAGCAGTTTTGAGAGATTCTTAATTTCACTGTAAAAAAAGATGCAGCAGAGATTCCATACAATATCCTTAAAAAACGGACTTAGTTCCAATATCAACGACTTTGCCATTACATTAACAATTTTTGGCCGTAAAACACAAAAAATTACGAAAGTTGACCGTTTATGTGAAAAAAGTGACACATTCCGTAAATTTACTGCTTAATTCTCGGTAAAGTACCGTAAATTTACATATTTTTTACAGTGTGAAAACAATTTACTATTCATGGAACTATTAATAAAGAGGTAGTTACATATTCTTAATATAGTGAAGCATCAGCTGTTACCGCTTTCGTATGGGATGATTGCCACCGAGTCATTCTACCAAAAGAAAATTTAAATAGAAAACTTCTGACTGTTTAATTGCCTTTTTATACGGAATTTCAGTCGTAAATTATAGTTAAAACAGTCATAATTTTTTACTGATTCGGCAATAATGCCCTGTGTTACCAGGCCATGTTGTAACAACTTACACAAATTCCTGTTAGTTTAGTGAAAAAACTTAAAATACCTGCCTATTCTGCAACCAGTAAAAAGAAATAGGAAATTTTAATAATATTTGTAAGATGAATCTTCCATGAGAAAGACCGTTAAAATAAGGTAAAATCTATTGAAAATTTACATGTGGTAGTTTGATTCGACGGTTATCGGAACTCTCGATCCGATGTTAAAAGATCAGCCGCCATATTGTGACAACCTTCTCAGTTACTTCACTCGCAACTGGTAGACAATTCAGTATCTGTCACCACCTCCTTATTCATAATTCCATTTTACCACAGTGTCTGTTGCTTAACCCTTTCCATGGCCAACTAGCTATATAACGGCCTGCGCATTTCGCTAAAAACCGCCGAAAAAGCGAAGCTGAATTTAGCTTCAAACCCTGAACCATTTCATTGGACCACGTGGCGCAAACCATGCCCAAATTAGCATTGAATACGCAGATTTCTATTCTGTGCACATAGTCATTGTTTTAGTTCAGAGTTTGCACGATTCAGAATAACTTAGGCAAAGTATCAGAGTGGGAGGCTTCATACATTAGTCTCAAATAGAAGGGCCGTATAGATCTAGTTGGCCATGCCCTTTCATGGACAAAATACTTCAATTGCTAAAATGTTGAAAGGATTGAATGACACCAGATTTTACGAGAAAATTTGCTTCCTAACAAGTAAAAGATTTTTCTTTACACACATTATAAAAGTAAATATCTGTTTAAATTTTTTTGTGCCATTGTTGCATTGGTAATTAAAATTAAGTGGAATCTAAACTTCCCACGAAAAGGTTAAAATCTTGTGATGTTGTGACCTATTGGGAATAGCAAAAGTGTAGTTTAAAAATACTGGAGAAGTGTATGATAACAAAATAACAATTTATAGAATTATTTTAAAATATTAATAAAATTTAAAAAATGAATAAATAAAATATAAAGTTGAAAAACTTAAGTAAAGGATGGTTAGTATGCAAAATAGTAAAATTAAAGATATATAAATTATAAATATATATAAATTACATTAGAATATAGGTGTTGTTACGATAACTACTAAATTTAATGTACAAAAAAAATAGCACTTGTTTAGAAATGGCACTCATAAAGCCATGGCATGAAAACGTGTAAAAGTGGCGGCAAAAGCCAAAATATATAAAAATACACTAATCAGGGAGGCAATGCATAATTAAAATTCAATTAAAAAAACCACATTACATAAAAAGACAGTAATTTGGGCAATATATTATTATTATTTTGTAAATTTTATAATTAGGATGAGCGAAACGAATCCACTACTAGGCCACTCAAGTTACATTTTGTCGTACACTTTATAAAAAATCTATTCAGTATTTTGACTTGAAATTAAACATAAAAATAAATTATAATATGTAGATTTGCAGAATGTTATTTTTTTACAGAATAACCTTTAAAAAATATTATTTTAATGATTAATTTATTCTACATGTTTTTCTATTATGGACGCATTTTTTCAAATAAAAAATTGAACGCGTATCTTTTTATTTTCAGAAAGAAAATAAACCATGGGGTTAGTGATTATAGATAGAATCATGATTAATTAATTAAATAAAATATATTTTCTTTATTCCGCCAAAATCGTTTGCAAATAAAAAATTGAACCCGTATCTTTTTATTTTAAGAAGGATAATCAACCATGGGGTTAGTAATTATAGATAGAATCATGATTAATATATTAAATAAAATATATTTTCATTATTCTGCCAAAATTATTTACGCAGTTTATACTTACGGATTTTAGAGAATTACATTATGATTTATTTATTTAGGTATTTATTTTGGTAAAATGGCAACAAAATAATCGTAAACAAGTAAAATTAATTCTTATATTTGGTGCAAGGCCACCTTATCATAATAACATTATGATAAGGTAGCCTTGATTTGGTGTTTAAAGTGAAATATTTTGTTAAATTTGGTAAGTTTCTTAAGTTTGGTATTCGAAATGAAAGATTAAAGAATAATTTAAGAATACTTTAATTGATTGAAGATTAACTTAATTCAATCAAATTAAATATATTAACTACGTTTATAAATAATTTCTGGAATGTATTAGTAATTTAAAAATGTCGAGAAAAAGAACACTTACTGACCAGAACGAACGCCATTAATGGCCATTGGAAAATGTAAAAACATCTTTAAAATATTTACTTAAAAATTAAAAAAAAATATTTTGTAAAATTCTGCCCCGAAAATATTTTTATTTATACCAGCCTTATATCATAAATAAAAAATTCCGAGGAAATTCTTAGTGATTTGGCTGAATTTACATTTCTAAAATTTAAATGCGCCAAAACATAAGATAACGTTTTTGCTTAATAAAGATGCAAAAATAATATAAAAAAATAATGTTACTTTCAAATATTTATCTTATGAAATAATGCTTCGAGAATCCAAACAAAGCACGGCTTTTGCTAGTTCTATTTATATTTTATAATTTATATGTTTCTTAACCACTTAATTGATCAATATATTTGAAAAAAAAAACTTTTAAATAATGCCCATTTTTTCATGTCTTTTACAGCATTTTTAATCTTTTAGTATCAGTTTTTTAAAACAGAAATTTTTGTCTAATTCAAACGGAAAAATCTTCGGCTTGAATAATGCAAAATTTACAATAAAAATTTACTGGTGAGAATAATAAATCATGATTCGAATATGCATAACCGTACGTGATACGGGCAAATCATGATCGGCAAAAACACATTGCCCGTATGACGTACGGGGCAATCAGGGAAACTGTTAAGCAAATTGATATAATTAAATAAAATTCACTTTATTAGTTACTCTTTTTATAAAACATTTATGGTCAGTTTATTTTAGTTATATTTCAGTTTATCAAAATTATTATTTAAATAATTGGGAATACCTATAGTAATATCAAACAAATGACGTTAAAAAAATAAAAAAATTCTATTTTTATAAGCTAATCTATGTTTTTTTTTTATGTATAGTGTTTAATATTTTTACGAGACCTCTTTAAAATTATCAATAGAATAGCAAGTGAAAAAAATAGAGAGAGATAATGCTCTTCGAACAAAAGTTTTATCTTTCAAATATATCCCATTAACATTTGTTTCGTTTTACAGCGGATTTCCTCATTATTTATCAGTAATGGTCCCTAAAGAGAAACAGCGTTTCAAAAGTCTGTGCTAAATGAATTATTATTATCATTTATCTTTTGGAGGAAGGGAGATCCTATGTTATACTCACGAACTTTTAGCATGTTTCCGTTATCAATAAGTGGGAAATAATACACAGGGTGGTCATAAAAAAACTTTGCCGGTATATCGAGCTCTAGCGGCCAATCCGTTCAACCGATCGAGGTGAAATTTCATATGTAGCTATTTATAGGTATGAGCTCGAGATCCTCTGAACGGCAGAAAAATGGCGCTCACGGTTACGGTTATAGTTACAGAAACTCGAAATTTTCCAATGGCAACACCCATTTTTTTATCGCAAAATGATCAGCGCATGCGAAAACCCTAAAGAACGTTGGAACCGTACGTGTATAGCCAGAAACGGACACGTTATGCACGCACAAAAAACTGTTCTGCGAATCCCACACCCTCCCATAAAAAAACACGATTGGCGCGCAAAGAGTAAATTCGCATATGACACATAGCCTTTTTATCCGTTTTCTACGATGACTATCTGGCAAACGACGTTCCATGATTGGTATGTTGTCTCTGTCATATTAAAATTTTCTGAGTGCGCCTTGGTCGTGTTTTTTGGGGCCGTTCGTAGAGCTGATTTTGTGCAAGCATACCGCGTCCGTTTATTGCAATAACCATACCGTTCCAGCGCTCTTTAGGGTTTTCGCATGCACTGATCATTTTGCGATGAAAAAAAAATGGGTGTTGCCATTGGAAATCTTCGAGTTTCTGTAACTATAACCGTAACGTGACCGCCATTTTGTTGTCGTTCAGAGAATCTCGAGCTCATACCTCTGAATAGCTGTATCTGAAATTTCACCTCGATCGGTTGAACGGACTGGCCGCTAGAGCTCCATATATCGGCAAAGTTTTTTTTATGACCACCCTGTATATTGTCCTTTGAAAAAACTGTATGCATACATACTCCTGTTTGTGTGTGTATATGTGCCTGTCATTGATGAGATTGGTCAAGGCAAAGCTCCTACACCGACTCAGGCATAATTTTTATGTCACTCTTTAGAATCGGACTCATTCCATCTGAAATTAAAAACCTTATTTATTCTTGTATACAATAAAAAAAAGACATCCCCCTACTTTACAAATTAATTTTTTCCCTCTCAAATCATTTTATTGCTATTTTCATTAAAGAATGAGGCACCATATTATTACTTTTGCTATTTTGTACCTTTTAAAATTTTATTACATTTTATATATTTTATATTTTTATGCAAATAGACATGCTTAAAATCAATTCATTTTATTAGTTTCTTTCCTTGTTAAGATTTTGTAGTATCTATTTCAGTTTATTAAAATTATTATTTAAATAATTAGTGAATCCGTTGCGCATTATTAAATAAATTAAGTTAAAAATGACCAAAAAAACTCTATTTTAATTTTAATGCATAATAAAGGCTAGTATATATTTTCCATGTATAAAAAATGTTTAATAATTTTACGAAACCTCTTTTAAATAATTAATAGAATACCAAGTGGAAAAAAAAGAGCGACATAATGTCCTTCGAACAAAAGTTTTATCTTTCAAATATATCTCATTAACAGTTTCGTTTTTACAAGGGAATTCCTCATTATCTATCAGTAATGGTCCCTGAAGAGAAACAGAGTTTCGAAAGTTTGTGCTAAATGAATTATTATTATCATTTATCTTTTTAGAGAGGTGAAGTTCTATATCTCATTCAGATACTTCTAGAAAAATACCGTTTTAAATAAGTGCGATATAGTATGTATTGCTCTTTGAAAACAAAACACCATTGCCTTGTGACATTAATATAAAGTAGTGAATCATTGAAAAATTCTTTTTATCAAGCTTCATATTATTTTAAAATTTCTTAACAATCTAGTTTAAAGGCATAAGATACATTAATATGTAATAAAGATTATTATTATGATTATTATTTTTTACATTTTATAATTTCATATGTATATATTATGTATTTTTTATTAAATACACATAATTAAAATCTATTCACTTTTTTAGTTATTTTTCCTAGTAAACGTTTGTGGTATATATTTCAGTTCATCAAAATAAATAATTAGTGAATACGTAACAAAATATGAAATAAATGAAGTTAAAAATGATCAAATTAATTCTATTTTCATTTTAACAGATAATAAAAGCTTATATATTTTTTTCATGCATAAAAAATGTTTAATAAATTTAAGAGACCTCTTTAAAATAATTGATAGAAAAGCAACTGAAAAAAAATAATAATCCTCTTCGAACAAAAGTTATATCTTTCAAATATTTCGCATTAACGTTTATTTTTATTTTACAGCGGAATTCCTCATTAATTATCGGTAATGGTCCCTAAAGAGAAAGAGACTTTCGAAAGACTATCTAAATGAATTATTATTATCATTTATTTTTTTGAGAGGGGAAGTTCTATATCACATTCATAGTTTTTAGCGAGTTTCTCTTTTAATAGATAACATGTGTAATTTTACATATATGGAAATTCAGGTTAACCGTGCTATTGGTGTAAGGACTTGCAGACAACTCTACATTAGGTCAAGTTTTACATCGTTTGTTACTACATTTTGTTAATCCCATTTTTTATTATTCATTTTTCATCGTAACATTTTTATATATAGAATTTTTGAAGCTTTTACCTTATTGCACAAATAAAAAATATATATGAGGGAACTGAGCCAGTCCAAAGCCAAATCAAAAAATAAAAACAATAGCTGTATTCCAGTATTGCGCTAAAGCAGCTGGCTATTAAAATACAGTAATTTATCCAATATGTAAAACAATCAACAATAAACAATACAAATTCATGTGAATTGCGCCAAAACGCTGCCAAACATTAACATTATAATCAGCCAAATTTTCCGATTTTATAGAATCTGTTCAGAAAAATATCTATTTCATAGTGAACTTTTTCAATTTAAAAGTAAACTTCATTATAAAAACAATATTCTTTTCAAGTTCATAAAAAAGTACTCTGATTTTGCAGATTCTCTACATTTTTGATCGTTTGCTACTTAGTGACAAGTAAATGACTTGTATTACCTAAAGCTGCTTAAGGACGGTTTTATGATGATGAGCTGCATTGGGTGGCAACAGACCTGGATTGTTTTTGGATTGATTTGGAATACGGTTTCTACTTTGTTCTGTTTAATTTGTTTTGAGTTGTGGCATTGCAGCTAAGTTGGGGATGTGGTTTTTATTCAGAGAACATATTTTTTCATCGTTTACAATGTTCCAGGTGAGACATTCGTTTACTAATGTGGCGTAGGGTCTGGTGGGGGAGCGAGTGAATTATAGCCATCGGGTGTTTAACATCTGATTTTTTGCTATTCACCGCTCTGGCCGAAACCCACTGCCACTTAAATATATTTTGTTTTTGTAAACTCGAATGTTCGGCTGCTTTTGTCTAATAAAACCCATCGCTGACTACGCTGGCAGCCTATTGTTTTTGTATCTTGATTGTTGAATTTTTAATTTTAAGGGAGTTTTTGTTTTGTGAGGAGGGTGTGCTAGTTCTTGCTAAATTGATAAATTTGAAAGTATAAATATGTGACGATTTAAGGAGAACTCGAATTATTTCCACTGGTTAAAAAGAAACACACAATCATGGCAAGCGAGGGAAAAAACAAAATAAATAAATAAATGTAGAAGATCCAATAATTAGTCATGGGTGCTGTAAATTCATTTATTAAATTCGTAATAATGAGGAAGGAAAAGCTCCTTTTGCAAAAATTCCATCATTATTTCAGCGAGCTGTCCTCATCGAAGAAGCAACCCAAGAAATCTTCTTTTTCATCTCGAGACTTCCACCTTTTTAAACTAAAAAAAAAGTTCTGGAACATTCTGTAACCTCAAACCATCATTCTTTTATGTAAACAGAATTCTTGTCCAGCTACGAGATTATTTTCCACAAACGATAAATTTATTTAAAAAAAAATATTATTTAACCAATTTATAATTGACTCAGAATTTAAAATATCTTAGGCAGACGATTTTTATAAATGATTAATTTTAAGAGAAAAAGAAAAGAAATGAATTTATTAATATGCACACATCAAAGGTTGACGTAGGAAAAATAAATAAATAGATAAAATAAAATAATGATATTTTTTGAAAGGTATTGTTTTGGAATAAATTTAATAAGACTTTCTTAAAAAGGGTTGATAAAAACATAGAAGAAATCAGTTTTATTTGGAATATTAAGAAATAAAGTTTTAATTAAGAATATTTTTAATTTAGAGCCATCTTTTTAAATTTACGCATACTGGAATAATGTTTTTTAAGGCAAATTAAGAATTTATATCGTCTGCATAAGGATTAACAGATTAGATTTAGAAACAAGATTTTAATTTAATAATTTGAAGTAAGTACGGAATATTATTATAAGAAAATTAAGATAGTATAAAGGTTAGTTTTGGCGAAAAATATTTAAATTTGTAAGATTATCCCCCCTCCCCAAGACTTTGTATGAAATTGATAGTTAAATAAAACTACAAGTTCAGACAACAGAAATATAATAATTTAGAAAAGTCAAATTTTGGAATAAAACTGTCAAACCCAGGAAGCCAAGAGATGGAAGAAAAGAAAATTAACGCAATATAAAAAATATTAGCGATTAAAATAAAATAGTTAAGAGGAAATTAATTCTGAATTAAATTTAGGTAGGAGCATTTCCCTGAAAGAAATACAATAATGTTACAACATCACTTACCATTTGTAAATGCATAGGAGATAATACATATAATAACAGTAAATAAGTTATGAATATTAATAAGCAAGAGATAAAAATATAATAAAAACAATAAAAATTCAATCTCATGGAAGTTTAAATAATTACAATGACTTAATGCATAGTTTATTTTAAATAAGTCCTTTAAATGAAACAAGTCTTTCAATAGTATATATAAAAGAGTCTTTTCCAATGTTCTCTGAATACCGTCTCTTTAATTAAAAATCTTCAAACCTAGTTTAATCTTTGGTTTTAATGTTATGTTGGATCTAACATCTTTCAGTAATATATCAATTTTTCAATAATAAATAGCATCACTCTCAATATCTTAAATAAATAATATAGAAAAATTTAAATAATAACAATAACAACAATAATAAGTAATAGTATAATAAGACTCCATATCCTAATATTTTTCAATAAGAGTATAATTAATACTAAACTTCATTATAGAAATCATAATAATAATAATAATAGTAAAACAAGAGTATAATCAAAAGAAAATATCACTATTTGTTTATTATTGATAGGGAAAATATTGGTTGAGGATAAAAATAATTACATAGCAACTAAATAATTTTCTTATCTTCTAATAGCATAAGAAAGTATTTTTTTTGCTAGCCGAAAGTATAAATAAAATAAATCATAATAATTCCAAAATCCAAATAAAATTAAATCTAACTATTTAGAAAATGGACTCTCAGCCAGTATTTCCTTACAATAATTCCTCTCTGATACTCTTTTACAAAAATTGTCAAATTTGGTTATAAGTTTTCAAATGCCAAATGTAGAATAATATTTTATCTACACATGGTTTATAAACTTTAATAATAAAAACAAATTGGAATAAAAGTTGTCATTCTTAATTGAGAAATGGAAATAAAAATAGTGTGCTTTTCTGAAAAACTCTTAATATCTGTAGTTTTCACAATCACTGAAAATCACATATTATGTTATAGGTTTGAGTAGAGTCATTAGATTTTATAACCGTTATAACATAAATATCTGCTGAATAAATAGAATAATACTAATGTCAAATACATGAGTAAATATAGTTAGACTTAAACACCCTTAAAATTAATTTATCAACATCAATTTGAAAGCTTTTACAATCAAAGTGTTACCTTATGCCTGCATAAGGAGCCCAATTTAACCCCAAAAACTCCCAAAAACAAGTAATATTCTTGTAGGCCTCCAAGAACATACCTGCTAATGTTGAAAATTATGGTGATAAAATTTAAAGAATAAGAATTAAAACTTAATCTACTGTCTTGACTTTAGTTTGATCTAGTGATTGTGATTGTATCTGAGGTTTTGTTTGTTTTTTGGGTTGCTCATGAAGCAGTTTAAAATCTTCTGGTGAAAAATAGGGTCTTAATTTAGAAACATGCACAATAACAGAATTCTGTCCTGTCTCATAATTAAATTTATCTATTTCATAAGTTACATCAGAAAGTTTATTTATAATTTTGTATGGTCCAGAGAAAGTAGGTTCTAATTTTCGAGTGTTAGGGTATTTAAATTCTTCATAAATTACAGAGTCTTGTATTTTTAATGGGCATTCGACAAAATTTCGATCATGGAGCCTTTTACTTTTAAGGTGAAATTCCTGAGTTCGCGCTTTCGCAATTTTGAGGGCTTTGTCTGCTGATGTTGTATACATTTTAATTGCCTCACACAAAACCATTACCTTCCATTTTTAAAAATCTGAATCACAATTATCGTGAAAATTATAACTATATTTAGCTGCTAACTTTAACCAGAAATTTTATCTAATAAAAATAGAAATTGTAAATATCATAGTTATACCTTAAATTGGGATCAACTTTTAATTCTAATATTTTATAAATCATAACAGATACAAAAATTTTAATGATAGGTAATTTCTTACTTAAAATCACAAAATTTACTGAAAAAATTAATTATATTTATCAGTCAAAACTCTAGCAACAGCCTTGCACAGTTCCATCTTTCTTACTGAATTTAAATAAATTATAAGAATCCGGGAACCAAAGCTCACTGTAACCAGAAATTCTAACAAATAAAAGGAAAAAACATAAATGTTAACTTAATTTTTAGCTCAAATGTTTAGTTGTAGGAACATTATCATGAAAATACTGCATTCTGAGAATAGTTCTTGATAACAAACAAATATCTAGGTTTTCTATATAATTCCTTATTATTACAAACTTGCCTTTAATCGTGCATAAAAATATCATAATAGTCTTAATAAGTAACAGTAAATATCTTAAGAACATCATACTCCTCAATTAAATCCTTAAGAATAAAAATATTTCAATCTTCAACACATAATAATGATAATAATAATACTCATAAATAGGCAAGTAAATAAAATTCACAGACAAATAATCAAATAAATAAACCTGACAAACAGAGAATAATTAATTTAAATAAATACATAAAAATTATACAAATAATAATATTCAAAACACTACGAAAAAAAAAATCTCACCGAAATCTTATGGGTCTCAACTATCTCGAAAAAATATTTTTTTTTTCACCAATTAGCAAGAAATGGTCTTGTAATTATTATTTTTTTTTCTTCTTTTTCATCATAAGAGGACTACTTTTTCTCGACCAAAGCACTTTACAGGAACAATTCCTCTGTTTTTGTCACTCCAGAAATCATGAGACTATGGCAGTTTTTGTTTAAGAACACATCCAATAATGACGGGCAAATTATTCAGCGATCCACAGTTTTTATTATCACTTCGTTCCATAGCAAGTTTCTTTAAAAACCAAAAAAGGGAGCGCAGGCATAAAAGATCCTGTCGACTTTTCGATTAGTTGAATTCGAATTATTTCCACTGGTTAAAAAGAAACACACAGTCATGGCAAGCGAGGGAAAAAACAAAATAAATAAATAAATGTAGAAGATCCAATAATTAGTCATGGGCTGCTGTAAATTCATTTATTAAATTCGTAATAATGAGGAAGGAAAAGCTCCTTTTGCAAAAATTCCATCATTATTTCAGCGAGCTGTCCTCATCGAAGAAGCAACCCAAGAAATCTTCTTTTTCATCTTGAGACTTCCACCTTTTTAAACTAAAAAAAAGTTCTGGAACATTCTGTAACCTCAAATCATCATTCTTTTATGTAAACAGAATTCTTGTCCAGCTACGAGATTATTTTCCACAAACGATAAATTTATTTTAAAAAAAGTATTATTTAACCAATTTATAATTGACTCAGAATTTAAAATATCTTAGGCAGACGATTTTTATAAATGATTAATTTTAAGAGAAAAAGAAAAGAAATGAATTTATTAATATGCACACATCAAAGGTTGACGTAGGAAAAATAAATAAATAGATAAAATAAAATAATGATATTTTTTGAAAGGTATGGTTTTGGAATAAATTTAATAAGACTTTCTTAAAAAGGGTTGATAAAAGCATAGAAGAAATCAGTTTTATTTGGAATATTAAGAAATAAAGTTTTAATTAAGAATAATTTTAATTTAGAGCCATCTTTTTAAATTTACGCATACTGGAATAATGTTTTTTAAGGCAAATTAAGAATTTATATCGTCTGCATAAGGATTAACAGATTAGATTTAGAAACAAAATTTTAATTTAATAATTTGAAGTAAGTACGGAATATTATTATAAGAAAATTAAGATAGTATAAAGGTTAGTTTTGGCGAAGAAATTTTAAATTTGTAATATATATATAGATATTTAAGTAAATAGAAATAATTAAATATCAATTACTTTATAGTTTAGTTTTCTTATTTATCTTTTGTGGCATTTATTTCAGCTTATTAAAATTATTATTTAAATAATTAGTGAATACATAACATAATATCGAATAAAAGAAGTTAAAAATGACCAAAATAATTCTATTTTTTTATGTATAACAAAAGCTAATCTATATTTTTCATGCATAAAAAATGGTTGATAATTTTACAAGACCTCTTTAAAATAAATAATAGAGTAGCAACTGAAAAAAATAAAATAGAGATAATGCTCCTCGAACAAAACTTTGATCTTTTAAATATATCACATTAACATTAGGTTCGTTTTTACAGCGGAATTCCTCATTATTTATCAGTAATAGTCCCTAAAGAGAAACAGCGTTTCGAAGGTCTGCGATATCATTTTTCTTTTTGGGGAGAGGAGGTTAATATCAAATTAAGATAATTTTAGCAAGTTTCCGTTTTAAATATGTGCGATATAATATGTATTGTCTTTTGAAAGAAACAACGCCTTTTCCCTATAACATTAGTAGAAAGAAGTGAATCATTGACAAAACTCCTTCTATCAATCTTCTCATTATTTTAAAATCTCATTAACGGTCGAGTTTGAAGACATAAAATACATTAATATGTGTAGAACTGTATACATATTAATATACAGTAGGGCCCGGGCCCATTAGTATAGGGCCCGGACTTTTTTCACCCAATAATGAAAAATGGAATAAATTACTTCTGTTACAATTAATTTACCGATTGAATAATCGTGTTTAAAATTAATCTAATGTAATTTCGTATGCGGCGATTTCCTGCAGTTTCATATACTGACCTTCGATTTATTCTGTTGAGCTGATCCAGAGTATCAGACCATGTAAAGTGATCGTTGAGGTTAATTGGGTGAAATAGTCCTCCGCTGTTCGTGTCCGGGATAGCTCAGTTGGTAGAGCATTGGCGGCTTCAGCCAATACATCCCTGGTTCGAATCCTGGCCCGGAATTTTTCCACCCAATAATGAAAAATGGAATTAATTACTTCTGTTATAATTAATTTACCGATTAAATAATCGTGTTTAAAATTAATCTAATAGAGACAATGCTCTTCGAACAAAAGTTTTATCTTTCAAATATATCGCATTAACGTTTGTTTTGGTTTTACAGCGGAATTCCCCATTAATTATCAATAATGGTACCTAAAGAGAAAAAGTGTTTCAAAAGTCTATGCTGAATGAATTATTATTAGTAAAAACCACACTTTGTTTGGATTCGCGAAGCATTATTACACAAGGTTAATATATGAAAGTAACAATATATATTTTTTAAATATTATTTTTGCATCTTTATCAAGTAAAAACGTTATTTTATGTTTTGGTGCATTTTGATTTTAGAAATGTAAGTTTAGCATATTCCAAAATTGTTTTTAAACGTCAAACATATTAAAAATAATACTAATAGTAATTACTTTTTAATAGTAAATGTGTTTCATTTGGTTCGATTTCAACCTGGACCTTTGAATTCAAATAATAACGAATTTAACGAAATAACGAATTAACAATTAATTTTATTATTTACAACTTTTTTTGTTGCCACTTTCTAAAAGAAAAATCCTAATTCTTTAAATTTGCATAAATATCGTCTGAGTAAATGATTTCATATAATAAGAATAAATTGTGTATTTGAATTCTTAACGCTGAAAAATACTTTTATAGTTGAATGTAAATAAATGAATTTTTACAAATATTAATTTATTAAAAACATTCTATAATTTTTGTAAAAAAAGTATTTTAAAATTTTTATAAAAGGAATCGTGAAACTATTATATGATTAAAAGGAATGAGCACCAAAAAATGCGCAATTTCCAACCAATCTTAATAAAGTATTCTATTAAAATGTATATTTTCCTCTCAAATAACATGTTTAATAAATTAACGTTCTTTTATGGTTTGAAGTATAAATTCTGCAGTTATTTTCAGTAGTCTAAAGAATAAAAAGTCGTCATATTCAGCCTGTTTTTCATTCATTATATTTGCAGTATGGCGTAATATTTGCTTTAAAAAAATAATTCTCCAAGCTATTTATTTTATTTTTCTGTTTTCACTTGGAATCATGATTGTACCTATAATTACTAACCCCATGATTTCACTGCCGTAACTATAAAGCTCCGGGGCAAGACCCCGAGGGATCCCCATGGCGGGGCAAATTGAAATTTTGCCCCGGGTGCAGTTTTTTTCGCACGCCGCTGTTTAAACGTATACAGTATTTTAAGCCCAAAAGTGACTAAAAACGTACAATTGGGCAACCCTACTCGACAGGCACCTGGCGGCGACGCAACTTTTACCGATTCCACTGAAGCTAGCATAATGGTAAAAAAATCGGATTTCTAATTGATTGAATACTTTAAAGAGCGTTTTGTTTAGGTTCATTTTTGAGTTTATGTAACTTAATCATACCTTGTTTAAAAATCTTTTGAAAGATGGACTTTGATTTTTTTTTCGATTTTGTGTATTTATTAATAGATAAGAAGAAATATTTTCTAGATTTTTTAGATGCTTTTTATATTATTCAACCGATCAGATGCCCTTATATGAGCTTCGTTGGGATCGGTAAACATGCTGGCACAACATGACACATTCGACTCAACATTCTTCTGTCTGCTCTGCCCAATTCTACGTTTTTAGTCACTTTTGGGCTTAACATACTGTATACGTTTAAACAGCGGAGTGCGGAAAAAAAACTGCTCCCGGGGCAAAGTTTTTATTTGCCCCACCATAGGGGCCGTATATCGACCGTCACTAAAAAACATTTACTCTAGCACTTAGATTTTTTTCTTTATTACTAACTTTTAGCTAGCTGCTGGACATTAAGGAAGTTAGACGAGAAATTAAAATCAATAGTTTTTTTAACCATCCGTTTGGGGCCCCTCAGACTTGGAGGCCCCGGGGCAGTGCCCCGATTGCCCCGGCGGTAGTTACGGCCCTGCATGATTTATTTTATCTTCTGAAAAAATATGTTTAATTTTTTATTTACAAAAAAGCGTCCGTAAAGGAAAAGCGTGTAAAATAAATTATTTAAAATAAAAATTTTTAAAAGGTTTTTCTGTAAAAAAATAATATTGTGCAAATCTACAGATCATAATTTATTTTTATGTTTAATTTCAAGTAAAAATACTCAATACCTTTTTAATAATGTGTACGAAAAAATGTAATTTGTGTAGCCTAGTAGAGGATTCGCTTCGCTCATCCTAATTATTATTTTTCTTTTTTGGGAAGGGAAACTCTATATCACATTCAGATACTTTTTAGCAAATTTCCGTTTTAAATAAATGCGATACAAAATGTATTGTTCTTTGGGAAAAAAAAAGAATAGTGACATCAATATAAAATAGTAAAACATTGAAAAATCCCTTTTATCAAGCTTATTACTTTAAAAAATCACTAGCAGCCGAGTTTGGAGGTATAAGGTACATTAATGTATAAAACTTATTATTATTATTTTGTACACTGTATAATTTCATATATTTTTACTTACCCATCATACGTAGTATAGGGTAAATCTTGCAATCGTTTTGAAAATCGAAAATTTTTTTGACGGATTTACACGTTTTAGACATATTTTTAGAAAAAAAAATTGCCGTCCGTCTGTCTGTCTGTAAACGCTCTATCTCATGAACAAATTGAGATAGAGACTTGAAATTTTGTATGTACTTAGTATGTAAGAATGGGACGAAGCCTATTGAATATCAGCAACCTCGATTATCCGAAACTATTTTTTCCGGATTTCGAAAAATTCGTTCTGATGAAAGGTACATAAAAATTTTCGAATTTTTTTATTTTAAGGAATGCATGTAAAAGGCAATAAAAAAACACAAATTTTGCATAAAGAACGAATTCGATCGGATTATTAGTTGTCGAGATATTTGTAATCCTGTTTTCCACATTCTTCGATTTTTCATGACGCTGTATTTCATTCAAATTTCAATTCAGAGGTATAATTCAATTGAAAATGAGATGTTTAATCCGACGCAGCAAACTGTCATTTAATATGATTATTATTTTTGGAGTTATAAGGATATTTCTTTTAAGTAGTTTGATACTTCTTGAGTAGTTTGGTGTTTTATATAATTTGTTGAAATTGGTGCATCAGCAATTCATTAATAGAGTATTACTATGTGTATTAACAAGATTTAAATTTAGTTTTGGGATTGAAATACATTGTATAAATAGTTTTCACATATTTTATTTTCATATGCATATAAATGATGGGTAAGTATTACGGTGGCCTCCAACGACTAGTTTTATTTTTTAGTAAATACGCATAATTTAAATCACTCCACTTTATTAGTTACTTTTCATATTAAACTTTTAGTGGTATCCGTTTCAGTTTATCAAAATTATTATTTATATAATTAGTGAATACGTTACGTAGTATCAAATAAATGAAGTTTCTGTTTTAAAGAAGTGCAATATAATTTGCATTGTTTTTTGAAAAAAAACATTTCTTGTGATATTAATATAAAGAAGTGAATCATTGAAAAATTCCTTTTATCAAGCTCAATATTTTTTTCAAACCTCATTAACAGTCAAGTTTAAAAGCACAAGATACATTAATATGAAAAGATTATTATTACGATTACTTTTTTTTACATTTTGTAATTTTATATATATACATTATGTATTTTTTATTTTTTAGTAAATAGACATAATTAAAATCTAGTCACTTGATTAGTTACTTTTCCTATTAAACGTTTGTAGTATACATTTCAGTTTATATCAAAATTATTATAAATACGTAACTTAATATATAAGTTTTAAATGATCAAAATATTTCTATTTTAATGTTAACGGATAATAAAAGCTTATATATTTTTTCATGCATAAAAAATGTTTAATAATTTTAGGAGACCTCTTTAAAATATCTAATAGAATAGCAACAAAAAAAAATTAATAATCCTCTTCGTACAAAAGTTTTATCTTTCAAATATTTTGCATTAACGCTTGTTTTGGTTTTACAGCGGAATTCCTCATTAATTATCGGTAATGGTCCCTAAAGCGAAACAGTGTTTCGAAAGTCTATGCTAAATGAATTATTATTATCATTTATTTTTTTTAGGAGGGGAAGTTCTACATCATATTCATAGTCTTTTACCATATTTCCGTTTTAAAGAAATGCGATATTATATGTATGGAACTTTGAAAAAAAAAAACCCATTTCCTTATGACAATTATATAAAGAAGTGGATCATTGAAAAATTCCTTTTATCGTGCTTCTCATTATTTTAAAGTTTCATTAATGGTAGAGGTTGAAGACATAGAAAACATACATATATGAATAATTAGTGTATACGTAACGCAATATCAAATAGATGAAGTTTAAATTGATCAAAGGAACTCTATATTCCTTTTAATGTATAACAAAATAATGCTTATATAGATATATATATTTACAAAAATAATATATATTTACATGGAAAATATGTATATTCTATGTGCATGAAAATTTTAACAATTTTACGAGGACTCTTTAAAATAATCAACACAACAGCAACTAAAAAATAAAAGAGAGATAATGCTCTTCAAAAAAGTTTTATTTTTCAAATATATCGTATTAACGTTTGTTTGGTTTCTACAACGGAATTCCTCCTTATTTATCAGCAATGCTCCATAAAGTGAAACAGTGTTTCGAAAGTTTGCTCTAAATAAATTATTATTATCATTTATCTTTTTTTTTTGGGGGGGGGGTAGTTTTATATTCAGATTCTTTTAGCAAGTTTCCGTTTTAAATAAGTGCAATATAATATACATTGTTATATTATTTTAATATATATTGTTCCTTGAAAAAAAGGCCATTTCCTTATGCCATTAATATAATGAAGTGAATCTTTGAAAAATTCCTTTTATCAAACTTCACATTACTTTAAAATCTCATTAACAGTCGAGTTTGAAGTTAAAAAATACATTAATATTTAAAGATTATTATTAATGTTATTTACATTTTATAATTTTACATACACTTTATGTATTTTTTTAGTTAATAAATATAATTAAAATCTATTCACTTTGTTAGTTATTTTTCCTAGTAAACGTTTGTGGTATATATTTCAATTTATCAAAATTATTATTTAAATAATTAGTGAATACGTAACGTATTATCAAATAAATGAAGTTAAAAATGATCAAAATACAGTCGACTCTCGTTAATTCGAACTCATCGGGACCACAAGAAATGTTCGAATTATCCGAAGTTCGAATTACAGAAAAAATGCTTAGTATGGTATACTATTAGAAAGGAATTAATGTTATAGTGTTTTTTAAACTTATTTCGTCTGTTATCATTAGAATATGACTTAATATTAAATTAGAATGGATAAATTCATAAACTAATTAAAAATTTTGAAACAAGCACGATGGAAGAAAAACTTAAGGCGACACTGCTGGACAGACGGGACTCGAAGAGTGTAGATATGAAATGCATTGTATTATATGTGTACTCGTTCGGAAGAATTTTGACAAAAATCAAAGAAAGAAAGTTATTCGAATGATCTGAAAGCCGTGAGAAAGAAAAGAAAAATGAAAAATCGGAATTCTCGTTAGTTCGAATTAAACTGAGTCAAGAGAAAAGGAGTTCGAATTAATGAAAATTTTTAACATTATTCTGCCTTTGAAATTTTCAGGACTTCATGTTTAGTTCGAATTAAGCGAAGATTCGAATTATCCGATTTCGAATTAACGAGAGTCTACTGTAATTATATTCTCCTTTTAACGGATAATAAAAGCTTATATATATTTTCATGCATAAAAAATGTTTTATAATATAACGAGACCTCTTTAAAATAATTAATGAAATAGCAATTAAAAAAATAGATAGAGATAATGCTTTTCAAACAAAAGTTTTATCTTTTAAATATATTACATTAACATTAGTTTCGTTTTTACAGCGGAATTCCTCATTATTTATCAGTAAGGGTCCCTTAAGAGAATCAGAGTTTCGAATGTCTGTGCTAAATAAATTATTGTTATCATTTATCTTTTTCGAGAGGCGAAGTTCTATATCACATTCAGATACTTCTAAAAAGTTTCCGTTTTAAATAAGTGCGATATAGTATTTATTGCTCTTTGAAAAATACACCATTGCCTTTTGACATTAATAAAAAGTAGGGAATCATTGAAAAATTATTTTTATCAAGCTTCATATTACTTTAAAATCTCTTAACAGTCTAGTTTAAAGGCATAAGATACATAAATATGCAATAAAGATTATTATTGCAAAACGCAAGCCTCCAAGAACATTTATTTTAGAACATTAACTTTTCTCTTTTAATTTTGGCAACAGCCACTTTTTTAATGTTTTCAGATTTAGAATGTTTTTTACGATGTTAAGAAGAAGCGGGTTTTTTTTTCCCCTTCTAGAAAGAACAAATATGATTCTTAGAATTTAAACGAAAAGCAATTTTTGTAAATAATTGTAAATATAAGTGTTTTGTTAGTTTAAGTGTCATATAAATAATTATAAAAAGAATGAAGCTGCCGATTATTTCACAAAGTTTCGTTTTCGTTGCTTGACTGGGATTTCGTATTAGTGTTCTGGTATTTTTTGAAGGCGAATAACCCTGGAATGGTAAGTATTTTACTTACCTTTTTTTTTTTTTAGTTTGTATGATATTTTATTATTGTACGCAAAATTTATGGTGCCCGAGAACACGGACTGATTGCCTAATACTTGAATCAGAACTGAATAATATGAAATAGAATTATTTTAGTGCTTTGTTTATAATAGATAATTGCAATTGTTTTATTTTGATAAATTGATAGAATATTGATTTAAATAATGGATGCAATTAACAAAACAAAACGCACTACCGTGAGAAGTCAAACAACGAAATTAATTAATAGAATAGAAGCGGCAATTTCTGAAAATAGTGCCGATGAAGAATTATTAGAGCAATTTCTTGCTGAATTAGATTTAAAAGAAAAAGAGCTTCATTATCTTGATACTGAAATTCAAAACACTATTAAATTAGAGGATTTAGAAGCTGAAGTTTTAAAATGTGATGAGTATAATTCGAATTTAGTAATTTGGAAAACAAAAGTAAAACGGGCCAAATTAAAATTAGAAACTAAATCTAATATGAATGTTTCTACTACGACAGTGAATAGCTCTCAAGAAAGAGTTGTAATTCAAGGATTGGAATCCATTCGTATAAATTTACCGAAGTTGGTAATTGAAAAATTTGACGGCGATCCCTCGGATTGGCAACGATTTTGGGATCAATTTGAAACAACAATTCATAAAAATTCTGAATTGTCTGACGTAGAAAAATTTAACTATTTAAAGTCATATCTGACTTCTAATTCTGCTAATTCAATAAAGGGATATAGCTTAACTAACAGTAACTATTTATCCGCAATAGAAACTCTAAAAGAAAGATTCGGGAAGAAACATTTGGTAATAAACTCACATCTTAATAAATTGTTATCACTTAATTCAGTTAAGAAATCCAATGATGTTTATGCACTTCGCAGATTATTGGACACTTGCCAAACCGAAATCCGTAGTCTTAATTCTTTAGGAATAGAGATTGAAAATTATTCAGCGTTACTTGCCCCCATTCTGATTAAATTATTACCTTCTGACATAGTGTTACAAATAACAAAAAAATGCGGTAATGATGAAGAATTAAAAGTTATAGATATCATAGAATGCTTGAAAATGGAAGTCATTTCGCGAGAAAGAACTATTTTTTTAATTTCTAATCAAGAATCTTCGAATGTAGATATTACATCTGGAAAGTTAGTTCGCGACAAGCAGTCGCCAAAAACGATTCCTACCGCCTCTGGTTTGATTAATGAAACTGTATCATTTTCTAAACAAATTACATGCCCCGAATGTAAAGGAAAACATTTCTTGACTGAGTGTGAATTATTTAAAAATAAATCATTACAGGGTAAGAAGGAAAGTTTAAAGCAGTATGGTTATTGTTTTATTTGTCTCAAAAATGCAGGGCACATAGCCAAAAATTGCAGAAAATTCGTTAAATGCACTAATTGTTCATAACGGCATTATAGAATTTTATGTCCTGAAAAAGAAAAGGGTAAATCACAAGAAAATAATGAAAGCACGTCTTTGACAAATAAAGCTTGTAATCGTGCTGTGTTAATGCAGACCTTAATTGTACGTTTAGAGCTTAAAGATCAAAATAAACACATGTTAGTACGTTGTTTAATAGATTCTGGATCTCAAAGGTCTTATTTAACCAAAGATGTTATTAATCTTATGGGATATAAAGCTGTGGGAGAAGAAAAAATGGTTCACGGCCTTTTTGGTGGGATTCAAGAAACACACCTTCATAAGAGATTTAAAATACATTTAAGTAATTTAGAAAACACCTTTAAATGCAATTTTGATGTTTATGATCAAGACAAAATATGTACTGAAGTTCCTAAGATAAGAAATGGGCCTTGGATAAAGGAAGCTAAAAGAAATGGTATAATATTCTCAGATTATGATGCATATACAGGGAATCAAAAAATTACAAATCAACAGGAAATAAGTTTACTTATTGGAGCTGATATTTATGGGAAGTTATTGACGGGGAAAATTAAATCCTTAAACCGTAATTTAACTGCTATACAGACAAAACTAGGGTGGACATTAATGGGAAAAACTAATATAGAAGATACAAATGATTCTACGAAAGTTGTTTTATCGCTGCACGTAAGTGAAGCCAAATTAGCGGATTTGTGGAGATTAGATACATTAGGAATTCTTGATCCAGGTGATAAAGAATCCAGTTTAGAACTTGAAGATATTGTAAAAGATCATTTCAACAGAAATATTCGAATAAACAATGAAGGACGTTATGAGGTTAGTCTTCCCTGGATTGTTGGTCATCCCCCTCTCCCCAGTGGTCGGAAAATTGCAGAACGTAGATTGAAAAATTGCGTAGATTCCTTAAAGAAATCCGACAATTTAGATGCCTATGAAGCGGTCTTTAATGACTGGCTACAAGAAGGTATTATTGAAGAGGTCAAATCAACTCCAGGAACGGAAGCCGAATTTTATTTGCCTCACAGAGCGGTCATAAAAGAAAATTCAACAACCCGAATACGCCCAGTTTTTGATGGATCTGCTAGGGAAAAGGGCTCGCCCTCAATTAACGATTGTTTATTGAAAGGTCCCAATTTAGTTGAACTTATTCCCTCATTGATAAATCGGTTCCGATTGAAGAAAATTGGTGTAATATCAGACATAAGAAAAGCCTTTTTACAGATTAGTTTAAAAGAAAATGATAGAGCTTTTTTTAAATTTTTATGGTGGAAAGAGGGAAATTCTGAAAATCAAAAAACTTTCCAACACCGAAGAGTAGTTTTCGGGCTTACTTGCAGTCCCTATTTGTTAGGAGCAACTTTGCAATACCACTTAAAAAAGTCACCTCCTTCTATGCATGAAACTGCTTCTAGACTTTCGGAATCCTTTTATATTGACAATTGTGTCACTAGTGTTGACAATGAGGAACAACTCAATAATTTTATAACAGAGTCTAAATATATTCTTAGCCAAGCTAAATTTGACCTGAGAGGATGGGAACATAGTTATTCTAATTCCTCAACTTTCCCATTAGAAAACAAAATTGTCCCAGTTTTAGGCCTACGCTGGCTATTACCATCTGATGTTCTTTCTATAGATATAAGAGAAGTTAGTAAATATGATGAACCCGTCACAAAAAGGAAAATATTATCAGATGTTCATAAGATTTTTGACCCCATCGGTTATACTTGTCCAGTAACTCTTTTCCCCAAAATATTATTACAAGAGTTGTGGAAACAGAAGATAACTTGGGACTCTGAACTACCCACATCAATAGCCCAAAAATTTCAGAAATGGAAATATAAATTGAGCTCTCTTAAAGACATTGTTATACCAAGATGTTTGTTAGATGATCCAGATAACATCGGCGATTTAAGTTTGCATGTATTCTGTGACGCGAGCAAAGTAGCCTATGCTACATGCATATATTTACGTAATGAAAATGAAAATTCAACATCATGTCAATTAATCCAAGCACGATCCAGAGTAGCCCCCCTGAAATGTATTACAATCCCCAGATTGGAGCTCCTCGCATGTACGATTGGTGCTCGATTGTCTAAAGGGGTTAAGTCCGACTTAAAATTAGGAAATCTTCCAACTTTTTTCTGGTCAGATTCTAGTAATGCATTATATTGGATAAAGAAAAGTGAAAATTGGGCTCCCTTCGTGTACAATCGGGTAAAAGAAATCAAATCACTTAGTAATCCAGAAAATTGGCACTATGTGCCCGGAACTCTTAATCCGGCCGATCTACCTTCCCGTGGATGTTCTGCAGAATCTCTTAAACAATCCCTCTGGTGGGAGGGTCCTGATTGGTTGAAAAAACCTCAAGAATTTTGGCCTAAAGATAATTTAAATCCCGACATAGAAATCATTAACGCAGAAAAAAGAAAGACAGTGATCAATACGGTAAATATATCTCAAAGCCCAATTGAATTATATGAAAATACATCTTCATATTTGAAAATGATAAAAGTAACTGCCTGGATTTTTAGGTTTTTTGGAAATATCAAAAAGTTGCCGAATGAGCGAAATTTTGAGAAAAATTTAACAGTTGAAGAAATAAATTATGCAGAACATGTAGTATTGAAATATGCCCAGCGATGTTTATTAAATGAAACAAAACCATGTTACACAGCTTTACAGACTTTCACCGATCAGCAAGGAATAATTAGAGTAAAAACCCGAATTTCTTTAAGAAAAGACCTCCATTCTTTCCGATATCCAATCGTTTTGCCTTTCGATCATAATATAACCCATTCACTCATAAGAAAAAAACATATTGAACTGAGTCATGCTGGAATACAAATTATAATGTCAGTATTGCGAGAGCAGTTTTGGATACTAAGATGCCGACGTACCGTTCGAAAAGTAATAAAAAATTGCGTGGTATGCAGACGATTCACCGCCACACCTGCCGAAACACCTAGTGCTCCTCTCCCAGAAGATCGAGTCAGAGATGCTTCGATTTTTGAAATTGTTGGTCTCGATCTTGCAGGACCTTTATTTTTAAGAAATGGTTCAAAGGTGTGGGTGGCTCTTTTTACATGCGCAATATTTCGCGCCATACATCTGGAATTAGTTTCTTCACTTTCAACAGAAAATCTAGTCTTGGCTCTCAGAAGATTTATAGCAAGAAGAGGGAGACCCTCTACTATTATTTCTGACAATGGAAGAAACTTAGTAAAAACATCTTCAGATTTGAAAACAGTAAATTTTGAAAGTTTACAAAAATTCGCTCTCGAACGAAAAATTAGTTGGAAATTCAACCCTCCTTCAGCTCCCTGGTGGGGTGGGTTTTTTGAGCGCATGATAGGAATGGTAAAAGGAATTTTACGAAGAGTTCTAGGAAAGGCCTGCCTAAACTAGGAAGAACTGAATACCGTATTATGTGATGCCGAAAGTGTAATAAATTCTAGGCCTCTCACATACATTTCAGAAAATGATGATCTTGATCCTCTTACCCCTGCTATGTTCTTGCAAGAAATAAAAGATTCGAGAATTCCAGAATTTGACATAATAGATTCAAGGAAAATGAGAACAAGATTTGCTTACCAACAGAAAATTCGTGAAGATCTGAGAAAACGCTTTAGAATAGAATACTTGGGGCAACTTCGAGAAAATACGATAAGAAAAAAGGAAACTGAATTAAAGAAAGACGATGTTGTTTTAATTGGAGAAGACAATTCCAAAAGAATCAATTGGCCTTTGGGCAAAATTGAAGAATTGTATCCTGGCAGAGACGGAAAGTTCCGTGTAGCGAAAGTTAAAACAAAAACTGGTTCTTTCTTAAGACCTATTAAAAAATTATACTGTCTCGAAATTGATGATAAACTAATGCATCCTTTTTTAGTTCGTAGAATTCCTGTCCCTCTAGATGACACGCCCGTTCCTGAGCCTGTAGACCGTGCCTCTGATCCTGCATCTATAGTTGAGCCTGCGAACAGCACTCCTACTTCTGATTCTACAACTCCAGCTGAGCCTGTAGACCATGCTTCTGATTCTGCATCTGTAGTTGAGCCTGTGAACAGCACTCCTAGTTATGATCCTGTGCCTGAGACTTCAGATTCTACAACTCCGATTGAGCCTGTGGACCATGCCACCGATCCTGCTCCTATTCACCAGTCTTCCTTGCCTGATGATGAGAACCGAAGATCACGATCTGGAAGAAAGCTGAAGCAGCCGCAACGATTGAACTTGTAGAGGAGTTTTGAGCTTCACTAGACCTGAACCTCAAAGGTGGGAGGATATTGCAAAACGCAAGCCTCCATGAACATTTATTTTAGAACATTAACTTTTCTCTTTTAATTTTGGCAACAGCCACTTTTTTAATGTTTTCAGATTTAGAATGTTTTTTACGATGTTAAGAAGAAGCGGGTTTTTTTTCCCCTTCTAGAAAGAACAAATATGATTCTTAGAATTTAAACGAAAAGAAATTTTTGTAAATAATTGTAAATATAAGTGTTTTGTTAGTTTAAGTGTCATATAAATAATTATAAAAAGAATGAAGCTGCCGATTATTTCACAAAGTTTCGTTTTCGTTGCTTGACTGGGATTTCGTATTAGTGTTCTGGTATTTTTTGAAGGCGAATAACCCTGGAATGGTAAGTATTTTACTTACCTTTTTTTTTTTTAGTTTGTATGATATTTTATTATTGTACGCGAAAATTATTAAGATTATTATTTTGTACATTTTATAATTTCATATAAACATTATGTATTCTTTAGTAAATACACATATTTAAAATCAATTCATTTTATTAGTTACTTTCCTTGTTAAGATTTTGTAGTATCTATTTCAGTTTATTAAAATTATTATTTAAATAATTAATGAATCCGTTGCGTATTATTAAATAAATTAAGTTAAAATGACCAAAATATCTCTATTTTAAATGTAATGCATAATAAAGCCTAGTATATATTTTCCATGTATAAAAAAGTTTAATAATTTTAAGAAACCTCTTTTAAATAATTAATAGAATACCAACTGAAAAAAAAGAGAGCGACATAATGCCCTTCGAACAAAAGTTTTATCTTTCAAATGTATCTCATTAACAGTTTCGTTTTTACAATGGAATTCCTCATTATCTATCAGTAATGGTTCGTAAAGAGAAACAGTGCTCCGAAAATCTGCGCTAAATGAATTATTATTATCATTTATCTTTTTGGGGAGGAGAAATTCTATATCACATTCAGATACTTTTAGTAATTTTCCGTTTTAAATAAGTGCGATATAATATGTAATGTTCTTTGAAAAAAATCACCATTTCCTTGTGACATTACTATAAAGAAGTAAATTATTGAAATTTTTTTTATCAAGATTTTCATTGCTTTAAAATTTCGTTAACGGTCCAGATTGAAAGCATAAAATGAATTAATATATAAAGAACTGTATATATATATATATTAGGTAGGGACGAAAAAAAGCAAAAATGGATTTTTAATTTACAATATCGCGAAAAAGTTGCGAATTCGAGAGACTAAAAATTGAGTTTAGAAGAAAATCGGTTTATATCAATCAATCACGCATGTTCTGTAAAATTCGTCGAAATGTTGAAAATTTTACATTATTGCAATTATTTTAATTATCTTTTTCACGAATTAATCGCTGAAATTCGTATGTATTCGAATAAGAAACCATAATGCTGAGATATTATTTAAATCCATCAACATTTTCCAGTCTCGCATGTGCTTTTATTGTATGTGCTTTTTTTGCATGTATTCCAACTGAGCCATCCCGGACGAATACTGGGGGACTAATTTACCCAACTAACCTTAACGAACATAATCCCCGTCCCTCATAGCATGCATGTTCACAGTGATGTCACAATGACGTCACTGTGAGTCACTTTGGTCTCATTTTATCTGTGACGAAAATGCCACCACTCAGTGACGTCACAATGTGACTAAGATGTGACTTTCTAAAAGAATTTTCACAGTTCGTCACATTGTTAATGTCAAAGTAGTCACAAATGACACACTTTTCACAAATTGGTCACATTCTGACGCCACAAAGTGGTCACAATGTGACGTCACAAAAAAGCTCTAAAACGGCCATAACGACTTCACATTTTAGTCACTGTGACTTCACATCGACGTCACAGTCACAGTGACTAAAATGTGAAGTCGTTATGGCCGTTTTAGAGCTTTTTTGTGACGTCACAATGTGACCAATTTGTGAAAAGTGTGTCATTTGTGACTACTTTGACATTAACATTGTGACGATTTTCTAAAAATTTTTAAGAAAGTCACATTTCAGTCACAATGTGACGTCTCTGAGTGGTGGCATTTTGGTCACAGATGTGATGTGACCAAAGTGACTTACAGTGACGCCATTGTGACGTCACTGTGACCATGCATGCTATGAGGGTCTGGTCTGATACTCTGAATCAGCTCCACAGAATAAATCGACGGTCAATAAATGAAATTGCAGAAAATGCTGCATACGAAATTTTAAGTTAGAATAATTTATACCACGCCAATACATCCCTGGTTCGAATCCTAGCTCGTACTCTTTTCACCCACTTGGAAAATTTACATCTGTTATAATTCATTTACCGATTGAATAATCGTGTTATAAATTATTCTAACATATAATTTCATATGCAGCGTTTTCTGCAGTTTCCCTATATTGACCGTCGATTTATTCTGTTGAGCTGATCCAGAGTATCAGACCAGATTATGAGATCGTTAAGGTTATTTGAGTGAAATAGTCATCCAGTGCTCGTGTCTGGGATGCATTTTCAGAAAGAATCACGTTTTGAGCACCAGCCTTGGCGAGTTGGCGAAAACGAGAACGTTCAGCTAGCTGCATCGCCAAACGCCAATCGTCGTTTTGTTTTGATTTTCAAATCCGAGAAATCATTTTAATCTGAAAAAGCTCTTTGTTTTAAACTATGTTTTAATCTTTAACAACAGTGAATAACATTTCCTCATATTATATCCGTTGCTTGATAACATTTACGGAAAAACAAATGAACAATAAGCACGATCTCTTTGCAGAAGGAAGGGTTGCTATTCGCTAGGCGTTTGACGTCACAAACAAGAAAGGGTGCATAGCATCGATTTCATCTCCGCGCCAATGGTTGTTCTGGCGATAAGGTGCTCAAAACGTGGTTCTTTCTGAAAATGCGTCCAGCCAATACATCCCTGGTTCGAATCCTGGTCCAGACTCTTTTCACCCACTTGGAAAATTTACATCTGTTATAATTCATTTATCGATTGAATAATTGTGTTATAAATTATTCTCAAAAATAATTATTTCTTTTCGAAGCAGAAATTTTTTATAATATAAGTTTAGAAGATAAAAAAGATAAAATAAATAAGTTAAACAGTTTTAAATAAAAAACATGATTTAAAATATTTTTATAAAACTTGAATAAAAATGTCCTGTCTTTCGACTGTTAAAATAAGCAGAGTACAAAAAATCGTGAAAAATTAAAATGATTTTCGAAAAGAATATTTTATCTTTCAAATATATCGTTTTATCGCCGGATTTGTTTTCATACAGGAATTTTTCATTAATTATCGGTAATGTTTTTTGAAAGAGTATTTGAAAGAATGTAATGGAAAAAAAATATGAGTATAATCTATCTTTCACATTTTTCCCCTACTTTTACTTTCATAATTTTCTTTACCAAGCTTCTGGTTTCAAATATAGGTCATATTCTCTTTTCTTTTAAAAAACAGGCGGGTTCTTGGGTCATATTTAGTAAAAAGTATTGTTTTTTTCATGATACCGACCATAATTTATCTTTAACGTTTCTTTTCATGAACTTTCGATAACCTTTTAAAATATTATGAGAAAATTGTAGGGTTTAAAATGGTATTAATTTATAAAGGAGGTTACAGGATTTGAAAAAAGAATAATGATATCAAAACTTGATTTCACCTTTATTTTTATAATTTTTCAAAAAGTTTTTCTTTCAAATACATGTCACATTCCCTTTTTTATGTACTGGGTCTTGGTACATATTTAGTAAAAGCCACTATTTTTTCAAAATATTGAACATAATTTTTCTTTTCATAAACTTTTGAATAATATTTTAAAAGATTGTCCTGAAATTATAGCGTTTAAAAAATATTAATTTGTAAAGAAGGTTAGATGATTTAAAAAAGAATAATGATATCAAAACTCGAGTTTACTTGTATTCTCAGAATTTTTTAGCAAGTTTTTGCTTTAAAATGCATCTCACATTCTCTCTCTCACTCTCTCTCTCTTTATGGACTGGTTCTTGGTACATACGTAGGTTGATCCAAAAAAAAGTTTATTAGCAGAAGCATTTGAAACGTAATAATTGTGGAGCGAATATTTCCACACGGGGTGGTTGACAGATGGCGCTAATTGTCCTACAGCGGTTCTACGAGTAAGTGGCGTCAGTACGCAGACACTTAAGAGCGACAGTAAAGGCACGTCGTCTAGAAAAGTGGTCTCGCATAGAGGTGCGAGCCGTAATTAGATTCTTATGGGCCAAGAATGTGGCCGCATCGGGAATTCACAGACAAATCTTTGAGCAAAGCGTCATTCTTCTGCATGAAGATGCCAGGCCCCCAGGTCAGAATTGCTGCAAAGGTTCAAGTGGGAGGTCTGGAATCATCCCCCATACAGCCGCGATTTGGCTCCAAGTGACTATTTCCTTTTTCCGGCGTTGAAGCGAAACTTATCCGGAACACGGTTCACCTCAGACGATGCAGTGAAAACAGCTGCCGAGAAATGGCTCAATGAGCAGGGCCCTGATTACTACCAAGACGGGATAAATAAGTTGGTCGAACGTTCTGACAGATGCCTAAACAGGTTTGGCGACTATGTGGAAAAGTAAAGGCCAGATGTGTCTCTTGATTGACATTTGTACCTTGTTTCTATTGTTAATAAATACTTTGCCTTTTGCCTTGTAAACTTTTTTTTGGATCACCCCTCGTATTTAGTAAAAATCACTATTTTTCATAATACTGATTATAATTTTTCGTTAACTTTTCTTTTCATAAAATTTCACACAATCTATCAAAAGATTGTGCGAAAACTTTAGAGTATAAAAATGTTTTATAAAAAAGGTCAAAAGATTTAAAATGGAATAATTATGACAAAACTCAATTTAAGCGTTATTATTCTAAATATTTTTTATTCTTTTTGGATTAATTTAAAAACCTTTATTGTAAATTTTTGTTTCTTTTTTAATAAATAACAGAAAGATTTTTTTTTTTCGTTTTATATCTATGAAATATTGCAATCCATAGACATCATTTGATCAATCGTATCCATGCACGTTCATTGTTAGACTGTTTGCCAGAGATATAAATGTTTGAAGATTCAAAGTAAAAAATCCTTTATCGATGTAAAAAACCTGTTCAGCTTCATATGTATCTGAGAAGGTTTAGTCAAGAGCGCAATTAGTAAACCAAAAGCATATTTACTAAAAAATAACATGCACCATCCCAATTTAACCCTTTATCTACCGACGATACTTATAAGTGCCATTAAAATCACTTATTATAAAATTATTTTAATACGTTGATTAGTTGTAATACTGTTTAGAATGAGTTACTGATACATTACTTTATTTTGTTCCAAAAGTATTATTGGTTACACAAAACAAAAATATTTTTAAAAGAATGATTTCTTTTGCCTTTGCATCGTTTGAGCTTTCTTGGCGCTGAGGGAGGGGGAAAGGGGATTTTTCAATTGGAAATATTTCTATATTTATATTGTAAGAACATCATATTTCTACATTTCATAATTCTACAAAATACTAAGGATACAATTAAAAATAAAAGATTTGAGTGGGGTTATAAATATTGCACAAAATTCTTGTAAATTCAAATTTAATTAATCCTTCTAAATCTTTCAATACTTCTAAAATCCTTGAAAAATTAATTAAATTATTATGTAAATCCCTCAATTTAGTTTAAACAATTTACGTTGAATGCTTTAGAATTCAAAATTTTCATGAAATAATTATGATTTTATGACAATTTTATAAATAGATAGGTACATAAAGGGTTAAAATTAATGCTCGATCTTTATCTGTAGCAGTAGGTTCTTGCGAGACATTCATATTCATTTGTACAAAAATAGCACGTATATTAAGGAAGATACGATTTTATTTTTATGTTTGTTGTATTTTTTTAATTTAATTAATTTATTTATTTTTTAGTACCAAGGTTTTTATCAAAAACGTAACTCTATTTTCAGAAAATTTTTGACATCATGCAATTGTAATGAAAAAATACAAATAAAAATTTATTAAATATGCGATGAATTACGAGTTCCATGACATACATTTTAACTGCGCATGTGCAAAGATTGTATTATTTTTTCTAGATATAGTAGTCAACGATGAGAGGAAACAGTGACGAGCGATTATTTCTCCCACTGGCTGGATAATCTCATATTGGTCCACTGGTTATCACATTTTAAGTATGCCAGAAATGACGTTTATTGCTTAAAGCTTGGCGATAAGAACAGATTATATGAATATATCTTTTTATGAATATCTCTTACTCCTGATTTATTCAGTTAATTAAAACATTGAAAAATTAAATTATTTGTGAACTTCCTAATATTTATTATTTTAAACACATTATATTTGAAAAAGTTATTACACAGCACTTGTAAATGAATGCGTATTTTCTGCATGGCGACGTGACGATTGAATAAAACGGGCCGTGGCTTTTTTTGCAAGCTAGCTGGTGAAAAAATTCTTTTCCTCAGTAAATTGTCGCCAAGTTTCAATGAGGGGGAATTTCAGCCAATGAGGTTATCCAGCCAGTGGAAGAAATAATCGCTCGTGAAACAGCGGTGGCCAAAACTGCGGACTCTTTTGATATTTGAATTTTTAATAAAATTATTCAACTTCCCACGCCACATTCATAGCTGCCAACATTTTCCGCTTTATCGACCCGGAAAAAATTTATAGTAAATTTTAGGATTTAAAATCGCTGTGCAGAACCGATTAAATAGCAAAAGAAGATTCTATTAAACTTTTCCGGAGCAAAAAAAATCGAGGGAGCTATGGCAGCTATGAGCAGGGATTCATACATAAAATAACTTGAAATTTACTACTGAATTAAAAATAATAATAAACGCTTGATAAGTATTTGTATTAAAACGACAGTTATGCTAATTTAAATCCGATGATAAAGCACAGATGTCTGAGATTCGACAGCTACTACCGACTAATTTCCGAGTACCAATGATAAGTTATCTTATGAACAGGTACAATATTGTACTCAAAGATGCGAAAGATCTGTATAGATGTTTCATTGTGTATAATAATTTTTTTTACTAAAGTGCAATTACAGTTGAATGCATTCGAGTAATAACTAGTATTGTTGATGATGTAAAAAGAAATAAAACAATATAATCCAAACAAAGTGTTAGCTGGTTGGAAAAAATATTATTATATTATACACATATAGTATTACACACTTGTAGCGAAGATTATAGCTACATATCTTTTCCCCTTCAAAAATGCAATCATTATTTCCCTTTAATAAATTCTTAGTTTTATTTTAGATTCCCTTTTCACTAATAAACCCAGTACTTTAAATTAATTCTACATTTAATAGTTAATTTTTAGCTTTCATACTCCCACTATTAGAAGTTACAACTTTTCATCTTTTGGGGCTCTCTGTAGAAATAATAATAGAACTTACTTTCTCACAAATTTCTGTTGTGTCTTTGAAAAACATCTACTCAGTAGATACCGCACTTATTAACAAAATACAGAACACTCTGAGCTTGGCTCATCATAATCTTTTATCCGTTACATTTTTGCAAACATCTGCCTTACACACCCTGTTTTCATTCTCACAATTAATGCTTAAACCTAGAAATACTTTTATCTCTGTTTATCCTGACTGTGCTTTCTTATCTGTTCAATTGCGCATCTGGATAATAAAATTTTGGTCAACAAAACTCCAATGTATCTAACGGCCTGCTTAGCTCTTGTCTATTTCCCAGGCTTAAAATATTTCTGTAACCCTATAAAATATTCGCAGATGTGAAAATAATCCTTGAGTTCCTAGACCGCAAAGTTTAGCCGATCCTGAGCGTGTGGTCTACCAAAGAAATTCGCCAAAAATCTTTGTATGAAAAACTTCTTACGGCTCTTGGCGATAAGAGATATGATGCTGTGTCGTCACTTCACTGTCTACCACCAGATTGTTAACATGTAGCTCTGTAGAGCTCTGAGAATTCCCCTCCCCCCTTATGGGGGACCTACAGTCTGTTAACTCTTGCTAAATAAATACATCGTAAAATGTAACTCTCTCTTTTCGGAGTTTTTTTTTTGTGTGTGTGCTCTTTCTTGGTAAATCACCTGGGCCATTGAACCAACGCCTTCACATGTATATCTGGTGCATCTGGCCTTTTTTTTTCTCCGGTCAAAAACAATACACACACACAGAAAGTTAAAAAAATATAATAATTAAAATCTTCGACAGAAAATCTTGTATCAAGCACCCTCGGACATCAATTAGTCAGGACTGCTCAAGAGAAGAAACCTTTTTCTGAAATGCCAAGGCCGCCCCTGTTCATTATATGACATATTCCCCTACACCCAAACGAAACCTGCTACAGTCTATAGTTCACTTGTTATGACTTATCAGCACTCAGAAGAAATGTGTCACATTTTTTTCTCCCTGTGGTTCTTCAAGATGCATACGATGCATACGACAGTTGCACCGACCGAAATAACCTGCTGTTTCGCCCTGTTCAAGGTCGGAAATTTTGATTTAGTGCATGTTTCAACCGAAACTGAAAATGTTTGTGTTATGCGTCCATGAGAAATAGTGTTCTGATGTCATCTCGTGTGTTTTTGCTGCATGCAACAGGAATACTCATCGGGTCTGTTGTGATGCCGTCAAATATAAGTGAAATATGCGGAAGGAATCAATATGCACTCGGTGGTGTTTTTTTGTGAGAAAATTTGTGCTATGTGGAAGTGATTAGTTATGTCAGCGCTCCGTGATAAAAGATTGTGTAGCACAAAATGTCTAATATTTTCGATACAACCTATTATTAAAAAAAAGTGTAAACAAAATTTATGCGTTGCAGGTCGTCGAACCTACACGCATCTCATTTCATTTTAACGATAATATCACTTCAATATTTCAATGTTACAGTACTTTCGAAATGGTACAAACGTGAACAGTTTTGTGCATGAAATTCTGTGACTTCTATTATCATAAAGTTTTTAAGTACAACAGTTTTTACTAGTGCAATAAGGGGTCGTCGTGCCCATTTTTGCACGTACACGTTTTTCATGAAGCAATGCTAGAAAAAGTGTTGCGTTAAAAAAAAAAAAAAAAAAAAAAAAAAAACGACAGTAAAAAAAAAGTATTATTATACTGAAGGTTAAAAAAAAAGAAAGAAAAAAATAATAACAATTGAAACGTGATTAAAACAGATTAACAAAAATTTTATTGTGTGGAACAAGTGCATGATTGCATGTCAACAGTACGTTTATTTTATCGCTAAAAATTATTAGTAGTTTGATTGTTTTATTCTTTTATCAGCTTGAACAGAGAAGATTTTTTTTTTAATTTAAATATTGTACATTTTTGAAATTTTGTAGTTATTAACTTAAACAAAATACATTTTAAATTTTAGTGTTTAATTTCCACTTTTCAATACATTCTTCTCTTTTCATGGTCATTTCGTCAAAATATTATTATTTTCAATGCAGGTTGTGTTAGTATTTATGTGTTGCATACTTAAATATCACAGATCTTTATTATTTTATTACTTGTTCTTAATTAATTGCAGTTTGAGATTCGTTTTCTCGTTTTTCCTAAAATTTTTGCCATTAACTATGCCAGTACCTTGTTAAACAAGCCTTTTTAAATTTTTTTAGTTTCGGTTTGTCATGTAAAAAAAAGGAATTTTGGCGAGTTATGTAGCGAAGATTATCGCTACATATCTTTTCCCCTTCATAAATGCAATCATTATTTCCCTTTAATAAATTCTTAGTTTTATTTTAGATTCCCTTTTCACTAATAAACCCAGTAGTTTAAATTAATTCTACATTTAATAGTTAATTTTTAGCTTTCATACTCCCACTATTAGAAGTTACAACTTTTCATCTTTTGGGGCTCTCTGTAGAAATAATAATAGAACTTACTTTCTCACAAATTTCTGTTGTGTCTTTGAAAAACATCTACTCAATAGATACCGCACTTATTAACAAAATACAGAACACTCTGAGCTTGGCTCATCATAATCTTTTATCCGTTACATTTTTGCAAACATCTGCCTTACACACCCTGTTTTCATTCTCACAATTAATGCTTAAACCTAGAAATACTTTTATCTCTGTTTATCCTGACTGTGCTTTCTTATCTGTTCAATTGCGCATCTGGATAATAAAATTTTGGTCAACAAAACTCCAATGTATCTAACGGCCTGCTTAGCTCTTGTCTATTTCCCAGGCTTAAAATATTTCTATAACCCTATAAAATATTCGCAGATGTGAAAATAATCCTTGAGTTCCTAGACCGCAAAGTTTAGCCGATCCTGAGCGTGTGGTCTACCAAAAAAATTCGCCAAAAATCTTTGTATGAAAAACTTCTTACGGCTCTTGGCGATAAGAGATATGATGCTGTGTCGTCACTTCACTGTCTACCACCAGATTGTTAACATGTAGGTCTGTAGAGCTCTGAGAATTCCCCTCCCCCCTTATGGGGGACCTACAGTCTGTTAACTCTTGCTAAATAAATGCATCGTAAAATGTAACTCTCTCTTTTCGGAGTTTTTTTTTTGTGTGTGTGCTCCTTCTTGGTAAATCACCTGGGCCATTGAACCAACGCCTTCACAACACTCATTGTAAAAAATATTATTATAATTAAAAAAACTATTAGTAAGAATATTAGGTACTTCTAGGTTATCCCGTCGACCAAAATATTATCGCGAAACTGTAAGATTAAATAGCAATAATGGATGATCGTGAATGTCACATTCAATGACAGTAAATGCGATTCACGTGTTTAAAATGTCATTAAGTGATTTTTATTTCGACTTTTTATTAATATTTTTATTAATACTCTAATAATTATTTGTTCTTTCGTTATTTAAAATAAAAATTATGTCAACATGTATAATTTGGCTATAAATTTGGAGATTTGTATAATTTGGCGAAATTGGTTGACGGGATAACCTAGAAGTACCGAATATTATATTAATAAAATAATATTGAATATTTATTTAGAAAATTTTAGGTTTTTAATAGATATAAGGTAAACCAATCTATTTAACTCAATAGCGATAACTATGTTATAAGCGAGATATTAACATTTTCCCCTTAAATTATATATTATTAAAGTTTTTTGGTTATGACATATAATTAAAAATTTCTATCCATTACAATGAATATCTACGGAGTTCGTACACATTAACTCATTAAAGCCAGACTCATTTTTCTGTTTAAAATAGAAAATTTGCATTTCACAGCAGATTTTTTTTCTAATAGCAATTCTTGTTTAAGTCATCAAATAAATGTAATTTTGCTGTTCAAAAATACTGATATTCAAACAAAAAAATTTTTCACATTTTACTAGTATGAAATGGTATCAAATGTCTTTGATGGATTAATTTGTTTGGGGATTTTAGTAAGAGAAATTTTGTAAAATACTGGTGGCTACATCATAAGATTATTTTCTTCTTATTAAATATAGCAAATGTTACTTTAGAAATTTTCTGGTAATTTCTGGTGCTTAAATATTAGATTGGATCGAAATTTTTTTTTTACAGTGGTAAAACCTACTTATGCGGAAAAGATGTTCTCTTGGATGGAGATTAAGAGAAAAATAATTAAAAAAATTAATTTTAAATTTTACTACTGCCACAATGAGGTTGAATTTCGAAAAAAAGTGAAAAAAGACCTAATTTTGGCTAGATGATTTTTGATTCAAAATAATAGTTTAAAAAATTATCCAAAACTTACCTATGCGTAAAAGATGTCACATTATATGCCGAGTATGAGAAAAAAAATTTAAAATATTAATTTCAGAATTTAAATTTGCCGCAACGTAGCTCAAATTTATGTATTTGAACGTTTTTATGGTAAAATATATATATTTTTTTTGTGCAAAATAAAATATGAATTTTAGAATTTTTGACATTTATTGCAATGAGGGGATATTTAATTGATTACAAGATAAGAACTTTAGTTTCTTATTTAACAGATTCATTAGTATTAAATCAGGAAAAATCGTCAACATTGCAATTGGCGATAATGACATTCGGTATTGAAAATCGACATGAGATTTTGTAATTCAATTCGACTTTTATAAAACCGTCTCTTATGTATGGTAGATACACAGCAGAAATACTTCCGTGACTCTTTTGATTATTAGTTTTGTAGAATGAGCGTTGCGTGAATAGATATTATTAATAGTAGATGTTATTGCCACTGGAATGATTGCTGAATTTACCTATTGCTTCTGAAATCATGTCGTTACTAAATCCGTCAGTTAGTAGAGGTTCGACACATTTTCCTATTTAATTAAATCTATGTAATCCGTCGCAAAAGGTCAAAAATCTGGTAAATGGAAAATATAGATATTTTTAATGTAATGATTAGGATTACAGAAGACCGTTTGATTTCACTCGCGCGCTTTTAAAATTCATTTACTGACATAAATGAAAATACAAAAAGCTTCTAACATGCTGCGAATAATCTTTCTATTTCACCAGTGAAACATTTTTGCCCAACCGCGGTTCCATCCACGCTGCAAAAAGATGACATAGTGGAACCTCATTGGTGTGTAACTAGCACAAAAACCATTGTAGTGGACACTTGAAGATCAGTTCCATATTTCGAATAACGCATCCTTTAACATCTATATTAACAGATATTCCGTCACAACCAATTGCAACCATTGTTACATGTATATTATTGTTAACACATGACAAAAAATGTACGTCGTGTTTTCAAATTGTTTGGTACTCTCTCAGAATTCATATATATGTGGCCGATGTATTCGGAACCAAGTTCTTTTTTCAAGCTCAAGTCTGCTTCTATTATGATTTTTCTTCTGTTGTTTTCTAGTAATATAGTCTGTCTTTACACCCACCAAAGTTTAAAGAAAATGGCCATGATCATATTTTTTTACAAATGACTAAAACGATGGAGTGGTCTTTGGTATGTTCTGTCATGCCAAATTTTTTCTGTCAATAGCATTCGATTCATAGTTTTGTGAGATAATGCCCAAATCTTGAAGTGCACCAGACACGATGGCAGCATCTGCTTAGTCGGAAATGCCCAAACTGTCCAATATTCTGGGTGATGCCAATCTTCGTCACTACAGGTGATGTGACACCTAGCTCGGCAGCATTTTGGCTTCTCAATGATAGCTGATGATACAGAAAAGTGAGTTTGCTCCCAATACGTCGGTTTAGTTTACACTCAGTATTCATATTCATATTCACATCTATTGAACTGAAAAAAATAGGCAGTATTTTCGGAAATGGTCCAAAAGACTGTAGTAGCTTTCAATATCTTATTTTGTTTTACAAGAATTAAGAAGAGCGCAATATTTGTCGTTAAACAGTTTAATTTTTCTTAAAATGCTGCTGTGGTAAATAATTGAGATTGAATCTCATTTACAGGTCACTTGTAACTTATTAGCAACTCCTTCTCACTGGTAGGAAATAAATAGATGTTGACCGATTCCTTTCTTCGGTTATTTTTTAAATACCAATATATAAATTTTATAATTTTTTGTAATAGGGTGCATATTTACTGGCATATCAAAGCCAGACCCAAATAGGGTGTAATTCATATCTCTCTGTCTCTCTGTCTCTCTCTTTATTATTATAATTTTTAACAAAGCCATGGTACAGTAATATTCAAGGTACACCAAGCTACACAATACACAAACAGAAAAATCCTAACTGAAAAAACTGGAACTGCCAGTTTTTCGAAACTTTAAATCACTTGCAGCAGCATTAAATTTCAAAATTAGTTTATTTATATATTTATTTTTTTACTTAATATCCATGCAATATAATATTTCTCACTCAAAGGTAGGTTTTGATTGATATTAAAATGATTATTTTGCGTCAAAAATAAATCTAACCAAAATTGGATCTTTTTCCATTTTTTCAATATTTTATCGAATTTTCAACTTTTTTGTGGCAGTATTAAATTTCGAATTTATTACTTATTATTGTTTTTTACTTACCCTCCATACGATATTACATCTTTTCCGCATTGTTAGATTTTAAAAATTATTAAAATAATTAGTTTTTGACAAAAATAACCTAACCGAAATTCGGTCTTTTTTCAAATTTTTTCGAAAATTCAACCCTTTTGTGGCAGCATTAAATTTTAAAATTAATTTTTTTTATTATTTTTCCCTTAATCTCCATATAATAGAACATCTTTTCCGCATAGGTAGATTTTGATGAATGGTAATTTTTTTTTTCGCCATAGACAATCGATCCACCCTATTAAACATCCTTAAAGGGTACGAACCCTTTATTTAAATAGTTGACGAATAGTGTTCTATGTAATATATATGAAGTGAGAGTAAAAATTGTTTCATTACCTCTGCTCCATTTCTCTTTTTTGTACTAAAAGATCTAAATTTATATTTTGTGAAATCTCTCTAAATTACCCATAACAAAAACAATTGAAGAAAAGAAAAAAAGAATAATGTCTTGCAAACAAAGGAATCATTTTTCAAATGTACTGTTGCATTAGTGTTAGATTTGCTTTTGCATCAGAATTCCTCATTATTTATAGGTAATGGTGCTAAGGTGTGAGAGAACATTCCAAAATACTGCGCTGAAAGATTTACGATTATCATCTATCTTTTAGTATTTTTATAATCTCTTTCCACTTTCTCGAACTTTTAGAAAGTTTATGCATTGAAAAAGATACAGTGCATTAAAATTATTTTTTTTCACTCTTATTTTAGACAAGTAAGTTGTTTGTCAAAGCAATATAAAACCATCTCTTACTTTGTGGCTATTACTAATCAGGGCTGGGTTTTTGCTGGCACAAAGTGCTTTCTGCCGTGCCAGTGGCAGAAAGTGGTTGTAACCGGTTTTAACTGGCAGAAACTGGCAACAATTGGCATAAACTCATTTCATTAAATAATCCAAGACTTTTTTATTAGTATTAAATTGTTTACAACATTTTATTCAGGATAAATAACAAATAAAATATTGTGAATAGTTTTAAATAAAAAATAAATTTATAATAGAATTTGATAAACAAATGAACATAAAGAAAGGACAAGAAAATTTTTTTTTGAAATTAATCTAAATTTTGTGCGGTATGTAACAACACTTAGTAGCAAAATTCCCTTCTTTCTCGGAAACATTTCCCCAAGGAAGTCCTGGAATTTTTAAAATTTTTCATCCTCAATTGCACCCTCCAATTTGCACCCTCCTTACCAGCAAGTAATGCTGGTCTTGAAAGAATATTTTTTACTTTTCTTTCATTTAATACAAAATAAAAAGCAGTCTAGATTAAGAATGGTTAGCAAAATAAATCCTGTATTATGGAATGGTCTTAGTATATTATAACTTTTTCTCACAAAGAATAAATTTGTTCTTTCAATATTGTATAATAATTGTATAAAATATTTCATTAATTTTTTTCTGTTATTTTTGTGCCACAATTATTTACTTATATATTTTCACAAGAACCATTTCTCTTTATAAATAGTAGTAGATATTTTTTAAGTTGATGCAGTGTATTATTTATTTAAAAATACTCTGAAAAGTGATGTTAAAATATAGTTTTTTGTAAATTTCTTTTTTTTAAACTTTGAAATCGAAATCCAATTGTAAAAACAATAATAACAACAGTTAAATTAGTGCAGTATCAGATTACCTTTATGAAAATTTCTGTTTTTCAAGTGACAGAAAATTATTATATATAGTATATTTATGTGATTATTTTAAAACTTTTTGCTACTTTGAATAACAATAATAACCATTATTTTAAACTTTTAACTGAATTCTTTATATATTAAATACATGTCTGAGTTATGAATCATTGCAAGTTAAAGTTCTTATTAGTACTATTTCCTAGTTTCTGCCAGTTTTTTCCACTGACTGACAGAAATTAGTTTCTGCCATGCCGGTTTTAACTACCCCGGCAGAAACATGCCAGCCCCGTTAGTATTACAGCCAGAACTTATTATTAAAATTTTTTGCTTAAACTATTTAATATTAAAATTGCCTGGTTATGATATTTATTATTAAACATTTTTATCTATTACAATAAATATTTACAGGTTTCGTACATATTAAACTATTAAGGCCAGAAACATTTTCTTCTTTAGCTCATTAAAACCAGTTTACAAGAAAATTTCCCATGTAAAGAGTACAAAACTTTCAAATTTCAATAGCGGTAATTTAGTTTGGAATTTTTGACATTGATTAATGTTACATTTTCGGCGATTAAATAATTCAAATTTACAATGCGTAAAAAACTAGTGTCGAAGATAATAAAAAACTGTAAAATAGGCTCGTCCTAAATGGGTTAAAATACAAAACTTGCATTTCACACCAGCTTTTTTTAAAATCACGATTTTTGTTTTGGCGCAGTCACAAGTTGGGTCATCTCTGATTCCAAACAATACTTCAGTGGCATAACCAAGGTGGGTGCCCCAAACCAGTAATATTGTAAGGCAGCGGTTCCCAAACTTTCTTGGTACGCGACCCACCTTTCAGAGAAAAAAAATTTCGCGACCCACATTTCAGTTAAAAAATAAAATAAATAAAATAAATAAAAAAAAAGAAAGAAAGAAAAAAAATCGCGACCCACTCAAGATAAAGTTGTATATCGTATAGGAATTTTTGTACGATCTCTATACGCTCGGCTGATCCTATCCGACGAAAAATGCTAATTTTCGTACGGAAGATACATTATCAACAAAAACAAGAATAGGTAATCCCAATGTGTGTAAGCAAATAGTAATTAAAACAATGCACAAACTACAAAGGTAGTTAAAAAGTACGTTTAGTTATTATGAAAACATAATTTTGTCATGAATGAGATTTCTGGTACTGGTGTTTACCAATGTAGGAACATGTATTAACACGCAGTTTACCCCAATACTTATCTTTTAAAAACATTAATGTAGAAAAAGCATGTTCTCATAAGCATGAAGCGGGGAATTTCATCAAGGACCTTAAATAGCTAATTTAAATATTCCTGGATGTTCTGTTCGTATATTAATCTAGAAAGAAATTAAAAAAAAAAATTTAAATCTAATTGTTTGTTGGAATTGTTATATCTTTTTAAACAGATGAAATAAAAGATATATTATTTTGATGACAAATCTCGATAGTTCCGCGACCCACCAAAACAACTGCCGCGGTCCACCAGTGGGTCGCGACCCATAGATTGGGAACCGCTGTTGTAAGGTTTTCTTCTCCTTGATTCATAGCAGAAAATTTTTTGGTTAGATAAGTCGAACAGGACTTTCAAAAGTTATCTGTAATCAGAGCATTTGGCCACCCTATCTTGTTACGGCATAGCAAAAATACTTGAAAAGCCTCAAAGCTTGCGAATAGTTAACGAATAGCATTCTATATAATACTTATGAAATGAGAGTAAAAGTTGTTTCATTATCGCTACTCCATTTCTCGTTTGCATGATAAAAAATCTGAATTTATGTTTTGTGAGATCTCTCCTAATTATTCAGAACGAAAATAATTGAAAAAAAGAAAAACCTTCTGAATAACGGATTCATTTTACAAATATACTGCAGCATTAGCGTCAGATTTGTTTTTGAATTTCTGATTATTTAAAAATAATGGTGCTAGGTGATAGAAACTCAAAATACTGCGCTGAAAAAAATTACAATTATCATCTATCTTTAAGTATTTTTTCAATCTCTTCCCATTTTCTCGAACTTTTATAACGTTTACCCTGTGAAATGGATAACATACATTAACACTATATTTTTCACCTTTGTTTTAGATAAGCGAACTGTTTCGTGAAGTACTATAAAACTATTCGACATATTATTAACATGCTTGCTAAAGCTATTTAGTGTTAAATTTTTCTAGCTGTGTTATTTATTATTACAATTTTCTTTCTGTTACAATGAATATTTACAGGTTTTATGTACATTAAACTCTTAAAGCCAGAATCACTTTCCTCATTAAAGTACAAACCTTGCATTTTGCACCAACACTTCCTCCTCATATGAAGTTTATGTCATAAAATAAAGATAATGTATATGCTCTAAAATAGTGGTATAGAATTAAATATATATATATATTGAAACTTTACTGATATCATATGGTATCGCTGGGCTTTAATGGGTTAATTTCATTAAGGGATTTTAAAGATTAAAATACCAGAATTTCGTAAAGTATTGGTTCCTATATCTTAAGATATTTGTTTTTTGTAAAGAAGTGCTTGTACGTCGTTAAAGCGTACGAATCCTGTATTTAAATAGTTAACGAATAGAATTATGTATAATATTTACGATATCAGAGTAAAATATGTTTAATTATCATTACTCCATTTTTATTTTGTATAATGAGTATCTAAATTTATATTGTGTGAGATCTCTTTTAATTACCCTTAACGAAAACAATTGAAGGAACACAGATAATGCCTTGTGAACAAAGGATTAATTTTTAAAATGTACTCCTGGTTTAGTGTTTGATTTGTTTTTGCATCAGAATTTCTCATTATTTATAGGTAATGCTGTTAGAGAGTGAGAGAGCCTTTTACAATACTGCGCTGAAAGAATTGCGATTATCATATATATTTTAGTATTTTTATAATCTCTTCCTTCTTTCGTGAATTTTCGCAATGTTTCCGTTTTGAAACAGATGCCATACTTTAAAATTATTTTTCATCTTTGTTTCAAATGAATGCATGTTTGGTAAATCTATATAAAAGTTATCGTAACTCCATGATGATTGCTAAACCACTGGCGGTTTATATTAAAATTTTTGGATTCAATTATTTATTAAAATATCTTGTTAAAGTATTTACTATTAAATTTTTTGGCTCATATAATATTTACTATTAAATATTTCTGGGTATAATATTTATTATTAGAAATTTGTATCTATTACAATGAATATTTAAAGGATTTGTACTAGAAATTTCTTAAAGTACTTGTCGCTATAACTGAAGGTAATTATTATTTTTTTCATTAAATAAGGCAACTATCACTTTACAAAAATTATGATAAAAGATATTTGAAAGCCCTTAACCCCTTGGGGACGAGCGACAAGCATACGTGCCGCAAAAAGGCTTAAGAATGCTTGTTTACGCCCACCAGTAAAATTTTTCTGTAAAATTTACCTTATTTACTCGGAGCATTTCCTCGATTTAATAAGGCATAAATTTCTGTTTTTTTTAAACCAGTTACGAAACATTAAAAATTTCGTAAAAAGCTTTCGTCGCGAAGGGTTAAAAGGGTACGAACCCTGTATTCAAGTAGTAAACGAGTAGCATTCTATGTAATATTTATGAAACGAGAGTAAAAGTTGTTTCATTCTCGCTACTCTATTATTATTTTGTATAATGAAAAATCTAAAATTATACTTTGTGAGATCTCTATAAATTACCCAGAACGAAAACAACTGAAAAGAAAAACCTAATTCCTTGCGAGTAATTGGTTCATTTTTCAAATTTACAGCTGCACTAGCGTTAGATTTGTTTTTGCATCGGAATTCCTCATTATTTAAAGATAATGGTGCTAGGGAGAGAGAGAGGGGGTAGATTTCGAAACACTGCGATGAAAGAAATACGATTATAATTTATGTTTCAGTGTTTTTATAATCGCTTTCCACTTTCGTAAGTTTTTATAAAGTTTCCATTTTGAAACAAACGTAAAAAAAAAATGGCGTAACCAGAGTGTGTGCCTGAAACCAGTAATATTGTAAGGTTTTCTTCTCCTTGATGTATAGCAGAAAATTATCTGTTTAGATAAGATGAACGGAATTTTAAAAAAATTACCGGTATTGACAGCATTTGGACACCCATCCTATTTACACCACTGTAAAACGCACTAAAAATTCCTTTAAGCATACGAATAGTTAACGAATAGTATTCTGTGTAATATTTATGAAATGAGAGTAAAAGTTGTTTCGTTATCGCTACTCTTATTACATACCCATCATACGTAGTATAGGGTAAGTCTTGCAATCGTTTTGAAAATGGAAAAAAAAAATTTGACGGATTTACACGTTTCAGATAGTGGAGATTCGGAAAAACGTATTTTTAGAAAAAAAAAATTGCCGTCCGTGCGTCTGTCTGTCTGTCTGTCTATAAACGCTCTATCTCCCGAACAACTTGAGATAGAGACAGAAATTTTGTATGTACTTAATATGTAAGGCTGGGACGAAGCCTATTTAATATAAAAAAACTCGATTATCCGGAAATATTTTTTTCGGACTCTCGAAAAATTCGTTCTGATTAAAGGTATATAAAAATTTTCGAATTTTTTTATTTTAAGGAATGGACGTATAAGGCAATAAAAGTACACAAATTTTGCATAAAGAACGAATTCGATCATATTATTAGTTGCCGAGATATTTGTAATCCTGTTTTCCACATTCTTCGATTTTTCATGACCCTGTATTTCATTCAAATTTCAATTCAGAGGTATATTTTAATGGGAAATGAGACGCTTAATCCGACGCAGTTAATTGTTAGTTAATAGAATTATTATTTTTGGAGTTATAAGGATGTTTCTTTTACGCAGTTCGGTACTACTTGAGTAGTTTGGCGTTTTATATAATTTGTCGAAATTGGTACATCAGCAGTTCTTTAATATAGCATTACTATGTATATTAACAATATTTAAATTTTGTTTATGAATTACAATGCATTGTATAAATAGTTTACATGCGTTTTATTTTCATATTTTATATTATGCTTATCCATGATGGGTAAGTATTACGGTGGTCCCCAACGACTAGTTTTTATTTTCTATAATGAAAAATCTAAAATTATATTTTACGAGATCTTTACAAATTACCCAGAACGAAAACAACTGAAAGTAAAAACAGATAATTCCTTGTGAGCAACTGATTCATTTTTTTTTTCAAATTTATAGCTGCATTAGCGTTAGATTTGTTTTTCCATCGGAATTCCTCATTATTTAAAGTTAATGGTGCTAGGGAATGAGAGAAAGCATTTGAAAATACTTCGCTGAAAGAATTACGATTGTCATTTATCTTTCAGTGTTTTTATAATCTCTTCCCACTTTCGTGAATTTTTGTAAAATTTCCATTTTGAAACAGACGCCATACATCAAAAGTATTTTTCATCTTTTTTTTTAGATAAGCGCTTTGTTTGGTAAATCTTTATACACATACAGTGGCGGTCAAAAGTTACCGGCCAGCAAAATTTTTTCAGTCAATTTGTAAATATACCCGTATGAAGAGAAATCTCAAAGTGGTACTTATACATTTTATTGGCATAATAATTAGGAAATTGTCTATGAAATAACATGTAAATATCAATAAATTTAACTGACAAAATTAAGAACAAAAGAAAAGGCATGTTCTCAAAAGTTTCCGGTCACCTTCCAAAGTTTGGAAAAAAATGGTATTGCAATAGAAAATTACAATGATCAACAACATTTACGATTAGTATTTTATTATATTTAGTAATAAATACTGCGGCCCAGCAACATGACATTCATACAGTCAACGGATAAATAAGATCGTCTATGCTTTCCACATTTCTTGCAATTTTTGGAAATTTCGGCTGAGTTGGAATATTTATAGCTGCGCAAACATTTGCCAACGTCTTTCCAAAGATTTTCTATTGGATTCATGTTAAGCGTTTGAGCTGGCCTTTTAAAAAACGAAAGTTTTTTGTGCGAAAACCATTGCTTATCGAGGCTTGCATACATTCTTTATGTCGTTATCATGTTAAAACAAATAGTTACGACCAAAAATTTTGCTCTAATAAGGCAGCAAATGATCTTGCAAAATATCCTTATACATTGCATCATTCATCTTGCCCAAATTTCAAATAACGGATCGACACTTTTTGAAGAAAATACTCCCACAGCATAACGTGTCCTCAGCCATGCTTCATTGTAGGACTAACATAGTTCGAATAATAACTTTTGTTGTTAGGTTATCAGACTTAGTGTCTGCCAACACTCACCTAAAAGTTTCAAATCCGATTGATGAAAAAATAACACTTTTGTCCAGTTTTAACTTAACCAGACTTTATAATTTTTTTTTTTTTTTTTTTTTTTTTTTTTGCAAAACGCTAGTCGGGTACATTGATTTTTTTTTTTTTTACCTGTGAAATATTTTTAATACCTACTCTTCCATAAAGTTCTGTATCACGTAAGCATCTTTACGCGGTACATCGACTTATTTCAGCAATATTTTCATTCCGTAAATCGCAGCATATTGCAACGGAATTTTTATGCGGGTCATCAATTGTTTTTCTCTTGATAATTCTTCCCAAAAGAATCGTCATTTTCCGGGGTCTTCCGGACTTCAGAAAGTCTTGAAGACTATTGCCATCTTTATATAATTTTTAAATATTGCTAACAGTCGATTTCCGATCGATAACTTTGCTGCAATATTTCGAGAAGATTAGCCCTTTAGCGACAAACTAATCACTCATTTACGAAGAGTAATGTTGAATTTTTCAATTTTAAATTAAAACTATGCTATTCATGTTCATTTATTCACAAACTTGACCAAAAAACACTTTACCGATAAAAAAAAATGTAAAGAATGATGATTGGCCGGAAACTTTTGCACAAGCGAACTTCGAATGCTACTCCTTTGCATGAAGCATCTTCAGTATCCAATCATAATGATCACATGGTCAGAGATCAATCACGTATTCCTAACTTTTGAAGCAATTGTGCTCCTTCCTTTCTGAAACCTTCTGGTAAATAAAACAAAGAAACTAACTGGCCGGAAACTTTTGACCACCACTGTACATCAGAATGCTGTGGCTATTGTTATATCACTGGTGGCTTTATATTAATATTTTTAATCACAAATATTTATTATTAAAATTTCCTGGTTATGATATTTATTATTAAAATTTTCTATTTATTACAAAGAATATTTACATTGGTCGTCAGCATTCATTTATGTAGGGGATTTTAGATATTTTATTTAATATTGATTTAGATATTTACTAGAAATTTTGCACTTGCCGTTATAAATGAAGATAATAATATATATATTTTTTTCATTAAGTGAGGCAATTGTCGCTTTACAAATGTTCTGAAAAAAATGGCGTAAGCAGAGGGTGCGCCCAAAACCAGTAATATTGTAAGGTTTTCTTCTCCTTGATCTATAGCAGAAAAATATCTAGTTAGATAAGGTGAACGGAACTTGAAAAAAAAATTACCAGTATTGACATCATATGGACACCTACCCTGGTCTACGCCACTGTAGTACGTACTTAAAAGTCCTTAACCTTCCTAACCTGAATGGGTCTAATCGACCCATAGCTATAATTTGTTTTATACGATTCGCACCAGAACATTTTTCATAAAGAAAATTAAATATTAGATCCAAAGATATTAGGCAATTAAATATATTAAAATGTTTTAAATAACAATTCTGGTGTGAAATGTTTTTATCAAGATTGAGTAAATTTGAACAGGGTAGGAAGGTTAAATCATACGAATATTTAACGAATAATATTCTATGTAATATTTACGAAATGAGAGTAAAAGTTGTTTCAGTCTCACTACTGTATTTAACTTTTGCATAATGAAAAATCTAAAATTACGTTTTGGGAGATCTCTCTAAATTTCCCAGAACGAATGCAACTGAAAAACAAACCAAAAAAAAAAAAAAAAACAAAAAAAAAAACAAAAAAACAACAAAAAAAAATGCTTTGAGAACAATGGTTTCATTTTTTAAATTTACTGTTGCACTAGCGTTAGATCTGTTTTGCACCGGAATTCATCATTATTTATTGATAACTAGCTGTCCTGCCCGGCGTTGCCCGGGCCCGTGATGTTATTCAGTTTTCAAATGTGTTAGTTGCTTTCTAAATGAACCTTAAATTAAACTCAAATTTCTATGATTTTATATCTTTAAGTCCATTTTGTCAAAATTTATATTTTTAAAACGGAAAAATCGCGAAAAGATATTGAATTGAAAGCACATGCTGTTTGGTATTTTGTTTTCTATGTAATTTGATTTTTTGGAAACTATGCGAACCGAGAGCGAACGAAACCGCGACGGAACATTCAGGTTTTTACTGAATTCGTAAAAATTTTCACACATTTTATTTTGTAAAAAAAAAGAACTCTATCCATACGAAAGTTCCAAAATTTTTGAAAGTAATGTAAATCTGGTTTATTGAAAGGCTCTAAAAAGATTGTGCTAAAATATAGGCATCTAGTTACTTTTAGCGGGGATGTAATTCGTGTTTGTCGGTGTATTTGAACGGGTTAAATCTCATATTTTTTTTAAACAAATTGCAACATAAATTAAGAGAATGTTTTAGCTTTAAGAAAACATTTTCGGTTTGTCAGTACGTATATAGAATTGCGCCCTGCAAAGGCGAAACCGCAATGAAACGATCTGGTTTTTATTGATTTCCTCAAATTTTTCGCACTTTTTATTTTGTAAAAATTATTTCTACTCGTCCGAACATTTTAAAAATTTTTAAGAAGGTGTAAATTTGATCTATTTAGATGCTTTTAAAAGTTTGGGCTGAAATATGTACGCTTAAATAAATTTACCGTAGAAAAAATATTCTATTTGTGAGTCGCAAAGTGCCTCATTTTGCCGGTGTATTTGAAAGGTTTATGTTTTAAAAACCGATTGCATCATAGATTATAAAAATGTTTTTAAGATTAAAGAATATGTTTTTTGTTTACCGGTACCTATAGGATTGCGTTTTGCTAAGTCAAAACCGCAATGAAAACGATCTGTTTTTTATTGATTTCATCAAATTTTTCGCACATTTTATTTTGTAAAAAAATATTTCTATCCGTCCGAACGTGTCGAATTTTTTGTAGGGAGTATAAATTTAGTCTATTAAGAAGATTTTAAAAGATTGAGTTGAAATATGCACGTTAAGATAATTTTAGCATGGAAAAAATACCCTCTCTGCGAGTCGCAAAATGACCTTCTTTTGCCAGTGTATTTGAAAGGGTTAAAATGCAAATATTTTAAAACCAATTGCACCATCAGTCAGAAGAAAGTTTCAACTTTAAGATCTTTTTTTTGGTTTGTTTATATCTTAAAAATTACGCCCTGGAGGGGCATTGACAATAAAGAGAAAAATAGTTTTGGAAAAAACGACCATTTTTGAATATTTGTTTTCAAAGGGTTAACTGCAATATTTTTTCGAATTGATTATTTCATTTGAGATTTAAAAATATGATCTTCCGAAATATGTCTCTTAAGTTTAACTACGTCGAGCAGTTTGGTTGATTTGGATTTAAACAAAATGATCCAAAAACAGAAATAAACGGGGGGGGGGAAGGTTCTTCCTCCGATTAGATGCGTAATTGAGTTTCTGCGCATGTGCAAACATTTTCTTTCCCAGAACATTTTAAAAATGACTTTTTGATGAGAGTGAGTTCCGCTTCATAATTAATATCTATGAAACTAATCAAAAAATTAAAATTCTGAGCCTCAGGTGCATCAGGAGAGGTATTGGGCTACTTTCAAAAAATTTTTGAGCTTCGTACGTGCTGTAGATTTTGCTAGCCATCGTAGACACGCAGACAGAGCGTTTTGTTCTTTTATTAGTATAGATGGTAAGAGCCGTCCTTACGGAAGGCGGCTTAAACCGCGGCCCGGTGCAAGGATTTGCGAGGCCCTTTCCTTGAAGACTCTTAACATAATCTTATCTATACTATCAATGAAAAAGAATGGTTTTATACTGTGACCCGAGGAGCTACGTATTGATCCCTTAGCTATCATTAAAGAATAGAGTTTTTTGTGTGTTTATAGGAGTAATTTCTGGAACTACTGAATCAATTTCTAAAGTAATAATGACAAACTGATTCTGAAAGTCCCTTTTCCAACATAGGCTATATTTTATTTATCTATAAAGATCACTATCTTTACTTAATTAAAATCATAAATTTATATTGAAGATTTTCCATTATATCTTCTTCTTTTTATTAAAGAAAAACTATTTTGTGTCCAAGTGCGAGGCCTCTTTATTCGCAAGGCCCTGTGCGGCCGCATCTGTCGCACACACCTAAGGACGCCTCTGGTAATGGTTCTAGGGAGAAAGAGAGTATTTCAAAATAGTGCGCTAAAAGAGTTAGGATTATCAGTTTTTCAGAGTTTTTATAATATCTTCCCACTTTCGTGATTTTTGGTAAAGTTTCCATTTTGAAACAGACGTTATACATTAAAACTATTACTGATTTTTGTTTTACAAAAATGGATAGTATGGTAAATCAATATAATTCTATACTTTAGCTCTATGGCGATTGCTAAAGCACTGGTGGACTATTCTTAGCATATTTATATTTAATTACTTACTATTAAAATTTTCTGATTAGAACCTTTATTACTAAAATTTTCTCATTCTAATATTTATTATTAAAACTTTCTGTTCATAATACTTATTATTAAAATTAATATTTCTATTACAATGAATATTTACATGGTTCCGCATTAATTTATTTTGGAGATTTTAGGTGTTTTACTACTAGAAATTTCTAGTAAAGTAGTGATCGTACTACTTTAACTAAAGATATTTTTTCATTAAATAACGCAATTATTACTTAAAAAATATTATTTTAAAATGTGCTTGAAACTCCTTAACCCGTTTGAGACGAGCTTCTTTTACGAAGTTTTTCATCTTTTATCCCCAGTTTTTAAAAATAGAAATATTTGCATTTCTAAATCGGGAAAATGCGTGGAATGATAAAAGCAAAATTTTTAGTAAAAATTTCTCTGTGAGAATAATCTAGAATTCTGAGCTCCTTATTTAGCATGTATACTGGTCGCTCGTCCACAAGCGATTCAAGCGTATGAACCCTGTATTTAAATAGTTAACGAATAGCCTTCTTTGTAACATTTACAAACTTAGAGTAAAAGTTGTTTTATTACCGCTACTCTATTTCTCTTTTGTATAATGAAAAATCTGAAATTATTTTTTGTGAGATCTCTCTAAATTGCGCAGATAGAAAAAACAACTGAAAAGAAAAACATATAATGTCTGGCGAACAATGGATTCATTTTTCAAGTGTACTGCTGCATTAGTGTTAGATTCGTTTTTTGCATTGGAATTCCTTCGTATTTTTAGGTAATGTTACTAAAGAGAGAAAAAGAATTTCAAAATACTGCAGTGAAATAATTGCGATTATCATCTACCTTTCAATATTTTTGCGAACCACTTTCATGAATTTTTCAAAGTTTCCGCTTTGAAACAGCCGCCTTACATTAAAAATATATTTTAATCTTTCTTTTAGATAAGTGTATTGCTTGTTAAAAATATTATAAATCTACTTTTACCTCCCTAGAGATTGCTATATCACTGGCGGTTAATTATCATTTTAAACTGGAATTATTTATTTTTAAAATTTTCAGGTTATAATATTTATTATTAAAATTTTCTTCTTATTAGAATGAATATTTACAGGATTCGCATGCGTTAATCTATTTGGGGAATTTTAGGTGTTGGACTGAGACAAATTTCGTACTTGTCGCTGTAACTGAAGATAACTATTTTTTTAAAATTATTATTATTGAATACGGCAACTATCAGTTTACAAATTGTCTAATAAAAAGTATTTGAAAGTCCTTAAACGTACGAATCCTGTCTTTAAATTGTTAACGAATAGCATTGTATCTAATTTTTACGAAATAAGAGTAAAAGTTGTTTCACTAGCACTACCCTATTCTCTTTTGTATAGTAAAAAATCTAAAATTATATTTTGTGAGAACTCTGTAAATCATCCAGGACGAAAACAACCTAAAACAAAAAACAGATAATGCCTTGCGAACAATAGATTCATTTTTCAAATGTACTGCTGCATTAGCGTTAGATTTGTTTTTGCATCGGAATTCCTCCTTATTTCTAGGTAATGGTGCTAGGGATAGAGAAGGAGAGGGAGCATTTCAAAACACTGCGCTGAAAGAATTACGGTTATCATCTATCTTTCAGTATTTGTATGATCTCTTCTCACTTTCATGAACTTTTATAAAGTTTCCATTATGAAATAGATGCCATGTATTATTACTTTTTTCTTTTTTTAGATAAATGTATTGTTTGAGAAAGTATTATAAAAGAAAATATCCAAAGTATTAATTTTATGACGATGCTGGTAAATTTAAAAGTTTTTTAAAGATTCTTAATATGTTTCACATCTTAAGAGGTACTGAGATTTATTTTTAATATCATTTATAAAAATGGACAGGAAACGATACATGACTTTCGAACTGTAAAAGAATCATATTAGCTGCATAATTTAAGCTTTCTTTTTCTACTTAAATTTAAAAGTAGGTTTTTTGTTACTTAACAAAAGAAATTCGGTAATAAATGGCAATAATTAATGTCAGTGGTCACATAAAAGCTTAAATTATTGCATCTATACAAATATATTTCGATATTATTTTCAATTCATGTTTAACTCTTACATCATGTGTGAAAAAATATAGACTTTTAATAAATGGGAGGAAGGAGCGAAATACAAATATAAACCAAAATAGGAAAATTCATTTTTCACATATATCGTTCATAAAGAACATTTTATATAGTTATATTTTACCCTGTTTTGCAGTGTCGAGGTCATAGCTGCCAACCCTTACGCCTTTCTAACCACATGAATTTAATAGAAGCTTTTGTCTTATTTAAAATGCAAATTACGAGATTAAGAAAAGTAACATTTACTATAAATTTTTTTTAGAACAAAAAGCGGAAAAGTTTGTTGCTGGATTTGAAATAACTGATAAATTCTGAGACACATCCATAACTAAATAAGGATCAAATTTTAAAATAAATGCATTAAACACTAAACAGAAATTAAGTATAATAAGTGTATTTTTTTTTCATTTACATATAATGGAAATCATATTTATTTTTCGACAGCTGATAATCAGTTTTATGGGTACAAATCATCCATTTCCTTTACTTCCCTAATAGCATGCATGGTCACAGTGACGTTACGGTAACGTCACTGTGAGTCACTTTGGTTACATCACATCTGTGACCAAAATGCCACCTCTCAGTGACGTCACATTGTGACTGAGATGTGACTTTCTTAAAAATCTTTAGAAATTTATAAATAGCCTTCAAAACATGTTATTTACTTTCAAAATATGTTTCTGGCAATTTAAACATCGTTGCTTTTGTCAGAGTTTCGTCACAATGTTAATGTCAAATTAGACACAAATGACACATTTTTCACAAATTTGTGACATTGTGACCACTTTGTGAAACGTCACATAAGAGCTCTAAAACGGCCATAACGACTTCCCATTTTAGTCACTGTGACTTCACATCGACGTTGCAGTGACATCACCATGCTTTATGGGTTTTTCCATTCAATCACAAACTAAAACATGCAAAAATAAGGATGATTACACTACTTTAAAAGGACTGGCTACTTTATAACTATAGTAAAATATTTTCTATTATTAGAATAATATTAAAAGCATAAGAAAAAAATTCCTATCCACAAATTTTAATTTTTTATTCATCTACTAATTTTCGCTATTTCCTTACTATTAATACAAACGACTTCAGCTATAAGAAAGCTTTTAAAGGCTTAAACGTATATAAAATTGGCGTATAAAAAAAAGTATATAAAAACTTTTGAAACATTAGTAGCTTGATACTTTAAATTTCTTTTACAACCGACCGCAGGTGAGGAAATTAATGCTAGTAAAACCTAACAAATTTAAGTACTCTTTCGCACGCTTTAAATACAACCGCTCTGATTAAATTCAAATCAAATCTAAAATTTTATGCAAGTTCTTTCAATTGAAATTTTTTCTAAATGATTTTGGGCAATAAAAACATACATATATAAAGTGTCTATAAAAGATCTGTTACGTTTTAAGGTTTAATAATTCATAAAATAATGTAGATAAAATCAAACCTATAGCATTTATGCAAATAATTCATATATTTTTATTATTATCAGAATTTCTGCGAGGTCCGTTTTCGATAATTAACCAAGCCGGCAAAAAAATTAATAGCACATCGCTGAGCAATTTTAAAATCAAAATTCCATGGAACTATGTTAGGATTCGCACAAATCTACCACTAAATTTTTACAGTATTTTCAAAGTACCGTATGTACTCCTGTATAAAGCGCACTTGTTTCGAAAAAATTAGGGCAAATCTCCTAGGTGCGCCTTTTATACGGAATATTTTTCTACTGTTGGATGCAGTCGAATGATATACATACGAAGCAAGAAATTATTCAAAGATATTAAAACTCGAAAAATGTTACTTAATTGAAGTATTACTGCATATTTATTTCATTCCTTGCAGTTTTTTATACAACAGAGCTAACGGCATTATCTAAACGCAAATTAGCAATTCTCTTTACCGTCACTCATTCCTATTTCCCGTCATTCACTTACAACTCGAAGTCTAAAAATGCATTTTCGTCTTGTTTTCTAGTCTGGTGTAATGTTTGTTTCGACTCTTTTTTTTTTACTGAAATTCATTTAGTCATTTTTCATTAGCGTATCAAATTTATGGTGCGCCTTATATACGAGATTTTAAGAAATCGCCATTTTTACTTGTAATGTAGGGATGCGCCTTATACACGCGTGCGCCCTATACACGAGTAAATATGTATTTCACTGCAGAAAAATATTGCGAAAATTGCGAATCGAGGGGGTGGTTGCCAATTCTGTTTCTTAAAAATTAAATATAAATTTTCTTATCATTAATAATGGTGCCAGAGTCCTTACAAAATATAAGGAGTGTGCAAACTCTGTACGTATAAAGGGGAAATGACATATTCTCAAAATAGTGAAGCATAAACTGTAATTGATTTCACATTGACTCATTAACCTCGGGTAAAACTTCCACTAATACATTTGAATAGACATCTTCTCAGGGCCTGACTAAAGCAGGGGCATGCTGGGCAATTGCCCCGGGCCTCCCGGCTTGAAGGGGCCCCCCCAAGGACAGATATAAGAGTTTTGTTAAAGAAGTGTCAAATGATATAAAATGATCAAAAGTGACTAAAATTCTTTTTTTAAGTTTTAAGGGGCTTTCTTCTCATACCCCTTTTGTTTCTGTACCCCATGTCCCCTTCAGGCATCAAATTTATCCTTATATTCCTGTAACCGAACAAAAAAAATTGAATTCTATAGTTTCTTAAAGTTTTCTTTCGTCTGATATTATATATATATGTGATTAGTATTCAGTACGAAATTTACGTACACATTCAATAAGTATAAATTTTAATTTTAGTCACTTCAGTATAACTTACAAAATAAAATTAAAATAGAAGGGGGGCCCCCTGAAAATGTTCGCCCCAGGGCCCCCCACTGTGTAAGTCGGGCCCTGCATCTCCTCCTTATTAAAATGTCTTAATCGTACAGAATTTCATGCGTAATAGTTGGTAAACAACAGATATTTATTTTTACTGGAGGAATTTTACTTCGGCAGATGTCAGACCCTGTATTTCCGCCATATTGGGACAATCCAAACAACCTGCCGTCACCATCTGTAAAAGTGATTGTAACACACCGGAAAACTTACATCAGTGAAAAATGTAAGAAATTTTATTACATTTATGAAGGAAATTATGCATGAGTAAGAGTCTACAATAGGGAGAAAGTTTCTATTCTAATAATACTGGTGCGACCTCGATTCGACAATAAACAGAAACTATTGCCCCGATTTAAAAAATCAGCTGCCATATCGTGACAATCTCCATAAATACTTTATTCGCAACGGATTGATTTTACACTAAAAGTCTGTTCCTCTTTATTCATAACTCCATTTGAAATTTAATATGTTTAGTACATCGAAAAAAGGGACGAATTGGCCTCGGTGATATACGTTGAACATACGTTGTCATACTGAAGTCATTGGACATACGTTGCGACTTCCAACTTTTAATTCCTTGGCCGCCTTTATCACATAGTGCCATTGGATCTTTTCTCTTAGTCATTAGTAAAGAAGACTATTCAGAGGATGAAAGTTTTGAACTTCGATGACCTAAAGGCCAGGATTACCGTAATTTCCGGCGTATAATCCGCGAATAAAAGAACTCTTTTTTGACCCAGAAATTTGATTTAGTAAATGAAACCAAATATTTATCGCGATCTAAAAAGTTACATTATATTTTTAAATTTTTCTGAGTCGAAAAATGATTGTTTGATCCGCGGATTATACGTCGGAAATTACAGTATAACCACATTAGCCATTGAAGAAAAGATATCTGGCACCGCTCGCGAAATCGGCTATCGTCTTGATATTCCCGATGCGACGAAGTACGATAGTGAGAAAATCCATTAATAAGACCATAAAACATTTTGAATCTATTAAATGATTAAGGTTTTATTAAATTAAATCTATCTTCATTCTTTTCTGAATTATTAACCATCGAAATGTCTCAAATCATTTATAAACACCCAAAATCTTTATAAACTATAGTTTATATTACTTTAGAATGTATTATGTCTCATTAGAATGAAAATGTTTTATAATATTCGATACATATTTTGAGAATAAAACACAGTAAACTTTTTTCTTTATCTTAACACGTAAATTTAAGTTTTTTTTAATATAAAGAATAAAAATAAAAAGATTTTATCTGTTTTTGTTTATATTAAAAATGAACAAAAAAAAATTGATATTACTTGTTATCTATGTACAGTAGCGACTCCTCAGGGGGTGCTGCATCAATTTATTCACACTGATAAAATTGCATGATAAATTCAGTTATATTTAATCAACAAATTTTCTCGAATAAATTATATAAAAAATTCTGTTATTTTTTAGTGGTGTGAAAAAAACTGATGCAGCACCTCCCTGACGAGTCGCTACTGTCTATGTATTCATACCTATTATTCCCCAATTAACAAATACAAAGTTTTTGTATGGTTTTGAGATACAGTCGAACATTCTTTGAAAGAGGTCAATATTTAACGAACGTTTCTTCTTTACGAACTATTTTATAGAACCTTGGATTTATATACCATCAACATGTAAATTAATCCTAATGTAACGAAAAATATATTCTATATAACGTAGTTTATTCCTTTTGCGTGCGTAGTGCCACATTCAAACGGAGACTTGCTTTTGCTACGGGTGTATGAATTTATTTCAGCGGATTGAATGGAAAAGAATGTATTTATTTATTTAATCCTTTCAAAAGAAGAAATTTAAAAAACTCATAGTCCAAGAGCCGACCGCACAAAACCCTAAGTCATCGAGCACAAGAAAAAATTCATTATATTATGGGAGAGTAGTTATAAAGGAATCAAATGATCCATCTCTGCCGGAAGCGAAGTGGTGCTTAAGTCAAAAATGAATACCACTAGTGGTTGATTCGTAGGCTTAGCATTATGCTTTCCTACACCCAGTTTGCCATGTTTTCATACTTTTGATTGTACGGCAAACACAATGCTAAGCCTACGAGTACACCACTTGTGGTATTAATTTTTGGCTTATGCACCTTTCGCTTCTGGCGGACACTGATCATTAGATTCCTCTATTACTACTGTTCCATAAAATAAAGTAATTTTTCTAGAGCTCGATGACTTAGCGGTTTTGTGTGGTCGGCTATTGGACTATCACGTTCAATATGAATGGAATTCAGTTTTACGAAAAGGATATAGATAAATTTCTCGGATACTTACAAAGGTGAATACATTTTTATAGTATTTCTTTTGTAAGAGCCCTGTACAAAGAAAATTACAAATTTTTTACAGTCAAAGATTTAGAAATACTGAGAAAAAAGAGAAAACTTATGCTTCGCTTAAGTTGTTGTTTACCTCTCTTTATTATATGTATTTTTTTAAGAAAAAGTTACTGCCCTAACTAAGATATAATTTTTCCATATTTCCATTTTATAGGCATTTTTCATTTTAGTGATCATAACATGAAGCGCAAATGATTACTGGTACATCAAATAATTACATCAAGTTACAGCAAGGGTATTCTATTGTTAAAAAATTCATGCTTTTGAGTTGATTTGTATTTAACGAAACTTCTTTATAACGAAGTATTTTAGTGTAACTATAAGACTTCGTTATTGGGAAGTTTCACATTATAATACAATATAAATATGCAAAAGTGCGAATTTCATATATTAAAATGTAGTTACTTCGTGTCACATGTCAGCAATGTGTTACAAAGATGTTTATTAGTAAATACCATAAAAAAAACGTTTTTTGATACATCCATATCAAGCATAAAATTTTAATAAAATATCTAAGATATTTTTGGCTGAGTAAAAGGAGAAAATTTATGTTTCTCTTAAGTTTTTGCTTGCCTCTCTTTATTATCTATGCTTTAAAAAAATTAAATTTTCATATGTTTACATTGCATTAAAAGAAGTTACTGCCCGAACTAAAATACATTTTTTCAATATTTCCATTTTATATGTATTTTTCATTTTAGTGATAATTATACCAAAAGTGATAAGGGTGGCGAGTAGTCAGAAAGAAATACAGTGGAAAAAATAGAAAGCTAACAGTATCTTCTTTTTCTTATAGAAAATACTTGAAAAATTTTTAAGGTATTAACCTATTCCGGCGCACTATTCTTTAAAGTTGGAATTTAAAGAAAAAAAAATTAGGCAATCGGTTTAGGCCTAGAGGAGTACACAGGTATTGTTTTGTAAAGATTGCACTAACCATTCTAATTATAAAGCTGTTGCCGAAGTGGTAACCTCCCATAAGTAAAGCATTGATAAGCGCAGTGAGAAGAGCATTGCTGTGAAGCGCGTATTACAGTAAAACATTTTACCTATTATTTAAAAACAGTAGAGTTTGATCTCTGTGGTGCTGCCTTCTAGAACTCATAAGAAAGATTTAAAGTAGCCATTAGAGTAGTTTTTGAAATATTCACGGAGTTTTTGTGTCTCTAAACAGGGAAAACTTTAGGTGTTGCCGACCCGGCAACACTGCGCGTTAAGGGGTTAAAGAAGAAAATTTTCCTATAACAAAATATTGGTATTTAACACCTTTGCTGACTGTGTTTTTCCCTAGTCACTCACCACACTGTATATTACATCAAGTTACATGAAGTGTATTACATCAAGTTGCATGAAGTGTATTACATCAAGTTGCTTCAAATGTATTTTTTATTACACATTTCACGAATTTGTGTCGATTTCTATTTTACAAACTCTTTTTAAAGCGAAGATATTCATTATATCCAGAAGATTTCGTTAAATAGATGTTTCACTGTATAATGTAATATAAAAATGAAAAAGTACGCATTTTAGATGTCAAAATGTAGTCAATTCGTGTTTCATGTCAACAATATGTTAAGAAGATATTTATTTGTAAATAACATAAATAACATTTTTTTTGCTATGTCCATATCAACAATTAAACGTTAATAAAATACCTATGAAGTTTTTTTCTCAAAGAGTAAAATAGTCCCCTGCATTCTTTACTTTTCATGTAACATTTCTTATAAAAAACCTCTGACAAGTTAGTCATTCATGAAAAAATTGGTAGGATTTTATATAAAAAGTTCTGAGAGATTTGCATGTTTGACTTTTACATTTTACTTGTTTAAATATCATGTCAAAGTCTGAAGCCATATTACATAAAAGACGCAAAAAGTTTTATAAAGTCAAATATTTAAATTTAGTATGAGAAAACTGCACCAATTTTTGAATATCTGTAAAACTGAAGTATCATTTTGCGAGTTTTTTGAAACTTCAAGATGTCTTTTTGAGACACTTGCTCTAAGCTGAAAAAATTCCATTTCTTAAGATAAACACAAATTTATATTTGCATAATACAATAAAAAGGATTATTTTTTTGAAATTCTAAGTAAAAATTTCAATTCCACATATTTTGATTTCTCAGCTTTCACATTAGAATAAATTTTGAGTTCAAATTCGTAACATTAACTTGAGAAACAAAACGTTGTAGTAAACGCCAGCGTTTATTCTAAATTCTGGATCGCAGCGAGAAATTAATAAGCGTAATTTGAGATAAAACATACAGTTATTGTCCTACAGATGGACAAGTCAAAAATTATTAATTAAAAATGAACACGAGACATTTTAATGTTTAAACTGATTATTTAAGAGCCCATACTACTGATTGAAGGAGACCCGGATGATAATGTAAAGATTATGAGGGCTCTCTTTTCAAATATCTCGCTCAAATTTTAATATTTTGACATCAATTTTTTAGGTAGGTTTCGTATGAAATACTACCTATTGCATTCTCTCCCATGTTGGAATTTCTGAAAATTTTTTGCAGATCTACACCGATCATGACTCCTAGACCCCAAAACTACCATCAGTAAAAAAGTTTATATATATATATATATATATATATATATATATATATATATATATATTTCAATATATATATATATATTTCACTTTCTTCTAGACACGATAACTTCCATAATTATGCTCAGATTTTCTTCAATTTTTTACATAAAATCAAGGAGCTTAAAATCTCGGTTGAGTTCGTTAATGGGCAAAATCGGACCAAGGAGGTGGAAATAGGGAGGGTTTTTGTGAAAACCGAAAAAACGCGACAACTTCCTAATTAAAATAGATATCGAATCCGTTTAAAGTTTATATTACTTCTAAAAAATGGGCTAAAAGTTTATGCTTGACAGATTTTTGATAAAGTTAAAAGTGGGCTCAAGGGGCGAAAAAAACAGGGTTTTTGGGAGAAAAAAATTCATAACTTCGTCAATTCTCAAGATATCAAAACTAACTAAATTTTTTATAAATGTACTCAACATTATCTAAAACTTTTGCTTTTACAAGTTTTTGATAGGACCAATTTTTATCGATGAAAAAAATTAAAAACCAAAAGAAAAAAGAGGAGGGAAAAGAAAAAAATCTATAACTTACTCAATTATTAAGCATTCAAACCTAATTAAATTTATTTTACATCTTCTCAATAATATCTAAAACTTTTATATTAGCAAGTTTTTCATAGGACCAATTCTTATATCAAAAATAAATTAAACAAAAATAGAAGTTTGAGAAAAAACCTCAAATCCAAACTGCTTATATTCTGACTCATTTTTAAATAAATTTTTGATTTTAAACGCATCCAAATGACAGATCCTCTTATTTAGGAACTATATAATGTGATATATTGGCCAGTGTTTTGATAAAGGCAGAATATATTTCAAAAAACGCTGCCAAAAAGGGTATTTTGAACAGAATTTCCTGAAGTAATAGTGATTGAAAAATTGAGGAAGTATAACAAATTGCGTTTTTTCTGAGTCATTTTTAAATCCAATTTTGTTCTCAAACGCATCCAATTTACAGGTCCTCTTATTTAGGAACTATATAGTGAGACGGATTGGCCAGTGTTTTGATAAAGGCAGAATATATTTCAAAAAAGGCTGCCAAAAGGGGCACTTCGCACAAAATTTCCCAAAGCTATCATGATTTAAGAATTGAGGATGTATTCAAATAACAAATTGGTTATTTTATGACTCATTTTTAAATCCAGTTTTGACCCCAAATGCATTCAATTGACAGTTCTTTTTATTTAGAAACTATATAATGTGTGTATTCATCAATTTTTTGATAGAGGCTGAATATAATTTTTAAAAAAGCTGTCAAAATGGGCACTTCGCAAAAAAAAAAAAAAAAAATCCCAAAGCGATCATGATAAAGAATTGAGGATGTATTCAAATAAAAAATTGGTTATTTTATGACTCATTTTTAAATTCAATTTTGCTCTCAAACGCGTTCAACTGACAGTTATTTGTTATTTAAGAACTCTGTAATGACCCGTATTGGTCATTTTTTTTTTTTATAAAGGCATGTATATATTAAAAAAAAAGCTGTCAAATTGGGCACTTCACACAAAATTTCCCAAAGCGATCTTGTTTAAATAATTGTGGATGTATTTAAATAACTAATTGGTTATTTTATGACTCATTTTTAAATTGAATTTTGCTCTCGAACACCTTCAGTTGACAGTTTCCTTTATTTTATTTATTTATTTATTTATTTGTTATTTAAAAATTATATAATGTGCGTATTGGTCGATTTTTTAATAAAATCAGAATAATATTCAAAATATGTTTTCAAAATGAGCATTTGAGCCGAATTTCGTTTAAGAGGATTTTGAAAAAATCAGTTCTTACAGAAAAATGAAATTATTTTTTTTAAAAAAGCGGCCAAATAAAGTAGTTAATCTGGGTTTATTTTTAATAATATTTTATTTTTTGTTGTTGAAATGAAAACTCTTCAAAATCTACCTCCGCCTATAGGTCAAGCCGACAGAGATTTTTGCATAGGTTAGCTGTGGACGATCCATAACCGGTCTAGATTTTACTTTTTTGATTTCGGTTATATTCTTTTTATATTAGGATAGTTTCAGTTCATAACCGGTAATGAAAGTTAAAGTATTTTTTTTTAATATGACACCAAAATCGAAAAAGTGAAAACTAGGCCGGTTGTAGATCGTCCTCAGCTATCCTATGCCAAAAAAATTATGTCAAAATATTCAAATTTGAGCGAGATATTTGTAAAAAACACGTCCATAGACTTTACATTATCATCCGGGTCTTTTTCACTCAGTAGTGTGGCGTCTTAAAGTAAAAAAATGAAAGAAAGAAAGAAAATGAATGTATAGTGTCACTACCAACGAAATGCTGAAGGCCAGATTACACGAGGTGTGACGTCATTACTACTGGACCGAAATCTCACTGGTGTTGGAATTTAGATCAAAAAATTTTGAATAGCAATTTTCTTTTCTTTTATTTGTTGGATGTCTAACATCTTATAAAATAACATTAAATATATAAATTACTGATGAGATTCCTGAATTCCTAAATAAAAATTTAGTCAGATGCGGTATGCCACAATAATGCCGTACCTGGCTGATTTTTTATTGGAGCTTTCAAAAATTCTCTCCAAGAAGTTTAAAGAGCATTATATTTCAAATAGAAGTTGAATTTCCAATTTTTTTAATTGCTTATAAGCGTAAATGGCAATCTAGTGAAAAAATTTCCATGCTGGGAATCGAACCCGGGCCATCAGTATAGCGGACAGACGTTCTGCCGACTAAACCACATCGAGCGACACCCAACCTGTAACTTTTCACTATTACATGTTGGCAAGGCTAGAAACGCAGCACAAGATGGAATATATTCCGTGAGCCACCGACCTGGGGCAAACATTAAACTCAAATAAGGCCTGCTGACCATAGCCAAACACTTACACAGTTTTTTCCCCTTTCTATGCATAACTTCATAAAATTTACTGTGGTACAACATTGGAAATAGCACAATAATTCCTATTACAGCGCCCCCTTCCAGCGGATTTTTTTCAAATTCAGCAAGGACCTACAATCCACAGCCAAACACTTACACTAAAATATTGGTTAAATTCTATGAAAACTTCATACACTTTTCAATAGTACAATATTAAAAATGACACAAAAATCGCTTTTACAGCGCCCTCTTTTGGCAGAGTATTTCAAAATTGATGAGACCTGCTTGCCACAGCCAAAAACATACACAAAGAAATTGGTTCAGTTTTATGCATACCTCATACACTTTTCGATGATACAATAGCGACGTGTGGGCAAATGCATGTGAGCACACGAACAGAAAGACATTTAAAAAAAAACATGATTTTTGGAATCTCTGACTCCTAAAATGTGTAAATCAGTCAAAAACCCGAATTCGGAAAAAAAAATTCGATTACAACAATTTTTTCTATTGAAGACTGAAGGAAGTAAAAATAATTAACTTTACAGGAAGTGTCATTTAGCAGGATAAATTATAAATTTAACAAAATATTAAATGTAACAACATAAATACATGGTAAGAAAACTTGTATGAAACAAATTGTCTTTATTGCTGATTTAAAAAATAGTAATAACTAAAGAATGTCTGATTATAAAAATAACTTCACATTACTAGGAATTATAGATATTATCTATAAGGAAAAAAAATCAAGTAAATATATTGAGTACTTTTTAAAAAAAGTACATTAATTTAACATTCTGGTTATAAGAACTTCCAACTGACCTTAAAACATTTTAAACTGAAATTACAAATAAAATATGTGACAGCATCACAGTGTTCTATTTCTTTCATGCCAAAAATTGACGTGATATTGGATATTCCACTAAAAAATTTCACATTTGACATTTACATTTTAACATGGCTTTCATGTCAAAACTTGGTCGGTATTAGTTAAAAGAGTTGAAATATGTTATAGAATTTATAAACATTTAAAATGGGTGAAAGGTATATTAATTTCGAAGTATTTTAATAATTAAAAATACACGCTCCTGGAAGATAAAAGTTTATGATCAAATATCATACTGTCAATGTTAATAGAAAATTTAAAAATTCTTCAAATGATTTTTTTAAATAATCAGTTTTATAATAATATTCAATTAACTAAATATGGGGAAATTTTCAAAAATAATACACAATATTTATCAGAAAAAAAAATTATCAATTACTTTTTTATTTCTAATTACATTTTGATTGTATTTTAAATTTTACAGTTTAATATATTTTCAACTCAATGCAAAAATATATGGAATAATTTGATTTTACATAATAGTGTAATTTAAGCTTATATAACTAGTGAAATATTACGCATTAGGGTAAAATAATTCCAGGTATGTCGGTTAAATATTTCTATAAAATAAAGACATTGAAACTGCTACCAATTTTAAAAAATAATTTTACACAATTTTTATACAGTGCATGTCAAATAACCCTTTATCCATTTCTTCAATTGATTAAAAAAATTAGCACTTCCATAGTTTACTGCACAATTTTTCTAATTATTAAAAAATTTAAAAAGTCTTTAGAGAAGATTTTTAGAAATTCTGTTCTATAATAATAAAAATATATTCAATAATATTCAATGTACTAAATATGGGATAATTTTGCAAAATATTACACGAAGTTTATCATAAAGAAATTATCAATTATTTTTTTCTAACTACATTTTAATTGTATTTTAAAATTCACATTTTATATATTTTCAATTCACTGTAAAAAAAATATATATATGGAATAATTTGATTTAAATAATGATGTAATTCGAACTTATATAACTAGTGTAATATTACGGCATTAAGGTAACATAATACCAGTTATATTCGTAAATATTCTCCATAAAATGGAAATAACGGGGCCGCTACAAACTGTATAGATTAAATTCACGTTTTATGTATTTTTTACACGGTACATTCTAAATAACAACTTATCATTTTTTTTAGATGGATTTAAAAATTTACTGCTTCCACAGTTAATTGCATATTTTTTGTTGTTGTTTAATTATTAGAATTAATTTAAGTTAAAAAGAAAATTTCGGTTTATGAAATGCGTAATCCATAAAAAAAACTCAGATCAAAATCATTTATGATAAATGCTTGAGACAGTGGACCCTTATTTGAGCAAAATCGTCGCAAAAAAGGTCTATTTCTGTGGTATAAAAGTGCCAGAACCGTTTTTAGGTGCGTTCGTAATTATGTAAATACGTAGCACCTATTGTTGTCGCTCAGTCCGTCCGTCTGCTGTCTGTCCGTCTGTCTGTCTGTCTGTCCGTCCGCATATAACAACGCAAAAACTACCCAACCGAATCGTTTGAAATTTAAAATACATAATTATTACATAATTTTGTCGAGTCATTTCAAATTTTATGAAAATCGGATGGATAGATCAATTACAGGGACAATCAAAAGGATTCCGTTACATTACGGTCAATGGGGAAAAAAGTTTCAAATGCATTTTAATCGTTTGAAATTTAAAACGTATATTTATTACATAATTGTGTCGAGTCATTTCAAATTTTATGAAAATCGTATGGATAGATCAACTACAGGGACAATCAAAAGTATTCCGTTACATTACGGTCAATGGGGAAAAAAGTTTCAAATGCATTTTAATGGTGTTACACTCCCTTGAATATAACAGAATTGACATGAATCTATGAAATATGTACTAAAAAATACATTTTGTACAATCTGATGCAAAGAATAGTTATTATTAAATTACAGGGCCACATAAATGTATTCCACTAAATAATGTTATACGGGGAAATATTGTTTGGGGGGTGTTTTAATTATATTAAACTACTTCACATTTTATGAATAAGATATACGTTAATGAAGTATAATAAAAATTACTCCCTGCATATTTACAGGAACACAAAGATTTTGACCACTATACTGTATCCAAAGTACGCTCTACTATATCAGCAAGATCCGAATATTTTAAAACTTCGTTATCAACGAACGCACCTCATTTGCTACGCTTTACGTGCAATTTCAAACTTGTTTCTTATTAAAATAGCATTTATGGAGGTTTCAAGAAATAAATAATAAAGGTAAGTGCATTTATATACTACTGTTTTTCTTAAAACTAGTTTTTCAGCGTTTTTAAATTTTTGAAATATTTCTTGCGATTTAATGTTTGATCAATATTTATGAAATTGATAAGGAAGCATTCTGATATTGTTTAGAAAGGAATAGTGTAAGCTTTTTAAAATTCGTCTTCGTTAATATAGTCAAATTTCGTTTTTTACTTATTAAAAGGCAAAATTTTGAGGAAAATCGATATAGAATTTAGAAAAAAATCTTTAAAATATCAACTATTCAAGAGATTTTAAAAATCTTACACAAATTTGTTTATAATAGAGTTTTAAGTGATAAAAATGCAAAAGCAAGAGAATATCTCGAAAATTAAAACACGAGGAGCATTTTAAAATTTAGTTTAAAAATTTAAAAATTTTAATAAGTCTGGACATTTGTTTGAAGGTGCTCTATATGCTTTTGGTGAAATGTAATTATGCAAAAAAATTTCATATTGCTATGATGAAAAAAAAATTAACGTCCACCGTCCCCTTAACATATATTGAATAGCCGCATACTACTCTATATCTGTTAACTCTTTATTATAGCTCCCCTTATATGATCGGTATTATGTCAAATTATCCAAAATGAAAGCAGTGATACTAGTGAGCTACTTTTTAGGTTTTCGTAAACGAAAACTATTAACGAAATGTAACGTTACACTTTTCGTCTCTGTCCTCTGTCTATCCGTCTGTCACAGATACCATACACAAAAACTGTATAAGTCAGATAATTCAAATTTTATGTGCTTACTGCTGAATACCTCATGTCACAGGACAAATCATAAAATTATGAAAAAGTCTATTATTTTAATTCAGTTGATTTTATTAGTGTCATCCGTTCATTTTTGCGATTTACATTTTAAAAGAGAACCTTAAGGGGCTACTTCAGTCAAATGAAAAGACGCATTCGCTAATGCTAATCCTATGGAAAAAATTTATAAAGATATCTCGGTTGCATTTCCATATTTTTAAATGATTGTTTTTGCATGGGACAGCTGAGGTCGATTTACATGCAGGCCGTTTTTTACTTTTTTGATTTTATTTATAGAAATTTTTTATAAAGGCGCCTTCGTTTTCGGATTCGGTTTGGAAAGCGAAAGCACCCTCATAAAAAATATGTGTAACCAAAATCGAAAAAATAAAAAACGGCCTGCATTCAGATCAATCTCAACTATCCAATGCAAAAACAATCATTTAAAAATATGGAAATGCAACCGAGATATCTTTATAAATTTCTTCCATAGCATTAGCATTAGCGAATATGTCTTTTCATTTGCCTGAAGTAGCCCCTTAATTTGAACGTTTTGCGTGTAGACATCATAACATGGAGGTAAAGCGTCTCACTAGTAGGGAGGAGATTGTTTGCTCGATCCACGGTGCTGCAAGTCAAGATTTTCACGTTAAGATGAATTTAATTAAAAGAAATTAGTAAACTCCCTCATTTAATGAGGGAGTCTCTTACAACATACACAGATTAGGGTTAGATTCCGTAAAACCAAATTTCACTTGAATTTAAAAGTCTGTTGCGGGTTTTTCACCTTCAGTTGTTACTTACCCATCATACGTAGTATAGGGTAAGTCTTGAAATCGTTTTGAAAATCGAAAAAAAAAATTTTGACGGATTTACACGTTTTAGACACTGGAGATTTCAAAAAACATATTTTTAGAAAAAAATTTTGCCGTCCGTCCGTCTGTCTGTCTGTAAACGCTCTATCTCACGAAAAAATTCAGATAGAGACTTGAAATTTTGTATGTACTTAGTATGTAAGAATGGGACGGAGTCTACTGAATGTCAGCAACCTCGATTATCCGGAATTTTTTCCGGATTCTCGAAAAATTCGTTTTGACGAAAGGTATATAAAAATTTTCGAATTCTTTTATTTCATGGAATGCATTTAAAAGGCAATAGAAAAACACAAATTTTGCATAAAAAACGAAGTCGATCGGATTATGAGTTGTCGAGATATTTGTAATCCTGTTTTCCACATTCTTCGATTTTTCATGACCCTGTATTTCATTCAAATTTCAATTCAGAGGTATATTTTAATTGAAAATGAGACGCTTAATCCGAAGCAGTAAACTGTTAGTTAATATGATTATTATTTTTGGAGTTATAAGGATGTTTCTTTTACGCAGTTTGGTACTTCTTGAGTAGTTTGGCGTTTTATATAATTTGTTGAAAATGGTTCATCAGCAATTCATTAATAGAGTATTACTATGTGTATTAACAATATTTAAATTTAGCTTTGGAATTGAAATACTTTGTATAAATAGTTTTCACATGTTTTATTTTCATATGCATATAAATGATGTGTAAGTATTACGGTGGCCTCCAACGACTATTTGTTATTTCTTTGCATTCACCTTTTGTGGTTGGATGATTGGACATCGGTTTTTTACAGAAGGCGCTATACAGTAAAGTATTGACTTTTATTTTTGATTTTTGTGAACTTTTAAATTTGTTTCTCTCATACTATTAAATGATCCTGATGGAAACCGCAGGGTGATTTAATCTTGTGGGTTATGATTTTAATTAATATTTTTAAGTGCTTTTAATTGTTATGTAAATAAATACGTCTTTAAGTAAATAATTTTTAATATTTGTGATCTATTAATCCAATCTTACTATTTTTAAGGCGATATTACTTATTGGATCCTGGAGCGCTTTCAACGACTTTTATATGTTAAAAATTTCAACAAATTACAATGACAGTTTAGAAAATGATACTTTCAAAGACTGAAATTTTAGACATACATAAATTTCTAGATTAAAAAAACAGTAATATACGTAATTCTTATTATAATCAAGATGTGGTTTACGTAATAACAGATTCATATATTACGCACGCCATGGATTAAACATTGATATTCCTGAGCCAATCACAAACAAATTTTAAATGAAATTTCAGTTTTTAATTTTCGCTACTGAAAATTTTTAAACTTTTGAACGTCGCACATTTTCAATTTTTGCACAGTCGTAAAGGAAAAAATGTAATTTTAAATACAATTTGTTTGAAAGCTGATTCTCTGTTTGTTTTTGATTTATTATTGTTTTTTATATAATTTTTAATCCTTTTTGTCATCATGTCAACAGAAGTATTCCATTTCTGTTCAAAGTAAAGTGAAAGTAGTAGATTACTGTATCGTTTTGTTAAACAGCCCCCCCCCCAAAAAAAAAAAAAAATGCATACATAATAATAGAGTCATGTATTATGTATGTCATGGATTAAATACTAATCAATCAGAAAATGAATAAAATTCGGACATTACAAAGATTTAAATATGTCTCAAATGCCTCTATACCGAGAGCAACAACCATTTTCCAATTGGTTTATGAATATATTTAGAAACATGCCAAAGTACGAAAAAAGGTATCAGAAATTGATTTATTTTCTTTTTTCAAATCGCTACCAACTTCCTGATTACCAACTTGTTTGTCCCTAAGTGCTAGAAGACAATAGGCTAATTCCATGGGTTCTGTAGTGTAAGTCAAATAACTTATTAATTGCTATGCTTGTTAGCCACCGTTATTTTCGAAAAGTCTGCTTGGCCTTATTCAATTACTGAGTATGTGCCAATAAAATTAATCACATTTTTTTTTGTTCTATAACACTGGTAGCCAAAAATCGTAGCCTGTGACTTACACTACAAGTACTCATGGAAATAGCCAACATTGTCTATTTTCAAAATCGTTGAGAGTAATTGATTGCAAACTACTCTGTAGCTCGGATTCTGCCCGATTGGAAGTGTACTGTGTATCCACTTCCATGCAACTAGAGCCACATCATCAATTTTTTATTAATTTATTTATTCGGTGAAAGCTTATTAATTGATTACAAAATAAATAGCTAAAATCTTCATTCCTATTTAATAAAAAAAAATGCTAAAAAACCCTGTTTTTCCCCATTTCAAGAAGCATCACTCCCTTCCTTCGCAACCCTCTAATAGGCAAATAAGCTTATCCATTCATAATATTTTCTTGCTTAAAATATGTTTTTTCATACAGATTACACCGATATAATTATTTGGAATATATTTATAACTTAACAGCAGAAATAATTATGGACATTATTGTTTTATTCTTAAAACAACTTTAAATATTTAAAATTTATCAGTCTTTTTTTTTTTTTTAGTTATACCTTGAAACTATTTGGTGTGAATAAAAAAAAAAAAAATAAAAGCTTTTGATGAATAATACTCTACCAACAAACGTTTTTATTACACAAAGATCTCATTAACATTGGATTTATTGCAGCCCTAAATTTCTCATTAATTCTGAGTTATGACCACTGGGAGAGACAGAGTATTACAAAAGCTTTATTAAGGAAAAATTACAATTGTCATTTTTCAAAAAAGCTTATTCTGTTGTGTTACGTATAAGCATTTTTATAAATTTGGTGTTTTCACTGGACTCGTTTATATTTGTTCTTAAATATCTTTTTATTTATTTTTTTTTTAAATAATTAAACACGTTTGTATATTGGACGAATAAAAAACGTTTTTTTTTTCAACTTTCGCTGCACACAAAATGAAAATTGTACTAGCAAGAGTTTTACAAAATAATTTTCTTATAAATACATAAAATTAAATAAAATAAACGAAATTGTAATTTAACAAATCACTACGACTATTTGAAAAATGATATTTTGAAAAACTCAAATTTTAAAGATTTATAAATAAATTCTATATTTATATTAACAATAATAATAAACATCATTTTAGGATGATCATAACGAGTCATATGTTACGTACGCCGCCGCCGTGCATTAAACATTAATATTCTTAGACCAACGATAAAACTAGTTGGATGTGCCAATCCCAAAACTTTCTTCTATCTCATAGGTACATTTTAATATTTTTTTAAAATTGTTACGCATGTTAATGTTTTAATAATTTTAATTCAATATTATACCAACTTTGATTTTCATCTTAAATTTCTGCTTCAGTCAATTAATCGGAGTAAAAACAAGTTTTCGTCTCCGCACGAGCCAATGAACAATAGAGTGATAGGCAGATTTTTCCTAATTCAGGGTGGACCTACTTGCCATACTCAAAAATAATCATAAACAAAAATTGTAGTTCAGTTCTATACATAACTTAACACATTTTTATATGGTAAAATAATGAAAATGGCCCCAGACATCATGATTATAGTTCCCTTTTACAGCGGTTTTTTTTTAATTCAGGCAGGACCAACTAGCCATAGCCATACACTTTCACAGAAAATTTGGTTCAATTCAATGCATAATTTCATGCCCCTTTAGGTGGTACAATTTTGAAAATGGCACAAAAATCGCTATTACAGCGCCCCCTTCCTGAGGTTTTTTTTCAAATTCAGGGAGGACCAACTAGCCATAGCCATACACTTTCACAAAAAATTTCGTTCAATTCGATGCATAAATTCATACACTTTTAGTCGATACATTGAAAATGACACAAAAATCGCTATTGCAGCGCCCTCATCTGGCGGAATATTTCCAAAATTAAAGGGGACCTGCTTGCCACAGCCAAAAACGTCACAAAAATTTGGTTCAATTCTATGCATACCTTCATACATATTTTGATGGTAGAATGGCGACATACAGACACACAAACGGACAGACAAACATTTTGTAAAAACATGTTTTTTGGAATCTCTGACCCCTAAAACGTGTAAATCCATCGAAAACCGGAAAACGAAAAGAATTCGATTCCAATACTTTCTTCTATTGCGAATAGAATTACTTGACTGATCAATATTTTTGAAAATCTTTCCAAAAAAAAAATGTCTATTTCTTTGCGCGTTTTACAGAATTTGTAATCTTTTATTACTGGTTTTTCAAAACAGAAAAATTTTGTCTAATTGACCCAGGAAAATGCTCGGATTAAGTAATACAAAATTTACAATAGACATTTATAGTTGATAATAATAAATTATGATCTGAAATTATTTGTCCATACGTGGTGCGTGCAAATCATGATTGACAAAAAAAAATCGTTACCCGCATGACGTTCGGACCACAGAGTATTAAACAAAGCCTCAACTCGGCTTGAAAAGAGCGCCCTCAGTGGATCACTTAAAAACTAAACCATCGCGTTGGCGATTTTTATCCTCGTGATTTTGTTTAACTGTAATCTTATACTGCTTTGCGCTTCTTGCTGAATGCTGATTGGATTATCTTTGCACACGTGCTTATGCTATTTGATCTTAGATTTCCGCGCTTATATTGATTCGTAATTATTACTGTTATTATTCTTGAATTTTCAAGTTTAAATTATTAGGTCGTTATGTTACGAAGAGATACATGCATTGTTTGCAAGATGAATACGTCAAAGTTATTTCATATTAAAATAATTCTTTCATAAATTTCAAAACAAGAAGCAGCAAGCCGTCGCTGTATTTTTTTCCCTTATCATTTGTCGCCAAGGAAGCGATGTTTCGCCGAATTAGCAACCTCTCTTATGTTATGATCGTAGTTTCAGAGTCATCCGCTCGTATCGCTACTGTCTATGCGTAATCCCATGTTAAACAAGTTGCCATTACAGTGTATGAAAGTTGATTCTCTGTTACAATTCCTTACTCTGTGGTTCGGACAAATCAGGGAAGCGGTTAATAATTCCATGAACATTTGTTACACTACCGGTGCACAATTAACAAATAACGAAACACGTATACAGGGTGTCCCCGAACTTCGTGTACATACTTTGAGGGGTGGCAGAGAACATCGTTTGAAACCATAATTACATATGAAAGCATGGGCGGAAACGTTTTGTCAACCCTTTCATATACAGTGAAAATGTATATGAAAATAAAAAATTTTTAATACAAAATGAACATTGACACCAGAATTTTAATATGATTTTTCCAATTATTATGTATGTGAAATGTATTTTTCTTTCTTTGCAAATACATATTTCTGAGATTTCTGATGTCATTCATATTTTTCCACATTTTAGCAATTTCTAATAGCTATTAAGATACTTGATTTTAAAGAAACATAATTTTAAATTTCATTTAAAATTAAATTATTTCTTGTAATTTTTTCTGTGTAATAAAGCGTTCTGCACTGCTTTCCGCATTGTGTCATAACTGTGCCTTTGTGTTTCTTTGAGCTTTTCACGAACAAAGCACTTCCATTTCTAAAATGTGAAAAAATATGAATGACATCAGAAATTGCGGAAAATGTAATTTGCAATGAAGGAAAGCCAGACATTTCCCATATATAATAAATGGAAAAGACATATTAAAATACTGGTGTCAATGTTCATTTTGTATTAAAAATTTTGTAGTTTCATATACATTTTCACTGTCTGTAAAAGGGTTAACAAGACGTTTACGCCCATGCTTTCCTGTGTAATTGTGATTCCAAGCGATGTTCTCTACCACCCCTCAAAGTTTGTACACGAAGTTCTGGGACACCCTGTATTTAATATTATATATATGTATTTTTAGTAGTTTTATAATAAGTATTTATAATAATGTATGAGTACTGAATTATATAGTACTAATAAATACTATAAACTACAAGAGACACATCGTGGCTTAAAAAAATATATTTTGACCCTAAAACTTTATTTCGTGAATAATGTTAAAAATGCGCTGAGCTGTTAAGAACCGCCGTCATAGCATGCATGGTCGCAATGACGTCATTGTGAGTCACTGTGGTCACATCACATCTATGACCAAAATGCCACCACTCAGTGACGTCATATTGTGACTGAGACGTGACTTTCTTAAAAATCTTTAGAAAATTAAAAAAATTCTTCAAAACATGTTATTTATTTTAAAAAACACTTTTGTCACAACGTCGCTTTTGTCACAGTTTTGTCACGATGTTAATGTCAAAGTAGTCACAGATGACACATTTGTCACAAATTTGTCACAACGTGACTTCACAAAGTGGTCATGATGTGAGGTCACAAACGAGCTCTAAAACGGCCATAACGACTTCACATTTTATTTACTGTGATTTCACATCGACGTCACGTGACGTCACATCGACAGTTGATGGTCACAAAGTCACAGTGTGACTTCACAACGATGTCGCAGTGAAGTCATTATACCTTACGGGTGGATTTTTGAATTAAATTTATGGAAAAAATGGAATCGTGTTATGCCGAAATTTGTATTTTTGATCTGCAATTATAACGTCTTGTAATTGTAATGCATTCTCTTTATATTTTCCTAAGGCATTAATATCGTATTGTTTGAAATAGTAATGTTCACATAATTTATGCTAAATCATTCCAAAATCTGACGTTACGTATCGGGAAATGTGGTACAAACATTATACCCACTATGTGTAACAGAATGATCTTTATATTCTGGATATTGAAGTGATAGTGTAGTGCCACGGTTTACAATAGGAAAACCGAAGTTCACATCCTTACCGCGGAAAGCCGAACCCTGGACAGAAAAGAAAATTTTAATTTTAATTTAAAAAAAATGCAGATTGGACTGAAGTGGCTGCGAAGTTGTAGGCTTACTTCATCTGATTTGTAAGAAGATGCTTCCATTCAAGAGTATAAAATTGTATCCCCTGATGAACTTTGTAATAAACAAAATTCACAAATGTATAAAAATTGCAAAAAACTAACAATAAATATAGCTATTATGTTTGGCATCACCCATATATGTGAGTCGTCCAAGTGAAAGTGGCATTGCTATAATAACGCCGCAATTTGAAGAAAAAAATGACTGCTTTACTCTTATAGTAAGCGCAAAGTGTATGGAATGCATCCTATATCGCAGATTTATCCAAATGCGCGTGTGATAGCATGGGAGCACGTTGAAAGGCATTATTCGCATCATGGATACCTCCAGACGGTGTCAGCGCGCAGTCGTGCAATTTTTAACAACGGAAATATGAGTACTAGTGAAATGTATTGTCGAATTCAAAATAAGTAGGATATGGAGTGTATGTCACGCAGTTTGATGTTCCGATGGTGTAAAGATTTTCGTAAAGGATAAAATTGCATTCGCTTGACCAGATCGTGACCGGTCGTCAGTACAGCTTTTTTACTACAAAAATCCTTGAACCATCGGAATACCAATCTTAGTGACATACACACCGTATCATACAAATTTTGTATTCGACGATAAATTTCCCTAGCTGTCACATTTTCCGCTACTAAAAATTGCTCGACCTCATATTGATACCATTTAGAGGTATTCATTATTTAAACGATGCTTTATAACGTACTGCCACGCTGTCACATGCGCATTGGCAGGATTTGTCGATATCTCATGCATTCCCAACACTCTTCTCCCGATGTAAAAGCATGCGCAATCATCTTTCACTTAAAATAGCGGCGTTATTACAGCAATGTCGATCTCATTGAGCAACTCATACATATGTAACAACTTTCTTCAAAAAGAATTTTTTGAGAACATTTTTCGAGATTAATGGCTCGCCTTGAAGACACTCTTCAAATTAGCTGTTCACCCTCTGAGTTCTAGACCTGACTATGCTGACATGAAAATGGCGGTTCCCTATGGCTGATATTTTTCAGTGAGTGCATGTTCCATTGAATTTTGGTACAAATATTTTTTAAACTCTTCTTCGCTTTATTTTTCTGAGATTAAAGATGTCAAAGAAATCTTTCATAAAATAATGTCTAAAATTAAGAGACCGCACACACGTTTAAAAAATTCCGCTTTTGGTAGCCGCCATTATTGTTCCAACGCCCGGCCTAGTATTCGGAAGGCGGTTGTATAGCCGATAAGAGGTAATTAAAATCTTTGCTTTATTTTAAGAAAGCATTTCAACAATTAAATTAATCTATAATATTTTTTTTAAAGCCAGGGATATAAAATTCAAAATTCTGTAAAAGTGTAGAAAATTAAAAAATTTCATAATTTTAATTTTCTACATAATATTTTTATGTTTTCGAAAACAGAATACATTTTTTAAATTAAAATTTTGCAGTTTTAAGGATGTAGAAAAATATATATGCATAGATTATATTATTTGCAGATTAATACTTTTTTACGATATTCTTTGAGAAAAAAATATTAATAACTGCTTTTGATGAAAAAGTATGAAATTTTCTTACATATGTAACTTTGAGATAAAATATATTCATATTTCTCCAAAAGAAATGAGCTTATGAATATATATCAGAAAAAGCTAATAAAAAAGATTTATGATAATCGCAAGTCAAGGCAACATTCTTAATAATATATTAGATATGATTCCATACAGAATAAAAGTTGCTATTTTTACTAATGTAGAACTCATAAATTATAAAGCTTTTCTAGATATTCTTCTGGTAGTTTTTCTTTTACGCTTACAGACTTGATTTAAAAGTTATTTTGATGTAGTTGTAGGTCAACTTTTTTAACACGAAAGATATAGCTATATCATGAACGATGGAAAACTGATATTATTTCAGTTTTCGGGGCAGTTTCAAATTTAAAAATATGGTGGCAATTAAAAAATATGTTTTTATTAAGCTTTCAGTTATTCTAATAGAAAGAGTAATTTTTAATAATGTATACTAGAAATATCTATTTATTCCGTTAATGACTTAACTGATAAATATTTTTGAAATAAGAACTCTCAAATAATGTCTATTTTTAACATGTCTCTTATAGAATGTTTATTATTTAATCAACGTTTTTTTCAAAACAGAAAATTTGCCTAATTGAATCAGAAAAAATGATAGTAGACCTTCAATGACAACTCCCTCCCTATGAGGCGGAATATTTTCAGTTTTTTAGCAGTTGGGGAAAAGTAGGGAGTGATCGCGGTGTGCGGTACCAATACTTCCTTCTTAAAAAAAGAGAAAAAAGCAAAAAATGCTGAAGTAGATGGAAAATCTAGGGTTTTTTCTTTTTAATTTTTCTTATAAAGGAGTACTACAACATGATTATTACTTAGGTTGTATCTGCTTACAAAATAAATTCTAAACAATTCGAAAGCTCGTAAATAAAGTTACGCGATTATTAATTTATCTACTTATTTGTGGGGGGAATGGAAGCACAAATGACACAATTTTAAGAAAGTTTAAAATTAAAGAATAATGAAATCTAATATAAAAATTTTTCAGTAATATGGTTTTAGATACGTTACTTACTTTTATTTTTCGTCAATTTTAGATAGTTTAAAGTTAAAGAATTATGAAATCGAATGCGAAAAAAATTTAGTAATCTTTTTTAGATACGTTACTTACTTTTATTTTTTGCCAGAGAAGCAAAATTTAGCTAAATATTGCTCCAATTGCATTTGTTTAGTTATATAATTTCAAGAAGGAGGTGCTATCAAGTTCAGCTAAACTAGATAAATTTAGTGAAATTTTAATTTTAAAAATCATTAAAATTAAAACCTATAATTATTGTGTTTATTTATAAAAATCGGATTTCAATAAAGAAAAATGATTTTCCCTTATTTTATTTAATAATCAAATAATAAATAAAACATAAAACAAAAATGATATCTTCACTGTTCTACTAATGCACTTTAATTTGAAATTGATAGATGGAGCCACCATTTCAATTACTTGCTCTACTTCCTCTTCCCCCTGCTAAATAAATGGGATGATCCCGCCGCATTGGGAGGGAGTTTGTCATTGAAGGGCTAGTGAAAATGATTGGATTAAACAATGCAAAATTTGCAAAAAAAATTACTGGTGAGAATGATAAATAATGATTGGAGTATGCATACCCGTAAGTGTTACGGGCAAACCATGATTGGAAAAAACACGTTACCCATATAAGGCACGGTCAAAACAGAGCAGCAGTTAAACATTTTCTACAAACTTTATATTCTACAATATGTTTATTATTTCCAGCGATTTTCTATTAATCTGAGATTTTATAATCTGATATAGAACATCATTCAAATCAATGTGTTTATTGCTTTTAAGTTTTCTAAAATAAATCTCAAATATAGCTCTATAATTAAATGTAACGTTTCTAAAAATTAATTTTCATTTTCTTAACCATTTAGAGATCGGCATCTCTTACACAAATTTTATTCGGTTCGCACAAGTTTACCTCTTCAGACCTGAGGTACACAAATGTGTACCTCCATTCTTTTCTTCATAAAAATTAAACTGTTCGAATTTTTTGCATTTTTACTTTACTTCTATACAGCTGAATGTTTTTCGTTTTAAAACAAAATCAATTTGATTTTCATCCGAGTTTCGAAAATGCCTTCAAGACATTGTGGACGAAAAAAGTAAGAAATATTTATGATTATTTAATTTAAATGCTTTGCAATAAAATATTTTAAATAATTTGCTGATCATTTAGTTGTTTAAAGACCTTAATTTTGTTATTGCGCAAATTTATATTACTGATAGTTAAACTGATGCTTTAAGGGGATAAGTACTTTTATATCCATATTTGTAAACCTAAATTACCAGTCCTTTAAAGTACGGATTTCATAAAAGGGCCTCTTTCTGTCATCTATGGTGTCATTTCGATTATGCAAAAGCAATAAATATACATTTGTAGAGTTATTACATGCTCAGGTCTGAAGAGGTTAATAAAAGAAAAAAAATTTTGTTATATAATTTCTTAAAATACTCAAATTATTTAAGACAAATGTTGGGTCATCCGAAAAATTCTGAGGCATTCTTCTGATAACATAATAATAAAATAATTATTTGACACCAAAAATAATGAGCAAATTTATTACAAATAAATAAAGAAGTTTAAGATTTTTTTTTTACCTTCATACATTATAAAAACTAACTGTGATACCGAAATTCCCGGTGGAAATTTGGCATTTGTCCATTCAAACTTTATTTTTAAAAAATCCACAGAATTTTCCGTATGACCAAATGTTACGAGGGGGAGTCCAAAAATAAGTTTTACCTGGCGACTATGGACAGACGTGTGTCTGAAGGAAAACATATATAATGACATATTAGAGATAAGGCATAGCTTTATTTTTCTACATAAATCCCAAGTGAGTTGAGGAATTTGTAATACCCCTTCATAAGGTTCCAAAAGTATTCCAGGAAAAAACAGGGCTCTACGTACGAAGGTAGTGTTGAACGTCTTGTGTGGAAAGAGTATTGTTTCCAAAGCTGTAGTAAAGCAATGCTGTCATTACAGTGACCGTACACGTTCGTACAAGTCTCGATCTGTCAAACATATGCTAACGACCCTCACTGAATCAGTGTTGCCAGATAGGCTACTTTTTTTAAATCCAGATTCTTGATTAACACCACTTTTTACAAATGATAAAATGTTCCTTATTCTATAAGATAATTAAGGCGAAAACAAAAGGCAAATTACCGTTTCAAAAAAGTGGTGCCAATCAAGAAATCTGAATTTTAAAAAAGTAACCCACTGGCAACACTGCACTGAATTGGCGGTACCATCTCCGCATCATTTATTTCGACATCACATCTGCCCATAAAATTTTACGTGGTGGTTATGGATTTCTGCTCCCGATACTCCATGTACCCATTCATAGAGGATAACTACTCACATTTCCTCCTTTGGCCACGAATTCAAAATTCACTTTCTCTCCATATCAACGGGTCGTAATGATGCAGAGCCCTGTTTTTTTTTCCTGGAGTACTTTTTGAAATTTCTAAAAAGGTATAACAAATGTTTCAACTCACTTGGAACTTACGGGTGTCCGAAAAATGACTGATGGATTTTAAAATTCAATAACTTGCAAACGGTGACAGCTATTTAAAAAAAAATTGCAGGAGTGTTATGTATAATGTCAGGGGTTTTTTTACCGCAATTTTTTGTTTTAGTTCGCATCTCAAACAATAGGTGGCGCTGACGGCGATTGAAGGCTAGGTGATCAGTGCTGAGTAAAGCGTTGACCTGGTCTTCAATCGCCGTCAGCGCCACCTATTGTTTGAAATACGAACTAAAATAAAAAATTACGGTAAAAAAACTCCTGGCATTATACATAACACTCTTGCAAAAAATTTTTAAATAGCTGTCATTATTTCGAAGTTATTGAATTTTAAAATTCATCAGTCATTTTTGGGACACCCGGTATGTAGAAAGATAAAGTTACGTTGTATCTTTAATGTTTCAATATATTTTTTGTCTTTCCTATACACGTTTGTCCACAGTCGCCAGAGAAAACGCATTTTCGGATTCCCCCTTTTACTTTTCTTTCTGACACATGCTCAAAACAAATTTTTCAAAGAAAGATTATGTCGATCTAGACTCGACATTGGGTAATTAAGGGGTAAAAGACACTACCTTGAAAAAATTAAACGAGAATTAGATAGCATCGTATGATCTGTGTACAGTGGCGCAGCCAGAGGAGGGGTTTTGGGGTTAAAACCCCTCCCAGAGGTAAGAAAAATCACTATAATTGCCGCTTATATGAATCAAAGCTAAACTCAATATTTAAACGTTTTTACGTATTTCAGAATCCACCGCTTTGCTGAATCAGATTTCATCCAACAAAATGATTCAGTTGAATGGCGAAAATTCTAGTTAAAACTGTGAAAGTGCATATTGTATGCATTAGTTAAGTGAAAATTGGTTATTTGGCAATATCCAACCACAAAGATACTTTTTGACTTTAAGTATTATGAAAAGAACCGTTTCTTAACTGCACTTCCGTCTTTATTCCATGTTTGAAACAATAATACATTATCAAATTATGCAGAAAAACATACACTTTGTCGATCTCAGTCAATTTGAAATGCCTTGTTTTTATGTTTTCTCTCGAACATATCAAGTTTTTTGCTTATTCAGGTAAAAATATTTGTAAAAATGAAAAATAATACAATAATGATATTAAAAGCAGTTTCTGATTGCGAGTGAACAAATTATCGCAGTCAGTGTTTCTTTCGATGTATTTGCTCCGTAGGGGGGAGGGGGATCAGTACACAAATTTAAAAAACATAATGTTCCATTATGTGGTAAATTGAGTAATGGTGCTTGCGCTCTCGGGGATGCTTTCATAGCCGTCCCTCGTGGGAAAGAACTATTGATTGTATTTTAATTTCATTGAGTTATACAGGGTGCGTCGGGTTCTTGAGAACAAATCAGCATTTGCTCTTAAACAGAAACATACACTAAAGGTAGAGCATTTTTTTAAACGAACTGTACAAATGGCCACATGCACACCGGATGACATCATTCGTTAAAACCACTTCCAACCTTAATAACCGAATCTGCAGGCTGTGAAAACTGACCACTTTTATGTTTTCTAACTAATATTGTAAACGCTGTTTAAATAAAACATGACCACTGCGGAAAAAAATGCATTCTAATTGGATTCGTTAAAAATACCGATTCTATTAACCGGTGATTCAAATAACCAGCAAGCACTTTTATTAAAAACTCAAAACCCCCCCTAGAATCAAAAAGGTAATTTGTCTTTAAAATATTTTACAAGTAAATAATATAGATATTAGTATTCGGTAACGTATTATTGAAGTTATTCTTCAGAGAATTTGTCACAAATATATATATTTTTTTATATAAATAAAAAATAATAATTAAAACTTATCTTACTGCTCTTTTTAAGAAGTTTTGTAAAATTATGCGTAAATTACTTCCATTATTTTTTCTCTTTTTAATAAATAACACTGCAAGAAATTCATAATATTGAAAATGAAATATCATTTATCATATCCGATATTCTGGTATTGCGATCTAAATTTCCATATCTGTCTGAGAAATGATATACTCCCCGTATTAGCATGAAAATCAAATCCGTATATTTCTTGATAAATAATTTTCTCAAGCAAATATCAAAGTTAAATTAATCATCATTGATACCAACATTATAAATAAAAATAATGTAATTTATTTTTTATATTAATGAAAGTAACTTAATACCGATAAAAATGTTTCTTTCGCGAATTATTCTTTTTTTCTTCTAAAATGAAAGTTTTGTTCAAAGCACAATTTATATATATATATACATTATTCAAAAATCTGACATAATACGAGATTAATAAATTTCAATGTCATCAAATAAATGTGACATAGATTTCATCGGAATTTTTATTTTGTTTTCTTCCAAAAAAGCAAAAACAACTAAAACAGAAAGAAAAAAGAAACATATTGCATCTCATGCATAGACATTCATCCTACTCCAGACATAAGAAAAACAAACTAATGATTCCTCATAGGAAAAAGGAGGAAATAAACGAGTTTCTTTGTAGCTGCAAAATGGTGATGTTAAATAAATATTATAAATTATTATACTTCTATACTAATAAAATCCGTGCACCTCTGTCTGTCTATCTGCTTGAAGCCGATTACAGTTCACAACGCGGGCGAGTTGGAAGTCGCGAGAGGTGTCTTTCGATTCGAAAAATTCCAGGAAAGTCATTTCGGGCATTTTCGAGACCGTGGGACCAAAATTAAAAAAGTTATGAATTAAAAACCGGTCGGGAATCGGAACGGAAAACGTCTAATTTCCCAAACAGAGCTCAAACGGAGCTCTGAGGCAGAACACTGCACCACCTTGCGATGAAGAACCTGAACTTTTCCCCTTTGGCTAAAAGAAGAAGCAGCCGAAAACCTCTTTTTTCTCCCTGGAAAACGACTTATTCTTTCGTTTCGGTTCTTTGAAAAAGAACCAGGGCCGTAGCTAGAAGTGATCTATTGGGGGGGGGGCTCTAGAGATTTTAGGGGGGGGGGCTCATAATTTTTTTTCTCGTTCTCTGACACAGAAAGATAAATACGTGCATATTTACACTGTAGGTACAATTTTTCTTAATAAACTTTTGTAATAACTTCATTTTGTACTAAGAAAAGTATATGACGATGAAAATTTTGAGCGTATAACTGGTGCAAAATTAAACATCATGTTAGCTTCATAGCTTCATAGGATTAGGAGTGTTGAATTGCTTATTTTAGATACAATTTAGTAATTCTGCAAAACTGTAAAAGGATCTCAAAACTAAGTTAAATTTTTGAACAGAATTTCATTTGCATTTTTGGAACAGAAATTCATTTAGTGACCTTGGAATATTTTCCAGGGGGGGGGCTCAAAATATTTTAGGGGGGGCTGAGCCGCCCATAGCGCCCCCTTAGCTACGGACCTGAAAAGAACTAATTGGTAAAAAATGTTAAACACGGTTTATTTTCATACGTTTTCTTTTTGGTATCATACACGAATATTGTGTAACCTAAGATTTACGCGATTAATACTAATTTTTGTTAGAACAAACCGAAAACGAGCTGCCAAAATTATTTGTTAGTTATGTTGTTTGTGATATTAATGAAATTACTTATTTTTTTTAATAGCAGTCTTTTGCAGTTTTTAATACCGAAACTTTTTTTGCGCGTTTTTTCTTAAACCATCATACAGACAGTTTTTAAAGTAGATAAAACTGATTACATATTCAGAATCTGCGTAAAAGTCTGCTTCTGATTAACCAAAAAATACGAGAAAATGTCTTATGGGCGCGTAGCGCCAACCGTGCAAAACCAAATATTTTTAACGGGACGATGGCGACCATGGCGCGTAGCGCCGGTGGGCGGTAGGCCGGTGGGCGCGTAGCGCCCACTGTGCGAAATCACATATTTTTAACGTGATAATGGGCGCATAACAACCATAGCTCTTTAATTTACTTTTTTTGTGCTTGAGGATTCGAACTCCAAGACTTGCTTATTAAATGAATTTTTTTTGCTTATTATATACTGCTTAATACCGAGGTTCGTTTGGAAAAAGTGGCCCAGCTAGCGGGCGTAGCTCGCTAGTTTTTATTAATATCTGATGGGTATTTCCACGAGCACATGTCCTGTAAGTCACATGCTATGATTTTGGATACCAGTGTTTTAGTACGGAAAAATGTGACTTATTTTATCAGAGATGTTTCATTAAGGCCCCACACTAGGCACAGAAAAAGACCCGGATGATAATGTAAAGTCTATGACAGCGTTTATTTGAAATATATCGCTAAAATTTTAGCATTTTTACATGATTCTTTTTGCATAGGATAGCTGAGGAGGATCTACAACCGGCTTAGTTTTTACATTTTCCATTTTGCTTATATATTTTTTATATTATGATTCTTTCAGTTTCAGAACTGATTTAAACCGGTTTTAAAATTTAAAGTAATTTAAAAAAAAAAAATCTGAAATCTCGCAATCAGCCTAGTTTCTACTTTTTCGATTTTGGTTTCAGGTTTAAAAAAATTGGTTTAAACCGGTTCTGAAATTGAAACTATCATAATATAAAAAATATACAAGCAAAATCGAAAAAGTAAAAACTAGGCCGGTTGTAAATCGCCTTTAACTCCTTGGGGACAAGCGACACGTATACGTGCCGCAAAAAGGCCTAAGAATCATCGTTTATCCCCACCAGTAAAAATTTACTGTAAAATTTGCCCTATGAAATCGGAGCATTTTCTCGATTCAATAAGATACAAATTTCTGTTTTTTAAAACCGGTGACAAAACATTAAAATTTTCGTAAAAGGTTCCCGTCGCGAAGGGGTTAACTATCTTATGCAAAAAATCATCTAAAAATATTAAATTTTCAGCGAGATATTTGAAAAGAACGCTCCCATAGGTTTAACATTATCACCCGGATCATTTTCTGTGACTATTGTGCGGCCTTAATTGAATAAGGAATACAAACCTTTCGAAAAAAGCTGTGGCAAACAACTTAACAGTTAGTAATAATGTGACTTACACGATAAGAGCTCCTGGAAATACCCTGTTATGAATTTATATTTTAATATGCGAAAGACTTTTTTAAAAATCTACAAATTTCATTTAAAAGTTATATTCTGGTAAAAAAGATCAGAGCTAGGACAGGGGCCTTTTTTTCAATTCTATAGCGTACCACTTTTTTAAAAAATAAAAAACTTTTACATACGCTTTGACAACATTTGCAACAGAAATATGCAAAGAAATATAAAAGTTGAAATGTATTAAAATTTCGGTGACCTTGCTTTTAAAAAGGCATAAGAAATATATAAATGTGCAACTTCCAAAGTACATGTTTCATCATTCTTCAACAGTAATTTGTTTAAAGTAATTTGTCATTAAAATATTCTACGAGTAAATAAGGTACACATTAATATTCGGTAAAGTATTACTGACGCTAATCTTTACAGAATTTATCGAAAAAAAATAAGGTATTTATTGATAAAATAAAACAATAAATATTTCAAATATATCATCTTATACAGTTTTTTAAATTATGTGTAAATTACTTCTATTTATTTATTTTTTCTCCTTTTAATAAATAACGCTACAAGAAACTCATAACCCTGAAAATAATCTCTCATTTATTTTATCCAATATTATGATATTGCGATCTAAATTAGCATATCTGACTTAGAAATGATACACTCTCCCTATTTCCATGAAAATTAAATACGTATATTTTTTGATAAATATTTTTCTACAGCAGATATCACATTTAAATTTATCATCATTGATGGCAACGCTATAAATAAAAAGAATTTATTTTTGATATCGACAACGGTAGCTTAATATCTATAAAAACGTTTCTTTCACGAATTATTATTATTATTATTATTTTCTAAAATGAAAATTTTGTTTAAATTCAATTTATATATACATTTATTATTAAAAAATCTGACATAATACGAGATTAATAAATTTCAATGTTATGAAAAAAATGGGACCTAGACATCTTCTAAATTTTTGTTTTGATTTCTTCAAAAAAAAAAAAAAAAAAAAAAAAAAAAAGTCAACTAAGACAGATGGAAAAAAGAAAAATATTGCATCTCATGCATAGACATTCATCCTACTTCACACATAAGAAAAACAAACTAATGATCCCTTATAGGAAAAAAGGGGAAATAGTTGCTTTGTAACAGCAAAAGGTGTTGTTAAATAAATATTATAAATTATTATTTTTAGTAATGTCTGTTATGAGTTTATATTTTAATATGCATAAGACTTTTTAAAAAAATCTACAAATTTCATTTAAAAGTTATATTGGGGTAAAATAGATCAGAGCTGGCACAGTCGACTATTTTTTAATTGTGGTACTACTTGGTTATCTCGTCGACCATTTTCGCAATTATACAAACTGCCGAAATATTAGCCAAATTGAAGCAATTTTTTTTAAATAACGAAAGAACATTTATTTTAGTAGAACATTTTTAAAAATATAAATTTAAAGTGAAATTAGAAACCACTTGGTGCCGTAATAAACACGTGTATATGTTTAATCTCAAGTGAATGTGACATTTGTGATCACCATTTTGGCACTTAATCTTAAAATTTGGCGAGAGTAATTTGGTCAAAGGGATAACCAAGTAGTACCTTAATTCTATATCGTACCAATTTTTTAAAATAAAAATCTTTTACTTACACATTGACAACATTTGCAAAAGTAATATATAAATAAATATAAAAGTTTAAATGCATTAAAATTTCGGTAAACTTGTTTTTAAAAAGAAATAAGAAATACATAAATATGCAACTTCAAAAATACACACTGAGAAAAAAATATGGTTCTGACATATAGAATCTAAGTAATGGCTCTAGAAAAAATAGTTCCATGTCATCCTTATAAATTTTAGTTCCATTTCTTAGAGAGTTCCAGAGTCTCTCACTAGAATTCAAGTACGTTTTCCGATATTTTTGTTGTCAATTTATCTAAAAATCTCTTCAAATAGATGCGAACTCAAGAGATTTGATTTAGTAGCTGTAATTATAGCTTAAGAAATCATTCCTAAAATCAAGCGATAATTTCTCGCTACTGAAACGGTTTAATGTCGTTTCGTCTCCTAGAAAAGAAGAGACTAGAAATGTCAAGTCATTTCGCCTATTCAGCTTAGTCGTTTACCCTACTCGCATAGTTTGGACATCTATCTTTCTAGTTTAGGTATTTATAAAGTGACAAACTATTCGTTCTAGTTGAACGCGGCATATTTTTTTTTCTCAGTGCATGTTTCATCGTGCTTCAACGATAATTTCTTTAAAGTAATTGTCATTAAAATATTCTACGAGTAAATAAGGTAAATATAAGTATACAGTAACATATTATGGACGTTATTTTTCACAGAATGTATCAAAAATATGTGTATTTCTTGCTATAAATAAAAGAAAATTAAACTATATCTGACAACTCATTTTAAACCGTTTTATTTTTAATTATATGTAAGTTAATTCTATTATTTTATTTATTTTTTTCTCTTTTTAATAAATAAAACTGCAAAAAATTCATAACTCTGAAAATAAGATATCATTTATCATATCCAATTTTCTGGTATTGCGATCTAAATTTGCATATCTGTCTGAGATATGTTATACTCCCCGTATTTGCATGAATATCAAATCCGTATATTTCTTGATAAATCATTTTCTCAAGCAGATATCAAAGTTAAATTTATCATCGTTGATGCCAACATTTTAGATAAAAATAATGTAATTACTTTTTGATATTGATGAAGGGATCTTAATATCCATAAAAATGTTTCTATCATGAATTATTATTATATTTTTTTCTAAAATGAAAGTTTTGCTCAAAATACAATTTATGTATATATACATTATTCAAAAATCTGACATAATACGCACCCAGAAAGAGGAATTGATTAAAGCATTAAAACAACAAATCATGTTTTGTTGAGTACATTTTGGTTGTCAGCGAAGTTTTTGGTTAAAGTAATAAATCGGTTTTGTTGTTCAGACAAAAAAGTAGTGTTAACACTTTTATAAAATTTTAACAAAATTTCATCGATTTTATTAAAGTTTTACTAAAGTCTTGCATTTCCAATTTGTAATTCCAAGATTTTTTTTTTTTTTTTTTTTTTTTTTTTTTGCAAAATTTAAATTGATGTGCAGTAGCCACAACTCTCTCACGTAATTTTGTTTAATTGACTTACATAAGCAGAGCTGCCAACTTCTACGCCTATTTAAATCACATAAACATGTTTGGAACCACAAAAAAGTTTTAGTAAAATGTATGCCAAATATATTCAACGTTATGTATTACACTCCATATTGTTAATTATCAACTAATATTTCTGTTTCTGATATGTTTATTCGTGTTTAAATAAGCGTAGTAGTTGGCAGCCATGCATAAGTATACAGGATTAACATAATTTTTGGATAATAAAAACTTTTCAAATTGAGACGGATTAATGACGTTATTATTACTTTATTATGCATTTCCGATGAAAATTATGGACGGAAAATTGAAAAAAATCGACAATATATTTTTTGTTGCTGTTGTTTATTCAATCGAAATTGCCATTGACCCATATTTAATCGGAAAAAATTGTTGGACCAAACAAATTTTTGTTGATTCAACAAAACTTTTTTCTGGGTGCGAGATTAATAAATTTTAATCTCATGAAAGAAATGTGAACTAGATTTCTTCGGAATTTTTGTTTTTATTTCTTTCAAAAAAGCAAAAACAGCTAGACAGAAGGAAAAAAGCAAAATATTGCATCTCATGCATAGATAATCATCCTACTCCAGACATAAGAAAAACAAACTAATAATCCCTTATAGGAAAAAAGGGGTTTCTTCGTAACAGCAAAATGGTGTTGTTAAATAAATATTATAAATTATTATTTTTAGTAATGTCTGCTATGAGTTTATATTTATATTCTTGATAAATAATTTTCTCAAGCAGATATAAAATTTATTATTCTTGATGCCAACATTATAAATAAAAATAATATAATTTATATTTTACATTGATGATGTTAGTTTAATATCGATAAAAATGTTTCTTTCACGAATTATTATTATTTTTTTTTTACAAATAAAAATTTTGTTCAAAATTCAATTTATATATATTCTAAGAGTAATATATTCAATTTATATATATTTATTAAAAAAATCTGACATAATACGAGATTAATAAATTTCAATGTCATAAAAGAAATTTGACCTAGATTTCTTAGGAATTTTGTTTTGATTTCTTCGAAAAAAGCAAAAACAACTAAGACAGAAGGAAAAAAGAAACATATTGCATCTCATGCATAGACATTCTTTCTACTCCAGACATAAGAAAAACAAACTAATGATCCCTTATAGGAAAAAGGTGAAAATAAACGAGTTTTTTTTTTTTTTTTTTTTTTTTTTTTTTTTTTTTTTTTGTAACAGCAAAATGGTGTTGTTAAATAAATATTATAAATTATTATTTTTAGTAATGTCTGCTATGAGTTTATATTTTAATACGCGAAAGACTTTTTAAAAGATCTACAAATTTCATTTAAAAGTTATATTGGGGTAAATAAGATCAGGGCTGGCACAGGTGAGTATTCTTAACTATTTGGAAAATAGTTATTGTCCTCGGTAGAGAATTGGGAAATATGAAGTGTATCTGAATCTTTTTATTGGTTGAATTCCGCAACTTATTTTATTTTATTCGTTTTTTGATTGGTCCATGTTTAATGTCCAGAAATGGAATACTTCTGTTGCCTATTTTATTCGATTTCTGATTGGTTCGTGTTTAATGTCCAGAAATGAAATACTTCTGTTGCCACAATCACAAAAAATGTATTAAAAAACTACAAAAAAAAAATAATAATAACTTAAAAACAAATTGCGATACAGCTTTCAAATAAATTGCATTTAAAAGGGTTTTTTTCTCTATACGACGGTGTAAAAATTTAAAATGTGTGATGCTTAGAAATTTAAAAATTTGCAGTACCGAAAATGTAAAACTAAAAATTTCATTTAAAACTGGTATATGATTGGTACAGGAATAATAATTTTTAATCCATGGCGTGCATAATAGAGGACTCTGTTTAATACATAAACCACGTTTTTATCATCCTAAGAATGATGTTTATTATTGTTATTCATTAAGTATAAAACTTTAGTCTTTGAAAATATAATTTTCCAAATAGTCGTTGTAATTTGTTAAATTACAGTTTTTTTTTTTTTTTTTTTTTTTTTTTTTTTTTTTTTTTTTTTTTTGCATAGGGTAGTTGAGGAATATCTAAAACCGGGCTAGATTTTACTTTTCAATTTTGGTTATACATATATTTTAATTCTACATCTTACCACTTTTAAAAAATAAAAGTCTTTTACATACGCTTTGACAACATTTGTAAAAGAAATATATAAAGAAATATTAAAGTTGAAATGTATTAAAATTTCGGTAAACTAGCTTTTAAAGAGGAACAAGCAATACATAAATACATAACTTCAAAAGTACATGTTTCATCCTGCTTCAACGATAATTTCTTTAAAGTAATTTGTTATTAAAATATTCTACGAGTAAATAAGGTACACATTAATATTCGGTAACGTATTATTGACGCTATTCTTAACAGAATTTATCGAAAAAAATATTGTATTTATTGATAAAATGAAACAATAAATATTTCAAATATATCTGACTGCTCATCTTAAACAGTTTTTTTTAAATATATAAAGAAATATATAAAGAAATATAAAAGATGAAATGTATTAAAATTTCGGTAAACTTGCTTTTAAAGAGGAATAAGCCATACATAAATACCTAACTTCAAAAATACATGTTTCATCGTGCTTCAACGATAATTTGTTTAAAGTAATTTGTTACTAAAATATTCTACGAGTAAATAAGGTAAACATAAGTATACGGTAACATATTATGGACGTTATTTTTCACAGAATGTATCAAAAATATGTGTATTTCTTGATATAAATAAATAAAAATATATTATAACTATATCTGACTACTCATTTTAAACAGTTTTGTAAAATTAATTGTAAATTACTTCAATTATTTTATTTTTTTCTCATTATTAATAATTAACAGTGTAAGAATTTCATAATCCTGAAAATAAGATCACATTTATGACATCCGATATTTTGGTATTTCATCTAAATTTGCATATCTCACTTAGAAATGATATACTCCCCATATTTGCATGAAAATGAAAATCAAATCCGTATATTTCTTGATGTATAATTTTCTCAAGCAGATATCAAAGTTAAATTAATCATCACTGATACCAGCATTATAATTAAAAATAATGTAATTTGTTTTATACATTGATGAAAGTAACTTAATATAGATAAAATTGTTTCTTTCGTGAAATATTTTTTTCTGAAAAGAAAGTTTTGTTCATAATACAATTTATGTATATATGTACACATATTATTCAAAAATCTGATATAATACGTGATTAATAAATTTCAATGTTATGAAAGAAATGTGATCTACATTTTTTCAGAAGTTTTGTTTTGATTGCTTCCACAAAAACAAAAGCAACTAAGATAGAAGGAAAAAAGAAAAATATTGCGTCTCATGTATAGACATTCATCCTACTCCATACATAAGAAAAACAAACTACCGTAATTTCCTGAATATATCAGAAAATCCTTTTTCGACCCAGAACTTTTATTAAGTAAAATGTAACTTTTAAGATCGCCGTTAATATTTGCCTTCAATTACAAAATAAAATTTCTGGGTCAAAAAAAAAAATTGTTTGATCGGCGGATTATACACAGGAAATTACGGTAATCATCCCTTACAGGAAAAAGTAGAACATAAACGAGTAATAGCAAAATGATTCTTTGTAACTGCAAAATGGTGTTCTTACATAAATATTATAAATTATCATTTTTAGTACTGTCTGCTATGATTTAATATTTTAATTTATTAAATTAATTAAATTTTAATTTTATTAATTAAAATTTTATCGTAAATATTGACGTATGTAATCGTCGAATTTTTATGATTGAACAAATGGAAAATCTCTGTACAATTTTAGTGTTAGCAAAAATGCGTAAAAGTTTGCAGCTATGTAAATACATAAATACATAACTTCAAAACCGCATGTTACATCGTGCTTCACTGATAATTTGTTTAAAGTAATTTGTCATTAAAATATTCTACGAGTAAATAAGGTAAACATAAGCATACGGTAACGTATTATGGACGTTATTTTTCGCAGTATGTATCAAAAAATATGTGTATTTCTTGACATAAATAAACAAAAATTATTTAAACTATATCTGACTATTCATTTTTAACAGTTTTGTAAAATTGTTTGTAAATTACTTCAATTATTTAAATTTTTTTTCGTTATTTATAAATAACACTTAAGAAATTCATAATCCTGAAAATAAGATCCCTTTTATCATATCCGTTATTCTGGCATTGCGATCTAAATTTGCATATCTGACTTAGAAATGATGTACTTTCCGTATTTTCATGAAAATCACATCCGTATATTTTTTTGATAAATAATTTTCTACAGCGGATATTAAATTTATCATCATCGATGCCAACATTATAAATATAAATGATATACTTTGTTTTTGATATTGATGACAGTAGCTTAATATGGATAAAAATATTTTCTAAAATGAAAACTTTGCTCAAAATACAGTTTATACGTATACATTATTCAAAAATCTGACATAATAAGAGATTAATAAATATCAATGTCATGAAATAAATGTGAGCTAGATTTCTACAGAATTTTTGTTTTGATTTCTTCCAAAAAAGCAAAAACTAACAAGGAAGGTTTTCATACTGTGCATAATGCGAAGAACAATTTCAGAATTTCTGAGTTAAAATAAATAAATAAATAAATAAATAAATAAATGAATGATTTTTTTTTTTTTTTGTATTGAAAAATATATTTCTATAATTTTAAACCATTTAATATGTGATTAGATAAAAGTGTTTTTTTAAATTAATAATATTAGTCCAAAATTTAAAAAAAAACGGTGGAAGAATTACCAGTTAATTAAAATATTATAAACACCTAGCTATTTTTTTAAGAATATGTTATAAACTTATATGCAAATACAAGTATGGTTCAGTGTTTTAACCCTTTGAGCTCTGGTGGGTAAATTTCTTCAAAACTCCAAATGTCACTTGGCGCCAGTATTTTGCAAAGAAAAAAAAAACGTTTGAGGATAAACACCAGAAAAATGCATTAAACTTTTTTCAAATAAATTTGGTCGAATTTTCTGGTGCCGTTGTGACATTAAGGAATTAAAATTATGTAGTAGAAAATTCTACCATCCAAGCTCAAAGGGTTAAGCCTCACATTCAAGAACAGTGACTTTTAATACATTTGATAATCTATTACATTATTTTATACATAAAATTAAAAATTTATTTTTTTCTGTAACCACAAGTTTTTATCAAGAAACTTCAACAACAATTTCATTCCAGATTACCATGTTAAATGACAATGTAACATATACAAATCATTCACAACAATAAAATCGCCTTCTGATCGCGGCAGTTTATTGCTTCTTGGACATAATTAGTTAACATAATGGAAAACAAAGCATATCTCTCGGTCAAAAAGCTTGAAACTACTAATTATGATTTCTCTTTATAAAAACTGGTAAAAAACATTTTCAATGATACGGATTGTGATTACTGTCGTTTTATTTCGATATCGAAGTATGTAGTTTCTTTCTATGTCAAAAATATTCTTCAATTCTGTTGTATGCGACACTAGTAACAAATTTTGATATCGAAGCAGTGTCGTCAGTGTTGAGAATTTTACCCACTTCATTAATTTAATATACAGCAATTCTGTAAGTGTGTGTTTCATAGATTCTCCAGCTTTTGAAGATGAATAGCTTCGCCCAAAAAAACGCCTTTAAATGAATTTTAATAATATATGAACATACTTTTGTAAATATTTATATGTAGTACCCAACAGAAACTTTCGACATTTATATATATTATACATGCACATATGAGGACGCCTTTAAATGAATTTTAAATGAACGATTTTTACTTAAGAACTAATTGTTAATGATCTCCATCTTCCATTTAAATTTTGTCAAGAACTCACCGTTTAGATTAAGTGGGTAAGACACGATTTGGGAGAATTTTGGATTTTAATAGCTTTGTGAAATGTGTAGATATAAAGATGATATATAATTTTTAAATTCAGGAATGGATAATGTAAAATTTCCTAATTTGGAAATTTTACCCTGCATGGCCGTATAAAAATTTAATTATTCTGTTTTTTCAAATAGAGACCCCGTGGAGTTTCAACTTATCTTATTATATGTTGCCTCTTTTTTATGAAACTTTCCATTTTGAAGTATGTGTTTAGGGGCAATATTTAAGGAGATAGCCTACTATTTCGATAATTATGGCTCACTGTGTATAATATTGTGATTATTTAGTCGCAAGGGCCGGTGAAATTTTCTGTTTTACAAAGGTGTTCTTCTTGCAAAATGTAATTGCATGACATTCCCACTATAGATACAATGAAATTTTACTTCGAAGTCAGTACTGATACAGTAAATATACATTTACTCCTATTTAAATATACACATGTCTTAACCCTTTATCTACCAAATTATGAGTCCATGAAAATTTTACATTCTAAAGTATTTTACGTAAACTGTTTAAACTAAATTAATAGATATGCATAATCATTTAATCGATTGTAGAAGGATTGAAGTATTTAGAAGGATTAATTAAATGTAAATTTACAAGGATTTTGTGCCATATTTATAACTCCATTCAAATCCTTTTTTAAATTGTTTTCTTAGCACTTTGTAGAATTATAAAATGTACAAATTTGATGTTCTTACATTATAAATATTAAAATATTTCCGAATTGAAAAATCCCCAACCACCACCCTCAGAACCAAGAAAGCTGAAAAGGTACAGAGTCAAAAGAAATCATCCTTAAAAAATATTTTTGTTTCCTGTAACAAATAATGCTTTTGGAACAAATTAAAATAATGTATCTGTAACTCATTCTAAACACTATTACAACTAATTGGCGTATTGAAAGAATGTTACAATATGTAATTTTAATAATACTTATAAGTACCATCGGTAGATAAAGGGTGAAGCAAAATTAAAATTAATTTTTAAATTATTTGTATAATTTTATTTCAATACGGTAATCTCATATATGTATTTTGATTTTATTTATTACGCATTTTTTTTAAATGTATAATGACTGTTTTAAGTGAAACTTGAATAGATACACAAAATGAAATTCAAATTAAAAATGTATTTCAAAGTGAACGTCATTTTTATAATAAAAATAAATATAAATATAAAAAATTTCAAGCACATAATGTTGTTTAAATGAATATTTCTTTCAACATTTCATATATTCATATATTTATTTTTCTTTTAATTCAATTATTCCTTTTCAAAACATATGTAAATGAAATCAGTTAACAAGTCATAGTCTGTTTGCATTTATCAAATGTGATGAAAAATGCGATTTCACTGCGTTTGTCAATTTATCACATTTTTATTTAAATAAAAGAAACAACGACAAACTGATAATTTAATATTGTATATGAAATTAAAATTTTTATTAAATTCAATATTAATTTAATACGATTCAAAGGAATTATTTCACAAATGTTTTTTCCCAGCAAATATTTATCTCCACAGTAGTTTGAGTAATGAAGAAGAATGATTGAAATTAAAATTACTTACAAATATTTAATATGAATTTAAAACAAATATAATTTAAGTATTTTCACAGATTTTAAAAGACGCTTATTCCTATTGTATGTTCTGTTTGTTAAACTCCTCCTGTTCTGTTCGCGAATTAAGACTTTAGATATTTTTAATTTATCCAAATATGACGACGTAAATTTTTATAAAAAACTTAAAGGAAGACAAAATATTTTTTCCACAAAATGTGATTCTGTTTGGAAAAGTGAAATAAAAAATAAGACCACAATTATGCGTTAATTAAATGTGCAATAGAAGCTGTTTGATAGTTGTTTAAACTGCTTAACTAATTAATTCTATTCCGTTCAATAAATTGAAAATAGTGGATTTACACCACTATTATTTAAATAAAATATTCGTAAAATTTAGTCTAAACATTTTCGCCTTTCAATAGTATGAAAATTTTCTTAAAAATAATTGTGGTGTCAAAAAGCTTTAAATGATAGAATAAGCAAATTCTTTTGGCCCGAACGGCTTTCGGGCAGACAAGTTAAGGGATTAAAGTTCCGACAAAAAGACGCGCATTAAGAGCCCACAATAGTCACAGAAAAAGTACACAAAAAGACCCGGATGATCATGTAAAGTCTATGGGAGCGTTCTTTTCGAATATCTCGCTCAAATTTTAATATTTTTGCATGATTTTTTGCACAAGATAGCTGAGGGCAATCCACAACCGGGCTAGTTTTTACTTTTTCGATTTTGGTTATATATTTTTTATATTGCGATAGTTTCAGTTTCAGAACCGGTTTAAACCGGTTTCGAAAGTTAAAAGAATTTTTTAAAGAAAATCTGAAACAAAAATTGAAAAAGTAAAAACTAGCCCGGTTGTGGATTGCCCTCAGCTATCTTGTGCAAAAAACTCATGCAAAAATATTAAAATTTGAGCGAGATATTAGAAAAGAACGCTCCCATAGACTTTTCATAATCATCCGGGTCTTTTTGCGTACTTTTTCTGTGACTATTGTGGGCTCTTAAATGGTAACGCGTATTAAGCTTGATTTGCCTAATGTTTCTTTAACTTTTCGTAATTTCGGGTGTATCCCCTGCACTTCAGATAAATGTATTTCCACCCAGAATAAATTTCACTTAAAATGTGACTCAATATTGCTTAGGATTTATCTGTCTTCTTTTTTACAATAAAAAATTTTTTTAAGCCGCAGTGTATATGTGCCAAATTGCAATAGATTATTTGCACTGGCCATTTTCAACATAGTGTCAAGTCCGTTACCAAATGTCAAGTCTGTTACCACACGGTTTTTTAATGATTATCATTTTTACACCTTCTACTTTTATTTTTTATTCAACTAAGAAATAAATATGCATTTTCCTTAAAATTTAATAATTTACATGAATATATACTGTAATTATTAGAAAAAGTTTTTGTATAATGTCTATGTGATCAAAATCTTGTGGCGAAAAACTGTCTGTCATTTCAATTTAATTTAAGTATTATTGATAAATATCATGTTTTGAAATTAAGGGACATAAGTCACTTTAAAGTAAGTTGATTTTAGGAAATTTAATAAATTTAAAGCTGAGTATTTTGAGTAATTTTATATAGTAACGGACTTGACAATTTGCCTTACAAGCCAACTTTAAATAGCATTTACATATCATAGAGCAAAGTGCACAATCAATTTTTTTTTTTTTTTTTTTTTTTTTTTTTTTCATGTACCTTAAACATTTACTTTAACACCTGTCTCCATTTTTAAAAGAAATTATTAAGTTTGAAAAATAAAAATGAAATTCTGAAATGTAAGCAAATGGTGAAAATGGCCCACTCATCTAATCGTCTAATGAACTTAAACGTTTTTAGCTCACAGGCTATCATAGCCTGAGAGCTTATGTGCCCGTCTGTTCTGTATGTATATTCGTACGTGCGTAACGCGATAACTCATGATAAAAATATCCCATCCACTTGAAATTTTATATATAAGAATATCCTGATAAGGCGCTTCCCTGATTAGTTTTTGGAGTTCATTCGATCTGTATAAGAGGGGGAACGGGGGGCTCATTCCCCTCCCCTTTAATTGATATAAATGGGCTTATGTAGAAATATTAGGGTTTTTTTTTTTTCAAAATTTACACATAGAATCATCCTGATGAAGCACTTCCGTGATTGGTATTAGGTGTTCATTAGATCAATATAAACAGGGGAATTGGGGGTTCTAATGAACCCCCCCTTAATTTATATAAATGGGTTTTTCATGCAAAATTGTCAGATTTCGTTAAAATCTCTGAATAGTTTTGGAAGTTTAATGGTTAATATAAAAGAGAAGGATAACTCTTCTTAAATTATATTAATGGGTTTTTATTAAGAATTTTCTGATTTGCTCTAAATTTTGGATATGGATTTTTTTTATGATAAAGCATGTCTCTGATCAGTTTAGAGGGTCCAATGATTAAGTATAATAAGGGGAAAGGGGGGAGCTGATCCCCCCTCCTTAATATTTTTTTTTCGAACGGAATTAAACCTTGAAAATATAAGGCTGTAATGGACAATTAGTATGCGTAGCCTGTGAGCTCGATGCCATCAGTTTAACTGAGCAATATTCTTTTTATTTATTAATTTGGTTACGGTATACATTCGCGTTTTCTATATATATAATTTAACTGCTTTCCTGATTTGCCCGTACATCATATGGGCAACGTTGCCAGTCATGATTTGCCTGTACCACATATGCACACCCAAATCCCAATCTTGATTTATTATTCTCACTTATTATTTTCATCATTCATATTATATAATAAAGAATACTGCCCAGTTAAACTGATGGCATTGAGCTCACAGGCTATAAATACTAATTGTACATTAAAGCCTTATATTTTCAAGGGTTAATTCCGTTCGAAAAAAAATATTAAGGGGGGGGGATCAGCTCTCCCCTTTCCTCTTTTTTTATACTTAATCATTGAACCTCCTATACTATCAAAGACATGCTTTATCATATAAAAAATCTATATCCAAAATTCAGAGCAAATGAGATAATTCTTAATAAAAACCCATTTAGCATTTATATAATTTAAAAGGAGTTATCCCCCCCTTTGATACTTAACCATTAAACTTCCAAAACTATTCAGAGATTTGAACGAAATCTGAAAATTCTGCTTGAAAAACCCATTTATATAAATTAAAAGGGGGGATTAGAACCCCTGTTCCCCCTATTTATACTTATTTAATGAACACCTAATAACAGTCACGGAATCGCCTCATCAGAATGATCCTAATCTAAATTTTGAACGAAAACTTAATTCTGCATGAAAATCCCATTTACATAAACTAAGGGGAGGGGCATGAGCCCCCCGTCCCCCCTCTTATACATATCGAATGAACTCCAAAAACTAATGAGGGAAGCGCCTTGTCAGGATATACCTACATACAAAATTTCAAGTGGATCGGATATTTTTTATCTTGAGTTATCGTGTTACGCACGAACGAACATACAGAACGGACGGGCACATAAGCTCTCAGGCTATGATAGCCTGTGAGCTAAAAATTCATACCTTCCATAGTAAAAGCTGTGGGATAAGTTCGTAGTTATTTATGACATTCACTTGACTTGGACTATTCTACTATGGATTAAGGGGACAGATTTTGTTATTATTATTTTTTTTCATCGTAGCAATATGAAATTTTGTGAATACAGTAGACTCTCTCAAATCCGCACAGTTTGGGACCAGAAGTTTTGCGTATTTTAGAATTTGACAGATTTCTGGTCATTGCTTTGTTTTCATTTTTAAAACAATAATTTGAGTGCAATTAATAGTGCAATCGGAACTATAATGAATGCTTACAATATAATAAAATATTGAAATAAGTAATAAACTAAAATAATAAAAATTTATATAGTTTTTTCAATAATAAAAGTACTAATAGCAAAGGTCAAATTAATAATAAATAGTTTATGATTAAATATTCATTATAAAGATTAGATGTATTTTTCCAAAATTATTCAACAAAACTTGCCTCATAAAAGTACATTACTAATTCACATAAAAATTATAAAATAAGGATTTTTTTTTCAAGTTTATACAGGCTTAATGACCAAAAAATCTTGATTAATGCATAAATAAATTTGATAAGAAGATTGTGTTACCAGTGATATCAGCAATAGCTTGAATTTTTCAGAAAAAAATGTATTCTTCCTTCATGGGAAAAAAAAAACATAAATAGAGTATTATTAAGTAAATTACAAAATAAAAAATATATGGAATTGATGCAAAACTAAAAAAATCAAATTTTGTCCCAATATTTAAACTGAAATTTTCATTGTTTATATCCATAAAATATGTGCGGATTTTAGAGAGTTGTGGATTTCTGGTTTGAGGATTTGAGGGAGTCTGCTGTATATACATTTCACCAATACATACAGAACACCTGCAAAAAAATTTCAAATCTTATTCATTTTTATAAATTTTTTAAACGAAATTTTTAAATTTTCCTCGTGTCTTAATTTTTGAGATATTTTCTTGCTTTTGCATTTTTATCACTTAAAACTCTATTATGAACAAATTTGTGTAAAATTTTTTTAATCTCTTGAATAGTTAATATTTTATAGATTTTTTTTAAATGCATATTTATTTTTATCATAATTTTGCTTTTTAATAAGTAACAAATCAAATTTGACGCTTTTAATGAAGAAGAATTTTAAAAAGCTTACACAATTTCTGTCTAAAGAAATTAGTCAGGATACTTCTTTAACAATTTCAAAAATATTAATCAAAATTACGTTGCAAAAAACATTTCAAAATTTTAAAAACTCTGAAAAATTAGTTTTGAGAAAAACAAATTTAAGAATACACTGCACTCAGCTTCATTATTTACTTCTTAAAACCTTTATAAATGATATTTTAATAAGAAAAAACTGTTTTGGTACTTTTGTACCACAGAAATAGACCTTTTCTGTGACGATTTTGCTCAAATAAAGGTCCACTGTTATCACATGCATTTAACTAATATTAAAGTAAGAAAATGTTTATCTGGCATATATAAACTGTAGCGGTCAGCTCGGAAATGTTAATGACAGTCACATGACTTTGGCTATTATATAGATATTTCTGTTACTAATACTAAATACAACGTCAAGAATGCATGGAAATTATATTACTTAATGAACCATATTCTATTAGATTTAATTCTTGATTTTTACCTGAGAGTTTGTTCAATTTTAAATACTAAGTAATTCCGCTGTATACATTCTTTTTTGCTATTTTTTGTCTCAGTAAATTATCTTTGAACATTATATCTTTGCTTCATTTTTTTTAATTTTAAGCCGTGACTCTAATTATAAGCAACTAATTCAGAAGAAACACTGTGAAAAATATCATGACCATTGCAAAAAAAAAGTGTTAATTAATTCAATAAATTATTAAACGTGCATTTTTAATATTCTTACAAACTGAATTATTTCGAAGATAATAAAAGAACTATTTTTATTAACTAACAATGATATCTACCAATATATTTTTACACTTTGAACTTTTTATAATTTCTTAAAACTTACTCGTTATCGTACGGCAATTACTTAGGATTCTACGCCAGTAGTCACACAGGGAAACTCGAATCTGATTTCCACAATTGTCAATCTCTCTAGTTTTTAATACCAATACTTTAATGCGAAAATACTTGATTTATACAATTGCACAATTTTTTTAATAAATGAAGCGGACATTGTTACAAGAATTTACAAGTATTAAAAAATCAAGAGTTTGGCAACCAAAACTATTAAATCTATGAAAGCGTTTTATTGTTATTTTTTTTTCGCTTTCATTTTAATAAGTTTAACCTCTTGCACTCTGGTGAAGTTAGCGGATGTACATCGAAGAGCCATTATTGAGGAGCCTCCTTCTATCTGTGACAATGAGCTAGCCCGGAAACAAATCCACTGCGCATGTGCGGTTGTATATGAATTTTCGATGCATTGTATTTCCAAACATAGCGTGATTAGTGACATAATGGGAAAACCGGCAGCTTTATCTGGCTTTGATAAAGGTCAGATAATCATCTGTCATTCCGCAAATGGAAACCTCGATATCGGAAACGGCGCGTTCTGTTGGCTGTTCACGTGCAGTCGTTATGAGCACTTATCAAAAGTGATGTATAGATGGTAAAACGACAAATCTCTGGCCAGTGATGTATTTCCCACAGTGCATTGATTCCAGAGGAGGTAGAAGATTGTTAAGCATTTTTCATCGTGACCAAAGAGCTGCAACAGCCAAAATCAACAACTACAACATTGGCGATCCAGACATTGTTTCTCAGCACACGGTAGCACGTGCACTGTTGGGTATGGGTCTACGCAGTCAACGACCACAGTACATTCTTGTACTGACAAATATCATCGCCAGAAGCATGTGCAATGGGCTCATGAACATCGTAATTGGACCATAGAGGAATTGAAGAAATTTGCATAGTTCCGCGATTCATATTTTCTTGTGCATCACATCGATGAATACGCCGATTTTCAATGGAAACTCTTGCTACTAGATGCACAGTTGATCGAAGATAAGCCTCTGGAGGCCATTTTATCGTTTGGGGCGATGTTTTTATAGACCACATTAAGGACCATAATCCCCATAGAACACTCCCTAATGTATGTGTGCTACTGATACCTGAATGTCGTTGCAAACAATGTGCACCCATACAACACAATAATGTTTCATGCGGGTTACCAACATGATAAAACGTCATTTTATACTGGTCAAATCTTCACACAGTGGTTAGAGGAGCATTCTAGTCAGTTTCAAGTCATGTTCTGGATTGCAAATTCATCTGACATGAATCCAATGTAATATTTGTGGTTCCACCTGGCGATCCAAATGTATGCTGACATGCTACAACTTCATAATGCGTGAGAATTACAGGGCTAGTGGCTAAAATCTTCGTATCAGATATCTCAGAATACATATAAGTACTTTGTCGAGTTGATACAAGATTAGATGTTAGCGGTGTTGAGGGCGAAAAGTAGTCCTACGTCGTTTTAAATAGGTGCTCATAATGTTCAGTGTATGTGGCAAGACCAGAGTTTTGTCGCATATGGCAGATTTCTTTAAAAGAAAATTTGAATGCACACCAAAAAAATGTGTTTTTATTTTTCTTTAATTTATATATAAAAATAATCAAGCCCTTTGTCAACAAAAGGCAAGAGTTAAAACTTTCTGGCGAGAATTCATAATGTCTAATTAAAAAATCACCCAGATATCATCTCGTGCGCTGCGTGCATCATTGCCATAAACGACCAAAAATAGCATGATTTACCGTGCATATGTCACAGAGAGCAATAGTACCGCATCTGAATACTATGACTAAGCGCTGACACAAAAAAGGCGGGTTTTTTAAAGTATGTATGGTCTAATGGAGTTATGAAAATAGGATAGGGAGCATATAGTGAATTATTACATCGATTTATTTTACCGACTTATTGATGGAGAATTTTCCTCACACAAATAAGGTTAAATTCTCTGAATCTTTTTACTAGTGTCATTTTGTTCAAATATTGTAATCTTTTCACTGACACTGACAGAAGATGTTCTTGGCTCCCAAATTGTGGCGGAGTCATTACCGCCATAGTAGACTCTTACCAGTAAAAATGAATATCAGTTTTTGCCATAATTTGATTCTTGAAAATTTTCCTTAATGAAGCGTTTAAGTTAAAAGAAAATTTCAGTATAATCTTACTGGTGGGTAATTCCATGAACACATGTCGTGTAAGTCACATACTACGATTTTAGATACCAGCATTTTCGAGCGAAAAATTGTCACTTATTTTATCAGATATATTTCATTAATTGAATAAGGCCATGCAAATCTTTCGAAAATAACTTTGGTCATCAATTTAACAGTTACTGGAAATGTGACTTACAGGACAAGTGGTCATGGAAATACCCTAGTGGAAGTTTGCCATGGTGGTAATGAAACCCTTTAAATGTGGTTACAGTTGTAGCTTCATTATTTTGAGGTTTTGTCAGTTCCTTTTTCTTAATCCCTTGGAGACGAACGACAGGCATATGTGCCGCCAAAAGGCTGTAGAAACCTAGTTTATCCCCACCAGTAAAACTTCATTGTAAAATTTGTCTTATTTAATCGGAGCATTTTCGCGATTTAAGAAGGCACAAATTTCTGATTTTAAAAACCGGTGACAAAACATTAAAAATTTCATAAAAGGCCCCCGAGGCAAAGGGGTTTAAAGTTCTATGTACGGTCCTATAATTTGGATACCAGTATTTTATAAAAGGTTTCGTTGACTTCTTTAATCTCACAAAAACAAAGCAACGGGGAAAAATGTTAAAAATTATCGGTACAAATTTTTATTCGACAGCAGACACGCAGAAAAAAAAAATTACGTCTTTGGCAGCCGCAGGTTTCGTACGCTTCAAGGACCTATTACCAGAAAGATTGTAAAGTAACATTTTTCTTATTTAATGAAAAAAAAATATGTTGTTAGGCTAAAAAATATGTTATTTTATGCAATTGCTACTTTACTAATTTTCTGGTGCAAAACCACCTAAAATCCCAAGAATCCCCTGATGCGTACCACAGAGTACGGAACAGAGAATCAACTTTCATACACTGTAATGGCAACTTGTTTAACACGGGATTACACATAGATAGTAGCAATACGAGCGGATGACTCTGAAACTACGATCATAACATAAGAGAGGTTGCTAATTCGGCGAAATATCGCTTCCTTTGCGACAAATGATAAGGAAAAAAAGAAAAAAAATACAGCGACGGCTTGCTGCTTCTTGTTTTGAAATTTATGAAAGAATTATTTTAATATGAAATAACTTTGACGTATTCGTCTTGCAAACAATACATGTGTCTCTTCTTAACATAAAGTCCTAATAATTTAAACTTGAAAATTCAAGAACAATAACAGTAATAATTACGAATCAATATAAGCGCGGAAATCTAAGATCAAATAGCATAAGCACGTGTGCAAAGACAATCAAATCAGCATTCAGCAAGAAGTGCCAAGCCAGAATAGGGTTACAGTTAAACAGAAATCACGAGGATAAAAATCGCCAACGCGATGGTTTAGTTTTTAAGTGATCCACTTTTCAAGCCGAGTTGAGGCTCTGTCCGTACTCTGTGATGCGTACGAACCATGAGCCGACATTTTTTTGTCAGCACTCCGGTTTAATATTATAAGGGGGTGGTAGCAAGAGGTTAAATTAATTATTTGCATGATATAACTAAACTTGATCTCTAACGTTGTTGGTTTGTATATCGTTTTTAGTTTTAATTTTGGCTAATGTTAATAATTTTCTAATCTTGTCAATTATATTTAATAGTTCAAATATATATAACTGCATTTGTAAGTAAATAATATGAAAAAAAAAAATCATACAAACTAAAAAATGAAATGAAAAATTTTAATAATTTTTTATTTCTAAATTTGTATGTCCTGTTATTCTCGTCTTAGTATTTTCATTACATGATTTAAAAATAAGATATTCTTCTACATTTCTACTCTCTAATATATTTGCTAAAATAACAAATCCTTCATTTTCAGTTTGTTTGATATGAAATATTTCGACATTCTCAGTATCAAATGTCTAAATAGACATAAGTAAGGATAAATATATGTTCAGGACTATAACCATTTGAAACATGATCTTTCTTATTGCAAACAGTCATGTTTCTTCATCTGTGATATGTATTTGTCTTAATATTTTGCTTAATATCTCTCATGTTTCTGTTATGATTGAGCATTCATTTGCAATATCGATACTTCAAGTGAGAGTCCATTCACGGATCTGTTTCATTAATTCTTATTAAATGTCTATATTTCCTTATATTTTATTGTCCCAAAATATAAAGCTGTATTTTTATGATAAAAAAAAAACTTATTTAAAGTGTTTGTTGCATTATGAAACCTTTATCATTGTGAAATATCAAGATTATAAAAAAATACTAAATTTGAAAAAATAATAATAAATATTTATAATGCTGGAAGAAAGTTGAAAATCAGATGCTAATTTTGATGCTTAGAATTAAATTCCGAAAAAGTTTTATATCTTTAATTGAGACACAAATATTTGACGCGATATTTGAATTTAAATCATTTGTAAAAGTTAAATTCTTTTTTTTCTATAAGTATTAAAATATTGATATTAATAAATGGAAATAGTTCGATACCTTTAGCTTCTTTTAAATCTAACATATTGAGAGGATGGTATAGTATAGATCTGTAATTTAAAGTATGTTGACAGGTTCTTTTCAAAAATGCATTCGCTAGTTATAGGCTATGATCGCTTAAGACAATAAATGCTCTTTAAGAAAAATTATTTATTTGCAGTAAACTTCAAAATTTAAGGGTTTCATACAGAAAAGTTAGGTATGGTGCCTGAACGCATTTTTTAAGAAAACAGTCTTCACATGACTGAGTTCATGAAGCGAGAGGGAGGCAATTAATTCCTCACTGAAAAATTCACACATTGGCATCACACAATTGGCGACATTAAGCATATGAAAAATGACTGATATCATCTCCGCAAAAATTGTCTGTTACGCTTAAACAATAAAAGGATTTTGAATTTAACCTTCTGACTGCCGCCGGCTGATTTTTTCACACACTAAGCTGCAGGTTTCACTGCAACATAAGCAATATTTAAATTAGTATAATTCCACAAATAAAACCCAGTTCTGAAAAATTAAGTTAGGATTGATGCTATCAAAGATTATACACCGATACTAATAACGTATTTTGCATCAGGTTGGAAAAAACATCCTTTTTTTTATATTTTTAATAAATTACAGAGAAAACAACATTACAATATTACCCTTTGGCTGGGCAGTTAGGGGGTTAATAGCAGGGCAACCAGAAAACAGCAGTCCTAAAAAATACGCCAAAAAGGAATCCGACTGCCAATTCGTACGTTAGGAGCATATTTTGGGAAAATGTTCTCAAAAGACATAACAACCATTATCTACATGAAAAGACTCTTATGCAACGAATAAGTTAGACTTAAAATTACGCAGAGAGGAAAATGAAATTTCACTGACCGCAAACACATTCGAACATTATTCTTTTTTTTATTATTTGTTTCCAGCAAGGGTGAAATACACATATTAATGAATTCTCTTTATCTGACAGCCGTTTTTCAGTAATAAGGCAGATGCAAAATGATTTTCTTTCTTTTCTTTTGAACGGAAAGTTATTGTGGAATCGAAATAAAACGTTAAGATAAAATAGCTATATAATTAAAGATTAGTTTTAACTGTAATTTAGAAAAATGTAAAATTTAAGAATACTATATGTGATTCTACATCACAGATGGCATCACTGTACTATTTTTATGCAGCACTCATGCAGCTGTGATCATGCTTTTAGTTTAGTAATCGCTAGATTGGAAGTTTTGGGATATATCCCGAAATATATCCCTAACTTCCAATCTAGCGATTACAGCTACATATGTGGGCTACCGAAGCCAGAAAATGTAAAATAAGAGCTATTTTCTATTACGGACTGAGTGAAAGGCATAATGCTCTTTAAAAATCAATCTAAAATCGTTATGCACATTTTTTCTGATCCAATAGACTGTGAAAGATTTAAAACAAGCAGATTTTTATCGCTAAGTAAAGGGGAAATTATTAAAATGGTGGTTTAAGGTTTCGTCATATATTCCTAGAAACATCCTGAAATGCCAAACCTAAGCTAAAGCCAAACCAAAACAACACAAAGCATCTGATCCATCTAAAGCAAAAATTCGCACAATACAATGTACTGAAGTGTACTGTGTGGCAAAAATCGGTGTTTACTGATAAACAATTATTTATTCTTGATGGACTGGATGGTTTAAGATGCTACTGATATGATTTATGAAAACAGCCATATCTGCTTTCACGACGTGTGTTAGATAGTTGTTCAAAAATGATTTTTGCAGGCAATAATTTAAAGGAAAACAAGTTTTGTTTTCGTGGAGGCAAACATGAAATCCTTTTATCATCAAGATATTTTTACAATGGAATCTTTTCAGGTGTTGCCGGCAGCAAGTACTGAGACTTAGTTTATTATAAGGCCCCATATTAGGAAGTTTGAGAATCGATTTTTTTTTTCTCTTAAAGTCATGTTTTTTTATTCTGCAGCAGCATAACTTTCTAAAAATTTTATTTTTGAGGCCACTTATCAGACTTTAAAAAATTGTTTTCGTTTCTTTTTAAGTAAAGCATTTAAAATTTTAAACTACTTGATAATAAATAGAAAATGACTCCTCCAAAGACCCACGAATTTGGTTTTGAACAATTACGACATTATGTATACACTTTTGGTAGGAAAAAAGTTGGCATATTTCAAAAGTAGAGTTCCCCGAGTCGTAGCTTCAAATTAAGGCAAGCGAAAAATTCGTAGCGCCATATTTTGCGACTTAACTCACTTTTAATGTGAAATAAACAAATAAAAATCCACTAATAAAAAAATAAAGTGTAAAAAATATAAAAAATATGATTTCAAGCGAGAAATATTGTCGGTTCTCTAACTTTTATGTATAGGACTACAAAATGCACCAAGACTTGATGCGAGGAGCGAGAAACACCAAAAAAGTTCCCTTGTTAGTATTCATTTTGTTCCTCTTCGACATGAATTCATGAATCAGGTAAGGTTTCTAGATAACACTTTAATTCACGAGTCTGCGTCAACTTTTTTTTCAATAATTTTTCCTTAGTCTGATTTTCTTTTGTATATTATTTCTTTTTGGAAAATGAAAGTAAGGATATTGAGTTGTCCACTGCTTTAATGTATAATTTCACAGTATATTCTACCTCGTTTTTACAGTGTAAAAATGATATTATCACAAAATCTTTGCTCAGTATTTTTTATTATTATTTTTTTTTATCGAACAGTTAACGTGTTCACGTGTTCACTGCAAAATGACAGATACAACTAAAAAATGATCGAATACGATCATGAATAACCAGTGTTTTATTTGGAAACGAATGCGTTAATAGCAAAGAAGTGATACTTCAAGCTGGATTTGTAGAATTTTTCCTAACGCCTAGGAATTTTAAACTTTTCTCAGTCATTGATACAAGATTGGATTTTTGCTTTTAAAAAAAAATTGTTTTAAAAAATCCGGTACTTCTAGGTTATCCCGTCGACGAAAAAATTATCGCCAAACTATAAGATTAAATGCCAATAATGGATGATCGTGAATGTCACATTCAATGACATAAAATGCGATTCACGTGTTTAAAATGTCATTAAGGGATTTTTATTTCGACTTTTTATTAATATTTTTATTAATATTCTTCTAATTATTTGTTTTTTCGTTATTTAAAATAAAAGTTATGTCAACATGTATAATTTGGCTTTTAGTTTGGCGATTTGTATAATTTGGCGAAAGTGGTCGACGAGATAACCTAGAAGAACCAAAAAATTCATACTTCAAGACTTGCTGAACCTGATGACTACTATTCAGAATATACATCAAGCACAATTCTTTTTTATAATTTTCTGTATTAATTCGGGATTTCAGATTTTAAAAAAAAGCTGAACTGGCAACATGTTGTCAAAATTTAAATTGTGCTCTATTCGTTGTTCTACGGGATGTAATGATAAGGTGGCTAGTGGTAACTGAAAAATACAGTAAAAAAGGAACTACCAGTATTTTTCTATAAATACTGGTAGTCCATAAAATCAAAAATGAAAAAAAATTAAGAAATCGAAATTTTCTTTAGCAAAATACTGGTATTTAACACCTTTTTTGTCAGTGTTTTTTCCTGACCACTCGCTACACTGAATAATGTTCCATGAAAGGTTTCATATACAGTCGGCTCTCGTTAATTCGAAATCTGATGAATAGAATTTTTGCTTCATTCGAACTAAACATGGAGTTCCGAAATTTTCAATAGGAGAATAAATTAAAATTTTTCATTTATGCGAACTCATTTTCTGTTGACTTCATTTAATTCCAACTAACGAGATTCCGGGTTTTCATTTTTCCTTACTTTTCCCCGGACTTCAGATCATTGAAATAACACTTTTTCTTTCATAAATATATATAGGACAGTTGCACCATAAAATTTAACTAATAATAACACATTGCTCAGTGGTGCACAAAACAGGAATTTTAATATACATTTGTACATATTAAAATAAAATAAAACTTTCAACGTTTCGCGCCATCTTCTGCGGGCGTCTTCAGGAAAATATGACAGTGGAAGGACTACGTTTGCATCTTGATCGAGAGATAATATTTCTACTAAATTAAAATCTAAGTGAATTAAAATTTTAAAAATGTTGCCATTTACATGTGAGTAAAAATTAAAAAAATAAATTTATTTCCTTGCAATATTTTATTTTTTACTCACGTGTAAATGGCAACATTTTTAAAATTTTAATTCATTTAGATTTTAATTTAGTAGAAATATTATCTCTCGATCAAGATGCAAACGTAGTCCTTCCACTGTCATATTTTCCTGAAGACGCCCGCAGAAGACGGCGCGAAACGTTGAAAGTTTTATTTTATTTTAATATGTACAAATGTATACTAAAATTCCTGTTTTGTGCACCACTGAGCAATGTGTTATTATTACTTTTTCTTTCTTTTTTGGCAGAATTGTTCTAAACAAATATACATATAGTCCCATGCATTTGATATCTTCTTTTTGTACTGCCCCGTTTGTTCTGTAATGACATCTCCACCCCATGTTCGTTTATGCTTGTTATGTATTCATATCTTTCAATTTAATATTAAGTCATATTCTACTCATAATAACCGAAATATATTTAAAAAATATTGAAACAATAATTTCTGTATTTTATTGTCACATATTTTTTGTTATTATTTTTTCAAGTTTATCAGTTTTCAACAAAAATATTCAAACTACCAGAAACTACACTTTAAAAATAAAAATTAATTTATTTTGAATAAAATAAGTTAAAATGCTTCATAAAACAATCTTTCAATATAATTTAAGTAACATAATTAAATTTAAATGTAGAAGGATAGATAAAACTATCGTAGCCTAAATAAAAAAAATAATAAAATTTATAAATTAATTTAAATTAATATTTATAGAAATAACTGGATACACTATTTATTTTACAAATATAAACTCAGAACATTAAATCCGTTATTTATTGTAAAAATATAATAAATATAATCTCAAATACCTTCAAACGTATTGATTATTATTATTATGTGTTTTATAAATTATCATCAATATAAATAATAAATTTTACAGTATTTTTTGTGAAATGTTTTTGAATGAAATACGCTTTTAAACATAGTATTCCAATATTGTCTTACAACAATTGTTTTCGTTCAACATTATTTAGAATCGTTCATACTACAGAAAAGCTTTCTGAAACTGTTCTGACGTTTTCCTGTTATAGCTAATGGCACAAAAATGATTGATGCTGTTATAATTTTCCTATTTGAATTGCGTTCACTTGTATTTGTATTCAGCATAGGGGAACAAGTTTATCCCACATAGAAATATTTTCTAAAAGTCATCGCAAACAATTTCATTTTATATTTAGATACTTCTTCAATTCGCAATAAGCGAACAATAAGTGACTTTATTTTATAGGTCGTAATTTATTTTATTTCTTATATTTTTGCAATATGTGTAATAAATTTTATAATATTTTATTTGTACTGTCTTTGGTTAAAATACGTTTTTTAAAATAGTATTCCGATAGTTCTCTTAATAACAAATTTTGTTCAACATTTTTTAGAGTATTTCACACTACAGAAATGATTTCTGAAACTTATCTAACATTTCTCTTTTATAGTGACACAAAAATTATTGATGATGTAATAATTTTCCTATTTGAGTTCACTTTGAGTTTCCACTTGCATTTGCGTTCAGCACATAGAAACTGGCTTATCACAAATTGAAATACTTTTTAAACCATCGTAAGCGATTTTATTTTATATTTCGTTGTTTATTTTATATCTTTATATACTTGAAATATGTGTAATGCATTTTATAATATTTTATTTGTAATTCCTTTGGTTAAAATACTTTGTTTAGCATAGTACTCCAATATTGTCTTATAACACTAGTTTTTGTTCAACATTATTTAGAATCCTTCATACTACGGAAAAGCTTTTTGAAACAGTTCTGACGTTTTCCTGTTATAGCTAATGGCCCAAAAATGATTGATGCTGTAATAATTTTCCTACTTCAATGGCTTTCACTTGCATTTGTATTTAACATAGGGGAACAAGTTTATCACACATAGAAATCATTTCTAAAAGTCATCGCAAACAATTACATTTTTTATCTATTCAACTTTCCTCAGTTTGTGATAAGTTGTTAAAAAGGGAATTTATTTTATAATTCGTTATTTATTTTATATTCTTATATACTTGCAATATGTGTAATAAATTTTATAATGTTTATTTGTAACGTCTTTTGGTTAAAATACGTTATGTTTAGCATAGTATTTGATATTATCTTATAACAATAATTTTTGTTTAAAGTTTTTTAGGATATTTCACACTATTTTAATGAATTCTGACACTTATCTGACATTTCCCTTTTCTGGGCTGCCACAGGCGACTATTTTTTAATTCTAACTGGCACCACTTTCTTAAAACAGAAATCCTTAATAACGAGTTTGACAAATTTGCAAGAAAAATATACTTCAAATTTTATATTAGAAAAATACTGATTTGAACAAAATATAAAAATATTCGCCTGTGGAAGCTCTGTCTTTTATACTTAGTGACACAAAAATGATTGATGCTGCAATAATTTTCCTACTTGAGTTGCACTCACTTGCATTTCTATTCGGCCCTCAAAAACTAGCTTATCAAACATTGAAATATTTTCCAAAAGTGATCTAAGCGATTTTATTTTTTATTTTGTAATTTATTTTATGTTCTTATAAACTTGTAAAGTGTAGTAAATTTTAAAATGTTTTATTTATAATGTCTTTGGTTAAAATACGTTTTCTAGCATAGTATTCCTATATTGTCTCATAACAATAGTTATTGTTGAACTTTTTAAAAATATTTCCGACTACAGAAAATCTTTCTGAAACATATCTGACATTTCCCTTTGTACTTAATGATACAAAAAAGATTCATGGTGTAATAATTTTCCTATTTCAGTTGCTTTCATTTGCAATTCTATACACCACATAGAAACTAGCTTATCACACATTGAAATATTTTCTAAAGATCATCATAAGCGATTTTATTTTATATTTCGTAATTTATTTTATATTCTTATGTACTTGCAATATGCGTAGTAAATTTTATGATATTTTATTTATAATGTCTTTGGTTAAAATATGTTTTTTAGAATAGTATTCCAATAGTGTTTCATAACTGAAGTTTTTATTCAACATCTTTTATAATATTTCAGTTTACGGTACAGCTTTCTGAAACTTATCTGACATCTCCCTTTTATACTTCATGACACAAAAATGGTTGATGCTGCAATAATATTCCAATTTATATTGCTTTCACTTGCATTTCTATTCAGCATATAGAAACTGGATTATCACAAATTGAAATACTTTCTAAAAGTCATTATAAGGATTTTATTTTATATTCTTGGGTACTTACAAAATGTGTAATAAATTAAAAAATATTTTAATTGTCTTTGGTTAAAATACTTTTTAAGCATAGCATTTTATTAGTGTCTCAAAAGATAGTTTTGTTTAATGTTTTTTTTAGAAATTTCAGACTACAGAAAAGCCTTTTGAAACTTTTCTAACATTTCCCTTTTATATTTAATGACTCAAAAATAAGTGATGGTGCAATAATATTCCTACTTGAGTTGCTTTCACTTGCATTTTTATTCAGCACATAGAAACTGACTTACCACACATTGAAATATTTTCTAAATGTCATCATAAGCAATTTTATTTTATATCTCGTAATCTATTTTATATTCTTATATACTTGCAGTATGTGTAATAAATTTTATAACACTTTTTGTAGGGTCTTTTTTTTAAATACGTTGTTTTAGAAAAGTATTCCGATAATGTCTCATAACTAAAGTTTTTGTTCAACTTTTTTATAGTATTTAAGACAATGGTAAAGTTTTCTGAAATTTTTATGGCATTTCCTTTTTATACTTAATGATACAAAAATGCTGTAATAATTTTCCTATTTCAGGTGCGTTCACGTGCATTTGTATTCAGCACACATAAAAACTGGCTTATCACACACTGAAATAAGTTCTAAAAGTCCTCATAAGCGATTTTATTTTATATTTCGCAATTTATTTTATATTATTCTATACTTGTAATGAGTGTAATGAATTTTATAATGGTTTATTTGTAAAGTCTTTAGTTTAAATATGTTTTTTACGCAGAGTATCCCGATAGTGTCGCATAACAAAAGTTTTCTTTTCAATGTATTTTAGCATATTTCCGACTGCAGAAAATCTTTCTGAAACTTATCTAACATTTCCCTTTGATACTTAGTGACACAAAAATAAGTGATGGTGCAATAATATTCCTATTTCAGTTGCTTTCACTTGCATTTCTATTTAGCACATAGAAACTGGCTTATCACACATTGAAATATTTTCTAAATGTCATCATAAGGATTTTGTTATATATTCTTATATACTTGCAACATGTGTAATAAATTTTAAAATATTTTAACTATATTGTCTTTGGTTAAATTAAGTTGTTTAAGCATAGCAAAGCTGCCAAGTCTCCGTCTTTTTGGATACCAGTATTTTAATACAGAAAATGTTGTTTTATTTAATTGGAACATTTCGGAGATTTAAAAGAATATTTTTTTTCTAAAATAATAGTGGTTTTCAAAAAGCCGGAGACCTTGACAACTCTGGCATAGTATTCCGATAGTGTCTCATAACAATAGTTTTTGTTGAAAGCTTTTTTAGAATATTTCAGACTACAGAACTGAAACTTATCTAACATTTCCCTTTTATACTTTACGACACAAAAATGATTGATGACGTAATACTTTTCCTATTTTAGCTGCTTTCACTTGCATTTCTATTCAGCACATAGAAACAGGCTTATCAAACCCTGAAATATTTTCTAAAAGTCATTATAAACGATTTCATTTTATTCTTCGTAATTTATTTTGTATACTTATATATTTGCAGCAAATATAATAAATTTTAAAATGTTTTATTTGTATTGTCTTTGGTTAAAATACGTTTTTTAAGCATAGTATTTCAGTAGTGTCACATTACAATAGTTTTCGTTTAAAGATTTTTAGAATATTTCAGACTACATAAAAGCTTTCTAAAACTTATCTGACATTTCCTTTTTATACTTAATGACACATAAATGATTGATATGTATTTTTTTTATTTGAATTGCTTTCACTTGCATTTCTATTCAGCACACAGAAACTGCTTATCACCCATTGAAATATTCTTATAAGTCATCATAAGCTACTTTATTTCGTTATTTATTTTATATTTTTATATTCCTCATTTCCGGATTATACTTTCGCTGAATAATTTTTTTACTGTTATTGAAAGAGAAAATATTATTTTGCAAAACTCTGCTTTTTATTCCAAACTCGGATTCGATGCCAGAAATTCCGAATAGTAATATATATATATATTTAAATGGTAGACATCGCATTAATATAATAATTATTATTGTTATTATTTTGTATATTTTATCCGTAGCCCGAATTTCTGAGTGAAAGAAAAGGCCAATCATGTAATATTGACACTAAATACTCCCTTTTTTGAATTACCAGCATTTCTACAGAAAACGTTTTTTGGTAGATTTTTACAATATGCAGAGTAAAAATAACCTTCTGTGGACGAATCTGCAAAATTTACATGAGAAATAATGAAAGAAGATTTTGCCATTTTTTAAAAAAGTTATTTAAAACTGCAGTGAGAAGCCTGTATTGTGACTGAAATATTTAAAAATTCATTTTATGTACAGAATAACAATGCGATAATATTGTCTCTATATTAGTTGAATATTAGATAGTATGTAGATCAATATTGGATGAATGAAAGAAAATGCCAAACTAGTAATACTGACATTTACTTGCCCGATTTTTTAAATACCATAATATCTAAAAAACATTTGGTAATTGATTTTTACAATATGCAGAGAAAAAAAACCTTCTGTGGAAGAATCTAATGTACATGAAAAATCATAAAAGAGGATTTTTCCATTAAAGAAAACTTTATTCAAAACTAACACCGAGTGAGATCCCTGTATTATGTTTAAAATATTTCTAATTTGATTATGTCTCTAACAGATTAATATTGAGATAGTATTGCTTATATATTATTCGAACATTGGTTAAATAATTCAACATTTTTCTGAAGTATTATCCAACATTAAGATACTCGTATAATTGGCAAAACATTTTTGAAAGCGTGAAATCAGTAAAACGAATATTTCCTAACACTGGCGTTTCAAGGTGACTATTTCAAATGTCAAACATTAGGCAAAACATTCTGCAACAGTGCCATAGGATTGAAATAAAAAGAATATTGCCCAGTTAAACTGATGGCATACAGCTCACAGGCTATGCACCTAATTACATATTACAGCCTTATATAATAATGCCCATCGAAAAACAAATTAAAGGAGGAAATCCCCTCATTTCCTTTCTTTATACTTAATCATTGAATCCCCAAAACCAATCAGGGAAACTTATTATCATAAGATAAACCTGTATCCCAAATTCGAAGCAAGTGAAATAATTCTGCATAAAAACCCATTTATGTAATTACAGAAGCGTTTTCCCTCGTTTGCTCCTTTATACTTAATCATTAAACCTCCAAAACCGTACAGAAATTCACCTTATCAGAAAGAACCAACATCCAAAAATTTTAGCAAATTGGATAACTCTACATAAAACTCTATTTAGCTTAGTTAAGGGGGAGGTAATCATCCGTACCCCTCTTTATACTAACAAAAGAATACCACAACTAATGCGGGAAGTTTCTTAAACTATGAACTTGTATCCAAAAATTGAAACGAATCGGTAAATTCTGCATGAAAAAACATTTACCTAAATTATGAGGGTAGTTCCTCCTATGGCCGCTTAATATTTATCCAATGAATTCCAAAAACAAATCAGGTAGGCACCTTTTCAGAATGAACCTATATCCAAAATTTGAAGCGAATTGGTAAATTTTTATATGAGAAACGCATTAACCTATATTAAGAGGGGGTGGATTAAGTCCCATTCCCTCTCTTTAAACTTATCCAATGAACACCCAACACTAATCACGGAAGCACCTCATCAGAATTGTCCTATTTCTAAGATTTGAACGAAATCTGCTAATTCTGCAAGAAAAACCCAGTTATATAAATTAAGAGGAGGGGCAATAGCCCCCGTTCCCCCCTCTTAATAATTATCTAATAAACACTCAATACTAATGACGGAGGTGCCTCATCAGAATGATCCTATTCCTAAATTTTGAACGAAAACTGATAATTCTGCACGAAAAATTCATTCATGTGAATTAAGGGGAGGGGCATTAGCCCCCGTTCCCACTCTTATATTTATGGAATGAACTTCCAAAACTAATCAGGGAAGCGCCTTATCAGAATGCACCTATATCCAAAATTTCCAGTGAATCGGATACTTTTATCATGAGTTATCGCGTTACGTACGCACGTACATACATACATACAGATGGGCTGGCACATACGCTCTTAGGCTTTGATAGCCTAGGAGCTAAAAAGTAATAATTTATTCAATATTTAAGAAATATTGACCAAAAGATTTTAAAATTTTTAGGTTTATGACATCGAATTTTCTTTATATTGTTATTCTTTCAAATCTATTATAAAAAAGTGAAAATATATTTTATAAATAGTTATTTTCAATTGCTTTAATGAAGCAGCATAATGCAAGAACAGTAAATATGTGCAAGGCTCGGACAGTTACCCTGTCAGAGACCATTGGTGACTATTTTTATCCGACTTTATGGAGGAGGTTATGATTTCGATATGGATTTCTTGTTCACTCATAAATTCTTTGAATATGAACCGATTTTGATAATTCTTTTTTGTTTAAAAGTATAAGATACCCATGTGGTCCCATTTTAATTTCATTAAATTCTGATGATTAAATTTCTTCCATTGTTGCAACTGTTTTCAAATCATAAGCATATTAAAACTATGCATTCATATGCGTTAGCGCCAAGTTGTCGCCAAGCTTGATTCTTTTTTTGAAGTCGGTTAGTGTTTTTTTTAAAAAACACATTTTATTGCAGCATTGTTGTATATTGAGCCACTTTCCGTATACAAAAATTATTTACATATATTTAAACAGGATTATAAATCATAAGTTTATTCAGGAAATTATAGGTGTTTTAGTTATAGAAATTTCGTAATTTTCTTGTCATTATATTTAAAGATTTTTTTTTTTCATTAAATAAGACAAATATTACTTTAGAAAATTTCTGTAAAAGATGCCACAATGTTCTTGAAGCGTATGCACTCTGTTTAACAACATGTGCAAGACTTTAATTACATTATTTATTTTGCAAAAATAATGGTGAAACTGAATATAATAGCATTTGCATTGGTAGTTTTGCTTTTTCATGCACCACTATTTCAGAATACAAATCTTCTCCTTACATTAATGACTTCTGAGATTAAATATAGGGCTTAACCCTTTCCGGCACTCTGTGCCCGGTCTGGGATACCTAATTTTTATTCCAAACTTGCAAAAGGCACCAATAATATTTTAGTAAAATTTTGCTTTTACAGTGAAAGCTTAAATTAGGGGTTTCGAAAAATCTAAAAAATTCGTTTGTGAATTCCGGTGTCAGTCGATAATTTCTCATTTTACTAACATATTCTGCCCGTGCCGGAAAGGGTTAAATTATCATTCAGAAATATTTTATTCAAGAGTAGTAGTCACGCAAACCATCTAATATGTATAAAATATATGTAAATATTTTCTATCATTGATAACGCATAGGCATACAGGGGGATGACAGATATGATAAACTTAGTCATACATATATAATATTGTTTGTATGAAATATTATGAAATATTTTGTATGAAATATTTAAAACGTATATTTCCATTTTTTTTTAATCTGATGTGTATTTCTGGAATTATTCGACTTTTCGGACACCATGTATATTTTTTAAAGTAATAGCTTTTCCTTTTTTACAGCATAATAAATATTACAACGAACACTATTCTTTGTGGCACCAGAAAAATTAATAAAGACATCAGATATATTTAATCTGTAAGCAAAGTCTGTGGCTATTATATTAAAACCATTCTAAAGCTCACGTAGGATGCTTCAAAATTTGGAGCATTAAAATATTATCGAAGTAGAAATTATCGTTAATACTAAACACCTTAAAGGAGACCCGTACCCCATTTTCGGCCAAAAATCATCAAAAGTTCAAAAAAATTTTTATCTCAGGAAATGATAAAATACATATTTCCGAATATCCATGCAAAATTTCAGAACTCGGGAACACTTGGAAAAGGTAGAAAATGAGCTTTTTTAATTCTACTCACTATAGAGTTTAAAGGACTAGCGGCCATTTAAAACGTGTTTTCCTGAAAATAACTTTTTTCATATTTTGTTGAAAAAAAAAATTCTGTAATGGCGGAAATGTCTATGTCACCGGCTCTCTGACTAGTCAGGTTAATGAAAACTTTTCTGAGATTAACTACTTAACCCTTTCCGGCGCAGTGTTACCACTCCGTCAACACCTAATTTTAATTCCAAACCTACAAACGGCACCAATAATATTTTAGTAAAATTTTACTTTTACAATGACAGCTTAAATCAGGGAATTCTTAATTTTTAAAAAAGTATCGTGTAAATTCCGGTGTCAGTGAACAATTTCTCATTTTACGAACATAATTTATCTGCGCCGGAAAGGGTTAAACGATCAATGTTTTCGAATATTTTGTTTCAAAGAATGCCAATTTTTTTCATGTCTTTTTCATAATTTTTAATCTTTTACCGCTGGTTTTTGAGAAATAGGAATTTTTACGTAACTATATTGGAATATTTCTCGGATTAAATAATACAAAATTTCAGAGAAAATTTTACTGGTGAGAATAATAAATCATGGTTTGAATATGTATGCCCATACGCGATGCGGATAAATCATGATTGACAAAAATACGTTGCCCATATGACGAACGGGCATCTGAGGGAAGAATTTAAATTACTCAAATGTTTCAGTTTTGAGAAATACGTGACAACAGAATAAAATTTCTGTTAAGGACGATCGTTGCTTAACCCCTTCGCGACGGGAGGCTTTTACGAAAATTTAATGATTTGTCACAGGCTTTTAAAAACAGAAATTTGTGCCTTATTAAATCGAGAAAATACTCCGATTAAATAAGCGAAAATTTACCGGTGGCGATAAACAAGGATTCTTAAGCCTTCTTGCGGCAAGTTTACGTGTCGCTCGATCTTAAGGGAGACTCGTAAGTAAAAACCCAAAATTTTTATTATTGATTTTTAAGTAATGAATTTTGGTGTACTACTTAAGAATCTTTTTGTAAGGAATAATTAGCAAAAAAATTCACTTTTTATTAAAAAGTATATTTTTTATGGGGATTTTTATGATATTTTTTAGTCGAGAAATACACTTTTTAAAATTACTACTCCTCATTCAATTTTCAATATTTTGGTATTACTAAAATTTCTTAAATAGTGTTATAGTATACAGAAAAGAACTAAGGAGAGATATTTTTAATTTTCTATTTTAATAGGCTAAAAAAAATAATAAAAATACGCATGGTAAATTTCCTTAAATTTATTATAATTTTCATGCTTACCAATTTGTGTAAAATTTTCAGAAATAGTTAAAAAAAATATCTCTCCTTACTTTTCTTGCAAATTTTTTTAAGATTCTAAAAACATAAACACTTTGTTTCTAAATCAATTTACCACTGAGCCTTAGTACTTTGATCTTAGGCAAAATATGAAAAAAGTTATTTTCAGGAAAACACGTTTTAAATGGCCGCTAGTCCTTTAAACTCTATAGTGAATACAATTTAAAAAGCTCATTTTCTACCTTTTCCAAGTGTTCCCGAGTTCTGAAATTTTGCATGGATATTCGGAAATATGTATTTTATCGTTTCCTGAGATAAAAAATTTTTTGAACTTTTGATGATTTTTGGCCGAAAATGGGGTACGGGTCTCCCTTAAGGTGTTTAGTATTAACGATAATTTCTACTTCGATAATATTTTAATGCTCCAAATTTTGAAGCATCCTACGTGAGCATTAGAATGGTTTTAATCTAATAGCTACAGACTTTACTTACAGATTAAATATATCTGAATTCTTTAGTAATTTTTCTGGTGCCACAAAGAATAGTGTTCGTTGTAATATTTATTATGCTGTAAAAAAGGAAAAGTTATTACTTTAAAAAATATACATGGTGTCCGAAAAGTCGAATAATTCCAGAAATACACATCAGATTAAAAAAATGGAAATATACGTTTTAAATATTTTTTTAAAAGATTGTTCGTAATTTCTTATTTTCAATCTCTGATCTAACATTCGTCACAAATAGTTGTGCTCACGAATAATGTGGCATCTTATATTATCTCTTTGTTAGTCTCCAGTCACCATTAGTGGCTTAGCTAAGGAGAAGGCCGCCCTGGGCTCTGAGCTTAGGGTCGCCAAATTGAGAGGCGTTTAAATCGAAATTAACTCACACATTTTGATAAAAAAAAATTTAAATGTTCATTTTTTTTAATCCTTTGCACTCTCCATTGCCGTTGCTGTGGTGGCATCATCTTTCCTTTCGAAATTTGACGTAACATTCGTGCTCCCTCTGTCCCAAATTGCTTGCTACATTTGAATATTTTTGTACTGCTTATTGATACTGATGATTTTCTAATTTTGTTTGAACTTTCTTCAAATATGTCTTTGAGTTATGCTTCAGTCGACAACATTTACTTACCAAGAATTCCCTCCATCCTTTTGTAAATCAGTACTATATTAGTGTTAAAAAAATCCAGAGTTCGCATGCTCTTTAACCACGCCCATTTTCTTTTGTATTTACACTGTTCCTTAAAGCGTGGTAATTGCAATTAAATCCCATGTTTTAAACATTCTCCTGCGATACAGGGATCATCCACTGCCAAATGAAGCTTGGCACTACTTTATTCTATATATATAGAACTCGATTTTCCACTACTGGGAAATTTTTCATGTGATACAAGCAATACCTTTTCTATAATCTTTTTGGGGATTTCTTTTTTGTTAACAATTTGTACAACGTTTGCAATAACATTTTTTAAGTTTCTTTTTGCACATTTTGAGTAAACGAAATGCCAAATTCCTGTTTTTTTTGCCAATCATTTTGTTTTTATTCGAGTCCTATCTTCATTTTGCCATTGCTACCATAAACATTACTTTGGTAATAAACCTTTTGCTTTTGTAATGCTTCAAATATTCTTCAGTTACACGAGGTTTCATTGGCATTTAAAACAGTAATGCTTAGTTAATCATTTTTCAAATGTTGCAGTAAAAATATCAATACAGCGTTCCACTGTTTATTAAATTATCCATTTTATTCTTTAGCTTACTTTCAATGTGGTATTCATAATTTGAATGCCTAAGAGGGACTGCTCAGACAAGAAAGCCTTGTCTATAGAGCATAGTATTCCTCCCGGTCGCCTTTATTAAGGTCTAAAAAAAAAAAAAAAAAAGTTTACATTATTTTTTAGTTACAATAAAATACAGATATAATTTACATAGTGAAACTCATCCACTGGAGCACAGACTGCCCCCTCGCGACAGAGAGCGGCACTGAAAAGATGAAATTATGGTGCACTATCCGCTGGGGTCCGTGTCCCTTCTTGACAAAAAACTGTGAGGTGGGATGGAGAACTCTCGATCTGCTGCTATACTACAGAAAGACAGACCGCTATGTGGTTAGAATGGAAATGAACATTAAGTAATTATAAATGTTTCTTAATTTGGCAAGCAACGCTGGCCGAGATAGCACCCCTTGTAGCCAGGATTTAGGGGGAGAAGGGTGATATCTGAGATGCCAAGCTTTAGTCAGAGTACAGTGACAGTAGGTATGATCTGGGGATCCCACTTCGCCACATTCACAGAGTTGTGAAGAGGCGCAATGGAATTTCTTTAAATATTGTTTAAAGGGTCCATGACCAGTGAGGAAGGCTGTGGTGGGTGGAGAAAGGAAATAAAGTGGTATTCATAATTACAATTATCGTCACCTTAATAATATGGAGAGTTACATTATTTGTTATTTTTATTTTTACACATTTACAATAGAGTTGCTTCTAACGCCTAGTATATTATAATATTCATTGTACTATAATTTTATGGTATCTATTTACTAAATTGCATCAGAAATTATTTATGACTCCCCTTACTTGAAATGTAGCAACTAATTTGGGACAAGATTTTCCACCTGAATGCAGCAACAAATTTGGAACGGAGGAAGTATCTCTTTGTGAGTCTTAGGTCACCATTATTTTAACGCTCCACTGTAATATAAACTGAGTGAGTCATATTAATCTTGTCACGAAATCAGGCATATCAATTATCTTCAGATGTAAATAAAACTCGTTTATCTTCCAAAAAAATCACCATGGTGACATGCACATACGCGTCTGCGTTTCTCGAAAATTATTTAGTAAACTCATACATAACGGGATCTAGTGTTGATATTGGCAAGTTTCAAATGTCTATTGCACTTATCTTACCAGCGTTTGTATTACTACCCTACTTACTATTTTACCCACTAGCGCTTTTTGGGAATTCTCGTACAGTAATGAGAATGCCTATATCTAGTGTTACCAGGTCTCCCACGGAAATCTAAGCTGCAAATGTTCCAGATAAAATTAATTTCTTATAGTTTTTTTTATCTCTTCAGTCGCGTATAATGCTGCTTTTAAATAAGACCAAAAAAGTTAAATTAAAATTCTGGTTCCTAGAGGATTAGAAGTTCCGACTTTCTTTTTGGGAATTTTCGTACAAGATTGGGTATGTCTACGTCTTGTGTTACCATGCGGACCACGGAAATCAAAGCTCCAAATGCTCTAGATACCACTAATTTCTTATAGTTTTTTTCGCCCTCTTTAATCGCACATCATTCTGTCTTTAGATAACTTGAAAACAATTACATTAAAATACTGGTTCCTAGGGGATTGGAGTTCCGACTTACGCATGGCAACATTAGGATCTATTTTTATATGCGTTCGTATTTATGTAAATACATAACACCTAATCGCCATTTGTCTATTGCATATTACAGCACAAAAGACACCAAAACAAATGATTTGAAATTTAAGCTATGTAATCGTTGTAAAATTTTGTCGAGTCGACTCAAGTTTTATGAAAATCGAATCAAAACGTAAAAATATATTAATAACGTTTTCTTCATTACATCAAATCCTGCAATGCGAAATTTAAATTAATTCGATGATATCCCATAATAGGGAATAATTCTAGATTGCCTGGATATTAAAAATGGAGTCATATTGTTTGTGTACTTAATTTAACTTCATTTAATATTGTAACTGAATTTAATATTTATAATCGTAATAAATTTTGTATTCATACATTTTTCCGTACAAGTGAAATAGCTATTGCATCAAGATCAAAATATTTATGAAAATAGTTGCACTACTCACGCACTTAATTTTCTAAGTTTGACGTATAACACCCAACTGTTTTGTAACGTTGCAGAATATTTAGTTGATACTATATTAATTTGGGTTTGCAAGATTGATTACAAAATTAAGGTAACTTTGCATATTCTGAAAATGACTTGTTACAAAACAAAATAAGTTGAAATTGGTGTTAGTCAATCGAATTGATAGAATCTTCTTAAAAGCACCATAAAAATACTAAAATGCGATAGGCCTTTCGAAAGAACCGAGTCTTTTTTCGTCAGGCGCGAAGAAGACGCCCATCTACTATGAAAACAGCGGCATAGTATAGCTCACGAAAGAAGACTCAGTTCATTCAAAAAGCCTAGCTTATTTTAGTATATTATAGTGTTTTTAAGATGATTTTATCAATTTGACTTATTGTAATCAGTATTTTTTGGTTCACAATTTGTTATTAATGATGCCAAATATGATACTAGTTTAAGTTTTTTATATTTTTCCAAACTATAAACTTCCTGGAAGTAAACTTCTTGACTCTGAGAGATATAAAATGATAAATGCGATATATTCGTGAATTAATATACTTTTGTAATATTCTATGCATGAATACAATCAAGTTTTTGTTTATAAAAAAGAACATTCTGCTCTTTTATGTAGGAATCTTTGGCATAAAATGTATTCGTGTACTTACAGAAAAAATTAGCTTATGAATATATGCTAAAGGATAAATGAAGTAATCTGTTATTATTTCTTTTTATATTTTTAGCTTTGTCTAATGAAAAAAAATCTCGTAAAATTCATAATATTTCTTATTTAAAATTCAAACTAAGCAGGAAAGAGAAAAAAAGTGTATATAAGTTAAAATAATTATTACGTACTTTAATTACTTTAATTATTATGTAATTATTATGTAATTATTGCATACAAATTAATAATTTTTCACCATTGTTTTAGGTGGCGGTTTTTAACCACTTAACCCTTCGCGGTGCAGACATCTTTCATTGCTTAAGTGCTGAAATTAATGATTGACACCGGAATTTGAGAACAATTTTATTTTTAAATGTGAAAAGCTAACTTTCACGTATCTAATAAAAGGAAAAGTATTTTTTACCAAAATTCTGGTGCCAAAATTGCCTTTGGGAATAAAAAATTAGGTGTTATAGTGCTTTCGCAACCGAGAGGGGAGAAATTTTAGGGATAGTTAGGGAAAACCTCTAAGATACTGATAGCGAACTATGAAAGGCAACCATTTCGTTTCTACTTCAGTACCATTGAAGTCAAAAAGATTTTTACTGTAGTGTGAGGCGCTGGGGGGGAACTTTACAACTAATTGCTTCCCAGATCGTTTTACGATAAGCAGTGGGGTGGGATTGACTTCTTTTTTACTTTCTGATTTATTTCGTTTTTACTTCTTCGCAATTCTAAACTTTTAATTATTGAAAGAAGTTTACGAAAAAAAAAGTATGCCTTTTTTTAAAATTTATTTACTTAACACCCTGATTACAAAATTAAATTTCTCAAAAACAAAGATCAATAGAATTATGCAGTAAACGGTTTGTTTATCAGGTAAGGTGTAAAAATCTTATACAAAAATTTCGAAAGGTAAATATTTTGAAAAGATTGTGTTCTGGTTGCAAAGAATTCTTTGATTTAACATTTTTCTTGCTTTAGATTGCTGCCAGAGAATGTGTTTTTCGGCTTAAAATGCCATATTTCATAGTTTTTTTTAAATTAAATTTTTGAAATTTCGAAATTCTAAGAATTTACTTCTAAAAATCTATAAAAATTTGCACTGTAAGCTGAAAAATTATTTCTCTGCAGGAATCTAAAACAAGAAAACTGTCAAATCAAAGCATTCTATGCAATCAGAACGCAATTTTTTCAAAATATTCACTGTTTGAAATTTCTGTATAAGATTTTTGCAGCTTACCTAATGAAAAAAACCGTTCACCGCATATTACTATCGATCTTTGTTTTTGAAAAATTTAATTTTGAAATCAGGGTGTTTTTTGCTGGACACCCTGTACTTTACTCCTTCGCAATTCTAAACTTATAATTATTGAAAGAAGTTTGCGAAAAAAAAATGTATGCCTTTTTTAAAATTTATTTACTTACAGAAACAAATTGATTTATCACAGGTAAAAGAAAAGTGAAATAATTATATAATTTTCTGTTGATTGTTTTATGAAATGTTAAAATTCTAATAAGTTTATTTACATTAGTTTTTACTTCATTTACTATATTTACATTTCAAGTAATGTTAATATTCTTAAAAAGATTTTGCGAATACAATAAATTCTGTTTAAAGCGGAATCAATCGATACCGAGAAAAATTTCCGTAGTAGATAACTTTCCGCCTTAGACAAATTTTACTCTATGTCTATGGATTTGCAGGGACTTGAGAATCTTTCCAAAATTAATAATGAATTTCCATAATACACAGAGTCCGCCTAACAGAATTTAATGAACTTGTAAAAAATATGAACTAACTTTTAAAGAGCTGTCTAAGATCGATTAAGATTGATTTTTTACTTTTTAAACTAAAATATTTTTCTGTGAAATGAAATTTTGGGTAGTAATTATTCTAAAATATTTTTTTATTTGTCATAGATAATTTGTACAGCACATTATACTGCTACAAAAGTTTTCTCTGAAAGAGAAAAATTTATCTGAAGATTTAAGACCATTTTCATTATTTTGTATCCCAAAAAGTATATAAATTTTTAAATAATAAATCATTATCATATTAAATTTCATTCTGCTGCACACACATTAAGAACCACTAGATCAGTAAAAAGAAGGAACATACAAGTATGTCTATTTTAAGAAATTATCAATAAATGCATACGCTGTTTTTTTTATGATATAATAGAAATTTTGGATTTTTTTAATGTATATACATATTTAATTAATATTCATATTTAATTAATTACTTTATTAATTATAAAACTGCTTGAAATCTAAACTGGTTGTTTCTGTCACATTTCCCAATTCATGTTGATTTATAAACACATAATGTAACGCCGCCTTACAGAAAGTTTAATCAACTTTATCGGTTTCTAAACTTTTTAAAATAAAAAGTTCAGTAAAATATACCTTAAAAATAATGCCAACACGTGTTACTTTGTTTGTTTGTTATGTTTTATTTAATAAAGTGTCAGAAAGTTTCGTGTTCTTGAGTGAAGAAAAATACATCTCTCAGAACAGCCTTAACGGATTGTTTAGGAAATAATTCACATTAAACCAGAACCCATTAGAAAATACTTTCTGTTATAAACAAGCCTTTTTAAAGAACATATTTAACACAAAGTCGAATTTTTACAAGTTTAACTATTCTAAAATAACAACATGACAATTGAAATTAACTATCGACCTATTATTTAGCTGCGAATAAATATACAGTAGACTCTCACAAATCCGCACAGCTTGGGACCAGAGGTTGTGCGGATTTTTGAATTTTGCGGATTTCTGGTCATTGCTTTGTTTGCATTTATTAAACAGTAATTTGAATGCAATTAATAGTGCATTCAGAACTATAATGAATGCTTACAATATAATAAAATATTAAAATAACTAATAAACTAAAATAATAAAAATTTAGATATTTTTTTAAATGATTAAAGTACTAATAGCAAAGGTCAAGTTAATAATCAATGGTGTATGATTAAATATTCATTATAAAGATTAAATATATTTTTCCAAAATTATTCAACAAAACTTGTCTCATAAAAGTACATTACTAATTCACATCAAAATCACAAAATAAGGATTCTTTTTTTTCAAGTTTAGCCAGGCTTAATAACCAAAAATCTTAATTAATGCATAAATATATTTGTAAGAAGTCTGATTACCAGTGATATCAGCAGTATCTTCCAAAAAATAAATATTCTTCCTTCATGAAAAAAACATGAGTAATAGAGTATTATTACGAAAATTACAAATTAAAAAATATATGGAACTGATACAAAACTAAAAAAAATCAAATTTTGTCTCAAATATCTGAACTGAAAGTTTCATTGTTTACATCCATAAAATATGTGCGGATTTTAGAGAGTTGTGGATTTCTGGTTTGCGGATTTGAGGGAGTCTACTGTATTTTAATATAAAAGATCATGATATAATTATGTAATACAACTGCATATAATAATATAAGCTCAATTCCTTTTAGAAATTGAAAAAATAATAATAATAGCACATCTTAAAATATGCATTAACAAGTATGAAAAATCATGCGTTAAGCATAGATTATGAAACACTTTCAACACTTCCTGGAATCTTGAACAAAACTTCGTTATTTAAATAAATAAGGTGTTACTATCGATACCCCAAATATGTATTTCGATACTTTTGAACAGACCTCTATTTGATCTGCCGGTTGATATACATCCTATATAATGCGAAAGTTTAGTTTAGCAAGAAAACGCCTAATATGTTGAAATTTCTCTTTCAACAATTTGTACTAATGTATGAAAAATACTTCAATACTTTTGTCCGGCCCTGTAGTTTATCTAGAACTTTTCATTACACGCCAGCATTTTCTTAAAGTTTAGTTCAAACAAAAACACTTTTAAAACTATTTAAATCACACTTCCAAAAAATTATCATCCATGGGTGACCATGTAGATACATTCTTTGGGTGACCCTGCATATAATTTTATTTATACTCCACAAACATTTTTTAGTAGCCTGAAAGCAGTTCAAAAATGCATCACTTATTTAAAAACTGCCTTTAAGTAAATTACCCTCATATCCAGTAAGGTTTGCGAGCTCTTTTGTGTAATCCTGTATATCAACTATAGCATTTATACACACCATATAATATGCAGACATTTAGTAAAACTTAAGTTTCTTTCGAAAAATAATTTATATAAACTTAATGCATATATGAGCTGATAATAATTGTATTAAAAAATTAGCAGATCATATATTATACCATAAATAGTCATTATACATTTAGCCAAAAAATTGCTACTGTTAGTGGTATTATATTTTTTAACAATTATTAATATTACTATATTAATTATTTAACTAAAATATATGTTACTACAACTTCAAGTACAAAATACAAAAAAGAAGTTTTTTAGTGCTGCCATCTATATGATTAATATATTAATTACCATAAATAGTCATTATACATTTAGCCAAAAAATTGCTACTGTTAGTGGTATTATATTTTTTAACAATTATTAATATTACTATATTAATTATTTAACTAAAATATATGTTACTACAACTTCAAGTACAAAATACAAAAAAGAAGTTTTTTAGTGCTGCCATCTATATGATTAATATATTAATTAAATTATATATTGATAGTGCTGCCATCTATATTTTATTGATTAAGAAAAATATTATCGGAATAAAATAAATTATTTAAAAGCTAAAAAATTTTTAAGAATAATTTCTATTCTAATATTTATCAAATAATTTCTTTAAGACAAATGCAATAGACAACCATATCTTATCTCAATAACTTGATCATTTTTAAGTTATGCAGATTAATTTTAGGTAAACATAAAATTTAATTCTATGTGTAAAGTTAAGTATTTTTTTAATATAAATGTATAATAATTAATCATTGCGTATTATCCAGACAACACCGCCCTCCACCGTAATCCAATATCTAACCCACTCATACATCCTTTTATATACACATTTTTTAATTTTTTTGCATTTGTAATTTTTTTTGTATTATCTTTATTTTTTTATACATTTTTTATACATTTTTTACGCAATGTGTTAATCAGTTTTAAGATCATGTAATAACTTATTACATATTAAAGATTATAGGAGAATATAGACATATATATAAACAGGGTGTTTCGCTACCAAACCGACAAACTTTGAGGGGTGATAGTAGACATAAAGACAAACATTATTAAATAGGAAACCATGGGGAGCAAATGTCTTCTGTAGGAGCTAGAGGCCATTAAAGTTTAAGGTCCAAAAATTCAAACGCTGATAAAAATTAGAAAAAAGGGTCGATTTGTTTGCGGTTTTCTCTAAAATCATTCTTTATATCACGATTTTTAATTTTTTTAATTTTAAAGGTTAAGTTAAAAAATTGTCGATAGAGGGCGCTTTAGACTTTAGAGTAACGAACAAATACTTTTTGCCGTTCTTTTGTGCATGGGGTTGAAATTATTCTAAAGTTTAGACCTTAAGTTAAATTTTAAGACCAAAATCGGAAACACAGGGATCGGTTAACTAGCGAAAATTTAACTGTGAACCGAGGGGGAGATTTTAAACGCTCATAAACATTGGACAAACTAATCGATTTTGTTGCGGTTTGTGTGTAAAACATTCCCTTGGTAGTTATTTTATTCAAAATGACGTACAGCTTTCATGTCCTCATTTTTTGATAGAGGGCGCTTCCGACATATGTCCGACATTTCAATGGTATTACTCCTCGGTGTTTTACTACCAGACCACCATACTTCCAGGAAGTGTAAGGGATGCAAAGACGACTCGGAATCACACAGGAATGTAACGTTGAAAATTGCTTTTTTGCATGTTACGTTTAAAAAAAAAAGCAGAGAAAAAACAACAGAAACAAGCAGAGAAACACCAACATGTTAAAGTGACAGAACAAAGTTTATTTAAAGATTTTACTGCAAAAAGTGTTCGAAATTACGACCAGAAAAAGTCCGGCAAACTTGAAAGCGACAGTAGATGGCGCTGCGATTTCCTTGCGGTACATTGCGCTGAACGGTAATGCCTTTCGGTAAAGGCTCTCTCTCGTTGCGCAGCTCTATGTGGTTCCAGCACGATCGGGCTCTTCCACATTTTACCAATGATGTTCACCGATACCTCAACGTAACATATGGACAGCGGTAGATAGGTCGTGGTGGCCCGGTTTATTGGCCTGACAGATCACTGGACTTATCAAGTAGGAGCTTCTTTTGCTGGGGTTACATGAAAAGTTGGGTGTATGAGAATCCCGTACCATCAATTAAAGACTTAGCAACTCGTATTTCTGTAGCTTCCGGAAATCTATCAAAGATTCCGGGAATCTTTCAAAGCGTGAGGAATTACATGCGACGCCGCTGTCAAGCATGTCAAATTACTTTTGGTCGTAATTTCGAACATCTTTTCTAGTAAAACCTTTAAATAAATAAACCTTTTATGTCATATTAACGTGTTGTTGTTTCTCTGCTTGTTTCTGTTTTTTTTTTTTTTTTTTTTTTTTTTTTTTTTTTTTTTTTTTTTTTGCTTCCTTTAACCATAACTCGCAAAAAAGACATTTTCAACGTTACATTCCTACGTGATTCCGAGTCGCTTTTGCATCCCTAACACTTCCTGGAAGTATGGTAGTCTGGTAGTAAAACACCCAGGAGTAATGCCATTGAAATGTCGGACATGTGTCGGAAGCGCCCTCTATGAAAAAATGAGGACACCACAGTTGTACGTCATTTTGAATAAAATAATTACAAAGAGAATGACCTACACGCAAACCACAAGGAAATCGATTAGTTTGTCCAATATTTATGAGCGTTTAAAATCTTCCCCTCGGTTCACAGTTAAATTTTCGCTAATTAACCGATCCCCATGTTTCCGATTCTGGGCTTAAAATTTAAGTTAAAATCTAAACTTTAGAATAATTTCAACCAATTCAATATTTATGAACAGCCCTGTATTTGACGTGTAGGTTTATATACGAATTATATAATAGGGAAATTTATTTTAGCAAAAAAACTCCAAACTAGTTGAAATTTCTCTTTCAGCAATTTATACTATAGTATTAATTGATAAATGAAGCATACTTATATAATTTTGTTCACCCTGTATTTTTTTCTAGTATTTTTATAACACGCCAGTATTTTGCTAAAATTTAATTCAAACAAAAACATTCTTAAATTAATTAAATTACATTTACAGAAATTATTATCCATATTTGTGCAGAAATTTGGGAAAAATTCTCTGGACTGTTCGAAAGCCATTCCAAAAGCAACTTATCAATGCAAAGTTAGTTTGCAAATTTGAAACTCGACATATGGTAGCGATTGATATTTGTAAGTTTATCTGTTGATAATTCAATTATAGTCTAATTATTTTTCTAATATTTTTCTTTGAAATAGTTTTTCCATTGCAATTAATCTATTGATAATTCAATTATTGTCTTATTATTTTTCTAATATTTTTCTTTGAATTATGCTTTGAATTGCGATTAATTGGGCAATATAGAAATCAGTTTTAAATTTATCCCGATTTCTAATCAGAAATTAATCGCAATTAATGTGTCTATTTAGCATTGCCCTTGATAATGAGCTAAAGACCACATTTCTAATATTATTCCAATTTGAGCCAATTCCTATGTTTGATATATTTTGTCATTAACGAGTTATTCCACATATTGATGTTGATTTGTAGTATTATCTAATGGTTCTATATATATATATATATATATATATATATATATATATATATATATATATATATATATATATATATATATATTATAATAGACTATTAGCTTAAATTCTTTAAGTAGAATTTTATATCTATCATTTTACACTATCAATAATAAATAAATGTCGTTCTGGTACAATTTACCACATTACCGCTTTTAAAGTATTAACCTCCTTATAATCGTCTTTTTATGAAAGACAAGAACGAAAAGATTCTTTTTTCTTTTTGACCCAAAGACTGCAATTTTCGTTGCAAAGCCTTCTATCCTTAATTTTTTAAAGCAATTTTTCCCGCTTTATTTACATTTATTCTCCTTGAATATACCCCAGATTTTAATCTGATCACAAATTTATGCTTCGTAGACAAGACTGTTCTGATTGGCTTGTGAATAATATCAATACATACTATGTTCACATACCGCTTAGAGTGAATATTCTCTCTAAGCGGGAGAGCATAAGACACTCTTTTAAAGGAGTGACTATTCACTCTCTAGAAACATGCATTTTAGAATGTACGTTTATGAGACAGGATTCCGTTATATGAATATTCCACTTTAACAAGTTTTACTTTACTTCATTAAAGAGTTGTGAAAATCCCTTTCAGACAAGTTTTTTTGGAAATTTAATTGTATGGGAATTCATATAAAGCGGGCGGCGGCGACACAAATGACTGCTGACGAAAGAGTGACTACGTAATCGAGTTACGGTATAAAATTATGATGTAGGACAATAATACTAGGAGTAGATTAAGAAATAACTAATCTGCTTCGGCATTTCTTGTTACGATATTAGCAATAGCGGGCGCGAACTCGTCATTTTGACGTCACTATTACGTCATCAAGTTACGAGATGAGATTGATGCCAAATTAAAGATAAAATAAAGTATTTTAAGAAGTTTTGATCTACTTGCGCTGGTAGAAACCCTTTTAAGACTAAAATTTATAACAGAAAAAAAGTCAATTTACAATAACTATCTTATAAACATATTTTGCATTACATTGCAATATGTATTGCTTCGCCTTTGACTATCAAGATGAATCAGTGGTTTAGGAAAAGCTTATAACAATAAGAAAAAATGACTGCTTCGGCATAACTCTATACAAAGCGACATGAATGGGGCGCTAATCCTCTATTTTGACAATACTATCATACATCATTCAGTTATAGCTTGAAATTTTGTCATAAGTTATCAAGTCGCAACTCGATGAAGTGATGGTACATCAAAATTGGGACTTGGCACCCTACTCAGCTCATCATGTACCAAGATATTATGAGGCAGACTGAAACATTTGTATTGTACTAGTCGATGTGTGTAAAGTGCCAAAATTTCAAGCAGCAATTCGGTGACGTGATATTACTGTCAAAAATAGGTGTTTGGTGCCTCTTTCGTCTCGCTTTCTACCAAGTTGTGCCGACCCAGTCGTATTTAGCTTATTGTTAGCTTTTCCTAATATATTAATTAATCTTGAAAGTCGATGGCGAAGTAATGTAATGCAAAATATTATGTTCTAGGGCTTAAATAGTACATTATAATATATTTTGGGGAAGGAGAAGTTAAAAATTTTAGTGTACCGAAGGTTTCTATCAGGATATGCGCAGACCAAAGTAATGCTTTCAATAAAATGCTTTCTAAACACACATGCCCCTAGCCCCTGTAGTTTTGGCCATGCGTAAAAGTGTTAGACAATATGCATTTATCTTGCTGAATCTCAGATAGAAATCTAACTCCTTTTTGTTTTGGTTACAAACTTTATAAAAAGATCATTTTCTAATTTTTTCAACATCATATTGTTACAATTGAGGAAAAAAGAGATAATATCTTCTTTTTAGCACTTTCCAACAAAGTTGAAAAGTGCTTATGCATTCGGTTTGTCAGTCCGTCTGGCCGGATGGCCGTCTGTCCGTCTGTCTGCGCTCTAACTCCCGTAATTATACTCGGATTGCTATGAAAATTTTATACATTATTGATATTTACCCTAGCATGAATCCTATTGAAAATGAAGTTTCTGCCATGATTAATTTATTTACAGGGAGAGTCAAAAGTTTTCCATTACATTAAGACCTATGGTGAAAAATCGTTCAAATGAATTTTAAAGGTGTTACACCCAGTCAAACATACTCGGATTCATATGGATTCGCAAAGTGCACTAAAACATGCATTGTGTAATGTATGCAATGAAAATATAGCTATTATTCATTTACAGAGCCGCACAAAAGAATTTCATTAGATAATGTTAAAGGGGGAATTGCGTGCGACATATTTTAAATATATTAAACTGTTTCATGTATAGTAAAATTGATGGATTTCACAGAAGCTTAATATAAATTACACGATACCGTCTTGCATAATATGAAGTACATAGCATTTACAGGGCCATACAAAAGATTTCAAATAGTATAATCTTTCCAAAGTACCGTATATGTGTCCGATGAAGGCTCATGGAGGGATGAAATGCATTTTAATTATGATATTCACGCTTAGGTTTCACTAATATATGCACATTATATGGTGTGCATAAATGTTATGATTGATATACAGGGCTACCCAAAAGAGTTCGCCAACGTTACTGAATATGAGCGTAAATTACTTAAACATGGTTCTTAAATATGTTATGCATTTTTACGTTGAATTGCATTCAATTTACTGAGAAATGTTTGCAGAATATAGATAAAAGGATATACAGGGCTACGCAAAGAATTCGTTACATGGACGCCTAGAGATGGGAATGGTCGGAAAAAAACGGAAAAATTGGGAAAAAAACCGGTTTTTTTCGGGGATTTTCCGAAGGCTTATTTTTCAATTTTTCCGAACTGGAAAAATTGAAATTTCATTTATGAAATAATACAGTGAAAATTTTGTAATAGCTGCATTCTCATACTTTTTATTTTATTTATTTTTATGTTGAGTGTCTCACATGAAAATTTTAATGTGGGTAATCTGATCTCTGAGCAAAAATCTGTTTGAGAAGATTTGAAAGGATCCTTCACATTTTTTTCTTGTTTGAAACACAAGACCCTTTGCAAAATTTCTCTTGAAAATAGACATTTCAGAAAAAGTTTAATCAACAAATTGAATCTTTCACAAGTGCAGTGATTGAAGAAAAAAAAATCTCATGACATACATTAGCTGAATCTTATTAAGTTGCATATATGTATGTCAATAACCTTATTAAAAATTTGTAAATAGGAACCTAAATATAGTAATAATTTCTTATTCAAAAATTCTGAATATATTTTGTACAAGTATATACAAAAAGCTCACAATTTCACAATAACTTGATTACATGAAAAAAAATCTAGATATGTAATTAAATGCAACTTCTCTTTTTAAAAATTAATTCATGTGTAAAATTATTGCAATAATATGCCAATTAATGGAAATGATAAAATTAAAAATTCAACATAAAATTTTGAAGTATGCATTTATTACTTTAATCTATCTTTTCAAGAAGTAAGTATTGAATTCGTGAAAAATTTGACTTCCAGTTTTTGGTGTATTTAAACGTTTTAGAAGGTCCTGAACACGTTTTGATGGTTTTCGGAAAATATCTCCCACTCTGTGAGTCTCTGTATGTGACAAATTTTATGGGCACTCTATCTCAGGAACTGATGCACATAATTTCACATAACTTTAGATTCAGTTACACCTTGATATAAACTCGAGATGTTTAGTTATTAGTGTATATTGCCAAATCGATGGAGCTGCTATGCTGCATTATTCGTAATTTCCACAATAGTTCTATCTCAAACTAATGTATGTATTTTTATAAAATTTCACATTAAGTTAATCTTTGACATAACTTCGTGCTCATTACTTTTTGGTGTAAATTGCTCAACAGATGACGCTGCTATGCTGCATTATTAGAGATTATCGCAATAGCTTTACCTCAAGGACGATTTTTCTTTTTAAATCAAACTACAGCTTCAGACAGTTTCTGATATATATTAATGTTGTTTAGTTTTTGGTGTAAATTGTCCTACAGGTGGCACTACTATGCTGCATTTTTCAAGATTTCGTTATAGCTGATTAATTGAATGTTTTTTTTCAAGATGTTGAATCTAAAATTGACTTCCATTTTACCTCCATAATGTACAGTAATGTTGCAAAAACATGGGCAGTTTGCATTAGAAAAGTAGAACTGCAATGAAAAAAAAAAAAAAAATATTTTATTACAAGTAACTATGTTCCAAATTATATTTTCCTCTTGATTAAACTTTGAATTTTTGTAGTTTTCTAAAGCACAGTAGAAGTTTATCTCTGTATGTAACTGCTTTTGTTAATTCCTCAAATAGTGAGCATTTTCTATTTGTAGTGTTCTGTTTTCATAACTTTTGAGTTCCACTCTTAGAAATATAAAATTACCATGTGGAAACATTATCGAATATGGTTTCTTATTCAAGAATAGAATACCAGATTTCAGGGTAAAAAGAAAAAAAATTACATTTAATTAAACTTAATATATATATATATATATATATTGGTTTCAGTGAGTAAAAATCTAACAGTCAATAAATCCTATGCTATTTTTTAGTTGCAGACCTGAGTAAGCCAAAGTTAAACTTAGTTTTGTTTGAATTTAGATTATAAAACTAAATCAAAACTTTTTTGAGTTGAGATTGGAAAGCTATACCAAAACTAAACATATTTTATAAAGGAAATACAATTCTAAGAAAAAAAAAGTAATAATATAAAAATATACATTTTTTAAACAAACGATGGAATTTTTGAATACTGATATTCATAATAATGACAAAACTGCAATAATTTCTTTAAACTAGTATCATTTACTTAAAAACTATACTTATGTAAATGGAATGCATAATTTATTTCATTCCAAACTGCAGACATATTGGCTCAGGTTTTTACATTAGGTCAATTAGTAGTTAAACATGTAACTGAAAAATCATTTCAACAGAGATATGATATAACAAACAATAGCGTTTAATAAAAATTCTTAGGCTGTTGAAAAGAAAACTAAACTTTTAAAAGCAGGCTTTGCTACTTTCTTTTTATTTTGTAATATAAAGTGAAAATAATTTTCATTTAATACATATAAATGGGAAAAAACGTTTATTATTTAATATTCTCTAAGACAATATAATTTATTTGACAGAAGCAGTCATGAAAAATCAATTTTTCCAATTTTTCCGTTTTTTTTCCGAAAAAAACCGGTAAAAAACCGGTTTTTTTCCACCACTTATATTTTTACGGAAAATTTACATCTCTATAGGACGCCTATGAATTATAATTTATGAGAATGTGATTTCACTTGTTTTAAGAGTATTTCAATTAAAAATAAATTTCAGCTTTATCCTGACGTGCATTAAAGGTACAAGGTAAACTACAGGGCAGAACAGAAGTATTCAAGTATGTTTCCATCTAATAGTATCAATTGCTGAAAAATAAATTTCAAGCTTCTGTGCATTTCCTTGCTAAACTAAATTTTCCCATTATATCAACTGACTGATGAAATACAGGGCTGTTTAATAGTACTGGGATACATACTTGGGTATATTTGGCTATACATTATTATTTCTTGAAATAACAATGTTTTGTTAAAGATTTCATGAAGTGTTGGAAAGTGCTTCATAATCTATGCTTAACGCATGATTTTTCTTACTTGTTCAATCTTGTTTTGTCTTTCTTTTTTTTTTTCCTTTTTTTACTGACATACTAGGAAACACTTGTAAAATTGCATAATTTCCTTATGTCACAAGTTCCAAAAACTGATATTTTGACTAATGTTTAAGTAATGTTTTAAAAAATGCTGATAAACTCACAACAATAACGTTATGATAATGGGGGGGAAAACTGCGTAAGTTTTGATGCTTTTGTTTATTCTATTAATTCAATAAATGTGAAAGATTTTATAAAGCTTTTGCGTAAACATACATAATCGCAGTATCCGACCCTCACTCAGAGGTACGCGGGTTGAAATTTTAAGGCACGGACCCGATGGAAACCCGGCCCGGTGTTAAACTAAAAAGTTCGACCCGACCCGTACACAAAATCAGAAAAAAAACCTCACCTGGCCGGACACAATTTCTACTATTTTCAAAAAATTCAGATTTTTATCTTCTAATTAAGATTTTTTAAAGAATACTGTATATATATTTATGGGATGATTTTAGAGTATATTTTACAGAAAATACACAATAGCAACTGTCAGGTTCTGAGCAAACATCTACTACAGATTGGAATTTCTGTTATTTCTCTATCTTAATAATCTATGCATTGTACCGGCTGTGTACTGGAATTTTCAAGGTGACATTCTTTCTTTGTTAAAATGAGAATTGACAGGTGATCGTGTGCAGGTGGCGAAGTGAGAAAGAGAACATTGTCGAGAGGCGTGTTCATCCGTCAGCGATGTATGTGAATGATGAGCAAACAAGGAACATGCCACGAATCAAGAAAGCAATGTGGAATGCGTCCAATGGAGAAGCTCCACAGGGGGGGTGTACATTGGGGGAAAAGCAGTGTGAGAAGAGCAAGGCTTGTCTGAGATTTTGGCAGTTCGTATCTGGGCTCGTACCTAGAGAGCAATGTAGGACAGAGGTCCTTGCAGAGAGTGCTCTGTGTCGGAGAGCGTAGGCAGTTCGTATCTGGAGAGCAAGGGATGCAGACATCCCGGCGTGTAGTGCTCTGGGCCGGATAGCGTAGGCTGAGTATCCATGTTTTGGGAGATTCGAAATTGATCTCCGGAAAAGTGAATCTAACGTACATTGAGTGTGAGGGAGAAGGTGTAATTTGAGCTGTACACAGCCAAACGTTTACTGTATTTAATTTAACGTTGAACCGGATCACCTATATCCGAGTTGTATTTGTATATAATTGTAAATAGTGTATTTCTTGTGTACATATTGTATAAATAAACTGTTAATTCAGTTAATTGACAGCGTCTGTGTTCATTTACACAATCCTCACAGTGGGTGACCGATATCACCTAATAATATCGGTGGTGGCAGCTATAACTACTACGGACTTTCTTCAAAGTTGTGCGGGCTGAGAGGAACGTCCAACAGCAACATTAATGATTACTTCGATTCTTTGACTTTCAACATTTAATTAAAGTTTCATTAGAAAAAATATATGGTTTGGAATAAAGGGTATAAAAGAAAGTTAAAAACATCATAACTTTTGAAGCCGTATATTATGAGTATATTTATGAAAATATTTCTACGTCAATTTATTAAAGATTTCTTCAAATCCGAAGGAACTACTTTCATATACATTTCTGAATTCATTTCTTTTTTGTAAACTCATAACTTTAGCAGGTGTTTTTATTCAGAAACTACATAATCGAATAGCGATATCCATTATTTGATACAAGCAATTAAGAAAATAATATCAAGGTTAGCGTTTTGTATAGAATTTCCGGAAGCGACAGCATAAAAAGGGAGAAAAATGCGCAACCATCTGACAAGAATCTCTCATATCTCAAAAATATACATACAAGTATCTTATTTACTGAAAATGAAAAACTCTATCCGATTCCAAACTCCTGCAATAGTCAGGCTTGTCAGTTTTATACTTTTCAGTTAAATATTAGTCAAAAAGTGTGTCAAACTTTTCTTTTGCGTTTTTGAAAAGTGAATTTAAGAACCACCAAGAAGAATGTTTCTAAAGATTACGTTAACATAAGTTTTTTATCGCTATTTATAATTTTACAAATCATGTTGTCTGCCCCTACACATCTTGAGAAAGTCTTAAAGTCTAGTCCGTCCTGGCTCGCTTATATATAGAAAAACAATGCAAACCTGAGCTCGGGTTGGTACGAATCTACCAAAAAAATATTAAGCTCGAATTCGCCACAATGTAACTGTTCGATGCCTATCTCTACACTGTACAAGTTATATTTCTGTGTTCATGTTGTCAAACTAATATCAGCTTGTGTCGCAAATTTATACTTATTCTCGTTAAAGTCTTATTCATTGAAAATAGCTCATATTTTATCGTTTGCACCGAAAATTTTAAAACAGACCGGCAGGACCGCTAAATTTCTTTATCGGTCCGGCCCGTATGGTTCTTTCAATTTTTCTGCCAGTCCAGTCCGTTTGTCGATCCGGCCCATCCCACTGAAAAAAAATTCTAATTCTGCCAGCCCGGCTCATTAGAAAATTTGGAAAAATTCCGCCGGGCCGGGTAACGGACCTTGGGCCGGTCCCTGGAGACCTCTACCCTCACTTACTGCACAGTTTTTAAGAAAAAAATAAATAATTTTCTAGTGATCAAAATTGAAATAATTATCTCTTATATTATTTCTTATCCCTTATATTCTTTAAAATTATTTCGAAATTGAAATAATTTCTAGTTATCAGATCAAAATTGATGCGCATCCCCCTTCCCTCCACTCCCACCCGATAAAAACTAAATTTTCAGAAATTTTACAAAATAATGCAATATTTGCCGTTTAAATAAACTACGGTTGTTAAATAGATTTTGATTCAACAACATGGCGTACTGCGAATAAGCTAAAAATACTACTACTAGCATTAGTTAGTCATTAAAGTGGCTTTTCATTTACTAGCCATTGATATGAACGGTAGGGGTGTCCAGAGAGGGGTTTAGTGACGCAAGATGCGTCATAAAATTTAGTTTTGGGGGGGAATTTGAGAAAAAGTTCATTTTTGGGGAGGATTTTTAAATTCTTAATATTTTCTTTTTTCTTAATGTAAAAAAAAATTCTTGATTTTTTTAATATCACTTTTAATTTTTTTCAACATTTAATTTCCAGGAAAGTTCTTGTGTTTTCTTTTTCTGAATTCTAGATAAGGGCAATAAGAACCCATTCTGCTAACTCGCTATCTTTTGTAAATCTTGATTCTTTTAATATCACTTTTAAATTTTTTCAACATTGAATTTCCAGAAATGTTCCTGTTCTTTCTTTCTCTAAATTCTAGATAAGGGCAATATGAACTCATTCTGCTATGCTCAAATCGCTATCTTTCGAATGTGCAGTAGATTATAAGTAGAATATATTTTACAATTGATATTTTGTTAGGGGGGGTGGGTCAATGTTAAAGTATGATTTTTTTTTGGGGGGGGGGGGGATTTGCGTCATTGGGTTTGGGGGGGATGGTCACCACTGATGAACGGTAATTTCTGCATTTGTTTTAGCTCTTGAAGTAGGTTTAATTCTGACTACCCCCCCCCCCTTTTGATGAGCTAGTGTGAAGTGTGTTTTAAAATACAACATTTGTATTTTTTTTTTTTTTTTTTTTACTTTGGCTTTAATTTGCATTTTTTAGCATTTATTAAAGTTTGAAAATGAAAACAGACAATCCTAAGTACATTGTTTTATTGAACTCAACTTGATTTGTTTATGTAAAAATGCAAATTTTCAATGTTTTTAAATCGCATTTGATGTACTAGAATTATATACACACACACATACACACACACACACATATATATATATATATATACTTTTACAAATAAAACCAAAGTAACTCAGATATTACCACAACAAAAATTTATTGAAATCAGTATTTATACTGTCTTTATTTATATATTTAAAATTTATTTATATAAAAAGAAAAAAAAAAGTACAAAGCTTTTGATGGCAGTTCAATGTTATAATTCTTAATGACGTAATTTTTTCACATATAATGTTATTCTAATATTAGAATATAGGTTTTTTTGTAGTCTTTTCTTTTCTTTTTTTCTTTTTTTTTTTTTTTTTTAGTATTCGTGTGTTTCTGGAAATGAAATATTATTAGTGCTTTTTAAAAATTATAAAAAAAAAGTGGTAACTAAATTTCTTTTCTGAAATATGAAGTAAAATGAATCGAGATTTTAAAATGAATTAAGAATTTTAAAAATAAAATTGGAAATATAAACTTAAAAAATACGAAAAACATGCCTGAAAAAGATTGTTAAAATACTAAAAATTCTAATTCTGTAAAGCTTTTTTTAATCAAACTATTTTACCTTTATCAACATTAAAGAGCATTTCTTCGATTTAAAATTTAACATATTTATATGCAATGTTTTTCGTAATATAAGCAAAGCAAAGAGCTACAATCACAACGACAGAGTTTACAATCATGAATTGGTACAACCTCAATGTCTTGTAAAAAAACGATTTTCCTTTTCTACCCCGAAGTGATTTATTACACTTTGACATCTAAGAGTTACAGTTGACCCTTAGAGTTGACCTTTATTACCCCCCAACAGTTAAACGTAGAAAGGGGATACTGGTTTATTTGTTTGATAGTTTTACAGATAAATTTCAACAAAGATGGGGGGTTTGTAGGTTTGACTTTACAAACCATTCTAAGTCATAGATTAGAAATAGGGAAAAAGTTGCGATTGCGGCATTAAACCAAAAAATTAAGCGGTTTCATAGGCATACTACCGCCTCTCAAAAGGTTAACTAAACAATAATTTTGAAAAACTTTCAAAAATGCCTATTTTTTTCATGGCTTTTACAGAATTTGTAATCTTTTATCACTGGTTTTTCAAAACAAAATTTTTTATCTAATTGAATCAGAAAAGTGATCGGATTACATAAAGCAAAACTTACAATCGAAATTTACTGGTGAGAATTGATGGAAATATCCATCACGCATAGATCACAAAAGGGTAATAAAATTAAGGGAACAATTTTTACTCAAAATGCTATATAAAAAACTATCTGGGTGGTGTAAAGAGACACTCTTGGTAATAAAAAATTTAAGGCCTGAGAACTCAAGACACCACCATTGTACAATGACTTTTAACGTCAAGAGTATTTATAATGGGCCATAAAATAAATTTACTACATCTCTTTGAAATGTGAATGTTTCTTCTTACACACGTGGTTTAAAAGGAGGCGAGTACGTCCCCCACCCAATAATCACGAAAGCCAAGGTATCCTGTTCTCCAATAATAGTTTTAACAAACTTGGACCCTCCCCCAGGTCGGGAAAGATAGAACTTTTTTTTTCTTCGAGTGGTCAGTTGCTAAAAAATCTCTCGACATGTGTATACCCTCAGATGACTAAGGGATGATTCCTCTTGTCTGCCACTGCTCTCTGACGCTTATGATGGATCACTGATGCGAGAAAATGCTTTCTGCACGCAATTCAATAACTTGGCAAGTAACTCAATTTACTATATTTACCCCCTTAATATTTTGATATTGTAGTCAGCTGCAAATGGGAATTTCTGCAATTAATATTATTATTATTATTATTATTATTATTATTTTAAAGAAATAATGTTATTCAAGAAAAATTTAAATTGTAACTTTTGATCGGGTGATGTTTTCACCATAATGCATTTTGTTCGTTTAATGTAAAGTTTTGTAAATATCTGTAAATAAATCTTATGTTTAATTGTTAACTAGTGTAGAAGAGTTATTTTATTTAGAAAGAAAATGTGTTTATTTCTTGATTTACATTTATGAATAATTATTTTGAATTTATTGCTTACTTCATTTTTATCTTCTAATAATAATAGCGTAAACGCTATATTCTCATAAGGAAGGGTTCTTCAAAAAAAGATCACAACGCAAACATTTCTATTTTCTTTTAAGAAATTGATTAAATTTCCGATCTTTTCCCAGAGAAAAACGATCACTGCTTTTTATTTAATAGCATAATCTTAATGGCATTATTATTATTTTCTATGTATAATTGATCAAAAAGAATTAATTTAATGATTCTTTACTCATTTAATAGATTATTTACTCATTTATTTAAGTCTATTTCTTTCCAACAAGAATAATCAAGGATCCTGAGCATCTTAAACAGTACTTATACCGGTCGTTCGTCCCCTAGGTGTTAATTCATAATTAATTATTGCTATTAACCACTTCCATGATTTCTCCGTACGTCATACGGGCAACGTGTTTTTAACATTTATGGCTTGCCCGTACCACGTATGGGCATCCATATTTCACTTATGATTTATTATTCTCGCCAGTAAATTTTTATTGTAAATTTTGCATCATTTAATCCAAGAATTTTTCTGACTCAATAAGGCAAAAATTTGTGTTTTGAAAAATCGGTGGTAAAAGATTAAAAATTCTGCAAAAAACATGAAAAAACGGCATTATTTAAAAACTATTTTTAAAAATATTGACAGTGAAGTGGTTAAACATAATTTGGTATTTATTTATAATGCAATATATACGTAATAAAACAAACTATATTATAAGAACAATAATAAAAAATATTTTGAAACAAGAAGAAATATTTGCATGATAGTACTATTATCTGAATAATACAGAAATTGTACAAACGTTATGCCTTCAATGGAACTTTAGTATTTATTTCTCCATGCTTGATATAACAGCATTTGACAGATTAGTTTGCAATAAACATATAATTTCCTTTATCTTTATATCCACATGAAAGTCCTGCCGTTTTTGTTTTACATTTCCTGGACAAAAGCTTTTACCACTGCTTTGTAGTCATGCTTTATGCATGGAACCATATTCTTTTGTGTAAGGTAAGTGCCGCTTTATGGTGGAAATATCAAACACACAGTATTGATGTTGATATATGAACATTTTTAGTCATATTTTTGAATAAATCATGTTTGGAATATGGATGCCAGTATGTAGTACTGGCAAATGATGATTTGCAAAAACATGTTTCCAGTACGGGCAGCATTTTCAGAAAGAATCATGTTTTGAGCACCTTATCGCCAGAACAACAGTTGGCGCGGGAGATGAAGTCAATGCTACTCACCCTTTCTTGTTTGTGACATCAACCGCCAAGCGAATAGCAACCCTTCCTTCTGCAAAGAAATCGCGCTTATTGTTCGTTTGTTTTTTCCGTAAAAATTATCAAAAACAGACTATAATATGAGAAAATGTTATTCACCGTTGTTTACGATTAAAACATATTTTTAAACAAAGAGCGTTTTCAGATTAAAATGCTTTAAATTTCACAGAACATTTAAACATAGGGTTTTTTTCTCAGTTCAAAAATAGTATTTCCTTAACTCGCTATATCGAAGAAATTGAGAAGGTAATTAAAAACAGTACTAAAGAATCTCTTGAAATAAATATATTTCTATTTAACCATATGTTTTATGACACATTTGAACGTAGTTTATTTTGTGTTTGGCGATGCAGCTAGCTGAACGTTCTCGCTTTCGCCTACTTGCCAAGGCTGGTGCTCAAAACGTGATTCTTTCTGAAAATGCGTACGGGCAAAACAGAGAAGCGATTAAGTGCATTTTATGTCCTTTTTTTGTGGAAATGGCATTTTCTTAACACAAATACAATCCCTTTTGTACACGAAACTTCTTCAAAGAATCAAAAATTAAAACTTCATAATTCGATGGAAATGCATACAATTCAAACTCACCTAAAACTGTTCATTTTGATGAAGTAAAAAAAAAAAAAATATGTTTGCAACCCTACATTTTTTTCTTTTTTAGTTAAGAGAAAATGTAACAATGGAACTATCTTTTTGAAATCTTGGCATCGCAAGTTAACTACCAATTGCACATTATAATGGGACGAAAAAAATACAATACACTTTGTTCATCCGATTTCTTCAAAGAATCTAGAATTAAAACTTCAAAATTCAATGGGAATGCATACTGTAAAATATATATATATATATCTGTTAAATTTACGGCGTAGCAATGTTGCCAGCAGTTGCCTTAAAAATTGCAGTAAAATTAGATGTAATTAAAAAAATTTACATGTAATTTTACTGCAATTTTTATGGCAAAAACTGCTGTCAGCAGTTTTTGAAGCAAATTTAACGGATTTTTTTTTACAGTGTACAATTTAAACTCACCTAAAGCTGTTCATTTTGAGGAAGTAAAATAAATATGTTTGCAACCCTACATTTTTTTAATTGAGAGAAAATGGAACAATAGAAGAATCCTTGCGAAATCTTGGCATTGCAAATTAACAACCATTTGCACAATAAAATAAACCAAAAAAAAGTTTTAAAAAAATCCTGTACCGCGGAAATATAATAAACGGCGGAATACGACGGAAAAGTTCCCATTCGGAAGACTAAAAATTGGGTTAAAAAATCCATTTATATATTTCGATCGAACATGCGCTGTGAAGTTTGTCGAATTGTGGAAAAATCTACTTTATAACAATTTTTCTTAATTAGCCTCATCACGAATGTAATAGATTAAATTCTTATGTATTACAATAACAAAGCATAGTATAGAAATATTATTTAAATTCACAAACATCCTCCAGTCATGCACGTGCTTCAAATTTATAAAGAGCTGTTTCAATTAAATCTTGACAAGCAAAATAAGATTAAACACTACCGAAAAAAGTTATTCTTGCCACAGTTAGCGATCATGCGTGACCGGAAGATTTTTCGTGCGTTTAAGTATTTCAACATTATGTTTTGTTATTCTAGAGTTTCAGATATTACATTCACAAAGAGGATAATTTAAAAATAATTTATAATAATGTGAACATTTTCCACATTTTGGCAAACATTACAGCACATGCGCGACTGGAAGATTGAAACTGATTGCATTTATTTTTTACCCATTTTTTAGTCTTCCGAATTCGAAATTTTTCTGTGGTATTGCAATTTTAATTTTTCTTTAAATTTTCTGGCTAACTCTACAGTATAGAAAGCGCTTTGAAGAAAATGCAATAGGAATGAAAGAAGCAAAAATTTTTAACTGTACTAAATATACATCAAATAAAAAAATATGTTTAAATTTTAGATCGAATAAAGGGAAAAGTAGATTTAATAGCTTAAACAGTTTAAAAATGAATGCAAAAATAAGGATAAATAATAATAAAAAAACAAATAAAAAAGAAATTCCATTAGTTTTAAAAAGAGAAACAAAATACGTAGCCATTTTATATAAAACAAAGACTTTTTAGAGCCCCCGCATGTTTAACCTACAGGCTCCTGTCCATGCTAGCGAAAACACTCGAGAGTTAATGCTATTTCTATGAAGACGTTATTTTTGTACAATGCGACACTTTTAAATAATTTTCTTTACATCGGATAATTGAGGCATTTCTTGACATTGCTCTTTTTCTACTTTCTTTTTTTTTTTTTTTTTTTTTTTTTTTTGGCTGCAGAATTTTGTATTACTCTTAAATTATTTTGTAATAATTTTTGTATTACTCTTGTAAATTACTCTTACTGTCAAAACCGGATCCGGAAATGAAAGCGTCAGTTTTAAGATTATCTGCAACTGAAATCGCAAAAAAATAAAAAAACGATGTTGAAAGAAACATCAACTATCCAAAAAAAAAAAAAAAAAAAAAAAAAAAAAATGCTGAAATGCACACGCATTTTTAGATTTGCATGTGTCTTTGCTTCCAGAGAGAAGAGTCTTAAGAGATCTATCCGCATAAGAGGTAAAAATTCTATTAGAACCGCTTAGATGACCAGTGAACGGCGAAAAGTCAACAACAGATAACCAGTAGCATAGGAGGAACTAGGATACCCAGTAGAAGAACTTATGGAGTAATTAGCATATCATAGGATAACCATGAAAAAAGTCTAACGCACATTTAGCGCTAATATATAAAAAAAGAAAAAGGGAACACACACAAATAAAAAGGCTAAAATATTTTTGTCTGGATAATACTGGAGTACGAGTAGTAGAGAGTTTAAAATATAAACAAATAAAAAAAACATGAATGATACATTAAAGTAAAAGAGAGTTGGGGATAAAATAAAGTGTTTACATTGTTCATAAGCAAAACCAGAAGCAATAAGCTAGATGACAAAAGCGGTCCATTTCCTCTAACAAAAAATGCCGTTTTCTTTGATATACATTTAAAGTATATGGAGAATAATAAGTTTAACTAACTTTACCTTAATAGTAAGTAATAAAGAAAAGTTTATATATATTAAAATAAAAAAAAGGTATGGAAAAAAAGAGAAACAGTTTAAGGAAAATATTAGCCGCGGAAAATATTAAGGAAAATATTAGCGATTACTCTTCAAATATAGCAGTATAACGGTGTCTTTTGTGTTTAGAAGGGCTTAGGGCATCGTTATCTGGGAGCTCGTACGTAATCTCATTCGGGACTTTGTAGATTTAAATATGGAATTTTTTTTATAGGAATTTCATGCGGTTAACAAGAGAGAAAGTTTTGAGTACATTTTTTATGGCTGTGTTACGCAGATATCTTGAGCCATTATTGTGGAATTTGGATAAGTTTTCCATACTGGTTTTACAGAGTAAGCTCCACAACGAGCACCCATAGGCGATTATGGAGAGGATGCAGGCGTCATAAATGAGTAGTTTATCGTGATATGAGAGGTTTGGCAAATGTAATAGAGGGAAAGCAATGTACCAACCCCAGCAGCTCTATCATGGATATTAAGAATATGTGTATTGAAGGTAATGCGTTTGTCAATGATAACCTTCCAGTTTACAGATTATTCTAAGAAATGCTATATTGTTAATGGAAAGTCTATTGGAGTAAAATGAAAGATCGAGTGAGTTCAACAGTGGTTTTCTTTCGTTAAGTTCAACGTGCCATAGATGACACTAATCTATAAATAACTTGAGATGATGGTGAATATTTTTCTAAAGAAAAAACGGGTGATGAAAATAACGTAAATGATGAGTAATAACTTAGTAAAATAAAGTAAATGAACGAGAGCAAATTTAGGTGAGTACGAGGTATGTCAAAAATGTACAAGTTAACAAAAGTGGGACCCAGATATGAACTTTGAATAATTGCGAATGGAATCAAATGCAATTTATGCGGACCAAGAAACATCAATTTGCAAGGTATCAGAATATAAGATCATTGTTGCCAGATTTTTAAAACGAAAAATACTACACCTACCCGCACCAACCTCTGAAAAAATAGTACAAAATACTACGCTACAAATTTGACTTTGGCGCCATCTACTGGCGTTAATTAGTACTATAAGTATTAATGAATCAGTATATTCGTTATCGATAGTTTAGATAACAACTTTAAATGCGATTATAAATTCTTTGAAAAACTAATAAGAATTTTTTTCTTATCAATAATTTTAACTTTTTTAATGAGAAACTTCCATTATCGATGCTTTTCTTACCCTCATATCTCCACGGAGGCAAATAAACCACGAAAATAATATTTTGTTAAATTGTTTTTTCAGATTGGCGACAGTGACAGTCCGACATTTGCACTTTGTTATTGTTGTTCTCGACTTTGTTTTTGTTTGTGTTTCTCAACGTTATTCGTCGAATACATGTAAGCTGTAAGCTAAAATTTAATTCGATTAATATTAATTTAGTGTATAAATTATACTCGATGAAACATGAAAATGAAAACGATGAATCCGATGCCGATCTGTGCGATAAAGCCCCCAAAAAGGGTAGAAAACAGAAGTATCGGCCCGAATGGAAAAACGACGATTTGTTTAAAAAATGGTTGTGTATGTCTAAGGATGGACTTGAAAGTGCATTTTGCAAACCTTGCAACTCATCTATGATGCCGCGAAAAGCCAGTCTTGTGCAACATGCAAAATCCGGCGTTCATGTTAAAAAAATGAAACATTTCAATGGAACGTCAAAACGTAACATTAGCAAATTTTTAACACCGCTGATTGAAGGCGATGTACAAAATGCGGAACGGAAAGTATGTGCAGCTTTAATCGAACACGGCATTCCCTTCAAATTTATGGATCATTTCTACGATGTCATTTCAAGTTCATTTCCTGATTCTGCAATTGCCAAAATATTTTCCTGTAAAAGAACAAAAGCTGTGGCACTGACAAATAATGTTATAAGTTCAAGTATGAAAGATAAAATGCTTTTGGACATAACAGGTAGCAGCGATGGTATTTCAAAAGTCAAATATTCTATTATAGATGAGTCCACTGATATTTCAGTTAAAAGCAACCTTGCAATTGTGATAAAATATCATTCTGAAACAAGTGATACTGTGAAGACGAAGCTATTGAATTTAGTGGCAGTGAAGGACAAATCAGCAGAGGGATTATTTACCTCATTATCAAGTGAAATAAATAACCATGGCCTGCAAATTCAAAATTTATTAGGTTTTGCAGCTGATACCACTAATGTTATGTTTGGTGAACATAACAGTATAGTACAAAAAATAAAATTAGTCTCACCAGATTGCTTGTTCGTAAAATGTGTATGTCATTCAATTGCATTAGCAGTGAGTAAGGCATGTTTAAAATTGCCAAGGAACATTGAAGATATGATACATGATACTTATAATTATTTCTCTTACAGCTCTAAAAGAAGAGAGGAATTTAAAGATTTTCAAGATTTTGCGAATACGCCCGTACATACCATCCTCAAGCTGTATGATATTCGTTGGTTATCACTAGGTGATTGTGTTGACCGAATATTGGAGCAATGGGATGCATTGATTCTCTATTTCACAGAACAACATCTAAGTGATAGACTATTAGCAGCTCAGAGACTATATGATATGTACATGAAACCATACAAAAAACTGTACTTATACTTTGTAATTCACGTTTTAAAAATATCAAAAAAGTTATCGATTATTTTTCAAGCACGAAATTCTACAATGACTAATTTCTACACGACTATCAGTGAAGCATATAAATCTCTGTGCTCCATGTATATGAAAAGTGGATATATAAATGGAACTAATATAAAAGACATTGATCCAGAATCAACAATTAATTTCTTACCTACAAAAGACATTTATATTGGTGTTAAAGGTACATCATATCTTTATACCAATGAAACCTTAAAAAAGGATAAAAAAATCATCGATTTTTTTACTGTTTGCCAAGCATTTTTGATTGTATTGTGCAAGGAATTAAAGGCACGCCTTCCTTTCAACAACCAGTTGTTCAACGAAATAAATGCTTTTGATCCAGCAAAAACTGTTACTGGTTCAACACCTACATTGTTGCCAATTTTAATGCAATTTCCGCATCATTTTAGCTCTGAAGATATGAAATTGATCGATAATGAGTGGCGTTCATTAATAATATGTGAAAGTGTCATTGAAATACACCAAGAAAACCCGACAATAACAGTGGAGAAATTTTGGGCAAAAGTTGGGAAGATAAAAGAAGGAGAAAACTTAAAATTTAAACATGTGAGTAAATTTGTTTTTTTTGTTGTTATCACTCCTAGTTTCTAACTCAGACTGTGAGAGAATTTTTAGCAATGTGTCTTTGATAAAGACTAAACATCGAAATAGACTTTCTACAGCTACAGTTTCTAATATAATCATTTCAAAAGAAGGTTTAGAAGGTAATTGTACTCAGTTTGTTCCTGACAGCGAAATGTTAAAAGCATTCAATTCTGATATGTATACTTGAATTTTTTCAATAAAGAATGTAGTAATTTTTTGAATTATTTACTTAATTAATTTTTAAATCTATGATATACCTCAATATATTTATTTATTGCTTTATTATGATTTGCATTTAAATATGGAAGAAGAAAAAAATAATTAATCTATCAGCCATACTGACACATTTTTCTAGATAATGCTTGGTTATAAATAAAATGTACATTTTTTTCAATAAGCTAAAAAGTGGTTGATATTATTTTTTACGTATATAAATTAAAATGTGCATAAATTAAATTAAGTGTATATATTGCTTTGATTTTGATATAAAATGTTTCAAATTATGATATTTCTTTTATTTTCTTTCTTTTATTTATTTATTTTATTATATATATATATATATATATATATATATATATATATATATATATATATATATATATATATATATATATATAGACATATATATATATATATATATATATGTGTGTATATTTTTTAATTTTAAATTAAATTAATGCAATCCAAATGATGGTGATGGAACAATATTTGATAATTTAAAACCTGCATCCAAATAACAAAAAAGTATAACTTTTTCGTACAAAACAAAATGTCATTTTAAGTTAATATTTAAATCAAAATAATTTATGACAGAAGTATGCTGTATTTTATGTTATAATTGTATATTATAATTACATCTCACAGCTATATATCACAGTTAAGTGTTTTTATACTTTATATGCAGTAATAACATTTTCTACGATTTATGTTTAATAAGTAATTAAACGTGGCAATCATTTGTTTGGTGTCAGAATTCAATGAAAACGTCATGACTGACGTCACACTGAAAGCATCTGTGACAGCGTTTCTGTCACATATTATCTTGTCTTCTCCCCTTTTTAGAAAATGAACAGGTAAAATCGATACTTCAAAATTTTAACTGGAAATTACAACCCCCCCCCCCCTTAAATAAATACTTAAAGTTAATATTCTTACAGTTAAGGTTATAATGCTGTACTTTGTTATTTTCCGTTTTATAACTTTGTAGGTGAAATTAATTCCTTTACAAACCCTCTTTCATATGATAAAAAAACACCATTTCATTCCCACTCTTTGTTTTGGATTTTCATCACTTTGAAAAAGATCTGTTAATTCTTTTCTCGTCACAATAAAAGTTAACCGAATGTCAGTCTTCCTTAGATCTGCACATTTCTGCATTTTTCCCATGCTAAATAGATCCATCTGTGGTTTATAATAAGTTTATCCGTTAACATTCTCATGCACTCAGCTAATCTTTAAAATCTCCCAGATGTCATGAATCATTCGGCATGTAATTCTTTCAGTATCTGGAAGCACACGTGCGTATGCAATCGACACTCCTTAAAAACCACAGGACTTCAGTATTACACCAACGATAGCATTTTTTCTGTTACTAAGCATTTTAACGGTTTCTGATAACCTTGACGCTGTACATCTTCCCTGCTGCAGTCACTCACTTCGACTCAGACCATTGGCCATGTAACATCACGCAAAAAGGGGCGCTGTGCCCCTCTCCGGCTAATGCCGTGCCTTCGGGCACATGATGTGATTTCCCGTATTGCTAGCGTCTTAGTATTGTAAACCTTCCATCGTTCATCTAAATAAACACCTTATTCTGTCTACAATATGTTGGAGTGTTCTTCATCTTCTATGCGCTCTCGATTTCTCTCCCTGGGTTCACTTATACGATCACTAGTATATGAATTACTGGTGCCGTGAGTGAGATATGTGACAGCGTTTCTGTCACATATTATCTTGTCTTCTCCCCTTTTTAGAAAATGAACAGGTAAAATCGATACTTCAAAATTTTAACTGGAAATTACAACCCCCCCCCTTAAATAAATACTTAAAGTTAATATTCTTACAGTTAAGGTTATAATGCTGTACTTTGTTATTTTCCGTTTTATAACTTTGTAGGTGAAATTAATTCCTTTACAAACCCTCTTTCATATGATAAAAAAAACACCATTTCATTCCCACTCTTTGTTTTGGATTTTCATCACTTTGAAAAAGATCTGTTAATTCTTTTCTCGTCACAATAAAAGTTAACCGAATGTCAGTCTTCCTTAGATCTGCACATTTCTGCATTTTTCCCATGCTAAATAGATCCAGCTGTGGTTTATAATAAGTTTATCCGTTAACATTCTCATGCACTCAGCTAATCTTTAAAATCTCCCAGATGTCATGAATCATTCGGCATGTAATTCTTTCAGTATCTGGAAGCACACGTGCGTATGCAATCGACACTCCTTAAAAACCACAGGACTTCAGTATTACACCAACGATAGCATTTTTTCTGTTACTAAGCATTTTAACGGTTTCTGATTACCTTGACGCTGTACATCTTCCCTGCTGCAGTCACTCACTTCGACTCAGACCATTGGCCATGTAACATCACGCAAAAAGGGGCGCTGTGCCCCTCTCCGGCTAATGCCGTGCCTTCGGGCACATGATGTGATTTCCCGTATTGCTAGCGTCTTAGTATTGTAAACCTTCCATCGTTCATCTAAATAAACACCTTATTCTGTCTACAATATGTTGGAGTGTTCTTCATCTTCTATGAGCTCTCGATTTCTCTCCCTGGGTTCACTTATACGATCACTAGTATAGCATCTATCTGCTAAACATTGTGCTATTGTGAATCTTTCATGAGTTGCTAAAATTACCGAAGCTATTCTTTGTTGGTTCGCAAATGTAATATTTTCCGATAATTAGTTGATGCCATGTCTAATTTTTTCCTCCTCTCCCCCCTTTTTTTTACAAAAAATTTCTGCAATTCTTTTTTTGTTTTTGAAAAATATACCACGAAAATACTACTTTTAATCAAAATACTACAAAAAATACTACACCCTTAATTTTGGTTGAAAAAATACTACCGTAGTATTGAAAATACTACATCTGGCAACACTGAATAAAATGCATAAGTCCAGAAGTGAATTTACGCTGCATTAAAATGTACAGTTTGCTTTGGTGCCAGACTTTCGGAAGGGCTTTATAAGCATCTGAAAAGATATCATAAAGAATCTATTTTCTACTTATATTTTCTGGGATGAAGGGAGTTAATTTTGCATTTGTCAAATTAGTTATTCATTAGAACTTCACAAGGATGCAAAAACAAAATTAAAGATTGCGCAGTTTTAAAATTACATTTTCAAATATTCGAGTTTAATAAAAAAAAGTTATTAAGGTAAAGCATGGCATATAACTACATTTAAAAAATTACCAGTGCATTTAATATACATTAGTACATAGAATATGTTTAGCCCCTTGACTGCTGTGAACATACATACCGCTTGGAACATTATCAAGAACGGCAATTACTTTTTCATAAATAGCATTTTTAATTTTTGCAAAAAGTACAATTTTCAGCCAATATAACAAAGTGGAATTTACATAAAATCCTGTTTGCTTAATTAAGCATATAAAAAAAGTTAAATTTCATTAAAATATTAATTTAGTTCCCTCTCAGAGTAACATGGATAATTCAATTCGCTCGGGATTTCCATTGAAGAAATTGGATAAAAAATCATAAAATTAAAAAAAATCTGTTTGTTGTTTTCATTATATTTTTAATAAAATATTTTAAACTCTTGAGGAATATACAATTTAAATTTAAAATTTTAAAATGCTGTAATTTTATCACATAATAATTAAATTTTCTACGCTACTAAATTTGCATTTCATAAGATTAAGACATCTTTTTACAACTAATTAAACAGTATTTCCTCTGTTAACAACTCTAACTACCAATAGAAAGTTCAACATGCGAAAGCAAACAACCACAAAAAAATGAAATAATGCTTTTAAAACTAGTGTACATCTTTTTTTCTTCTTTAATTAACATTCGTTTCAAAAATCAGGATTTAATGTTGAAAAGGTAGTTTTAATTTTCGATTGTTTTTACTTATTAAATAATTTTTGAATTTAAGTGAGTTAAAACAATTTATACTAAATAAATAAAAGAAAATATAAAAGAATTTTTAATAAACTATTGATATTATAATTAATTTTAATAAAAGCTTTCTTTAATGATTATATAAAATGAAAAGATGATAGCGTATATTTTATTTAAATTTCATGCAGTTTTTTAAATAAATATCTTCCAATTTTTTACAACAAAAAAATTTTTACGGTCACTTTTCCTGAAATCCTTTTTATAATTTTCAGTCTATATATAAATCTGTATATACAGGGTGTCCCAGAAGTAATGGTACAAACTTTAAGGGGAGGTAGGGGACATAACAATGATTCAGAATTGCACAGCAACCCATGTTCGGAAACGTTTTCTTGGCGCGGTAGTGACGACACAAAACACAAAAAGGACAGGACACGAATAAGGAGAGAAAACATCTTAATTATTCTTGGTACAGCAGAAAACTAAGAAAAAAAAAATTAAAGAAACAGCGATCGACATCAAAGTACGTGTTCGAAATTACAACCTTGGGCCTTGATGCATGGAGACGCATCTCTGGTGCATGGAAAGTCTAACGTTCTCTAAAAAACACCAGGAATGTCCCGAACGTCTCCAACAGCTGCAACGATGCGTGCTACAAGATCCTCAGAACTTTCCAGCGTTATTCCGGTGTTTTTGCAGACCTAAGAATATGAAGCATGTTTTCTCTATATTTTCGTGTAATTTCTTTCATGTGTTTTGTGTCGTCACTACAGCGTCAGGAAAGTGTTTCCGACCATATGTTGCTATGTAAATATGATATAACAAGATGAATGATTTGAAATTAAATATTTGAAAACGTTGCAAAATTTTGTTGAATTATTTAAAATTTTATGAAAATTTAATCACGACTTAATAAAAGTTTTATCCAATCTATCAAATCCTATGAATTGTAAATAATTCAGGCATATTTCATGATAGCTTTTGATTTTAGGTTGTCATGGTGATTATGCCCTATTTAAAAGGTAGGAATATTGTTTCTGTATTACTGAGTTTAATATATAAAATTGTTGCAAATTCTGTATCCATGCATTTTTGCATAGGAGTGCAACAGCACTTACACCTAGATCTGAATATATTTAAAACTTCGTTATTGTAAGAACGCACGTCATTTGGTAGGCTTGATGTGCAATTTCCGTCTTTTTTATTCATATACCGGGTGTCCCAAAAATGACTGATGGATTTTAAAATTCAATAACTTGAAAACGGCGACAGCTATTTAAAAATGTTTTGCAGGACCGTTATGTATAATGTCAGGAGTTTTTTTACCGTAATTTTTTATTTTAGTTCACATCTCAAACAATAGGTGGCGCTGACGGCGATTGAAGGCCAGGTGATCAGTGCTGAGTGAAGCGTCGACCTGGCCTTCAATCGCCGTCAGCACCACCTATTGTTTGAGATGTGAACTAAAATAAAAAATTACGGTAAAAAAACTCCTGACATTATACATAACGGTCCTGCAATTTTTTTTTTAAATAGCTGTCACCGTTTGCAAGTTATTGAATTTTAAAATCCATCAGTCATTTTTGGGACATCCGTATATGTTTATGTTATTTGAAAACGTTCAATTGCTGTTTGTATAAAGTTAAATATTACGCAAAGTGTAATAAAATGCAGTCATTTGAAAAGCTGACGTTGAGGCTCCTGATCTGCAGATTTACAAGTATAATTAAAAGTAAATATACACCTGCGATTCATAATTCCGAATATTACCCAGAAATTTTAAACCTGAAGAAAACTTGAGATGATCATAAAAAAGGTTAACTATCTGGATGTTTCTAATGCAAATGAAGGCAATAAAGTGATCATAAATATCTATGAAATAGTAATTTTAACGTTTCTGGAAGGATTTAAATTAATTCAAAGGATGTTCTTTAGTGCGTCCTGCAGGCAACATCAGGACTAAGGAGGATAAGGCGAGTGTTATCATTTCTAAAAGTGGTGTAAATCGAGAAATATTAATGAAAGAATGTAACCCACTGGCAACACTGATCTCTGATGTTGCGAGAGGGGTGCCAATGAATTAAACGAGCAGTGTTCTCAACGCAAGAGAGTGACAACTGTTTCAAGCATAAGGATCCCATGGCAGTAAATCCTAATTCCAAATATACAAAAGTCGAGATGAATAACTGAAAAAAAATTCGTTTTATAATGCAATCTTAAAAGTACAAGTTTTTGTATTCGAAGAAGTTAATTTGAGTATTTCCATGAGCACTTGTCGTATACGTCACATTACTAATTGTTGGTCACCTTTTTTTTTTTTTTTGGAAATATTTGCTTGGCCTTAATCAATTAATGAGATATCTCCAATAAAATAAGTCACCTTTTCCCATTCTAAAATAATGGTATCAAAAATCGTAGTATGTGTCTTGCACAACAAGTGCTCACAGAAATATCCATTTGTAAATTCTGGTATCAGTGAATAATTTCATCAATTAACGAATCCTTTCGTAAAGTGATTCCTAAAATGATTCTCCTTTACTAGATCAAAAATTCGTTTTCATCCCTCATTACTATGCGATTCCGAGTCCTCTAGGTGTACTCTATCTCCATACGAAGTTTGTAACATCTTAGTTATCCTGTATAAGTATACATACAGGGTGATCCTTAAATCATGATACAAACTTTAAAGATTGAAAAAGGCACTGAAAAAAGTTTTATTGTGTGAGAATGTATATGCGCAAGCAAAGTGTTCAGGTACAAACAACAAGGGGTCAGTATGGCACCTCTTTTGTACTATATTTTTCTATTCAAACCAGAAAATTCCTGTACTACTCTTTTCTTTATTTAAGACAGACATTTTATAATTCATTAAAAAAATATTCCTTGAAAACTTTCGGTGTGAAATCAAAAATTTCAAATTTAAGAAAAGTATCACTAAACTGGCAAATCTGTCAAGCACATGAAGTATATGAAAAGAAAAAGAAATAGTTTTTTTAATTTAAAAATTTCTATATTGCCAAAAATTCTCAAAGAATTTTTTTATGTAATCATGAAATATCTATCTAAACCCTTTGAGGGGCGATGGGATATATTTTATTCCACCTAAGTTAAACGAGATTCTAACGAGAAACTTTTAACGAAATTTTATATTTTTAATTTTGGCGGTAAGATGGTTGAAAAATTCCTTTTTCCTAATTTAAAACAAATCTTTTCAATTTTTTCCGGTGAGAATTCAATATTATAGAGACGCTATTGTTTGTCTATCAAAGGGTTAAGTAAAGAAAAGGATAGTATAAGAATTTTCTGATACGAATGAAAATTTTTTTAATTGGTAAAAAAGGAGCCAAACTGCTTCGGTGGTGTTTGTATTTCAACGCGTTACTTGTTCCCATACATTCCGATAAAATAAATGACTATATTACAGAGCCCTGTACCAACCCTTGAAGTTTGTACCGTGAATTTATAATTACCCTGTATATTAATAATTATTTTATTAATTTTTCTTCTACCTTTCCTATTATATAAAACTAGGAATGTCGCTTAGAAAAAGTTTTATTTCGAATTTCTTTTATTTTTATAGCATTCCAATGTTCTCTTTCAACAACAATTTTTGTCCCAAATTCTTCACAAACTTCTAGGTTCAAGGAATATTTTCTTATGCTTTCTTACACCGAATTTTCTTTCTCGAATAAGAATGATTGATGCTGCGGTTGTTTTCTCATGTACTAGCTTTTTGTTGCTTTTATACTTGACATTTTAGATATCTGATAAGAATACAGTGCAAAAGTATTAAGGGGAATTTCTTTTGTGTATTTATATTTATCATACATCGGAAGGATTATTTTTAATATCATAATTAAAAACTAGTTTTATTATATTTCATTAAAAAATGTTTGTGTATCATAGCTGTTTAATGATAAAAGAAATGTATATATATATATATATATTTAATTGCATATCCAAACAGGGGGCATTGCTTTTGTTTAATCCCTTAAGTATGGATGTTACTAATACCGGATGTCCCAAAAATGACTGATGGATTTTAAAATTCAATAACTTGCAAACGGTGACAGCTATTTAAAAAATTCTTGCAGGAGGGTTATGTATAATGTCAGGAGTTTTATTACCTTAACTTTTGATTTTAGTTCGAATATCAAACAATAGATGTCGCTGACGGCAATTGAAGGCCAGATCGGCACCGAAACTGACCTCACTCAGCACTGATCACCTGGCCTTCAAACGCCGTCAGCGCCATCTGTTAATTGAAATTCGAACTAAAATCAAAAGTTACGGTAAAAAAAAACTCCTGACATTATACATAACCCTCCTGCAAAAATTTTTTAAATAGCTGTCACCGTTTGCAAGTTATTGGATTTTAAAATCCATCAGTCCTTTTTGGGACACCCGGTATGTTCCAAAATAGGTACGTATATATTTTTTAAATACTATTTAGTACCAGAGTACTTTAGTCTTTATCTTTGTCATACCTACGCGTTAAATAAAGAAGTATAAATATATTTATTTTAAATACGCTCTCATTAAAATCCCCTAAATATGTCGAATTTCTTAAATTCACTATCAAATTTACCGATATTTTGATAAGATTGCTGTCGAGTGTCGATAACTACAATAACTTGTGAATAATGTTGACTAATCATAAAATTGGAGAATAACTTATTAAAACAACACAAAAAAGTTTATTTACATAATATTAACTTGCGACTGGCAGTGGTTGGTACACTGCGCTTACATCCATTCAACTGGTGGGAAAGATTCCCGTACATCAACAACATTCTGCGCGCAGTTGCGCCCTCTAACGACAATTATTATATGCGGAGGAAACACTCCCCTGGCGATTGAAATGACAGTTTCAATATAATTAAACACATAATTTTGCAAAACTTATCATATAAGAAAAGACATAAACAGTTACATACACAATAATAATAGGATAAATGCACTATAATACTAGGCTAAATACAGAAATAATATTTTTGAGAGTTTACTTAAGGTAAGAAAGGAAATCTGTTACTCAACTGGTAAGATACAGATATCTCTGACATTTCTCTTAAGAATTCGACGGTCTGGTAATTGTAAACTTACCGTTATCACTATATTATCCCGTCCCTTAAAAACTTGAACTATTCTACCAACTATCCATTTGGTAGAAGGTAAATTTTCCTGTCTTATTAGTAGCAAAGTTCTTTTCTGTACATCATCTTTTTAAAATTTCCATTTGCTTCTTTCTTGGAGAGTATTTAGGTAATCTCTTTTCCAAAGTTTTACAATTCTCTGGCTAATTTTAGCGATTTTTTCCCATTTTAACAGCCTGTTTTCATTAGAATTATCTAATTGTGGTTCGGGGATCGAAGTAATCGGTCTGCCAATTAAAAAATGGGAAGGGGTCAAAGTTTCAAAATTTTCAAAGTTTGTGGACAGCGGAGTAAGGGGGCGGGAGTTTAAAACGCCCTCAATTTCAGCTAGAATCGTTAAACACCTTTTCCAAAGTTAATTTTTGATCACCTATTACCCGTTTTAAATGAAACTGAAATGATTTCACCCCCGCTTCCCAGATGCCACCAAAATTCGGAGATTTGGGGGAATAAATTCCCATTTGATACCTTCATGGGTTAAAAAATTACATAATTCCTCACCTGGGAAGCTAACTAATTTATGTAATTTTTTCAACTCGTAGTCAGCTCCACTAAAAGTTTTTGAATTGTCCGATATTTTTTCACATTTGCCTCTTCTCCCAAAGAAACGTTTTAGACTAGCTATAAAGGCCTGAGTAGTGAGATCTGAAACAAAGTCTAGGTGTATCGCCTTGGTGGACTAACATACATACACTGCGACATAAATTTTATTCAATACACCCTTCCTTTGATTTTTAAATTTAATGGAAAATGGGCCACAATAATCTATTCATGTTACCCCCAAACACATAATTAGGTGTTGTACATTCCCTTGGCAAATCAACCATCATTTGGGAACTGACTACAGGTTTGTTTTTGAAACAATTCACGCACGATTTTGCGGCAATTATTCCTGCCATTAAGTGGCCAAAATTTCTGTCTAACATGGAAAAGCAAAGCTTGTGGACCTAAGTGGAAATATTTCAGATGAAAATAATTCAATATAATATCCGTTAACTTATGATTAGAGGGTAAAATAATTGGAAATTTCGAGTTAAGTGCAAGTCTGAATGACTTAAGCGCCCCCCCCCCCAACTCTAATCAACCCGTCTTCTCCTAAAAATACATTTATTGAAGCAAGTTTACTTTTACTGTGAACTGTCTTACCGTTTTCCGAACATTTTAATTCCTCTGGAAATTCTTGTCGTTGTGCTGAACGAATTATAACCGATTCAGCATATCTTACTTCATCCAGAGTTAATGGTCCACTTCTTCTCTTCTCAGGATTGGAACAGTTAAAATATAATCTAAAAATAAAACTAATTATACGAATTAATTTGGTAAAATTGTTAGTTAGTGAAAAAATATTATTAATAATAGAATGTTCAACAGAAAATTTAGAGTCACTAAACTATCACTAATATTGTTCTTTTTTAGTTCTTTAATACACATCGCTTGATCTGGTATGACTAAAGATTGTTTCTTTTTGCACATATCTAAGTCTTTCAGGAACTTTGGACCAGTCCACTATATAGGAGTGTGAACAAGATTTTCGGACTTTATGCCTCGCGTTAAAAGGTCATCTGGATTCTCGGATCTTGCGCAGTGAAACCACCTAGATGAATCTGTCAGTGACTGTATTTCTTTAACACAGTTCGCCACAAACGACTTCCACTTATTTGCAGATTCTTTGATCCAGTACAAAGTTATCCATAAGTACACAGATGAAGGTCCCTTGCGATCTAATACCTCTTTGACTTCACAAGTCAAGCGCGCTGAGAGTAACGCTCCCAAAAGTTCCAATCGCGGAAGTGATACCTTTTTGAAGGGTGCCATTCTACTCTTAGATGTAATCAAATTGATGAAGGATTCATTTCTTGAATTTACTTGTAAATATACGACAGCACCGTAAGCTTTTGGACTGGCATCAGAGAAGGTGTGCAGTATTAATTCGTAATCAGAGTTTTCGGTGAACTGAAAAACATTTCTTGGAATTCTTAGATTTGCTAAATGAGGTAGTTCGGAACACCATTGTTCCCACGTCTTTATAATATCGGGGGGGGGGGGGTAATTCTTCATCCCATGACAAATTCCTACTCCAAATTTCTTGTAGTAAACATTTAACTCTAATAGTAAATGGTGATATTAGACCCAGGGGGTCAAATATTTTTCCTATTACTTGTAAAACAAAACGTTTTGTATTTTTTGGTGTGATCAAAACTTCTAATAAATTTTCAGTTTCCATCAAAAGTATGTCCTGTTTAGGTTGAAACGATAGGCCTAAAACGTTGTATGATTTATTTGGTTCAAAGGACTGAGGTAGAGTGCTAAAGCCATTCTTTTCCCATGTTTCCATTACTAGTTCGTTATTCGAAGCCCATTTCCTGAAATTCATTCTCGCCTTCTTCATAATTTGGTTTGATTGTTGAGAAATTGTCAATGCATCTGAGACAGTGTCCGTCCCGGTCACTAAATCGTCAACATAAATGCAATTTTTTAGTATTTCAGTTACTATTGGATATTCTTTTTCAAATTTACTAAGATGTTTAATTGTAGCTGATAATAAAAAAGGGCTTGAATTCAAACCAAAAGTTAATCCTAGAAATCCATAAATAATAATCTTAAATGTATCACCTGTGACAGGATTGTCGTCTACAAACATAAATCTTAATACATCTCTGTCTTTTTCGTTTATGCAAATTTGTAGAAATGCTTTTTCTAAATCGGCCAAAACAGCAATTTTGTTGAAGCGAAAAAAATCAATAAATGAAAAATATTTGAGTTAAGATTGATTCCGGCATCCAAACAGTCATTTAATGATAACTGTCCCGCTTCATGTGAACTCGCATCGAAAACAATGCGACATTTTGTGTATACACTGTCTCGTTTAAACACTGTATGGTGTGGTAGGTAGAAAATCGGATTGTTAGAAAATTCTCCGGATTCAGGAAAAATTTCAATAAAGTTCATTTCTAAAATTCATCTAAAATTTTACGATAATTGTCATATAAACTTTGATCACGTTCCATTCTTTTTATGAGATTAGAGAGTCTAATTTCAGCCACCTTATAATTATTTTCAAGATTTCCCCAGTCCCGTTTCCACGGGAGACTAACTTCATACCTTTCATTTTTGAAACGCAAAGTTTCCGGGAAACTTTCCATTATTCCTTCGGAATTTACACTATTTGGTTGGTCTTTTCTACCCAGTTGCTCTAATTCCCAAAAAAAAACTCTCAAATCTAAATCTTCGTTTTTCTCTAATAAATGACACTTATTTTTACTTGCATTTTTGTCATAAATTTGGCCTCCTACAATCCAACCTAGCTGTGAGTTTTGCAAAATTACTGAACTATTAGGAATTTTGATTTGACCAGATAAAAGTAATTGGTAATAAACTTCTGATCCCAGTAAAATATGAACTCGTTGTGGTTTGAAAAAACGTGGATTTGCATAATTAATGTTCTCTGGTAAGTTGAGACTAGAAATGTCTACTTCACTTGAAGGGGTCAAATCCGTGATTTTAGAAACCAAAAACATTTTACTGGAATTTTTGAAACTCGGATCCTTATTTGTTATTTCTACATGAATTTTCTTTTTTATTTTACAGATAGAATCATTTAATCCTGTAATAGTGGAATCAACATTATATTTTTTTAATCGCAATATATCAGCAGCATACGTAGAAATTAGGGAAACATTGCTTGCGGTGTCTAAAATAGCAACGAAAAAATGATATGTATCATTAATTCCCTTTAAATAAATCACAGCTGTTGAAATTAATCCATAACTTGTGTCAGACGGATTAGTTTGTTTATTGTTACGTTGACAGTTTAATGATGTAACATTTTATCTACATTCTAATTGATTTGAATTTTACGTTTTCCTCCGTTTTCGATTTTGATTGATTTATAATATAATCACTTTGTTTGTTATTATAAGGAATTTTCGTTAAATTGGCGCTGTGAAGGGTACTATGGTGAGTTTTAAAAAATACTCTGCACTTTTTATTTAATTTGTTGCACCGACTGACACCGTGCATACTTGAAAGACAATTAAAATATAGATTAAATTTCCTCACTTGAGTTAATTTGTCTTGTGTTTATAATTCTAAATAGCTCTTACAGCAATATAAATAATGGGGTTCGCTGCATAGCTGACAGTTAGGTTTCTCGTTCGATAAAACAAAACTTTTTTGTTTATGGGCAATATCAGGTTTCGGTTTTATAACAGAACTGTTTTTTTTAACATTCTCGAGTGCTTCCGCTCGTTTCAATAAAAAATCAATAAATATTTCCCATTCGGGTAGTTCATTACAATTAAGGGACATTTCAAATGCCTTTCTGGTTTCATCATCCAATCTTTGTAAAATAAAATACATTAAAATGGATTCGGACAATTTATTGCCTTCTAGGCCTAGTTGTCTGAGCGCTCTTAAATGGCTCATTAAATTATCAACTAAACTTCGGATCTCTCTCGTTTTTTCAATTTTTATTTTGTTGTTACTTAATAATTCTGAAATGTGACTATTTACAATTAGTCTTTTATTTTCAAACCTTTTTTTAAAGCTTCGAATAGAGAAGTATATGAATCATCAATATTCTGTAATTGTTTATCAGGACCTGTGAGAGTGGATTTTAAATAATACAATTTTTGTGCTTCATTTAATATTCGATATTATCATCAATTAAAGTGGTGAACTGCTGTTTAAAATTCATCCACTCAGTGTAACGACTCGAAAATTGGGGTAAATTAATAGATGGCAATTTAATTTTTGCCTCATTAGAACTGTTTGTATCACCACTAGAATTTCTACTTTCATTAATATCAGGTACAGGTTTTATTAATTGAATTAAACCTCTATTTCTTCTAACTGGTCTTCTATTTCCATTAAAGAGGTTTCGTAATCTTCCAGATCAGCATCAGCGATGATTTCGTAATCTTCATTGCATAGTTCATCGACCTTTTTCTTTAAATTCTGAACAGAGTTTAATTTCAGTTCCAATTCCTTTTGGTTAAGCTGGCCCTTTATTGCGTTATTAATTCTTGTAATTTGCGCTTTTATATTGCCGCGTTTCCTATTCAAGACAACAGTTCCTGAGATAGCTGAAAGAGTAGCCATTTTTATGAATTTAATACTGAATTAAATCCCACATATCGGATTGAAAACTAAATATCCATAGGCCGTATAGAAGATTCGAGCTCTGCGGTTCGCGCGAAACAAAACTTTGTAGTTACAATAACTTGTGAATAATGTTGACTAATAATAAAATTGAAGAATCACTTGTTAACACAACACAAAAAAGTTTATTTACATAATATTAACGTACGACTGGCAGTGGCTGGTACACTGCGCTTACATCCATTCAACTGGCGGGAAAAATTCCCGTACATCAACAACATTCTGCGCGCAGATGCGCCCTCTAACGATAATTGTTATGTGGGGAGGAAACAATTGTCATTAATATTTTTCAACAAATACTCATATGATAAGTGATACTAATTTCTTCATAGGAATCAAAATATAGTTGAATAGCCGTAAAGTTTAAATAGTGACTTAGGGATGTCTTTCGAAAACGAAGGGGGCTTGGTACCAGTGCACACTATTTGGCGTCCAGTTTTGAAAAATGTCGAAACATGTATTTAATAATTTCAGATTTAGTATATGAATGTCAAATTTCAAGATTTCATATCAATTGGTTAATGAGATAGGGCGATTTTTTCAATTTAAAATTTCCCCCTTTTCCGTCGGCCCCTTAGAATTAAATTTATAAAAGTTAATGTTTTATTCTAGTATTGCCGTCATGAATACATATATGTTGCAAATTTCAGAGCTCTATGTTCGCAAAAAGTGGATGAAAAATAGTTAACAAGATTTGGCTGTTATATACAAACATACAAACAGTATTTTAAGTTTAAAATATAATAAAAGCTACTAAAATGGGCAATCAATGCTGTGTAAAATTATTGATGCATGCATCCCAATCCTCGATATTTTTAAAATCAAACAAAAATTCTTCGAATTAGAAATTTATTTTATTAACGAAGATAAATAAATTTCAAATAAGTATATCGTTTAATGCCAGGCACATTTACTTAAACAAATTTCTGGTTCTATATGTATTTTCCTTATTTAAAAAATGCCGGTGGTTGGAAACTATCCTGTTATTATTAACGAAAATGTCTTTCAATGATGCCCTTCATAAAGGGTATTTACATTTTTAGGATGAACGAAGCGAATCCTAAGCTGGTCTTCAAAGATTAAATTTTGTCGTAACTTCACGAAAAAAAACTCAATATTTTGACATTAAATTAGACATAAAAATGAATTAAACATAAGAATTATGATATATAGATTTACACAATATTATGTAATATGTTTACAGAATAACTTTAAAAAATGATTATTTTAATTAATTTATTTTACATGTTTTTCAATTGCGAACGCATTTTTCAACTAAAAAAATAAACACGTTTATTTTCAGAAGGAAAAATTATTCATAGAGTTAGTAATTACAGATAGAGTCACGATGAATTAAATAAATAAAGTATATGTTCATTATTGTAAACAATAATGAAACCTGCGTATTTCTACCAGTAAAAAAAAAATAACTGACTCAGTAAAAAATAATATAATCATGAATGATTAAGTATGTAAAACATCAATGCATCAAAATGTTTTAATACTTTAATTATTTAAATAAAGAAAGGGACCTATATATATGCATTTAGAAAAAACGAAATATTTTAAATATTGAAAATAATTATAGCGTTTATACTTCAAACCGTATTGAACATTAATGTTTCTTATATTAAAAATATATGTTATTTGAGAGGAAAATATACATTTTAATAGAATACTTTATTAAGATTGGTTAGAAATGGCGCATATTTTGGAGCTCATTCCTTTTAATCATATAATAGTTTCACGATTTCATTTATGAAATTTTTAAAATACGTTTCTTATGAAAATATAGCATATATATTTAATGAATTAAAATTTGTGAAAATTCAATTATTTACATTCATTTATCAAAGTATTTTTCAGTGTTAAGAATTCATATATACACTTTATTCTTATGTTGCGACATCATTTACGCAGACGATATTTATGCATTTTAAAAGATTTATAGTATGATATATATTTTTTATTAAGTGGCATCAAAAGAATTGTAAATAAATAAAATTAATTGTTAAATTCGTTACATAAAGATGCAATAAAGAGATCGTTTTCGCTTAAGAAAGATGAAAAAACAATACAAGAAAAATATTATTGCTTTCAAATATTTATCTTATGAAAAAATGCTTCGTGAGTTAAGGGTAGGAATTAGCTCCCCCTTTTATACTTAATGATTGAACCCCTAATTCTAATTGGGGATACGCTTTATCATAATGAACTATATTCAAAATTCCAAGCATATCGGATAATTCTCTATAAAGAAACCATTTATTTAATTCAAGAGTTGCTATCCCCCGTTCTCCCCTTTATACTGAACTATTACACCCCCAAAACTATTTAAGTATTCGCCTTATCAGAAATAACGTACATCCAAAATTCGAAATCGGATAATTCTGCATCAAAACTCATTTATATAATTTAAAAGGAGGGCGGGGCTAAATCGCCTATTCCCCCTTTTATACGTCACAAAAGAATCCCAAAATTAAGCAGAGAAGTGTCTTATCAGTATGAACATCTATCCAAAAATTGAAGCAAATCGGTAAATTCTGCATGAAAATTCCATTTATTTAAATTAAGTGGGGTAGCCATCAGAACCTCTTTTATATTTAACCAATGAATCCCCAAAATAAATCAAGGAAGCGGCTTTTTAAAATGAACCTATATCGAAAATTTGAAATTTATCAGTAAATTTTGCATAAAAACCCGTTTACCTAAATAAAGGGAGGTGTCCTTTATTGATCTTTTCTTTTTATACTTCACCAATGAGCACCCAATACTAATCATGGAGACGCCTCTTCAAAATGATCCTATACCTAAAATTTGAATGAAATCTGATAATTCAGCATGAAAAACCCATTTATCTAAATTAAGAGGTGGGACTAGCCCCCTTTCTCACCATTATGTTTACCCAATGAACTCCCACAACTGATCATGGAAGCGCCTTATCATATAAACCTATGTCCAAAATTAGAAGCAAATCGGTTATTTTTATTATAAGTTATCCCATTACATATATACTTACATAATTACAAATCGGACGCTCACATAAGTTCTGAGGTTTTCATAGCCTGTGAGCTAAAAACAAACACGTTGCATTTTTAAATTGATATATTTTGCTATAATAATTAAAAATTGATAAGAATTTTAAAATATTTATGTACTTTCGTCATTCGATTACATATGAACGTGCAGAATTTTATACACAGTTATAAAATATATACAGTTTGTTTGTAAAATGTACAGGGTGTTTCAGTAAGAGACTAAAAAAGCTGCAGGTGGTGTAGGGGACACAGAGACGACTCGTAATCACATAGAAATGCAGGGTCCAACATGCCATAGTAGTGATTTATGGTTCAAAGCAATTTTGCCAGTGGGATATGTAGAGAAAAATATTCTCTAGATGCAGTTTTCTGAACTCCCACAGTTGTGTCTATTTTGTGTGTACCCGCAAGAGGTAAACAACATGAGTTCCAACTCTTCGCTAAATAAAACGCGCCTGCTGAATTTCTCCCTGTATCGTTGCGAAAGTAAAACATCGATACAGCGAAAACGAAATGACTTTTTCCCCTCAAGTTTCATCAGACTTTGGCAATAGTGGGAGAGCGGGAAGGAAGATGTTGGTTTTTCCGACCGCGCAACAATTAATTCCTGGAGTTTCGAAACAAAAGCCTCCCTTACGGGTAGTAGCATACGTCTTAGTATTTTCCAACCAACCAACCAACAATTAATTTCGCGCTCAAGTTAATTTAATTTTTTCATTAAAAATATGATGGTGAAGTGATTTTAAAAAAAATGTTTGTGTCCAGCATAAGTGTTTCAAGATATATCAATGTTGTGCCATTAGTGAAGATTTTTGTGAAAAAATTTTTGGGTTTTTTTGATACCTCAACTTCATGCAGAATACAGAAGTCATCGGTGTTAGTTTGTGAAATTTAAGTGTACAGAAGTGTTTAAAAAATTCTCAGTGTGTGTGCGATCAGTGAAGAATTTTTGTGAAAAAATATTTGTGTTTTTTTATACATCGACTGCATGCAGAATACAGAAGTCATCATCGAGTGAAATTAAGTGCACAGAAGTGTTAAAAATTTTCAATGTTTGAAATATAAGTGAAAAATAAAAGAGTGTGAAATTAAGAGGAAATATGTTATGTTTCGGTTATATATTGCAATCGTGCATCTATTTAGTCACCGAAATTATGGCTGTCTATAAAATAAGGCTTGATTTAGCGCGATAGCTATATTTTACAGAGGTTTTATAAATATTCGATCACATGGTGAAGAAGGCCTAGGAGTCCTCATGATTGTTTCAAAATGATGTATTAATATTTGATGTTTACTGATTTATCATTTTATTTTATTTTGTAATCAAGACATGTCTTTTAATGTGTTTTTATTTTAATATATATATATATATATATCTTTCTTATGTGTCTAATAAATTTGAATAGTCCAGTAAAATATAATTTTTGATTGCATAAAAAATATACATCCAAATATTTATTACAATAATTAAATTTTTACATCACTATCAATTCTATACATATTTTGATAAAAAAATAACTCACCGATTTATAACTTTTTTATCTTTTTCTCGCTTTCGCATCAGTAATTCTCTTCAAAGCACCTACTTTCAATGCCTATTCTAAAAGCCTTTAAAAATATTTTGCCTTTATCAAAAAATGCAAAACACCACTGCGTTACATTGTGTCTGAATAAGAATACCTGCCAATTTCATATATTTCCGGACAAAACTTAATTCAGACATGTGTTAGGAAGTAGTTGCCTTTGATTTGAGAGCAACCTTAAAATAATTAGGAGTATCCATGATTGTATGGAATAAGAACGTAGTTTCAGATAACAAACTTCTATAACAATTTCTGAATCTCATTTGCCGCCTTATTTAAATGCCTATACTTTTTCATAAATAAGGTCAAAGTTTAACTTTCAGAAAACTAGTTTCAACTTTTCCTTTGAACTATTCAGCTTCTACGTGAATATATACATTGTACTTTGTATAGTAATGCAGAACTTATAAATAATGACTTGCGTTCCATAAGCATTGTCACTAACAATGAAATTGTTTTAAGAAATACTTTTTCTACTGTTTAAATTTAGTAATATTAGTATATGCCAATGCATTTAATATATGCCTTCATTTATGTTTAGGTATCTAGTAATAATAAAAATAGTTATTATTTGCTTAGTTATTTTTGTGCTGCTTGCGATTCTTTTATTTTAAACACATATTCCCTTCTTTTAATTTAATCCTCTCAAGACCAAACCGGCCCAGACGGCTTTTCATTCAGGCGACCAAGGCCGCAGGCCGAATGTCCGAACAAATTCCACCCCCTTTTAGGAGGACGGTGTTAAAGTGGTCAATCAATTCTCCGTTTGTTTACTTGACATTTGGTTCCTCCCCTCCATTTCCAAGGAAAAAGTGATTCTTCATTGCAAAGTTTCCCCGCTTTACAGGGATTTTTTGTTTTTTGAGAGAAAAAAATATTAGCTGATTCTAGTAAAGCATTATAAAATATTCAATTTTCACTGATTTGTTAATTAGTTGAGTTAATAAAATGAGTGTAATTCATCTACTTAAAAGATTAAAAAATGTGCATATATTAATGCAGTTAATGCATGTTTCTTTATGCATAGTAATCAATGTATTAATGAAAAAGTTTTATTTAATGATATTTTCTATACGTATTAGCGGATTTTTTATTTGAAAAAGTTTTTTTTCTTTTAATTCAAATTATCACAGTATGTAACGAAAATTATGCATAATATGTATAAAGATATTTGTTAAAAAATAATAAATTATACATTAGGGTTTACTGTTTTTTTGACTTACTTTTCTATAATTTATATTATATATATATATATATATATGTGTGCGTATAAGTCAGTGCCGGTTTTTTTCCATTTCAACCATTTTGTGAAAAAAAAGGATATTATTCTAAAATGTAATACATTATATATAAAAAAAAAACCTCATTTAAATGTTAAATTTCAATAAATAAATCATTAACTCCTAATAAAATATCCATTTCGCATTTTTTTCTCTTTTTTTTTGGGGGGGGGAGGAGGGGTGATTAACAAAATAAATATAATTAATAAAGATAGTGGTTTTATTGAATAGAATAGTAACAATGCATCGTCTAATAATACATATATTGGGATTTAATATACTGTTTAAAGAAAATATTAGGTTTTTAATGTTGTAATAATTAATTTAAATATTAATTTTTTCCCTGCAAGTTCAAAGTGCTATATGTTATTGAATTCAGTGGTTCATATATTGTAATACGATATACATATGTATATGTATATATATATATAAATTTCTAAATTTTAGTACATGATTGAAATTGATTAAGGATATTTGTTTTTATATACTATTACTATTTATTGTTAAACTTTTTATTTTTAAAAAAATAACCACAGTAAAATATAAATTTTCCGACATTTTATAAATAGCAAGAAACATTAAATAAATCTGCTTTAACTGTTAAAATAATAGACTGAAATACTTTTCAATAAGTTTTACAACAATGCTGAATTATTTCTTTTAAAAAACTATTAATATTTATAAAATTGATTATTCATTCAAATTATTCAATCTAGTGAAATATGTGGCTTTAGTGTATTATTGCATTTAAATACTTAATATGTATTATTGTTTATAAAGATTTTTTTTTTGAATAAAATGTACACCATCAAAAAAAAAAAAAAAAAAAAGAAAAAAGAAAAAAGAGAGAGAGTTGATTATTTCATTTTTCATTGATGAAAGTATGTTAAATGTATTTCCATCTGCTTGGTAAAATCAACAACATTTTGCATTGCATAAGAATTTCGAAACTTTATTAAATGTCACTAATGGAACTAACATAAAGTATTGGTCAGAAGTAATTTAAAAACAAAGCTAATAAAAAGCTAAAAACAGAGCAAACATTTTCTTTTTTTTTTTTCTTGTATAAAACGAAGCATTAATGAGAATTAAAGTTTAATTCAGACGTGATAATATTACTACTACAATTTTATAAAGTTCAAGAAAAGTTTGTTAGGGAAATAAATAAATATAATTTAATAACATTCCTTGCAAACAATTTTACTAATCTTGTCTATATAAATGAAAAGGAAAGTGCTTGTAAAATTATTATATAAATAAGAAAATCTGTAAAATTCCTCAATTTAAAAATAAAAATTATTTAATGAATGCTTCACAAAGCATCAAGTTTAGATGTGAGAACAGTCTTAATAAAAATTTCGAGGACGAATTCTACGAATTTAGTTAAAACAATTTTTTACTCTTTTCATTTTCTTGTCTTTTCTAGCTTTTGTTTTCCTTTGGAAATAGTGTATCGATAACTCTCAGCTCCTACATACAGTTTTTTTCACAATGCTGATAGAGATAAACACAACTAAGAGAATCTAATTTCTTAAAATCCTCCCTGTCTCTTCTCTCAAACGGTGCATGGGAAAGCGCTTGGGGGAATTTTTTTGTTTACATTTTCTTCCCTTTATCAAAGATTCCTTTGAAGTACCACGACCGGACGCATGAAGTCTGGCCGTGGAAGTACACACCAGCGGTAACACAAAGAGCACTTTGCGGACACCCTGGCGCGCTTCTACCCTTGTGAAAATACTTTTGTTGTTAGAAAGAAAAAAACACTTGCGCTGCTCTTGCGTGATTTCAAGGTGCTTTCTGCTTAATTTTCAATGCTCTGTAGTATTTTTTATTCTAAATTCGTAAATAATGATTTAGGTATAATCTACTAATTTTCTTTCAAAATATAACAAATTTCAAACTATTATAATATTTGTATAATATTATAATATAATATTTGAGTTTCGTCAGCATGCCATAATTGAAGGGATAATAAAACACAATTCAATCACATATTTCTTTTAAAATGCATATCAGAAATATACGCTTTTGTTGAAATGCAGAAAAGAAAACACCCATGTGATGTAACATATTCTATTTTATATATTTCTATTATTATTTCAAATGTTAGTCCTCCCCCTCTTTTAATTTTAAAAGAAAAACATTTTTAATAGCTATTTTTATTGAGTGTTTGTCTCCAAATTGCATATAAAATAATAATAATAAATAAAAAACAAATAAGAAACTAGTTTTAAAATATCATTTCATTTCTAGATTTTTTTTCTTGTTTTTTAGTTGATTAAATATCAAAAGAATTAAATATTTTTTTCTATTTTAAATAAGTGCTATATTTATTTCCTATCATCTCATTTAATGCAGTTTTCTCATGAGTAGTGTTTGCGTTAACATTTTCACAATTCTCCACAAAAGCAAAAATCTTGAAGACAGTTTATTAGAAATATAACACAGAATTCTTGTCAAAAATTTCATACACATTCTTAAAGGATTTTTAAATATATACTTTCAAAGTTAGCAAATCAAGAAAAACTTATTCAGAGATAAATGAACTTAAATAAAATTTCCTTTGGAAGACGCAGCATCCCAAATTAAAAAAAATGTTATATCCCTGGATCTAATTACATAATCAAAGCATGCGAATTGCGATATTTTACTCTAGATCTGTATAAGTATTCTTCATGCCAATATAAGGTATTGTATTTAATTATTTACTTTTATTCTTTTAGAATTTTCTATCTCTTATTAAACCTGTTTAATACTAAATATGGTATATTTTATTTACACAATTAAAATATTTTAAACAATTTTAATAGTTATATGAGAAAAAAAACCAATAAATTTGCATTTTTAAAATATTACAATAGTTATGTTTTTTGTAATTTTCTATTAAAAATGTGTTTAATAATCGGGATTTAATAATATAAAAATCAAAATGTTTTTATCTTACGACATCGTGTGATTAAAAATCATCTTTTAAGTGTACATTTAAATATATATATATATATATATATATATATATATATGTATAAAGTTTTCTAGAATATCCGGAACGAAATTAAACCAAGCGTTTTTTTTTTTTTTTTTTTTTTTTTTTTTTTTTTTTTTTACATAGAAGCCTTTTAAAATGAAGTCTTGAAAACATAATTTTATGCAGTACTTAATGCAGCATAAATAACGCAATTAAATAATCATTTTTAATACATCATATTTAAGGAAATATATATTAAAATCTGAGTTCAGCTATTTATTTCCTATACATGCACTCTATTGAGATAATGGGTAGGCAAAACAGAATAAACTTTGCTTTGAAAGATTTTTTTTTTCTTTACAAGAAAAAAATGTGTCAAAATAATTCTAAAAATTAAAAAAATAAAATTAATTTCCACATTACTAACGAGATCAGAATTTTTAATATATGATGCTTTCTTAATAAATTTAAATAATGGCAATAGTTTTATTCTATTTTTTAATGAAAGAGGAAATAATATGAATATTTAAAAAAAAATGATGCCATTTTCTGAGAGCAATAATAAGAAATAATAAGAAAAGAATATTGTGTTTGTATGTGTGTACTTTTCATATGAATATATGCTAATTATTCGTCATAAAAGTAAATATTTTTCTCGATTTTTTTTTTTATCATTCTTAAAACAAAACATGCATTTTCAATGATAAAAGTAAATTAATGTTTCAGAAATGCAAAAAATTAATAATCATAAAGAAAATGTTTAATCAGCTTCAAAACTGATGATTGAATTTGTAAAAGACACGCATTAAAACGACATTGAAAAAATGTGCATTATTTATGCAAAAACTGCAATTAAATATTTCAAATGATCAAAAGATAAATCGTCACTTTAGAATAAATAAATTCTATCTGTGTTTTTAATTGACTTATGGATATAGATAGGTTCTCTTTATATCTATGAAGGCATTTTTGCATTAAAATGATGTTATATATAATTTCTATATGACCTTAAAATCATGATATGGGATTTTAATCCAGAAATGTCTTCAAAGATACAAATAGTACATTTCTATATCAGTAAGTTATTTTACTTAAAAAACACAGATAGAACCTTATTATTCTCAGGTGACGAAATGTCGCAATTTTTGGTCTAAATCACATTAGATGCGACATCATTTCTTTCTTCTTATTATTAATATTATAAGTATTTTCTAACTGTAGAAAGAAATGAGATTTCTCTACAATTTTCTTTCTTTTAAATATTGTTTTTTACATTAATTCTCATGTAGGCCAATTTCACCATATGTTATTATCATGTAGCGAATTGTCATTATTTCAAATGATCAAAACCATTACTTTTAAAAGAGAATCAAAAGTCGTACACACATACTACCATTTTAGATGTTTTTATTATTTATTTAAATTTATATTTTAATTACTTGTGTACTGCTGAAAAAGTTCATATTGAAAATTTTCTGAATTCTCCTTAATCCACTAGTTTGTAATGTGCATTGTCAATTAACAATTATTTGATAACAGTAATGTTTTTTTCCTCAATGCCTTCTCGACGGAGAAAAAAGGCTATTGTCTTTTCCCTCTCCAAGTAATCGGTGAACTTCTGAAACGAAACTCCACCCACTGATTTACGCTAAACGGAGTGAAATGGGGGCGAAATTTTCCAGGCTTCGGGCTGATTCTCCGGTCTTTTGAGGTATAAGGAAAATTTGTGCTCTGGCCTTCAGAGAGTTAAAATAAAAGTTATTATCCTGAAAGAATCATGTGTAATAAAACACAAAAAGCATTAAAGTTGTAAAAAAAGTTAATTCTGGTTATAATACAATATTTTCTAAACATCACCAAAAATTCTTTCTTAGTTTATTGTCGTATGATTATTAATTGAATAGCACGCAAAAGAACAGCGTTTGTTATTATTCAGACAAAGAAATATTCCTTAAACACTAATTAATCTACAGTCGACTCTCGTTAATTCGAACTCGTCGGGACCACAAGAAATTTTCGAATTATCCGAAGTTCGAATTATGAAAAGTATGAACTGAGAACATGTTTAATATGTATTATTACGAAGGATTAATGTTATAGTGTTTTTTAAATTTATTATGTCTGTTTTCATCAGAATATGACTTAATATTAAATTAGAATGTATAAATACATAAACTAATTAAAAAATAGAAAAAAACACAATGGAAGAAAAATTTGAAGTGCCACTGATGGACAGACGGGACACTTAGAAAGTGGATATCAAATGCATGGGATTATATGTATACTCGTTCGGAATAATTTTCACAAAAACCAAACAAAGAAAATTATTCAAATGATCTGAATTCCGTGAGAAAGAAAGGAAAAATAAAAAATCGGAATTCTCGTTAGTTCGAATTAAACGATGTCAAGGGAAAATGAGTTCGAATTAATGAAAAATTTAACGTTATTCTGCCATTGAAAATTTTGGGACTTCATGATTAGTCCGAATTAAGTGAAGATTCGAATTATCCGATTTCGAATTAACGAGAGTCGACTGTATTTGGATAGCTAGTTTTAATGTTATAAACGTAGAAGTATTTTTTTTTAAACTGAAAAAATCGGATCCGAAAGGGTTAACCATTTTCGGCGCAGTGTTACCACTCCCCGGCAACACCTAATTTTAATTCCAAACTTACAAACGGCACCAACAATATTTTAGTAAAATTTTACTTTTACAGTGGTAATCAGGGAGTTCTTAATTTCTAAAAAGTCTTTTGTAAATTCCGGTGTCAGTCATCAATTACTCATTTTAGGAACAGAATTTGTCCGCGCCGGAAAGGGTGAAATAAAAGGATCATGAAGATTATTAATTAACACTAGAATCGCCATAAAGGGTCATTATGACCCCTGCTAAATTGAAAATAGCTGATTTGAACCAGAACTTTTTTGATAGGATTTTTTAAAAATACGTGCATCGCAAAAATATGCTAATTAAATAAATGAAATAGCTTTAAATAAAAATTCTGGTGTCAAACACATTTTATAAAACTTGAATAAAATAGCCGGCGGTTCTAGTGTTAAGGGGCCTCAGGAGTCTTACTTTTTACGTGGTTTGCACTTTAGCAACAGGTCACATTTAATTTTTTTTCAGTACCTACGAAACATAAATGCAAAATATTTTTATTGTAGAGAACTTAATATATATTCTATTTATTTATTTATTTTTAATATTCTGCATTCAATTTTTTTTAATCTTTAATTCTGGTGAAAAAAAAAATATTTTTTGATTTGAATCCACTGCGCGCAAGATTGTAGCAAAACTATCGGTTCAAGATCTTCCCAAAATATTGATAGTGATATAAAACTAATGTATCTTGAACTTATACTTCAATTGAAAGCTCTTTTTATTTATTAATTAAAATTTTTAATTTTAAGATTAAAAGAAGTCATTTTTGTTGAAAAATTGCCAATTTTAAATAATCAATGCCATTGCAATACTAAATTTGAAGCATAAGTTATTTTTTAACTTAAAAACAAAATATTTATTAAGTTTGATGATAATTGCTTTATTAATTTTTCAGAAATATTGCGCGTAGTCAGAGAAAAATTTAATTTTTTTATCAAAATTAAACATTAAAAAATTAAAATTTCAATATAGAACATTAAAATAAATATTTTAAATAGGAGAGACATTGAGGTGTCTATAATAAAAATTTTATGCTGTTATGTTTCATAAGGACTGAGAAAAAAATTAAATGTTACATGTTTTTAAATTGCACCATCGGGCAAAAAGTAAGACTTTTGAGACTCCTTAAATATTCTGGGTAAATAAGAATAAAAATAAGTATAAAAATTTCCCTATATATTGTCACCCCTGTGTGTTGTCACTACTGCGCCATGAAATAATTTCCGTACATTGATTGCTATGTGATTTTTCATCGTCTAGATATGATGTACCTCTCCTGAAAATTGTAACCATTATGTTGTACACACTGTATAATGTGTTTCGTAACCATACATCATTATTAGCGATTTTATTTTTTACTTTAAAATTACATTTGAGATAATATTTGATATAATATTTGAATTGAATAGCTTCCATGTTTTTGGTATTTTTCAGGTCAAATTAACATATTTAAAATAATAAATTTTTCTATAAGACGGAATCAATTTATTTCAGCCTAGAGAAAAGAACCCCGCTATAAATATTTTTTTATTTGAATTTTTTTTATTTGAGATAAGAAAAACTAAATGTCATCAGCATTTATTTACATACATCAATTTTAAACATCTAAATATCTATTTTCAGCGAAACAAAAGTTGGGAAGTGGAAAATTGTAGCATTTTTCTGGTTAAAGAATAATATTCTTAAAAAAATATATTATTATCTTAAAAGTATAAGAATGCAATCTGCCTCAAAATACATTGTAAGAAAAAAATTGTAAAATAAAGGGAACGTCTGAATTTAGCTAATAAGAGAAAACATGTGTTTTATACTTAAATAAACAAATACTTAAAAAAAAAGAGAGATTTACGTGCCATTACTTTAGAATTCATTCGAAAACAAAAGAGGATTCTCTGCATTACTATACTGTTTTAAAACTTTTTCGCAAAATTACTAGTTTTAGGGCAATACTTTCTTTTTAGCTTGGTTTACGAAATTTACCCTAAACACACAAAAATTTCATATCTTTTGACTCGTAGTATAGAAATATTTTCAGGAAAATAAATGCAAATGAAATCTTTTCTTTTAGTATTAAAACTCGGATTCTGGATAATATGCTAAAACGCGTTTATGTTTGCTTTTATACGTTTTTAAACTCATTTTATGCATGAAAATTTCTATTCTGTTTTATTCTATCGCAAACGTAAATATAAATATTGTTTACATTTTGTCTGAGTAAAAACAATAATTTAGCATATGTTTAATTAAGCACATAACATCAATTTGGCGGCACATACTATTTATTAACCATCTTCAAAAAAGAAGGAAGTTATCAAAGCAATGCTTATGTTTTTTTTTATTTTTTTTTTAAATAATTTTTTAAATGTATGTTCAACTATTACTCCAAAACTATCCGACTGATTCATGTGGATTGTGTGTTAAACGAAAGAGGTTGCTCTTGAATGAACACCAATTCCTTTTCATCAAAATTGGTTCAGTACCTTTTAGGAATTAAAAAAAACTAATAAATTTAGTTATTTTTCTCAAATTAACTTTCATTGTTGTAACCTTTTTCCCAATCATAAGCTTGAAACTATATATATATTTATGTGGACTAGTGCCAAGTTCTCGCCAAGGCTGGTGCCATTTGGTTAAATATCGCCAAACCGAAACAAATTGCCCTAAATGAAGTCAACTTTGTTGTTGCTGACTAATTTGGCGACATTCCCTTTCAAATTCAATAATGGATCCTTTACAATCAGTTTCCTTGCATTTGCTAATCACCAGGCATATTTACAACATTCAAAGGCCAATCACATTTAGAATAATAATTTAATGTACATTTATTAAATATGAAACATTATTTAAAATATTAAGTAATACAGATTCAAACTAAATTAATGCAAATACAACATAAAGGGAACTTCTGAATTTAAACAAAAAGAGCAAACATGCGCTTTTTATTCATTTAAATACACAAAATTCTTTTTTTAAAAATGGATTTAAGTGTCATTACTTTAGAAATCATTCGAAAAAAAAGACGTCTCTATGCATTAATTACTATATTGTTTTAAAAGTTTTCCACTTAATTACTATTCTTCTTCTTCTTCTTATATGAACATACATCTGACTTGTGCGCTCGACATCAAAATCTGCTTATAAGTCATCATCAATATACAAAGACGAGATAGCACAAGGAAATTTACATCACAAGAGAAATACAACCAGGAGCTCCACACAAAGTGTGTGTGCAATGGAGCCAGCGGGAATCGAACCCACAACCTCCAGCGTAGGAGAGCGGCATCTTAACCACTCGGCCACGGAGGCCCTAAATTACTATTGTTCCGACAGTACTTTCTGTTTATCCTGGTTTACAAAATTTACTTTAAACGTACAAAAATATCATATCTTTTGATTTGTAGTACAGAAATGTTTTTAGGAAAATGAATGCAAGTAAAATCTTTTGCTTTTATATTAAATCTCGGATCACGGATTTTATGCTATAATGGGCTTAAGTTTACTTTTGTACGTTTTTAAACTTTCATCTTACGCATAAAATTGTACCTCTCTTTTGTTTCATTCGTAAGAGTAAATGTAAATATTGTTCACATTTTGTCTCAATAAATCATGCGTATTTCAAAAATAATAATACACAAAACGCAGATTTCCATAGATAACTTTAACCGTATTACCAGCTTGGCTTCAATGTTTATCCCGAAGTTTTGACTTTAGTTCAGAACTTTTTAAAGAAGATTTTTTATTTTGCTTAATCAAGTACTTAGCAGTGTATCACTTTGAGGGGCTTCCGAGTTGACATTAACTTTACGCACATTATATTGATTATGTCTTTCAATCAAAGAGCCGTTGGGAGGAAAAGTCTAACTGTAGTATAAAAACTACGTACAAGAAATACCGGGTGTCCCAAAATGACTGATGGATTTTAAAATCAATAACTTGCAAACGGGGACAGCTATTTAAAATTTTTTTGCAGGAGGTATATGTATAATGTCAGGAGTGTTTTTATCGTAATATTTTTAGTTCGAATTTCAAACAATAGGTGGCGCTAACGGCGATTAAAGGCCAGGTCTACGCTTCACTCAGCACTGATCAACTGGCCTTCAATCGCCGTCAGCGCCACCTATTGTTTGAAATTCGAACTAAAATAAAAAATTACGGTAAAAAAACTCCTGATATACATAACCCTCCTGCAAAATTTTTTTTAACCCATTAGTGCCTAGCGTCCCATTTTTGGGACAGTTTTAAAAAATTCATGTAAGCGCATTTCACACCAGTAAAAAAGAGGATAAATAAATACTTTCTTTCTCGAGACAAAGTCCTCGATAAATTAAGATAAAAGTTTTTCTTGCTTTAAAAGTGGTGGGAAAATGAAAAATTTGAATTTTAACGAAGAAAATAATTCAGGCACTAATGGGTTAAACAGCTGTCACCGTTTGCAAGTTATTGAATTTTAAAATCCATCAGTCATTTTTGTGACACCCGGTATATAAAACCTTAAAATTTTAATACAGAAACAAAGAAAAATAACATTAGAAATAGGTCATAATTATCATATATAATCAAGAAAATCAGACATTAAATAATTCTGAATGTATTCTTCACATTTTCTGGTGTGAATCCGCATTTAAAAAAATAAAAATAGCCGCCAAACTAGCAACCCGGACTTTGACTTAGAGATCTGCACGGGCCGATTCCCATTAATGGCATTTGGGCTGGGCCGGGCTCGGGCCTTAATTTTTTTCCCTGGAGTATCGGGCCGGGCCGAGCCTAACTTACATTTTTCCGTATGAAGCCGAGACTGATTTTGTTCTTCCTAATCTTCACGGACCAAAATAATCAGTTCCTGTTGAATCTTCCCGTATGAAATTCTTTTTCTCGACGTGAAAAAGTCTGTTCATAAATCAGTAAAGTTTGGCTTAGTCCAAGAATTTTTGCAAAATAGGCGTATACTTTTAAGTCGTCATTATTCTACAAGTAAACATTAGAATTTATTCTTTTTAAAGAATCGTAGATCACTAGGCGTCTTAAAATAGAATTAAACACATAAAAAAATGATTATGACGTAATTTTTGTTTAAACTGAAAACTGCAAATTTCTTTTAAATTGTTCATCCATGCAAAATGAATACAACAATATGCGAGAAAAAAAATATATTAAACATTTACATCTGCTAAGAAGAAAACGTATTTTTTTTTCTTTCCAATGTCTTAGAAGATTTTACATTAACCATATACCATTTTTTAATTTTTTTAAATGTATTAATAATTCTAATGATGACTGAAACAATGTTATACAACAAACAATGGTTCATTAACACTAGAACCGCGGGACTTTCGATATACCTAGAACCGCATAGTGGGTCAATCTGACTCGGGATGGAAAAGGATATATAAATATGCCCAAATACTTAATTTGGTTAGTTAAAAGATTATATTTTCTTATAATAATCAATATTTCTTAATGTTCACATTGTATTTTACTCATAAAGTCAGCAGAAATTTCATACATTTCAGAAAATGCTATTATTCAAAATCACATTTCATTCAGTATGATGAAAATATATTGAACAAATATTGAACATATATTTTAATCATAAATAAACATGGACTTACTAACCATTAAAAATAGACTATCCCATTCAAATGAATTTAGACATAAAATCTATGAATAATTTTTAAAAATATAAAAAAATACATGTTACTTACTGATTTATCTAATCCAATTCATTGTATGCATTATTTGAAAAACATGGTTAAAGATTTTTCACATTTACCAGAAACGTGTGGGTACATTATATTTATTTTCAACTATTTTCTTTCATTTAATTTTTCTTTTTTTCTTTGTGATAGTAAACTCTTTTATGCTTAGTTTGTGTTTTTCACATTTTTTAGTGGTTCTTCTTGCCCAAATGACAAGTTTTTTCCTTTTTTTTTGGGGGGGGGGGGGCGCAAGAAATAACAAGCTGTTTTTGTACGTCTTGAACTAAATTTTGAAAAAATTGACGTGTACTAATAGACTTTCAGGCTACAGATTTGCATAAAATCCAAGCATTAATAACACCAAAATACAAAATGTTATAAATTACATTCATGGTCCTCCTATAAGAAGCAGTCTTGAGATAAGCAGACTTCCTGTCATCGGGATAAACAAACAGCTACAATAAATTTGAGTTCATTGTTGTAAAAAGTGGGTTTAGTATTTTTTACAATTATCTAAAATTTCAACAGTTAAATGTAGACTGCAAAGCAACAAAACAATTTTACCTTTACTCCTTGGAAAATAGTTATGCTGATGTCTGAAAGTCATAGAAAAATTGCCGCATGCAATTACGATTTCGGCATTTTTACAGAGACTTGTATTTCTAGTCTTGGGTGATTTACAGTTTCTATGTTTTTTTGCAATTTATCTGGCTTTGTTAAACATATACTGAGTAAACCTACACACAGATTTTGAAAGAAATAAGCGCTTATCTACGCTTATGTTAGGCCTTTTTATATAGTTAGTCTTGCAATTTTTTTTGTCACCTTCTTTATTTTCAGGTGTAAATGTGCAAGTTATTGTTTACTTATTTTATAAATTTTCATGAGTATAAAGTTCAAATTTTGTCACCTTTCATTAAAATTCTTAATTCATTTTTTTATGTCTGATTTTTTTCTGATAAATATCACAAACCTTCGTTCAATACTGATAGATTTCATCTATACTCCAACGAAAAAGGTCCAGCAATGTTAAGAGTATAGGCAGAGCCATCGCCACATTCATTTTCATCATTAGAATTTATTTTCTTCATTTACTGGCAGATATTCATCCTCAATAATTTGCATTCTCATTCCTTTTCAGATAATAGTTGCTAACATTCCAAAGCTTTTTTGACGTAATCTTAAGACATTGGAAATCTTATTTAAACTTTTAATAAATGCAAAATAGAAGTAACTCCAAAGCTACTTCTAAATATTTGTTGCAATTTTCTACTGCAATTACCCAGTCTTCACATCAAGAATATAAGATCTTGATTAAAAAATTTCTCTATCCCCCCTTCCAATTCTGCCTTTTAAAGGAATTAGGAGTGCGATAGCTATACTTTCTTATTACTTTAGAAAAAATTAATCTCTATTTTGTCATATATGCGTAAAAACTTTTTACGGGTCAAATTGACCCGCTTCCCGGTTCTAGGTATAAGTGATTATAACTCAAAAATAATTTATGTTATTCGCTATTAAATACGAAAAGTTGTTGTTTACCTTAAAATATTAAAAGTCAGAAAAGGAATCATTTTTTCATTGAATACTTTTCGCGCGGCGAGAAATTAAATATATATTTGTGTCAAATTGACCCGCTCTGCGGTTCTAGTGTTAAAAGCATAAATATCGCAACCTATGGCACTTCTACAAAGGTTTTTTGGACTGAACTGTTCCGTTAGAGTAAAGATCAATGTTCTGTAGACATTCACTCGAGCCGGGCCGAGTTCGGGCCGAAATTTTAACTTTCAGGCCAGGCTCGGGCCTCGGATTTTCGGCCCGTGCATACCTCTACTTTGACTCACTTGCCCTGTTGAAACTTGATTAAAAACATTCAACATCAGACTTTTCACTTAACACTAAAACAGCCGGGTATTTTACTAAAGTTTTATAAAAAGTGTTTCGCACCAGATTTTTAATTTTAAACTATTTAACTTATTTAATTAGTATATTTTTGTGCTACATACATTTAACATATCTTATGAAGAAAATTCTGGTTCGGATCGACTGTTATCATTCTGGCAAGGGTCATTTTGACCCCTAATGTCGGTTCTAGTGTTAACACTATTTGGAAAATTTAGATCTTTACAGTCTTAATTATCTAACTTTATGAAGAAATTTCGCGTTCGAATCTAAAATGAAATACATAGCTGCCAACTTTCAACTAATCTGACGTAATACCTGGATCAGTTTGATCCAGGTTAACGTCATTTCAAACCAGAAAATATATTTCATGAATCTTTATTTATTTAATTTCAGGATTATTACTGGAACATACTTAATTTCATTTCTTTGAAAAAATTCTGGTTCGAAACTCATTAAACCAGGGTCAAATTAACGCATGTATTACGGATAATCGATGTCAGGTTGGCACCTATGAAAATATAAAAGCAGATCGATTTGATCCATTCTGGGTAGGGAGGTTAACCCCTGAGGGAGTGGGGGAATATACAGGGTGTTTCTAAACCCATGGTACAAACTTTAAGGGTTGGTAGAATACACAATAACAATCATTTATTGTATAGGAATGTATGGGACCAAGTGACGCATTAAGGTAAAAAACCAGGGGGGCAATTAGGCGCCTTTTTTAATTTTTAAAATTTCTCATTCATACCAGAAAATTTTTATGCTATTCTTTTCTGGACATTTCATTATTGTTTGTTAATAAAATTCTGCTTTGAGATTTTTTGGTACGAAATCGAAGTTTTTTTAATTGAAAATAAAAATAGAAATAAAAACTTTTTGAAATAGAAATGGAGTTTTTGATTGATTCCACTAATTGTAGACGTCAGTAATTGACTGGTCGTCATTCATTATCATGCATTCAAGTAGAAGAAACCGCCATTTTTAAATGCGCTATCTTTCGTCATGGAACACTTCACATATGCCGAAAAAACCAACATGCATTTGATGTATGGTTGTGCAAATGGCAACGCCAGAGTTGCCCTACGAATGTATCAGGTGCATGAATGATCAGGCATTCTATGAATGCCTGATCACAGAATGTTTCAGCGATTACAGCGTCAGCTTTCTGAAACAGGTTCTTTCCACGTCACCAGACAAGAAACTGGGCGAGAAAGCGCTGTACGCAGTGCAAGCCTGAAAGATATTATTTTGAATTTTTCTAGTGACAGGTCCAAATCAAGTACTAGAGCTGTTGCACAGAATTTATATGTGAATCATCCGACCGCCTGGAGAGTTTTAAACGGAAATCGTTTTTATCCCATCCGTTTTCAACATGTACAAACTTTGAATCCGAAAGACTATCTTCTGCGGTTGAACTTTTGCAAAAGGGTTTTGCAACAACATATATTTCAGCCAGACTTTACTGCTCATATTCTATTCACAGATGAGACAGTATTTACACGCGATGGTGTATTTAGTGCCCAGAATTTCCATCTTTGGACAACAAATAATCCACCTGCATCGCGGCCACATGCTTATCAACAACGATTTTCTGTGAATTTGTGGGCGGTATTGTTAATAATTTTTTGATTGGCCCAAACATACCACATAAGATGCTGGATGGTTTCTGTTACCTTATTTTTTTTGCAACAAGTTTTACCAGAATTGGTGCAAGATGTAGCGATCGCCATTCGTAACAGGATGTCGTTTCAACATGATAGAGCGCCCGCGCACTTCACCACTGATGTGCGCAAATACCTGAATACAACATTTGGGACGCGATGGATTGAGCTTGGTGAATCAGTGCCTTGACCATCGCGATCTCCCGATTTATCGAGCGTTGATATCTTTTTATGGGGACACCTGAAGAGTCTTGTTTATGAGACTCCAGTAGACTCAGATGAAAATCTAGTATCTCGCATATCCAAAGCTGCTGCATGTATGCGGGAAAAGCCTGATATCTTAAGAAGTGTACGCCTATTGTTCCACTAACACTGCGAAGCATGTATCACAGTTGGGCGCAATTTTGAACACTTGCTGTAATATTATTGTGTGCATTATTATTTATTTGTAAACTACGTTGTAAATAAACATTTTATTTTTTCCATCCATGTATTTCATTTGATAAGTTTACCAGTTTTGCGCTTCTTTTTTATTTAAAAATTTCGCTTTCATACCATAATTTTTCAAAGAAAATTTTTATTATTAAGTAGTCATGAAATGTTAAGAAAAGGACAGCAAAAAAATTTTCTGGTATGAATGAGAAATTTTGAAAATTAAAAAAGAGCCTAATTGCCCCTGGTGTTTTTACCTTAATGCATCACTTGCTCCCATACATTTCTATACAAGAAATGATTACTACTGTGTGTTCTACCTACCCTATAAGTTTGTACCATGAGTTTAGAAACACCTTGTATTTTATCCCACCTAATTTGAACGAGATTATTATCAGAAACTTTTAACGAAATTTTATATTCGTAGCTTTGTAGGTAAATTGGTTAAAAATTACCTTTTCTTATTCACTATTGCAGATACATTATTGCTTCGCCCTTAACACAGAAACAGCCGGGTATTTTACTAAAGTTTTATAAAAAGTGTTTCGCACCAGAATTTTAGTTTTAAACTATTTAACTTATTTAATTAGTATATTTTTGTGCTACATACATTTAACATATGTCATGAAGAAAATTCTGATTCTGATCGACTGTTATCATTCTGGCAGGGGTCATTTTGACCCCTAATGGCGGTTCTAGTGTTAAGGTGTTAAGCAAATGTCCAATTTAACCTTTTATGAGCTGACGGAATTTATAAGTGCTACTCGCTTTAAATTTTCAACCCATAATGAACATTACTAATAGGCTAACGATTTTTTAAAGAAAACTCTATTAAGTCCATGTTTTTAAAATAAATAGCAGTAGAAGACCTGTGTTCGTTATTTTAGCGAGGAAGGAGGCTAAGTTTGAAACAGTTGGTGTGGTTTATGCCATATTTTGTAAAGATTGTCACGATTGTCATTTTACTGCTGCAAACATAATAAAGATCAAAATTAGTGTTAGATATTTTATAACTTCATTATGTTCTTAAAATACGATTTGACTAACTATTTTAAGTGAAAGGTGTATTTATATCTTAAAACTACACTATGTGTAAATTACTTAAAGATGGCAAAAATATTTAAAAGGTGTTAAATTACTTTTAATCCTCAGTACTTTCAACTGTAAACAGAGCCATCTACCGAGAATATAAAATAAAAATACAAATATTATCATCTTAATTTTCAAACGTCACGTAATTGGAGTGAAAGTGAAAGTCAATTTTTAGATCCGAAAAATAAAATGTAGATATTGAGAAACCTGGAATATTATTTCTATTATGTTTCTTTAAGTAAACTGATGCAAATTCTTTGTATGTTGTAGGACGAAACGTCGCTACAAACAATATTTCTTTTTAAAAATAATTTCTGTATTTCAATATCTATTTTTTTATTTTCCGGATCTAAAAATTGACTTTCACTTTCACTCCAGTTATGTGTTATTTGAAAATTAAGATGTTGATACTTGTATTTTTATTTCATATTTTACTCTCGGTCGATGGCTGTGTTTACAGTTGAAAGTACTAAGAATTTAAAGTAATTTAACACCTTTTAAAATATTTTTTGTTATCTTTAAGTAATTTAGATACTTAACATAGTGTAGTTTTAAGTTTACCTTTTTTTCAAAGATGAATATAGCATTCTACTTATCCATTTGCTGGTGTATGTATAACAGTGATCATTAAAATGCCCGATCATGTGATTAAATTTTAATTCGAGTCAGACATTTTTTTATTCAAATAAGTTACATTTGAACCACGCAGATATACGTGAAATAAACCAATTAAATGATTTTGAATAAAAATTGTGGTGTAAAATGTTATTATCGAGCTTGAGTAAAATTTCTTGACGTTCTAGTGTTAAAAATTGAATTACCCGACCGTACTCATAAGCATGGAACTATTAAGAACGAGGATCTAACAAATCCTTAAAATAGTGAAGCTTCAAATAAGGGTTCAATTCCACGACACCAATCTCCTACCAATAAATTTATGCAGAAAACTTCACTTTATTTAAACGACTCATAATGGAAAATTTCAATAAAAATAATGACAAAAACGGACATTCATTTATACTGTTAAAAGTTTTGACAGCAATACTTACGCCACCTTGTGACAACCAAGACAACCTCCTGTCAGTGTCAGTAAAAAGAGTGTAATACCTGGAGCAAACAGATATTAGTAAAAATAAATAGAATATTTTTACCATGTTTGTTAGAAAACTTACCATTAATAAGGCGCAAAAATAAAACGAAATTTTCTATTTAAGCTTTCAAATGGAAGTTTTTATATGCGGTAATCAGAGACTTTGGATATAATTAAAATAAACAGCAGTCGTCTTTGGAAAGAATATTCAGAAAGAAGGCATTTTAAGACTCCTGGAAATGTAGAAAAAGTTTTGCAGCACTCAATACCACAGATATTCTCCGATAAAATCTTGCCGTTTTTTAAATTTTCTTGGATTATTTTTGGTCAAAAATAAGAAACTTTTGGCACAGTTTAATATTTTAGCGAAATGTTAAATTTCAGAGAAAATGACAAAAAAAGTAAATAAAAATATACGTATCACGCTTTTTTTAGGTGCGTTCGTAATTATGTAAATACGTAGCACCTATTGTTGTCGCTCAGTCCGTCCGTCCGTCTGTCTGTCTGTCCGTCTGTCTGTCCGTCTGTCCGCATATAACAACGCAAAAACTTTCCAACCGAATCGTTTGAAATTTAAAATACATAATTATAACATAATTTTTTCGAGTCATTTCAAATTTTATGAAAATCGGATGGATAGATCAATTACAGGGACATTCAAAAGGATTCCGTTACATTACGGTCAATAGGGAAAAAAGTTTTAAATGCATTTTAATCGTTTGAAATTTAAAACATATAATTATTGCGTAATTTTGTCGAGTCATTTCAAATGTTATGAAAATCGGATGCATAGATCAATTACAGGGACCATCAAAAGGATTCCGTTACATTACGGTCAATGGGGAAAAAGTTTCAAATGCATTTTAATGATGTTACACTCATTCGAACATAATAGAATTGGCATGAATCTATGACATATATACTAAAATATGCATTCTGTACGATCTGTGATGCAAAGAATTTTTATTATTAAATTACAGGGCCACACAAAAGTATTCCACTATATAATGCTATACGGGGAAACATGGTTTGGTACGTGTTTTAAATATATTCAACTATTTCACATTTTATGAATAAGATATACGTTGCTGAGGTGTAATAAAAATTACTTCCTGCATATTTACAGAAACGTAAAGATTTCGACTACTATACTGTATCCGGAGTACGCTCTACTATATCAGCAAGATCTGAATATTTTTAAAACTTCGTTATCGTACGAACGCACCTCATTTGCTACGTTCACGTGCAATTTCCAACTTGTTCAGTTGTCTTTTGTCGTATTAAATATCTGAGTTCCAATGTTAAGTTTTTTGAAGAGTAATAACATAATTTTTCAATTTATTGTAATGACAGAAAAGTGATTTCTAAATTTATTCATAGTTATAAGCTAGAAAAAAATATGCGTCATGCTTAAAAAAATATACAAAAAAAAGGTCGAATGTCACATGAGGTAATTGAGTAAACAATGTCCTTATTTCAAGGCGTCAGTTTGAAATGTTTTACGCTTATCTGCGTTTCATAATTTCGATAGCTTTTTTTATGTTTCTTTATTACTAAGAAATTGCTAAAATAATGAAATTTTTTTTAAATGTTTTTTATTATTTAAAAAATGACACTTTTATGTAATAGATTTTAATTTAATTTTTTTTTCGTTATATAATTGATAGTTTTTGTTTATCAGCTGAAAAACTTTCAGCCGTTTTGAGAAATATATCAGCTTAAAGCTAAATTTTTTTTAAAAGTGAAATGGATAAATAAAAATAATTTCATTGCTGTCTTTTTCAGTTATTGATCTTTCCGTTTAAAAAAAAACGCGTGTCAGTCACTTTTACTTTTTAAATAACTACATCATTTTTTATTCATTTAAGCACAATGAAACAGAAATGACAACATTCTTGATTGATATTATCTTGAAACATCAATGACCTATATAGAAGGTTAAAGAAACATGTTGAATGTCACCTTAAGCTATTGGAATAAACAATATCTTTTTTTATAGCATCAAATTGTAATTTTCTCTTCTTCATGTTTCCGTAGCTGCCAACTTGCACATTTTAAACAGAAAAAAATAACTTATTTAAAATTAAATTTTCTAAATTAAGTAAGACAAGTTTTTTTTGAATTAAAAATGGTAGAAAAAAAGCTCAATGCGCAGCAGCTATATGTTTTGTATGGTGACTTATACTCTCAATTTTAATGCTTCTTCATTTTTGATTACCCGTTTATCTTTTTAAGAAATATGTTTGAGTAATTGTGTTTGAAAATAATCTATGAATTTATGTTTCAGGTACAAGACTTATAAATTTAAGAAATGTTAACATTGTCTCTAATTTTTTTGAATTTGTTCGAATTTCCAATTTTTCCATAAAAATTAGAATTTTTTTTATTTCAATTTTTGGTCATTTAAAATTAAGTTATCTTAAAAAATATTATTGTTTTGCATATTATAAAATATAGAATGCTCTTTAATTCATCGGTGCATATATGCATCTTCAAACGATGCTTAAAGCCCATATTTTTGAGGCCACTTAAGAAGAAAAGTTAATTTTACCTTATTTAACCCTTTCCGGCATGGAATAAATCTGTTTGAAATAATTAATTTCCACCAGAATTTACCAACGGATTTATTAGATACGAGCCTGCTTGTTTTCAGGCGCGTTTTAAAAGGAAAATTTTAATTGAATATTCTTGGTGCCATTATAATTAAAATTAGGTGTCCTATTCAAGGGACACCGCACCAGAAAGGGTTAAGACATTTCTTAATGATAAGATAAATTTAATTATTTGACAAAAAGTGGTGTTAACAGAATAAAATTCATGTAAAAGATTTTGGTCCCGAAAGGGTAAAAACAAAATGGCTCTACGCCAGTGGACGATAGGTTCTGGCTCCAAAACTGGTTGTCCGTAGGACTGGGTTCGAACCCACCCAGGTAAAAAAATCAGCAAAAAACCTTTAGAAAAAATAAGATTTTACAGGAATTTTGAAGGTTTTTACAGGGATTTTGAAGGCAAATTAAAAGCGCAGGTTTATTTGAGGGAATTTACTGTTAATCAAAATATTTTATGCAGGCATTTATCTGACCTCCAAATTACTAATCGGGTATTTTGAAGGTCACTTCAGGTATTTTGAAGGAAATTGAAAACTGAACAAAATGCACAGATTTTTATAGGTTGTATAGAAGCTTTTATCAGCAAGTTAATGGCTTTTAATTTACCGTTAGTGACTTAGCTGATTTTTGATAAGTATACTTCAGGTATTTTGAAGGAAAATATAGCCTTCAATTTACTTTCAGTGACTTAGCTAATTTTTGATAAGTGTACTTCAGGTATTTTGAAGAAAAATATAGCCTTCAATTTGCCTTTAGTGACTTAATGACTTAGTGAATATTTACAATTTCTTAGTTCAAGCCTTCGTTTTGTTACCTGAGGACGTGTCCCAGAAATGCTCTTCAAAATACAAGAATGGGCGCGACCCACGGCCCGCGAGAGAGAAACATTCTGTTGATTTAGATGCGTTAATATCTCAGCTATATTTTGAGGTAAGTTGCATGTTTTTAGGACAATTATTAATTAAATTATAAGTAATTAATTATCACATCCTTTTGCCAGTTAATTCTATCGGCGTTTACAGATACTAAGTTCCACAATTCTAGGAATTTAATTGCTTAAACTCTTAATTAAAAATTCTTAAATCATGTAAAAATCATCTCCATAGTCTAATTTTCAATCAAGATTAGTTTATAAAAATTTTCTCATAAAAATTCTCGCATTAATTAAAGTTTTATTTTTATTTCTTCTAAATTAATCTAGAACCACGTGTTCGAATTCGAGCTAAATAACGCTAAGTTCAGCCTAATGGGGATAAGTATTAAGATATATATCCACAAGATAGCGTCTCGTTCACTCCTGCCGGCAGCAATTTAGACCCTGTAGCGACCACGTGGAATTTCTGAACTTTGAAAAAAATCTCAAGATTAAAAAACTTCAAGACAATAAGACTGCACTGGCCTCAAATGTACCCCGTAAATATATATTGTAATTATATTTATATATTGTAATTATATGCATTTATATAAAAAACTTTAACTATTTTCTCCATTTTTAATATTTTAATTTCTAAACTTAGAATATTTTTCGACTTTTTTTTCATTTTTTCGCAAAAATATTTTTTTTCGAATTTTTAGATAAAAACTGGGAAAATGACTAATTATTACATATAATTAACGATTTTAATTAATTTTCTTTAAAATGTAAAAATTTTTTTTAGTACGGCATTTTTGTTTTTACCGGTGGTCGGCATGATTACGCGGCACTCACCGTACTATCCATCCAGCCGTAAAACACTAATTTTTAATTATCTCATTAATTAATTAATAATTATTTTTTACCGCTGTGTTCCTATACCTACGACTTTTAAATAGGGGGAGGGAGGAGGGGTTATTGTTTATTTTGAGTACAATTGAGAAATGTGAAATTTAAATCTTTGTTTTCACACATATACAGGGAAATTGCAGGTTTTTTACCTTCAAGAAACCTTAGTTCCAAATACCTGTAAAATACCTGAATATTGTTTTTTCAGGGAAAATGCAGGTTTTTTTACCTTCAAAAAACCTTAGTTCCAAATACCGGTAATTTACCTGAACTTTTTTTTAAAGGTTTTTTGCTGATTTTTTTACCTGGGCAATCGCGGCAATCGGCCTAAATGTTCGGAGTTTTCCGTGTTTTTCTTTGAACCCTGGATTTCCTTACGTAAATACGGGTTAGGTTCCCTAGAAATACTTCCACGAAGGGCAACCTTCCCCTTTTAGGCCTATATCCCTATTATATCCCTATTATATCGTATAAATAATTGACCAATTATAAACACAAAGAAAAAACTATTCAAAATGTTTATTGATGAAAAACAAACATCATTTTGAAGAATTTATTATAAATTTTTAATCCTAACTCTTTAAGTGATTAACATGGCTGTGACCGACAGACAGAGATACAAGAGTGATCTCATAATGGTTCCGTTTTAACTTTTTCAGATCAGAACCCTAAACAGTAGTAAATGTAGAACGAAAAATAGTCCACAAGAAGTATAGTTCCGAGTCGTATTCTAAGGTTTAATCAAAAATATTCCTTTACAATAGAGAATGGAAAGAAATTGTTTAGCATCCAATGTACTCATAATGTCAAAATGTATTTCATACTAAACATCTATCACAATTCATGATTTTCTTTCATCCTTACAAGAAGAAAGTATTGGATTCGGGAAATTTTTCGAAATCTGGTTTTTGAGAGATTTACTCATTTTAGGGGACAGATTCCCAAAATCATGTTCTTACAAAAGGTCTGCCTGTGAGTCTATGACTCTGTCAGTCCGTCTGTCTATAAGTGACATAAATTTTGTGGGCGCTCTATCTCAAGAACTAATGCACAGAATTTGATAAACATTTATATCCAATATTCCTTATTATTCAGGTGATCTCAACAGGTGACGCTTCTAAGCTGCATTTTTTACGCTATCTCACTAACTAACGAAGGATTTTTATAAAACTTCAGATTCGGTAAAACCATTATATGAACTAGATCTCTTTTCATTTTTATGTCAATCGCTAAACAGGTGGCCCTGCTATGCTGCATTTTTAGCAATTTCCGTAATAGCTCCATTTCAAGAATTAATACACGAATTTTCTCAAAACTTCAGATTCTGTGAAACCGTGATATAAACTAGATCTGCTTACATTTTGATGTCAATCGCTAAACAGATGGAGCTACTATGCTGAAAATTTCCCGATTCCTGCAATAGCTCTATCTCAAGAACTTAGTCTTCAATTTTCATCAAATTTCAGCCTGAAGTAAAGGTTTATATATATTATGGCTGTTTATGTTTTGATATAAATCACCTAACAGTTGGCTCTTTTATGTTGCAATTTTCCGGTATCCACAATAGTACTTTTTCAAAAACTAATGCACGGAATTTCATCCCTTTATAATCCTCACGATCAACATAGACTGCTATTTAACTTCGACACTGTGGTAGCGAATTTTGAATTATTGACATGCATGAGATAGAAGAAAGTTTTGGGATTGACATATTCGACTAGTTATAATTGTCTTTGAAATATTGTTTGCATGTAAATTACGCAATGTATTTATAAGCTTCTTAATTAGTTATATTCAGCAGAAAAAATTATTTATGTGTTATTTTTTATTAGTTCTAGCATTGATTTTGATTGTGAAGAATGAAATGCTCTAAAACTATAAGAATATTCTTTTCCAAAGTTATATATATATATATATACGAAATATATATGTAAATAATTGAAACTTCTAAAGCTCTGTAATTAGAAAAAACACTTGTTCCTTAATATACCAGAACATAGAAAGAAATATATTTAAAAAGCTTTTACAAAATGTTACTTTAGCTATTTGGAAACAAAAAAAGTATTTGCATTATTTTATTTGTTTTAAAGCTTTTAAGCAGAACTGCTTTTGCAGTAGCATTATTTTCTTTTATCTCGGTTGACCAAATTTATTTTATGCACGCAAAAAATTCCATGTTACGTAAAACTTTTAATTTGTTTTCACTACACGTATAAGAATGTTTTTTAAGCAAACAAATGCACGTGCATTATTTTCTTGTTTAGTTTTACGAAAGAATCACAAAACAGATAACAAAAGTGCGTTTTGTGTATATATTCATTCTTTTAAATAATTTTGCTTCCACATTAGTATTTCTTTCTTATTTTGTTCTGTTTATATAAACACTGCATTTTTTATAACTACAATGCAGAAATATTTAAAAATAGACAATAAGATTATTTCAGAAAAAATCTGTACAAAATCGACCGAATTTATTTATATTTTAAAAAATAAAATTAATTAATATTACGAGAAAAATTTTCAAATTAGAAGTTTTATACATGCTTAAGATTTTGATGTTAAAACGTATTATTTTTTTTCTTATAGAGAAAACAAAATAACTAAAATTTACGTTTAAAAGTTTTAAGTAGGATAATTTAAGAAGAACTGCAGTAATGAAAATATTTATATTTATTATAACATCTAAATTCTAACAAATATTGATGTTCAAATAGAATCTATTCTAAATTATTATGAAACAATACAGATTTAACTGCCTTTTCAACAGTTTTAAAAATATACTTTATGTATTTGATTTTTACTTTCTTGTATCTTTATAGGAAAAAAGTATTAGATTCGTGAAAATTTTCAAATTCCGGTTTTCGACGAATTTACAGGTTTTTGGTGTCAGAGATCACAAAAAAGCGTTTTTTTTTTTTCAAAATATCTATCTGCGAGTCTCTCTGCAAATCTGTGTGTCTGTAAGTGACACAATTTACGCGGGCTTTCTATCTCAAGAATTAATGCACGGAATTTGATAAAAAATTATATTCAGTTAATCCTTATTAGAAATTAGTGCTGATTAGTTTTTGGTGTAAAACATTTATAAGGTAGTGTTGCTACGCTGCATGTTTATGATTATTATAATAGTTCTATCTCCAGAATTAATGCGCGGAATTTCATCAAACTTCAGATTCTATTAGTGCTTTACAGGAACTGATGCTATTTAAATTTTGGTGTAAATACACCATTGGTGATGCTGTTATACTGCATTTATTACGATTTCCACAACAGGTGTATCTTAAAAACCAATGCACGAATTTCCAGCAAAGTTCAGATTCAATTAATCTTTGAATTGAATTGTATTTCTTTTTGTTTTCGTGTCCATCGCCCTACAGGTGGCACTGCTAAGCTGAATTTTGTAGGATTTACATGATTTTAGAGATAGTTATACCTAAAAAAATTCCTATCTTTAGAACACCCAGAATCAGTATAGATTTGGCACTATGATAGTGAATTTAGAAGTTTTAACATGCATGAGACAGAAGGAAGTTTTGAGATTGATACTTCGGCTGATTTTTTTAGTATTGTTTTTGTTTCCTTCCTGTGAATAGTTATTCTATGTGGATTATTTCATAATCTGACTATGGTTTGTCTGTTAAAATTTCTTTTCGCCATTCGGTAACTTTTTTTTTCGGGGTGACTATAGGTCAGGGAAGAAATTTCCCTGACTTTGGGTTTGGTAAATAGTAACATTTTAGAAAAAATTCTCCTTCTGATAATGCAGGAATATGTAAGCCAAGTTTTTGTATATAAAAATTTCTTCTTAAAACCTATTTTTTAGTCCCTTGAGCCTATGTTTAATCGTATCAAAAAGCTGTCATCAACTTTTTTTGTCATTTTCTTTGAAGTAATTATATCTTTTAAGCTGATTTGATATGTATTATAATGTTATGTAAGATTATAATATTAAAATTTCTACACTATTCTTTTCATTGAGGAAACAATTTTTTTCCTCCTAAGTTAGTTTTATTAAAAACTTGTCAGTATACAAGTTGCTGATAATATCTAATAGAATCATTAAAAATTTATTTGATTTGATACGATAAGAATTGACGAATTTTTGATTTTTTTTTCTCGCTGAAACACTATTGTTTTTCGTACATTGAGCCCATTTTAGTTTTTACCAAAAATCTGTCGTACGTAAATTTCTTACCCTTTTTTTAGAAGCAATAATAACTTTCAACTGATTCGATATGCAATTAACCCTTTCAGGAGCAAAAGAATTCTGTTCGTAAAATGATGAAATAATAGACTGACACCAGAATATTCAAACAAATTTCTTAGAAAATAAAATTCCGGTATTTTGAACTTTCATTAGAAAAGTAACATTTTATTATAATATTACTGGTGTCATTTGTCAATTACGGCACTAAAATTAGGTGGCTAGACCTTCTAGCCACCGCCCTTGAAAGGGTTAAGAAGTTATGGGGTTTTCTCTGTTTTCACAAAACCCCGCCTTTTTGTCAGCACCTTGATCCGATTTTGCCCATTTAAAAACTTGACAGAAATGTTCTATCGCTTGAAATTATGTATCTGTTTGGAACACATTTTATTTATGAAAGCTATCGTGTCCATAAAAAAGTGATATATACATAGATAGATAGATAGTCTTTGGAAGGGTTTTATAGACAAAACTGTGATAAATAAAATTTTGAAATAGTACTGGTTTTAGGTTCTAGGAATCATAATCGGCGTAGATATGCAATTTGTTTTCAAAAACTTCAACATAGGAAAGAATATCATACGTAATATTTCTTACGAAATCGACCTAAAAAAGCACATGCTATTTTGGATTGCCAATTTGCGGATGTTTAATGTTTATTTACTTTAGAAATGCTGTTCTCAGAAAAAACAAAGTTTCTGCAATTTTGATTTGGAAATCAGCGGAGCTAAAATTTTTATTCAAATCAGTTTTAGGAATGTTATTCTGAGAAAAAAAGGCCTGCCTGTTTACTAATTTAGAAATGCTATTCTTAGAAAAAGCAATTATGCAGGGATGCAAGCGCGGTGCCCATAAAGTCCGATTGATACCATTAAATTTTTGAAATATTTCTTGCTTTATTTCACTACAAGATTTCTATGATTCAATAAAGCAAAGACTACTATTGAATTTTAGTGGTTAAAATCAGACATTTTTGGCGCGGGGCTTGCATCCCCGAATTATGGTTTTCGTTACTCTTAACTGGTCTCTGTAGATTAAAAATTGGCAGTTCATTTTCTGTGTGAATTTGCAGATAAATATGTTTGACTTTCGCATATTATAGGATTACTGAAACAAGAGGGGAGAAAACCCATTTTTTTCTTTTTGCTACAAATCAAAGAATGTCGGTCAATAACTGGAAAAGAATGGAGCGGGAATCGAAAAGAATCTGACACACCTAATGTGCGCATGGTTTTTTACAACTGTCATCACTATCTTTAAAAATTAATCTTCAACGGATTTTATCGTAGATGTTGTAACAAATGTCTCCAATTAAATAAGTTGGCGATTAGTATTTGTATTTATTGGTGCTAAGCAATAACTTCTTATATCATAGATTTGCCAGATTACTCTTGGTTAATTATACTTGGGGAACTGATTTAACCGAAAACTCTTTTACAAAGGTGTAATATTTTTAGGTGCATTCGTAATTATATAAATATGTAGCATCTATAGTTATGGCTTAATTCGTCTATCCGCTGGAGGTCTGCATGGGCCGGAATTTCCAGGCTCGGGCCCGGGCCGGCCCGGCCCGTACAAAAATCAGCGAAAACAGGCCCGGCCCGTTTTGGCCCGTTACAATTTCTACGATTTCTAAAAAATTCATATTTTTATCATATAACTAAGATTCCTTTAAAGAATACTGCATACGTATCTAGGGAATGATTTTACAGTATATTTTACAGCAAATACACATTAACAACATTAATGATTACTTAGATTCTTAGGCTTTCAACATTCGAATAAAGATTTATTAAAAAATTAATATGGCTTAGAATAAAAGAAAAAAGAAAGAAAGCTAAAAACATCGTTAATTTTGAAGCTGTTTAATAAAAAAAGATTTATAAATATATTTCCATATCATTTTATTATAGATTTCAAATCCAAATATATTCTTAAATTCAAAAAAGCTGCTTTCTGATACATTTCTAAATTCATTTTTTTTTCTCAGAAACGCATAAGATTAGCAGATATCTTTATTCAGAAATTATATAATCGAATGGTGTTATCCATTTTTTGATACAAGCAATTTAAGAATGCTGCAAACAAATAAAATACTGTCATAATTAGCGTTTTGAATAGAATTTCCGGAAGCAATAGCAAGGGAAGGGAGAAAAACCTGCAATCATTTGAGAAACTATTATATCTCAACAAGGTTATACAAGTATTTTATATACCAAAAATGAAAAACGCTATTCGATTCCAAATCCCTTCAATAGTTAGGCTTATCACTTTTATACTTTTACAATTTAAAATTAATCAGAAAGTGTGTCAAACTTTCGCATTATTGAGAAATTAATTTAAAAATCATCAAGAATTATATATCCGAAGACTAAGCTAACATAAGTTCTTTATCGCTGTTAATAATTTTACAAATCATGTTTTCTGCTAATAATTAAGTCTAGTATCAGTCCGGTCAGTCTATATGTAAAAAAATAATGCAAGCGTGATCTCGGACCGGCATGAGTCAGCTAAAAAAATATTAAAACGGATTACACATAATGTAATTCTCCGATGTCGATACACTGTGTATTTTTATATTGATATTCTCAAACTAGTATGGCCACATTTATACTTATTCTCGTTAAAACCATTTTCGTTGAAAATAGCTCATATTTTATCGTTTCTGCTTAAATCTTCAGAACGGGCCGGCAGGCCCGAAATTTTTTTTATCGGCACGGCCCGCCCCGTCTGGCCCGTTCAATTTTTTTGCCGGCCCGTTAGAAAATTCGAAACGATTCCGCCGGCCGGCCCGGGCCCGTTCAGACCTCTACTATCCGCCCGCATATAATAACTCAAAAAATAACAAACTGAATCTATTGAAATTGAAAACATGTAATTTTTGCATAAATGCTGAGTCATTTAAAATTTTATGCATAGTTCAATCGGATGCATAGTTCAATTACAGGTCAATCAAAATTATTCAGTTTACATGATGGCCAATGGAAAAATGATGTCAAGTCCTTTTTAATTATGTTACAGTCTTTCGAACATAATTAAATCGATATGCATCTATGAAGTATATACTCAAATGTACATTCTGTGCAATCTATGGAGCAAAAAATATTTTTAATAAATTAAAAGGCTACACAAAAGTATTCCATTACATAATGGTCTAGGAGGAAACAATGTTTTGGAGCGCGTTTTAATTATATTAAACTATTTCACGTTTTATGAAATTGACATACGTTGCTGAAGTTTATTAAAGGTTACTTCCTGTATAATAGAAAGCTGACAGTATTTACAGGGATAAAAAATTTTCGGATACTTATACAGCATTCAAAGTATTGTATACTATTACATTAAAATCTGAATATTTTTTAAATTCGTTATAGTACTAACGTTTGTTACGTTAGACGTGCAATTTTCGTCTTGTTATGATATAAAAACGTATTTAATATTCATGAAAAAAACTTTCCTTGAAAATATTTATCTCCATTCTTGCTATCGCATCATCATTTTTCATAGTTAATAGAAAAAAAAATCGGACGCAATAAAAGTTATTCATAAATAAATAATAAAAAGCACATAAAAGCCTTTCCATTTCTAAAGAAAAATCTTTTGAGACATATTTTTGAGCAATATTTTCGATGATAAGAAAATAATGCTATCTATAAAAAATATTTTAAAATTCCAAAAACGATGTGACCTAATACGTGAAAAGAATAATGAATTCTTAATGCAATATTAGAAAAGTATTTTTAAGTAAAATAATCTTTTATTTTTGTTATTATTTTTAGAAATAAAATAAATTTGCTTCAAAAAATTTAAATAGAAGTTATTTTTAATTAAGGGGTAGAATTATAAGAGACGTGATCAAAAACTCGATCGCTTAGTCTGGAGTTGGAATAATCGTTTGCGGCCGAATTAAAAAAAAAACACAAATGGCAACGAGAAGACGATTGTGAAAAAGCCGAACGGACAAGAAGATGTGGCGAAAGAAAAATATTGCGCAGAATGTTGTATTCTAAAGGTTTGTGAAATAAATTTATTATATATCGTATCGAATTTTTATTTGTGATTGTTATCATGTTAATAAATGTATGAAATGGTTCACCGTCTATTATATTATTGCACAACAATTACATTCATCTACCAAGTGACATGAAACGCATTTTGTTTTAGGATTTTCATTATTTTTAGAATCTACGAAAGTTGTAAGTTTATTGGGATGGTCATAAAAAGAATCTCCGGTACATGATATCCTAGTGACCTAGTAGTGCGCAAATAGTTCATATACTCTCTTTCTCTCTGTATATAAACTCTGTATACATATGGTGTCCCTCTACACATTTTACGAACAGTAAGGAAGTGTAAAATACACAAAAATGAAGCAATTATGAAGCTTTTTATGAAGCTTGCAGTGTGGAGCGGAAATGAAATCTGTTTACGAAATGCAGAGGAAATGAAAACAACCATTCTTGACAAAACAGTTACTGTAAATACTCAAGTGTGCCACCAACAATATCGATACACACTTGGCAAGTGATTGGCTTCACTTTCAAAGATACAAGTGGACTCATTTACAAGAAACCTATTGTATCTTATGGGTACCTCATTGATCGAGAATATCAATCGCTAATGCAACTGTTTAAGATCCACGTGGAATCTTTAAAGGGGTACACCATCACTTTCTAGACAATGCCAGGTCTTTAATGATGTTGGACGCAATCATCAAAGTATTCAAGGCTCGAGGACACAAGCTGTGACTAATTCACCTACGTCTCACAAGGAAGGTCTCCATTGGGGGCATACTCAGAATTTTTTGAAAAAAATACGAATTAAACTACTCATGTAGGTAATAAAGGATCAGTGAAAATTAGCGGCGGAATTACATTATAAGATATGTAAAAAAATAAAATAGTTTGGAATAATTGGCGTGAAAAGCTGAAAGCGACGCGGGATTTGGCGTACAGTGCATTTCCTCGCCAAAAGCAGACGATTTTAACGAATCTGAAAATTGATTTCAATTGACTTCACTGTTAAAAATCTGCAGCATTTACTGCAACGTCACTCCACTACTTTTAAAGAATCTCTCTCTTCTGACCAATGAGAATGCTCCATAGCACCGTGAATTGGCCGTGTCATACACTGTTAAAAATCTGCTGCATTTTGTTGCAACGCACTCCTCCGCTTGTATATAATACCTCTATTCCAACCAATGAGAAAGCTCCATTTCACGGCCAAGTAACCGTTTTCTATACAAGCAAGGGAATGCGTTGCAACAAAATGCAGCAGATTTTTAACAGTGTATTTTTCAATTTGGAACAATTTTAATCAATTTAAATTGTGTTTTAAATGATAAAATATATTAATTTCATTTTGTTTAAGTACGTATAAACGTATATGACAAAATTACACTTAAAGTAAAGTAAAAATGCAAAACTAAAATTACTTAAACTAAACTTATTTAACTAAATTGAACATAGAAAGTTTTTTCTTTGAAAAGTATTCGAAGCGTAAAAGCGTATTTTTCAAGCTTTCGTTTTTTCGCCAACCGGAGATAAATCGCCAAATAAACGAAATTTTTATTATTTTTTTACGGACGTTATAAGGAGATTCCGCCGAAATGTTTTTTATAAACATGTATAACTATATGAGAAGAACATTCTGTAATTTTTTCAGATTTTTTTGAGTATGCCCGTATGGAGACCTTCCTTGTCAGTATCGTTGGAATTCATACCAGAAAATTTTGAATACCAATTCTTTTTATTTTACTTGTGAAATATCCATCAACTAATATAAAATAATAACAATGACTATTCAAACATAATAGTCCGGTTTGAAATCCCCCAGTAAAAAATCAGCAAGATGCGGCATGCGGCTGTCATTAAGCATCTGACTGGATTTTTATTTATGATTGTTATGTTAACAAATGTAATAAATGGTTTACAGTCTATGTTATTGTACAACATCTACTTTCATAAACCAAGACATATTAAACACATTTTGTTTCAGGATTTTCATTTTTTTAGAACTTACAAAAGTGGGAAGTTTATTGGGATGGTAAATAAATGGTATCCGTAATATGAACTATTAGCGATCTCCAAGCACTTAAATAATTTATGTTCTCTCTTTCTCTTTCAATATATAAATGGTATCCTTCTACTAATGCCACGATCTGTAAGGAAAGATAAAATACACAAAAAGGAAGTAATAATGATATAGCAGTGAGGGGGCGAAAATTAAATATGTTTACGAAATGCAGAGGAAATGAAAACAAGCATTTTTTGACATAATAATTACAGGAATATATCCGGTGCGCCCCTACCGATGTCGATACACGCTTGGCAAGTAACTGCTCTACCCTTTCGAAGACTCAGTTGGACTCATATATGTGACGCCTATTTATTCTGATGATTACCTTATTGCTAGAATTTCAGTCGCTGCAGCAATTCTTTGTGATGCGCCTGGAATCTTCAAAGGGGTACACCATCCCTTGCTAGTCAATGGCAGGCCATGGAACTGCCTCACTAACTATATCTGTAGAAAATCTGCAGGTAATTGGACCACAAATCTGTAGAAAATCTGTATGTTTTTGAACCAATCTGCATATATTTTTAGAATATCTTAAAACATGCTGCAGATATATTTAAGGCATAGCTAAATTTGCAAAATTTCTTTGAAAATTTGTCAAATTCATCTACGAGACACCCATTGACTCTGGTGATTACCTCGCAGCAAGAATTTCAGTGGCTGCTGCAACTGTTTGTGATGTACCTGGAATTTTCAAAGGGGTACACCATCAATTGCTAGACAATGTCAAGGCATAGATCAGAAAGAAAGAGGAACTGATATATCTTTAAACTGATGAAGTTTAAACTATAATTTCTTTGCCCATTTCTTTGAAAATTTCCTCACAGAATAGGGCAGGAGAGTCTATTGTTCATAATTTATCATCAAAGTTAAATTCATTCTTATAGAAAGGAAGGCATAAAGGAGATTCTACACTTACAAGTTACCAGAATAAAAAAAATCTGAACTTAGTTTAGAAGTTTGATGAACAATGCGCTCTTCGCAATAATTTTTCTAATACAACCTTCTTCAAGCGTCCAGGAAAAAACTGAATTTGTTTCATCTACTTCCAAAAAATTGGTCACTCATGGAGGGAGTCCAACTGGGTTGGGATCTGATTGGAGATAAACTTAGTATTGAGCACATGGGAATAAATTTCATTCCGTGAAAAAATGGTCGCCCAGGGATGTGGTTGCATAGGGAGGTTTCCCTGTATATTACATATTATTTAAATTTACGACTGAATAAAACGTGATGCGTTGATTCTGAAAACAGTTATATGAATTGTAAAAAAATAAAAAATAATAAATATTCCAATACATAATGAAATGTCAAATACAGCAATATTCGCAATGTATTTCTAACAAAATCTAATAAAATAAATAAGTGAAAAATTAAATAATCGAAATGCCTGAAAATGCGATATAGGAAAAGTTTTACATTTAGCTAAATTTACTTATTCTGCAGCATTTTCCCCCATTTATTCGCTTTTAAGAAATATCGGAAAACGATACAAAAAAATTTGATGACATTCAATATTTTACGTGTTTTGAATCTCTGTATATTCATAAGTTCAAAAACGTACTCTAAGATAGTATAAATAAAATTTCCTTTCACTGTTTTTATTTAATGTATGTTATGGAACCTATTCGATAAGAGTTTGTTTACTTTGCAAAATATCCAAATATTCTATTTCCAAATAAAATTTCCTCTTTGTTTTTACAGTGCGAACTATTCGAAAATTTCTTTTGAAATCTAAATGCTATTAAAAATGGTATTACAAAAAGATCAATTTAAACCAAAAAGAGATCTAATTTTTTTTCCTTTGTATTTTTATAATAAATGATTTTAACCTCCTCAATCCTGAGACAGATATTACAAGAGACCAAAGAAACCTGTGTTAAAATTACTATGAAGCATCTCCAAGCATGTAACAGACTATTTAGTAATACTTATGATACGTACGCATTAAATAAAAATGTCTAGAATTAATTAACACATTTTTAGAAGCATTTAACCCTTAAATGCATAGGATAGAACGCGTTCCAAAAAATGCGCAATTCAAAGAATCAGAATTCATTCCAGAAAAATCTAAATAGTGAATTTTTCTTTATTTAATTACGAATGGTCTGTCATTAAGTAAAGTGAAAATTGTTTTTTAAATTTCTGGTGAGAATACTGAATATGTGAATAAAACCCCCAATAAATCGGGAACACTTATGGTGTCGAAAATGATAAGGGTTAAGTTTCATTTAAATCGTGTGTTCTTTAGCAGGATTCGTACGCTTCGGGGATCTTTTACCAGAATGTTTGTAAAGTAAAAATTGCCTTGTTTAATGGAAAAAAATTCTATTTTTAGATATAAAAATCAATATTTTAGGAATTTTCTGGTGCAAAATCACCTAAAATCCCAGGAAGCCCCGAATGCATTTTCAGAAAGAATCACGTTTTGAGCACCTTATCGCCAGAACAACGATTGGCGCGGAGATGAAGTCAGTGCTACGCATCCTTTCTTGTTTGTAACTTCAAACACCTAGCGAATAGCAACCCTTCCTTCTGCAAAGAATTCGCGCTTATTGTTCATTTGTTTTTCAAGTTATCAAGCAAAGTCTATAATATGAGGAAATGTTATTAACCGTTGTTTACGATTAAAAGATAGTTTAAAACAAAGAGCTTTTTCAGATTAAAATGCTTTAAATTTCATAGAACATCTAAACATAGTTTTTTTTCTTTTTTCTCTCAACTCAAAAATATTATTTTCTTAACTCGCTATGTTCGAAGAAATTGAAAAGTTAATTAAAAACAGTAGTAGTAAAGATTCGCTTGTAATAAATATAATTCTATTAATCATATGTTTTATGACACATTTGAACTTAGTTTATTTTGTGTTTGGCGATGCAGCTTGCTGTACGTTCTCGCTTTCGCCAACTCGCCAAGGCTGGTGCTCAAAACGTGATTCTTTCTGAAAATGCGCCCCTGATGCGTACGAACCCTGTTTAGTGTCTGCTACACGCGACATCAGAACTGAGGAGAATAAGGGGTATGAAGCAATGCACCAGGTAGATTTAAATGGAATATATCAAGAAACAGCTAAACTTTACTAAAGCTGGAGAGCGTTGCATTCTTTTGAAAAAAGATCATCTTACTTATAATAAAAGTGAAAGAAATTGTCCGTAACCATTCCGGAGTGAACCCCACCCGTCTTACCAGTCGACGGTTAGGTGGAGCCATCTTCGGTTTGATGTCGATTTGAAATGTGTCAAAGAAAACTCATCTGCCAAAATAAAAATCTCATTTACCTCAAATGACCTCTGTTCAACATATTTTTCTATAAAATAAATAGGAATTATTTATTAAGATATTCTCTGATAAAGAGTTTGCGCAAATTTGAAAGTACTAGGAAATTTTTCATAATATGCATATATTTTTTAACTGGCAACATCTTTATCATTATTTTAGTCACCTTTTAACCCATTAACCGCCAAAATTGTAAGACAGGAATTTTCAACATTTTTGCTGAAAAACATTTGCCATCACAAATTTTGAATGATAATCTCCACTTTTATAATTGGTCTAAGTTTCAGTCATTTAATAAATACAATCTGTTATTTCAAAAATAGTGGTAGCTTGATAGAAAAATTAAGCATGAATATTTAGTTTTACTCTTGCGTTAACGCAACACTAGCGGTTAGTAGGTTAATTAAAACAATGATTGTCATATATATTTATCGTACGGAAAGTCGTGTCTGTTTTGGAAAATTAATTTGTATCATAAACTTTTGACCATTAATTACTGTACATTAGATATAAGATTGAAGGGGTAGCATATCTAATAATTAAATGACAGAATTTTCCAATACGGATTGATTTTTCCCGAACTTCTTTCCGAACGACCCAATAATATATTTTTATGTTCATCAAGGTGAAATATTGCTTTTCATCGTATAGCATTAGGTTGAGAAAAAAATTCAGAGAAATTTTTAATCTAATATTTACCAAAAATTGTATCGTATGTATGAGTACTGGTTGTATACCTACAAGTTCAGGGAACTCAGGTCTAGATGTGGGTCCATCCGATTATGGCCTCTTACGATCAATGCAGCTGTTTTTCAAGGGAGGCCGCCGATTTGAATCATTTAATGAAGTTGAAAAAGAATATCCAGAGTTTTTTAATTCCAGTGATCCGCTATGGTACTTTTCTCAAATCCGGAATCTGTCGGAAATTCATGGACTATGATGATCTCTACTTTGAAGAATAAATAGTCCTCTTGTATTTGTTGTAAGTTTGGGACACTGCTTTCACAAATTTCCCAGAACTTTTTGCTTAATATAGTATTATTACATGAGTTTTCTTTCCTTTTCATTCTAAAATTACGAATGCACACTAGAATTTCTGAAAGAAAAAATTTTACTTTGCATCATTACGAAATAATTGTCATTAAATAGATAAAAAAATACTGTTCAGACTTTCTGGTATGAATTCGAAATTTCTATGTTGATAAGAAATTTCCGAAATGCACGCATATATGCATTAATGATACATATGGGTTATGCTTCATCAGAAAGTTACATAAATTTACCAAATATCTGATAAAATTGTTTCACATGGTGGATTTAAAAAAAAAGACAAAATATCATCAACCATTAATATAGATGTTAAAATAGCTTTATAAAGTCACTATATTGTGCTTGCCAGCCTCGAACAAAATTACCGTAAAATGTAAGTTAATTTGACCGTAATCGAACATGTTTCAATCCAGAAAACCCATTTGATGTACTTGATGCTATAATATACATTCACGTTTAAAGTTTTTACGGGGAACCTATTTTATTGAATTTCTTAAATAAAAATTCTGTTTCGAAACAGTTTAACCTGAGTCAAACTAATACACATTTTACGGGAGATAAGGGTGATATTCCAATGTATGTTATATGCGTATAATAAAACATTTATAGTGTATTGTTAGGTATTACAAAATACAATCTCCGAATGTAGCTGATCTAACTAATCACTTATAAAGTGTGTTCAACTATCAACATATGTCATAAGAAAGCAATTATCAAAGAACTCGAGACTTGCTTACCAGGAAGTTATGCTTGTTTGTGAAACAATTTATCTATGCACAAGTCTTTAGATCCCGAAGTTTTTAACATTTACGCAGGGGCTCGCACAGTGTCTACCTGAGAATACATGTAAGCCTGGACAGATGCTGTCACAGCCCCTCCGTAAAGGTTAAACAATACATTTTGAATATCCGAAGAAACTGCTTGAACTACTATACAGAGTGTTTTAAAATTATGTATCAGAAATGTAAAGACAGGTAGAGGGAACCTCAGTAATCAGATTTTAAAGGGATGTCGTTGCGGAAATGCAGCATTGTAGTGGTAGATGGCGCAGTTATGTCCAGTGTTTAAAAGCATTTTGCTGCTTGAATTGTCATTCTCCGTACGGATTTCGTATAACATGCGTCGTTACACCAATACAGAACTTGCAGACTTGCTTTTCACGTATAAGGTTGCGCAATGAATGGCTGTTTAAAACATTTGCATGGAACGACTCCAACTACGAATATACCAGATCGCCGAACACTTGGGTGTCTTCATCGGGAGATATGTACCAGTAAAATATCGTATGACTCGAGAAGAGATACGGGCACTGGAAGATGCTGCAGAATTACTGCATTGGAAAAAGCAATATTATGCGCAGTAAAGTTTAAAAGTTCGAGAACTGCTGTACGTGCGTTGTGTGTGAGTAATATCATTTTACAACCACATACATAAAAAGCATTTCAGCAATCTCCACATTGATTTAACGATGCATGTTCCCCGAAATCCGTGTCGGAATTATGATTCAAGTCATTAAAATGCTTTCGTCCGCCGAGCTCCGCAACTTCTTAAACTTCCACAACGTTGCATTTCTGCATTCAAAATGCATGCTTAGTAAGTTCTCCCTACCTGCCTTTATATTTGTGACACATTATTTTGAAACATCATGTACGCGTGTTTATAAGCTGTACATTTTTCTTTTCGTGGAATTTCCTGCTCACTCTATATACATAGGATTATAATAAAATATGGATAAAGCAGTTAACCTTTTGAGGGTTGAATTTTCTACAACTGATATTTTTAATTCCGAAATGTCACAATGACAGTCGAATTTTCGACCTAATTTACTTGAAAAAGGTTTAATTCATTTCTTTTACTGTTGCGTCGACGCAACGCCAGCGATTAATGGGTTAATTGAAACAGTGATTTGTTTTAAGTTCATATATTGCATCGTACGGAAAGTCGTGTCCGTTTTGGAAAATCAATTTGTACCAGAAAGTTCTGCCCAATTATTACTGTATATTAGATATAGGGTTTGGGGGGGAGGATATGTTATAATTAAATTATAGAATTTTCAGGTACTAATTGATTTTCCCCAAACGGATACATCTTTCCAAACGATCCAATAATACAATTTTATATTTATCAATGTGAAATATTGCTTTTCGTCTTAATGGTATTAGCTTGAGAAAAAAATTCTGAGAAAATTTTAATCTAATAGTTACCAGAATTTATATCGTTTGTAGGAATACTGGTGGTATGTCTAAAGAAGTTCAGGAAACTCAGCTCCAGACGTGGCTTCATCCGATTATGGCCTCTTACGATCAGAGCAACACTTTTTCAGACGATTTGGCTCCTTTAATAAAATTAAACAAGTTGGAAATTGCACGTGAAGCGTAGCAAACGACGTGCGTTCATACGATAACGAAGTTTTAAAAATATCACTCTCGTATATCAATCTCAAAAAATTATAAATAGTTAATTACAATTAAAATGCGCACCAAACAATGTTCTCCCTATACTCATTATGTAATGAATACTTTTGTTTGGCCTTGTAAATCAATAACAAATGTTCTTTGCACAACAGATTATGCAAAATCTATATTAGAAAATGTACTTTATGATGCATATCAATATTATTATGTTCGAATGTAATATATGTGTAATATTATTAAAATGCATTTGAAACTTTTTTTTCCATTGACCGTAATGTAACGGAGTACTTTTGATTATACCTGTATTTGATCTATGCATCCTATTTTCAAAAAAATTGAAATGACTTGACAAAATTATTTAATAAGTATGTAATTTAAATTTCAAACGATTAAAATGCATTTGGAACATTTTTTTCCCCATTGACCGTAAAGTGACGGAATACTTTTGATTCTCACTGTAATTGATCTATCCATCCGATTCTCATAAAATTTGAAATGACTCGACAAAATTATGTAATAATTATATATTTTAAATTTCAAAAGATTCGGTAGGGTAGTTTTTGCGTTGTTGTATGCGGACGGACGGAGAGACAGACGGACAGACAGACGAACGGACTGAACGACAACTATAGGTGCTACGTATTTACATAATTACGAGCGCACCTAAAAAGCATGTCCTGAGTTTTTCAATTCCAGTGAGCCGCTGTGGTGCTTTTCGCAAATCGGGAATCTGTCAGAAAGTCATGTACTATGATGGTTTCTACTTTTGAAGAATAAAAAGTCCTTTTTTATTTTTGTTGTAAGTTTGCGCATAGCAACATAGCTTTCACAAATTTCCAAGAACTTTTTGCTTAACCTTCCTACCCTGTTGAAAATTACTCAAACTTGATTAAAAACATTTGACACCGGAATTTTTATTTAAAGCTATTTTACCTATTTATTTAACTTAGTTCTTTGAATCTTATATTTAACTTAGTGCATAAAGAAATTTCTGGTTCAAATCGAATAAAATGTATCATAGTAATACCCATTCAGGATAGGAAGGTTAATCTTGTATTATTTACATGAATTTCCTTTCTTGTTCATTCTAAAATTACCAATATGTACCAGAATTTCTGAAGGAAGAAATTTTACCTTATGTCATCACGAAACTTCATTAAATGGAGAAAAAATTACCGTTCAGATTTTCTGGTATAAACTGAAAATTTCGATCTTGAAAAAATAAAAAATAAATTTCTGAAATGCACGCATATATGCACTAATGATACATATGAGTTATACTTCATCAGAAAATTACATAAATTTACCAAATATCTGATAACACTGTTTCACATAATGGATTAAAAAGAAGATAAAATATCATCAAACATTAATATAGATGTTAAAATAAGCTTTATAAAGTCACAATATTATATTGTTCAGCCTCCAACAAAACTTTCGTAAAATGTAAGTTAATTTGATCGTAAACGAACATGTTTCAACCCAGAAAACCCATTTGATGCCAAGATATACATAACGTTTAAATTTTTTTACGTGGAACCTATTTTATTGAATTTTTTAAGAAACATTCTGGTTCGAAACGGGTTAATCTGAGTCAAACAAATGCACATTTTATGGAAGATAAGTGTGATATTGCAATATATGTTATATACGTATAATAAAATATTTCTAGTACGTTTTTATGTATAACAAAATGCAATCTCCAAAAATAGATGATCTAATTAATCACTTATAAACTATCTTCAACTTTTAAACAATACATTTTGAGCATCTAATAAACTGTTGGAACTATTATGCAGATTGTTTTTAAATTATCTATCAGAAATATAAAGACAGGAAGAAAAAACCTTCGTAATCAGATTTTATAGGGATGTGGTTGCGGAAACGCAGCATTGTAGTGATAGGTGGCGCAGTTAAGTCCAATGATTAAACGCATTTTACTGCTTGATTCATCATTCTCCGTACTGATTTCGTGTAACATGCGTCTTTACACCAATGCAGAACTTGACGACATGCTTTTCACGTATCAGGTTACGAAATGAGTAAGACATTTACATGGAACGACTCCAACTAGGAATCTACCGGATCGCCGACCATTTGGGTGCCTTCATCGGGAGATATGCGCCCGTGAAATGTCATATGATTTGAGAAGAAATACGGGCATTAGAAGATGCCTCAAAATTACACCAGTGAAAAAAGCAATATTATGCGCAGTAAAGTAATATCCTTCTAAAAGTTCGAAAACTGCTGGACATGCGTTGTGTGTGAATAATATCATTTCACAACCACATACATAAAATGCATTTCAGCAATCTCCACATTGACTTAACGATGCATGTTTCCCGAAATCCGTGTGAGAATTATGATTCAAGTCATTAAAATGCTTTCGTCCGCCGAGCTCCTCAACTTCTACTTCCACAACGTTGCATTTCTGCTTTCAAAATGCATGCTTAGTAAGTTCTCCCTACCTGCCTTTATATTTGTGACACATTATTTTGAAACATCCTGTACGCGTGTTTATAAGCTGTACATTTTTCTTTTCATGGAATTTCCTGCTCACTCTATATACATAGGATTATAATAAAATATGGATAAAGCAGTTAACCTTTTGAGGGTTGAATTTTCTACAACTGATATTTTTAATTCCGAAATCTCACAATGACAGTGGAATATTCGATCTAATTTAATTGAAAAAGGTTTAATTCATTTTTTCGTGAATATCGGACACTGAATTTTTTTTCTTTACAAGATACTGATGCATGTGACATCTGGAATTTTGAAGAAATTTACCTACCATAGCTCAAATAGATAACCTCCTCAGTCCTGGTGTCCCCTGTAAGAGACACTAAAGACCAGTCTTTAAGTTAAATTAACTTCTTCTCGAAATGTTAAAATTACTTTTTGACTTTTTTAATAATTGTGTGCGTATCATAAGCATCAAGATATGGAATAAATCATATTTCGAGATGTTTTATAAGTATTTTAATCTTGTTTTCGTGGTCTGTCGTATTATTTGTCTCAGGACTCAGAATGTTAAGCACTAGGATTACATAAGACGAATACTACTAAATCTTCGGTTAATAATATATTAGCTATTTTGAACTTACATAGCGATTTTCATCCTTTCCGGCACGGTCAAATTCTGTTAGTAAAATAAGAAATTTTCGACTGTCACCGGAATTTCTAAATGACTTTTTTTCAAAATTAAGAATCACCTAATTTAAGCTCTCATTGTAAAAGCAAAATCTTATTAATTAGTACTGGTGCCGTTTGCAAGTTTGGAATTAAAATTAGGTACCTCAAACTGTACAGAGTGTGCCGGAAAAAATTATTTTTTACTACTAAGAAATAAGTAACATAAATATTGAAGAAATGCGAATTTGTGCAAATATTTTTCTTTGTTCATTTCAAGATATTTTGGTACATAGCATACCAAACGTATGAAACAATGTTGAAACTTTTTATCTATTTTATTTATTTCTATCTTTATATGTTACGCGAATTTTATGATAAATTTTACTATGTAGCAATATGTAACTTCTTTCTTTTATGACAAAACATCTTCTGTCGTTTATTTAACTTTTGTTATTTCATCTTTTTATGTTTCGAAGCTTTATATCGGTTTTTCCGGATTTGATATTTTTGACAGGTGTTCGACAAATACCGAATATGTTTTTTTTTTTTTTTTTTCAAGTTTCAAAAAATATTATAGATGAATACAAAATGGATATTAACAATTTTTGGAGTAAAAAGGGAAATTATTTATTTGTATTATTTAAGAAAAGAGAGATGGGATATTTAATATATTAGTTATTTCTATGCGTATCTTAAGATTTTGTTCTTAATATGACATTATTTCATATTACAAAGAATTACCATATCTTTTATTAATTCTAGTTATTTAAATACCAACTAAAATTAATAAAAAACTGAAATTAATAATGAAAATTGCAAATTCTTGTAGCATTAAATCATTATCAAATAAAAACAAACTCAAAATATACATATGAAATATCTAATATTATGAAATATTCCTTCTCTCATTTCTTAAAATAATAATAATAAATATTTAATATATTTTAAACACGTAATAAATTTTTAAATCTATGTCTTTTGAGTACAGACAGTTACGTAAGATAAATTCGTTTGTACTTTAATTAATACAAAAAGCTGAGCATTTATTTCCAGCTTATATGAAATATCGAAATTAAAATACTCAACAGTCTATATAAATAAATAAATAAAGTAGAGACATGTGATCAAACTATGTCTTAAAACACTAAAATAATCAGTATAAAAAAAGCTGATTTGAAATTATCATCTTTGACGATCCATTTGACATTTGAGAGGTAATTGCTTTGAGGCCTTTAGCAACTGTGACTATCGCCTCGAATGGTCCATAATAATACACACAGAAAGAACCAAAAATCAGTACAATTTTTATTTCTTGCATCCATTATATATACATAACATTATAAAGGTACAGCACAACATCCATGTCTTACCTGGATACGAACCAGGACACTTCGGTGTGGCAGCAGCTGCCGCGCTACTGACCACGCCAAAAGGGCGACAATTGACGATCCATTGTGCTATTTATATAATGCAAAACAAACATTTTTAATAAATGAGTAAGAAATTTAAATGAGAGATAAAAAATATTGTTTAGTCAAAGTAAATTATGTTTCATATCAAATTGTAATCGTAAATCTATTAAAACAGAGTCCATTGAAATTTATACGCGTAATAATCTGGTTTGCAATGATACCGTTTCTTTTATTATTCCTAAGTTATGGTAAGAATTAATGAATAAATTCCTCGTGAGGGCTTGAATGGGATGAACCAGGTTGGAATTTCTTTTAGACCATGGTCTATTTTTAATTTAATTTTTTACAATAGCGCGCGTGTTTTTTAGTGTTTTTATATTTGTCGCGTCTCATTTATATTGACTGTGAAATATTCTGAAATTTTATTTTTATTTACATTTTAGATCATGGTCTATATTTTAATTTAATTTTTTGCAACAGAGCGCGTGTTTTTTTGTTATTTATATCTCGTTGTCGCGTGTTATTTGTATTGACCAAGAAATATTTTGAAATTTTGTTTTATTTATATTATGATTATGGAACTTATTTGACAGTTCCGAAACATGTCAATGTATTTTATTTTTATTATAACACCTTTCTTAAGTAAAATTAAAATTTTTATTAAAATTTTTATTAAAACATTCTTAATAAATTTTAAAATTTTAATTATCTATTGCTATTTATCATAAAAATATGCTTTTAGGTTATTTGTACGTGCATGTTACTGTAAGTGTTACCGTATTCTAAAAAAATGTATCGAATGAAAAAATCTAATATATTTATCATTTAAATAAATGGTTATATATTAACTGAAGACGAATTATTATTATATTTATTATTATATTACGAAATTATTATTATACAACGAATTATTATTATATTATAATTATTACCAGGCATATTCCCTTGTATCTCTCTATTCTATAAAAAGGCAACTTACGCTGTCATTGCCACTGAAAATTGACCTAGGATATTTCTTCGTAAATATTAACAAAATTACTGCGCACGAAAATATGAAAATTGATAGTATTATAGAGAAATGTTTGAGAAAAACGCTGATCCATGCAGTTTTCAAATTTAAGAATTATTTTAAGATATATTTAAGGCTGATGTTAGTAAAAATTGTTCAATAACAAAAGTTTTATTGTAGCAAAAACTATAGGAAATACATATTTTAAATTTCATATAATTCGGTTGAGTAGGTTTTTATTTGTTTTATACTGGGAGACAAACGGACGGACTGAACGATCACCATATGTGCTATGTTAACATAAATTCAAAAATACCGAAAAGGAAATTCAAAACTCATTTCTAAAGAGTGTACCTAAATTCAAGCAAAGTCCATTTTTATTTCAGATAGTAATGTATTTAAAATTTGATTTATTTTCCCGACTAGAAATATTAAACCAAGTACATAAAAATAATTTTCAAAGTTAAGTGTTTTCTTTTCTTTTTCTTTTAAAGAAAAAGTTTACTCATTCTGTAGAGAGTAACATGTATCCATAGTAATCCACTGTTTGAGTTTTCTGACAGTCAAAATTAATAGAGAAGACATTGCGAAAAAAGATTAAATGAATGCAAAGAAATTTCATTTCAGCTGAGATGCAATCGGGAAAGAAAATTAAATGAGTAAACAATGAATATATCATGTTTAAACTTTCATTCAATGAATAAAGCGGTTTTTTTGCTCTTAAAATCACTTAAATTGTACTTAAATTCAAGCAAAACCCAGTTTTATTTTAGATTTTTATGTATTAAAATTCCATTTATTTTTACGCCTAGATATGTTTAAAATGATGAAAATAAACCTTATTTTGTGGGAGTATACATGTTGTCGAGTAATTCATTGTTAGAGTTTTCTGACAGTTAAAATTAATAGCGATGACAGTATGAGGAGCAAGATTGCGAAAAAGATTAAATGAATACAAAAAGAAAAATTTCATTTGAGTAGTGATGTTATCGGGAAAGAAAATTAAATGAAAGATCAATCAATATAACTTCTAAGCGTTCTTTGCTCTTAACTTAATTTAAATTGTATTTAAATTCAAGAAAAATCCATTTTTATTTCAGATTTTAATTCATTTAAAATTTCATTTACTTTCACACCAAGAAATATTAAACCAATAAAGAAAAAATAATTTTCCTAACTAAACTTTTTTTAAAGAAAAAATTTACTCATTTTGATGAAAGTTACATGTTGCTATAGTAATTCATTGTTTGAGTTTTCTGTTAGTAAAAATTAATAGCGAAGATATTACGGAGAAGAAGATTGCGAAAAAGATTAAATGAACGCAAAAAAATTTCATTTGAGCTCAAATGCGATCAGAAAAGAAAATTAAATGAGAGAATAATCAATATATCATGTTTAAATTTTCATTCAACGAATGAAGCATTTTTTGCTCTTAACTTAATTTATATTTAAATGCAAGCAAAAACCATTTTTATTTCAGATATTTTTTTATTTAAAATTCCATTTATTTTCCCACCTAGATATAATAAAGCAAGTAAATAAAAAATGATTTTCTAAGTTGAGTAATATTTTCCCCCGTTCTTTTTTTTTTTAACATTTTGCAGAGCGTTACATGTTGCCATGGTAATTCATTGTTTCAGTTTTCTGTTAATAAAAATTTATAGCGAAGATATTGCGGAGAACAAGATTGCGAAAAAGATTCATTGAACGCAAAGAAATTTCATTTGACCTTAGGTGTAATTGGGAAAGTAAATTAAGTGAGATAATAATCAATATATCATGTTTAAATATTCATTCAACGAATGAAGCATTCTTTGCTCTTAACTTAAATTATACTTAAATTCAAGCAAAATCCATTTTTATTTCAGATTTTTATGTACAGTAGAACCCCATAAATTCGGATCCCGTTAATCCGGATCTCCGGATAATCCGGATTGATTTGGTCATTTTTTTTTTTCAAGTTTGAGAAGCGATTGGCTAATTTCCATAACATTAATTTGTTTCATCATCATATTCTGAATTAAAAAAAAACTTTTTCTGAAATCTTTTCGGAAGAATTAAGCAAAGTAAACATTTTTACTGTCTGTAATTATTCAATAAGTTTAATATAAAGGTGATTTCAGTAAGTATGTTTTATTTTATTCCATTTTTTTTTCTTATTCTTCGGATAATCCGGATTTTCGATAATCCGGATTGGGTCTGGTCCCAGTTAATCCGAATTATCGGGGTTCTACTGTATTTAAAATTCCATTTATTTTCCCGCCTAGAAATATTTAAGAAAGTAAATAAAAAATGATCTTTACAAATTAATTGTTTTATTTTTCTTCTTTTAGAGATTATTTTTATAGGAATAATTTTCACAGCCTGTACATTTTTATATGTTTCCATAGTAGTTCATTGTTAGAGTTTGCTGTCAGAAAAATTAATAGTGAATATTTTGCGGAGAACAAGATTGCGAAAAAGATTAAATGAACGCAAAAAATTTCATTTGAGCTGAGATGCGATCAGAAAAGAAAAATAAATGAGAGAACATTTAATATATTATACTTAAATGTTCATTCATCGTATGAAGCGTTTTTTACTCTTAACTAAACCTAAATTTTTCATTCATATAATGAATTTTACATTTTTCATTCATGTAATGAAGCGTTCTTTGCTCTTAACTAACTTAAATTATATTTAAATTCAAGCAAAATCCTCTTTTTATTTCACAGTTAAGTTTATTTAAAATTTCATTTACTATCCCGCCTAAAAAAATTAATCCAAGTAAATAAAAAAATTGTTTTCCAAGTTAAGTTTTTTCCTTTTTTGTTTAAAGAATAGTTCACTCATTTTGCAGAAAGTTACATGTTGCCGCAGTAATTCATTGTTTGAGTTTTCGACTGTTAAAATTAATAGCGATGACAGTACGAAGAACAAGATTGCGAAAAAAAGGTTAAATGAATACCAAAAAAAAAAAAAAAAAAAAAAAAAGAAAAATCATTTGAATTGTGATGCTGTAGGGAAAAAAAAATAAATGAGAGATCAATCAAAATACCTTCTTTAAATTTTCAATCAACGAACGAAGCGATTATTAGCTCTTAACTTAATTTAAATTATATTTAAATTCAAGAAAAATCCATTTTTATTTCAGATTTTAATTCATTTAAAATTTCATTTACTTTCGTACCAAGAAATATTAAACCAATAAACAAAAAATAATTTTCCTAACAAAACTTTTTTCTTTTTCTTTTTTCTTTTCTTTTTTTTAAGAAAAAATTTACTCATTTTGATGAAAGTTACATATTGCTATAGTAATTCATTGTTTGAGTTTTCTGTCAGTAAAAATTAATAGCGAAGATATTACGGAGAACAAGATTGCGAAAAAGATTAAATGAACGCAAAGAAATTTCATTTGAGCTGAGATGAGATCGGGAAAGAAAATTAAATGAGAGATCAATCAATATGCCTTCTTTAAATTTTCATTCAACGAACGAAGCGTTCGTTACTGTTAACTTAAATTATATTTAAATTCAAGATAAGTCCATTTTTATTTCAGATTTTAATGTACAGTCGGCTCTCGTTAATTCGAACTCGTCGGGACCACAAGAAATGTTCGAATTATCCGAAGTTCGAATTATGGAAAGTATGAAATGAGAACATGCTGTTTATGGTACTATTACGAAGGAATTAATGTTATAGTGTTTTTTTTTTATTTATTATGTCCATTATCATCAGAATATGACTTAATATTAAATTATAATGTGTAAATACATAAACTAATTAAACGTTTAGAAACAAGCACAATGGAAAAAATTTTGAAGCGTCAATGACGGACAGACGTGGCACTTAGAAAGTGGATAGCAAATGCATGGGATTATATGTATACTCGTTAGGAACATTTTCACAAAAATCAAAGAAAGAAATTTATTCAAATGATCTGAAATCCGTGAGAAAGAAAGGAAGAATGAAAAATTGGAATTATCATTAGTTCGAATTAAACGATGTCAAGAGAAAATCAGTTCGAATTAATGAAAAAGGGAAAAATTATATTCTACCATTTAAAATTTCGGGACTTTATGTTTAGTTTGAATTAAGCGAAGATTCGAATTATCCGATTTCGAATTAACGAGAGTCGACTGTATTTAAAATTTCATTTTTTTCCCGCCTAGAAATATTAAACCAAATACATAAAAATGATATTCCAATCTGTCTTTTTTTTCATTCTTTTCTTTAAAAAAGGGAAAAAATGCTCATTCTATAGAGAGTTACACGTTGCCATAGTAATGCATTTTTTGAGTTTGCTGTCAGAAAAAATTAATAGCGAAAGCACTGAGAAGAACAAGATTACGAATAAAATTAAATGAATGCAAAGAAATTTCATTTGAGTTGTGATTCTATCAGGAAAGAAAATTAAATGAGAGATCAATCAATATACCTTCTTTAAATTTTCAATCAAAGAAGCGTTTTTTGCTCTGAATTTAAATTATATTTAAATTCAAGAAAAATCCATTTTTATTTTAGAATTTAATGTATTTAAGCTTTCATTTATATTCCCTGAAAAGAAATATTAAAGCAATAAAGAAAAAACGATTTTCCAAGCTAACCGTTTTTTTTTTCTTTTTTTAAAGGAAAAAACTAGTTGTTCTAAAGAAAGTTACCTGTTGCTAGAGTAATTCATTGAGGAATTTTCTGTTAGTAAAAAATATTAGAGAAGACATTGAGAATAAAAAGATTAAATGTACACATAGAAATTTTGAGTTGAGGTGTGATCGGGATGGAAAATTAAATGAGATAACAATCAATATACCATGTTTAAATTTTCCTTCATCGAATGGAACGTTCCTTCCTCTTAACTTAACTTAAATTATATTTAAATTCAAGCAAAATCCATTTTTATTTCAGAGTTTAATTCATTTAAAATTTTATTTATTTTCCGCCTAGAAATATTAAACCAAGTAAATAAAAAGTGATTTTCCAAGTTAAGTGTGCTTTTTAGCTCAGAGGCTATCATAGCCTGAGAGCTTATGTGCCCGTCCGTTCTGTATGTATGTACGTTCGTTTCGTACGTAACAGGATAACTCATGTTAAAAATGTCCGATCCACTTGAAATTTGTATATAAGTATCCTGATAAGGCGCTACCCTGATTAGTTTTTGGAGTTCATTCGATCTGTATAAGAGGGAGAACGGGGGGCTCATGCCCTTTCCCTTAATTGAGATGAATGGGTTTTTCATGCAAAATTATCAGTTTTCGTTCAAAATTTAGAAATAGGATTATTCTGATGAGGCGTCTCCATGATTGATATTTGGTGTTCATTGGATAAGTATAAACATAGGGAACGGTGGTTCTAATGCCCGTACCCTTAATTTATATAAATAGGTGTTTTATGCAGAATTGTCAGATTTCGTTCAAATCTCTGAATAGTTTTGGAAGTTTAAGATTTAAATATAAAAGATGGGATAACTTCGCCTAAATTATATAAATGGGTTTTTATTGAGAATTTTCCAATTTGCTCTGAATTTTGGATATATATTTTTTATATGATAAAGCATGTCCCAGATTAGTTTAGGAGGTTCAATGATTATGTATAAAAAGGGGAAAGGGGGGAGATGTTTCCCCTCCATAATTCTTTTTCTGAACGGAATTAACTCTTGAAAATATAAGGCTGTAATGTACAATTAGTATGCGTAGCCTGTGAGCTCAATGCCATCAGTTTAACTGGGCAATATTCTTTTTTTTTTAAAAAGAAAAAAATACTCATTTTATACACAGTTAAATGTTTCCGTAGTAATTCATTTTTTGAGTTATCTGACAGTTAAAATGAATCGCGATGACAGTATGAAAAATAAGATTGCGAAAATGAGTAAATGAATATAGAGAAATTCACTTGAATTGTATTGCTATCGGGAAAGGAAATTAAATGAGAGATCAATCAATATACCTTCTTTAAATTTTTATTCAATATACGAAACTTTCTTTCCTCTTAACTTAGTTTAAATTATATTTAAATTCAAGAAAAATCCTTTTTATATCAGATTTTAAAGCATTTAAAAATTTCGTTTATTCCCGTAAGACATGGTGACGTCACTGCAACGTCGTTGTGAAGTCACATTGTGACTTTGTGACCATCGATTGTCGATGTGACGTCACGTGACGTCGATGTGAAGTCACAGTGACTAAAATGTAAAGTCGTTATGGCCGTTTTAGAGCTTTTTTGTGACGTCACATTGTGACCACTTGTGACGTCGCAATGTAACCAATTTGTGAAAAGTGTTTCATTTGTGATTGCTTTGTCATTGTGACGAAACTGTGACAAAAGCGACGATATTTAAATTGCCAGAAACATGTTTTTTAAAGTAAATAACATGTTTTGAAGAATTTTTGTAATTTTCTAAAAATTTTTTAGAAAGTCACATCTTAGTCACAATGTGAAGTCACTGAGTGGTGGTATTTTCGTCACAGATGTGATGTGACCAAAGTAACTCACAGTGACGTCACTGTGACCATGCATGCTATGAGGGTTTTCTCACCAAGAAATATTAAACCAATAAAGAAAAAAATATTTTCCAAGCTGAGTTTTTTTTCTTTCTTTTTTTAAAGAAAAAATTTACTCATTCTGAAGAAAGTTATTAGTTGCTATGGTAATTCATTGTTTGAGTTTTCTGTCAGTAAAAATTATTAGCGCAGATACTGCGAAGAACAAGATTGCTAAAAAGATTAAATGAACGCAAAGAAATTTCCTTTGAGTTGAGATGCGATCATAAAAGAAAATTAAGTGAGAGAACAATCAATATACAGTAAAACCTCTAAATAACGGACACCTAGGGAGCGCGGAAACTGTCCGCTATTCGGAGGTGTCCGTTATTGGGAAAACCTCAGAAATTCAAAAACTACTAAGAAATGCTCAATATTCAATTAATTGACTTTATGTGTCCTGACTGACTTTATATGTCATCTCTATTATATGATTAATCACATTAAAATTATTTTTTAAGCAATAAAATTGAATGTATACCTTTATCCACTGCTTATTACATTCTAACGGAAAAAAAATCGAAGTTAACTTATGCGAATTCAAAACGAAAGAGAAAGTGGTGTATGTATTATGGAATTCTGCAGATGAAAAAATTTGTACTTCTAGAGATTAATGAGCAAAAAATCCTAAATCTTTCTCGAATGTGTGCAATGTTGAATTAAGATATTTTTCTGCAGGAGGAATCTTGGTGGCTCCGGGGGGGAGGGGCCATATTAGAGTTCCAGGGAGAAATTGCACTTTTTGACCATTAAAAGCATAAAATCTCAAATCTTCAGGGAGAGAATTTTCAAAGCTCTTCAGGAATGTCCTTCCCGGGCTACCTCCTGAATTCTAGAGTTAGTGGGGATTTTCCTCCAGTCCATCCCCTACATTTATCTGTGGTCACAAAATCTGTGACACATTGCTCTGTTAAATTTAGAAGTTTTTTACTTTTTTTTCTTTTCTTTTTCTCGTTAAAAAATGATTTTGCATCATTTATCGACAAAATTACTGTCCGCTATTCGGAATGTCCGTTATTCAGAGGTTAAAAATACAAAAATTTAGATTTTGGTAGTAGGGATTAGAAAACTGTCCGTTAAATAGAGGTGTCCGCTATTCGGGAGTGTCCGTTATGGAGGTTTTACTGTATTATGTTTAAATTTCCTTTCAACGATTAAAGCAATTTTGTTCACTATATTTTCATTTAATTCTATTTAAAGATCTTAAATTTTGGTATAAAGCTAATTTTCATTGGCAGTTTAGCTTTCATTCTTCTATGGAAATTTCAATTTCCTACCGGAACTTCTTAAGCAAGAAACTCTACTTTAAGTATTCATGTTTTTATTATTATTATTATTATTATTATTATTACTATTATTATTGCCAGACTGAAATTTTGAGGAATTTTGAATATCCAGGAGATTTGTTGGGAGGACAAGTAGTTCATGGAGAATTATTTGGGACTATCAACATTTTAATGGAAAATCTTAGGGAATTTGTTTTCACTATTTCATGTAAATTTAACTTTTAGACATCTGACAGTTCCAAATCTGTTTCGAACTCGATTTTGATATGTTTGTACAACAGAAATAAAAATTCAATTTTATAATTTCTTGTTGTTGTTGTTTCAGATTGATTAATTTGTTTCTTCAGTGAGTAATAGTAGAGCTTTTTGCATAACATGCAATTGTCCAACCGGACAGGCAGATGGACGAACAGACCGAAAAATGGACTGAACGACAATTATAGGTGCTACGTATTCACATAATGAGGATCACACCTAAAAATTAATTAAAAATTCATTTTTTAAATTCATTGTTTGAGTTTTCTGTCAGTAAAAATTTATAGCGAAGAAAATGCAAGGAAAAAGATTGTGAAAGAGTTCAAATGAATACAAGGAAATTTTATTTATGTAATTTGAGAAACGACCGGGAAAGAAAATTAAATGGCAGAACAATCAATATATATTAGATTTAAATCTATATTATAAAGGCCAAACGTATCTGTGCGTAACGCATACGTCATTTTGCATATGGCAACACTTTCCCATGCAATTCGGTTTTGCATTTTTTTCTACTGCAATTTTTATACATCTAAAAATCGCACCTTCTCAATTTTTACATCAGCGTTTAGAGAAAAAAATGTACTTTTAAATACAATTTGTTTCAAAGTTGTATCTCAATCTATTTTTGTGATATTAATTTTTTATAGTTTTTGTGCGAATTTTGTAATTGTGGCAACAGAAATGCCCCACTTTCTCTTAAAATCGAAAAAACAAGGAAATTTTAATATCGCATGTCAATTTTGAGAAAATGATAATGATGACGGGTATAGATTTCACGTGAGATTTTATAATCTTGTCAATTTGATTTTTTTTTTCATTTTTACCAAGCACAAGATCCTTAATTGATAACTTCATCATAATAACTTATCTTTATTATATTTCACTCATTACATATGCGATTAAAGTTTAATTTTAATAATTTGGACAACTGACTTTTATAGAAATTTTATTTTGTTAATTTTAGTTTAAAATAATCTTTCTTTAAGAAGCATTTTTATTGTAGTTAATTTTGTACGTTGTTATATATCTATGAAGTTCGACGGGTTCCACCTCGTGTATTTAAGTGTAAGAAAATTATATAGCAGAACAATCAATATATATTTAAATTAAATGTATTTAAAATTCCATTTATTTGTCCGGCTAGAATTATAATACAAAGTAAATAAAAAATGATTTTCCAAGATAGTTTTTCCTTAAAAAAAATACTCATTCAGTAGAGAGTTATATGTTGTTATAGCAATTCATTGTTTGAGTTTTCTGTCAATAAAAATTAGTAGCGCAGATACTGCGACGAACAAGATTGGGATTAAAGATTAAATGAACGCATCGAAATTTCATCTTAGTTGAGATGTGATCGTGGAATAAAATTAAACAATCAATATACCATGGTTAAATTTTCTTTCAACGAATGAAGTGTTCTATTTAATTCATTATATTTTTACTACAGATACATAAAGATCTTAAATTTTGTTCAAAAGCAATATTTTGCTTTTGATCAATTAAAGTTCAGGGTTGCCATTTTAGCTTCGACGTTTCTTGCGACATTTCAAACTCCTACCGGAACTTTTTGAATAACAAATTTAATTTCAAGTATTCGCGAACCTTTTTTTTCATTTGTTATCAAATAATGAATTAGACAGTTTTCGAGATTTAACGAGTCATCTTGATGAAGCACTATTCATAGAACTATTTATAAAAAGGAATTGATATTTTCTTAAAATAGCATAGTTTCAGCTGTAACCACTTTAGCATGCGTTTAAAACCGGCGGGAAAAACTTCCAATAGCCAGTTTAATTAAAATGTTTTTCTTTACTTAAATTTCTTCATAATGATATATTTCAGACATAAATAAGAAACACGTATTCATTTTTACTATTTGAAGTTTACTTTATTGATAATTCGGAATCTTTGATCCGCCATAATATGATAACTTAAGGAACCTCCTTTAAATGTCAATAGCGAAATTTGACTTTCCATAAGACTTTTAGCATTAGTGCAAAATCCTACAATTTCATTGGCTATCGCCTTATCGGTAAATCTAACATCTTAAAAGTAAATCCAACAAGAAGGAAATTTACAAAATACATTCTTCGTGAAGATAGCGTATGCATGATCTATTGCATTTGTTAAGACTGGGGCTGGTTAACAGGTTTTGAATTTGTGAACATAAAATTGCGCGTTTTAATCTTTATTATCAGTACTTTTGTAATTATTTATTGCCAAGTAGATTATTTTTAAATGTTTAATTAAAATAGTAATTTTTATATTAATATATTCATTTAACCGATTTTTTAATAGTAAAACAAACATTATTTTTGCAATAAATATTTATTAAAATGCAATAATGAATTTCCTAATCTCTCATTAAAAGTTTTTTTTTTTTTTTGGAACTTTAGAAAAAGATAATTATATAAATATCAGAAATTATATATTAAAGGTTTTATTATTATTAATATTTGTTATTATTATTTTAATATTACACATAAAAATATTTATTAATTTAAAATATGCTACTTTGTAATTTTGTTTATATTAAGTATAATATAGTTAATCAAATCCTATTTTAAAATTCACTTGACTTATAAGGTATTTTCTTAATAAGTAAATTTCTCTAATAAATAAAATGCAAGAAATATACTTTCTTAATTTATTTTTAAAATATTTTTCGCTGGAACATTAGAGACAGATAAATATAAAATTATCAGAATTAATATGTATTATTATTTTTTTTAATTACCCTTGATACATAAATTTTTTTATTAATTTGAAGTATGTTTTAGCAAGAGAAATATATACGCTTCAAAAAAAAAAAAAAAAATGCTGCTAGTACGTTTATAAATTATTATCAATAAATACAATTGATGAAATGAGTAACAGTACCATTATTCGTAAAATAGACTTTTACCTTTCTGGCAAAGAAGTTCAGTGCACCAATAGCCAATTAAATTACTATATTTCTCACTAATACTAAAAACCTTACGGAAAGTCAAATATCGCGTGTCAGTGACAAAGATTAATACCTAGGCAAACTGAATATATATATATATATATATACCGAGTGTCCCAAAAATGACTGATGGATTTTAAATTTCAATAACTTGCAAACGGTGACAGCTATTTAAAAATTTTTTGCAGGAGGGTTATGTATAATGTCAGGAGTTTTTTTTTACCGTAATTTTTTATTTTAGTTCGCATATCAAACAATAGGTGGCGCTGACGGCGATTGAAGGCCAGGTGATCAGTGCTGAGTGAAGCGTCGACCTGGCCTTCAATCGCCGTCAGCGCGACCTATTGTTTGATATGCCAACTAAAATAAAAAATTACGGTAAAAAAACTCCTGACATTGTAAATAACCCTGCTGCAAAATTTTTTAAATAGCTGTCACCGTTTGCGAGTTATTGAATTTTAAAATCCATCAGTCATTTTTGGGACACCCGGTATAAGCACATATACATTTATCACATTTCTAAGAATATCTTTCCAGGAATTAGATATTTTTAAATCAAACGGAAACTTGTATTCAATTTTACTGGTGGAAAGTTTGCATCGGTGGCACACAAAATCCATTAATCCGATGTAAAATATCAGCCGCCATTTTGGGATAACATCCTCAGTTACCTCCCTCGCAGCTCGTAGACAATGAACCGTAAGACCCCCCTCCTGTTTATTCTCAACTTCACTGCAATACTAAAATTAAGGCCCTACAAGAGTCACTGAAAAAAAAAAATCCGGATGATAATCTAAAGTCTTTGGGAGCGTTCTTTTCAATATCTCGCTCAAATTTTAATATTTTTATATGATTTTTTTCCAAAAGTTAGCTGAGGACGATTTACAACTTTTCTAGTTTTTACTTTTTCGATTTTGCTTTTTATTCTTAATATTATGAAAGTTTCAATTTCAGAACCGGTTTAAACCGGTTTTGAGATTTAAAGTATTTTTTTCTTTTTTTTTTTAAATCTTAAACCAAAATAGAAAAAGTAAAAACTTCGCAATAGAATGCACACTTTTCTTTGTTCCATTTTTGAAATTATTGGATTGGACTGAGGTAATACGTGCGCATTTACCGCACATATAGGTAATATACCGAAAAAAATTACCTTTGATTAACCTTGTTTACAACGACCTCTTTAATGCATAGAGCAGTTATTGTCTAATTTATTAACACGTGTTTTCCTAGAGTGATACATTGTGTCAATTTCAGGTTTGCCTGAAGAATATTCAGTCTCAGAAGACTACTGAATAGAAGAAAGTAAAATAACCGCAATCCTTTTCTTGAGAACGTAAGAAATAACTCTCACTTCTTTAGAAAATCTGTAGGTACAACTTCCTAATTTCCGAGCTTTGTTATCTTGAAATTCTTTAATATCTCAGTTTTATCTTTTCTGTGTTCCGAAGTATGTCAATCTTTTCTCATTGGGAGATGTATTAATACAACAGAAGACAAATTTTTTTCTGCTGCTATATTTCTATTAGATTTATTTTTATCGGAACCGTAAGTGCATACAGGGGAAGATTGGGATACTTGAACCATTTTTTAAATTTTAATTTTTTTTTAATTTTTTTATAATTTTTTAGAACAAAATAAAATTTTGAAAATGAAAATTTGGTATTTTTTCTTCAATTAAAAACCACTTTCAATTAATTTTGAACTATTTTTCTATGTCTAATAAATTTTTACTTTTTCTTTTACATCGTGGCTCAAGTATGCCCATGGAGGGGATACTTGCGCCAGATGTCACATTCGCACCAGTATTTTGCAAAGAAAAAAACCGATTTACAATGTACGCGAAAAAATGCATTAAACCTTTTTCAAATAAATTTGGTCGAATTTTATGGTGTCGTTGTGACATTTCAGAATTAAAATTATGTGGTAGAAAATTCTACCAGCAGAGCTCAAAGGGTTAATCACCATACTTTCAAAATGGTACCAAGGTATGTGATTTCTTTTTTACATGTTCAGAACTATAAATATGTTACCATGTTACCAGTTTTAGAAAGAAAAATTGACCAACTGTAGAGATAGTAGAGGTGGCTCAAGTATCCCCTATGCTCAAGTATCCCCACTCTTCTCTATTGTGGGGTTTTTTAATTATTTTTTTATCTGTAAAGACACATTTTGGACACCCTTTATAATAGATCACTGACCAAAAGACAGACGAAATAACATTTTAAATTAGGGTGGAAAGTGTTAAGTGCACTTTCTATGTTTTTTACGTTAGCTTTAAAAATGTTTAGACAATCACCTAGAAATAAATGAGTTCTCTTAACTTCACTTACCGAAGGATCCAGAAAATTAAATTACTACTCATGTATTTTATACGGTGTCGTAGGCAGCTATACTCTGTCGATGATGAAAATAAATTCAATCGTGAAAATAAATGGATTTTTACTCCATTTTTAAGAATTTTTCGGGTTTTTGCGAAGCAGTAAAAATATTTTTTTATAAATTCGGAAAGCTATTGATTTGGTACTCTGTGGTGCTATTTGCGAACTCGTGCAGGGCTGCCACGGACGACTATTTTTATATTCCGTTCGTACCAGTATTTTTCTTATATAAATTTTGAAATGGATTTTTCTTGCAAATGTTGGCAAAGTATTGATTCAGGATTTCAGTTTTAAGAAAGTGGTACCAGTTCGAATTAAAAAATAGTCGCCTTTTCAGCCCTGCACGGGGCATTTCTAGAACGAAACCGATCGCTCCTGAAAGAGACCGCCATTACAGTAATTCCCTTAAATCCACACCTGCTTTTAATTCTGCGTGGAAATAAAATCAGGTATTTTTGAAAACAATTAAGCTTAAAATGATTAAAAAATGAGATTTTTAATTGATTTCTTCACTAATTACCACCGGACACTGACGAGACCGGAAACTTGGAGTGCTTCAAAAGCTTAAACTTTTTTATACTTTCACGATACTCTACACCGCATGTGAAACAAGTGTATTTCGCTACAGTTATTTGCGCAGCAACAGACGACAAACGACAAGCAAGCAGACGTATAAGAATATTAATAGTACTGATATACTTATCGAAGTGTCTTCCTTCATTAATTGCGCCAAGTACAATATTGCCTGGTTCTATTGGTATAAATCTCTAAAAAGTATTTTTTATTTTTCGGATATGTCTGGAAAAGACAAGTGAAGATAACTGGGTAAAAGTGAGTGTTCTAGGCTATCAGCTGTTTTGTTCGATTTCGGCCTCAAAGTATTTTTTTTTTTACATAACAGATCAATAACTTCTTATGTGACTTTTTTATCGGAAAATAATTGTTTATCGAATTTATTTAAACCGGGGGACGCCCGCAGGGCCTAAAAGACCCGGAGTGCGTATGGTTTTTACAAGTGCAATCACTAAATTTTTTAAAGTAATCTTCAACTTACTTTATCGCAAAATTTGTAAGAATTGTCTCCGTTTAAATAAAGCGACTGTTTTAATTTGATTTTATTGGTGGCAAAGTTAAAACCATTCATACTCTGGGTAAGCGCGCGTCCTCCCGGGTTAACAAAAACGACACAATCTTGTAATAGCTTTTAACTTTGGCAACATTTTGTAATCTATTATTTTATATAAAAGTCTGTGCTTTTTTCTTTATCATTCCATTAGTTTGATGGGTTTAGTATTTGTCGGGGTTTTGCGGAGTTAGACAGTTATATAGAAATAAAACGCTGCTCACCGGGCCAACGTTAGGCCAAACAACAATAACATTCCATATACGGATTCGACAGCCTCCAGCGTGTTTTTATCACAAATCTTTATTAATTTGCTTGCTTTCCAATTAGATACTTTTGTTGGCCTTTTAAAACCGGCACGAATACTTCATATCACTTTTTCTAAGTCAGATAGAATGTCACGAAATCCAAGATCAAGGACAAAAATGTCACCCGATTTGGTTAAGCGGCAAAGTTCATTAGGCCAATCAATTATTTTATTCATTATTGCAGCATAGTTTTGATTTGCAAGGTATGGACTAACATATCAGCGTTGTAGCCATATGTGGTGTATATGTAGCCATATGGGTTTTCATAAAGGGACATTTTCGTGACCTGAATAAGATTCTGTCTGATATTCATTATTCAAACTCTTTTGATGTGTAGCGTATGTACTATCGAAATTAAGTCAAAATTTATTTATCAATTACATTGTATAATTTTTTGCAAGATCTGTTGTATTGTTTTCAATTATAACTTGTCTATGTATACGTTTTGATTAACTCCAAATTCAAATGGAGTATATCTTTCTAAAATGCGGTAATAATATTTGCTGTATAATCAGAAACCATTTGTACCTTTTATAAATCAAAAATAGCATAAATCAATTTATTAGATATACCAGTTCGAAGTATAACTAAAAAAAATATCTTCTAAATTTGTAAGATTTTTAGAAGTCATCATGTTTCGAGATCTTTGATTATGATTAATATTTAATCCCATAAAAAGCTCAATATGATGTTTAGGAATTGCTTCGATATTTTTCATATGTGGTAACGTAAATTTATCAGTTGTTCCCTGTAATAGCGAGGTAAATTCGCTCTTGCTCAGTTTCGATGTATTAGAAACAATTCTAATAGATTCTTGTTCACTGTCATGAAAGCGATTTTTTTAACGGCAATTGAAGAACGTGCTTCGCACGAGGACCGTTATTTTCCAGGTACAATACCAATATTTCTTTGCAGAAAAATCAATATAATTTAAAAGCGCAAAATTTCGTCTTGTTTAATTACGGATTTTTTATAAGAAAATTCTGGTACGGAAGAATTTCCTAGTCATGAAATTCCAGGACGCGTACGAACCTTGTCTTTTCACTTACGGTATAATCGGGATCGTCTTTTCTTGATGTCAATATCTCTTCTTCGTTTGAAAATGAAATAGAAAAATCATCACTCATAGATATTCAAATTCCTTCACAATATAAAAATGAAATTTGAGTATCACTTCTAGCTTTTACAATGCAATAACTTCGAATTATTTTGTAGAGTTCTGTAAATGCATTTTGAACGCTATTCGTAGATCTAAGAGATTGGAACAAGCATATTTGATTGTAATCGTCATATATTGCATAGTTACAAAGCAATGGCGGAACCGGAATGGGAAGAAGTTACAGACAATACCATTTTCAAATACAATAATTTGCTTTATTTAATTGCTAAATATTCGTTTAATTAATGCAGAAATTAGTGTTCCTAAATAGTGGTAACCTTAATACTGAGCTCTCATTGGGTACGCTAATGCTATTGAGCATTATTTATGAAAATGTTAAAAATGTCACTTATAACATGTTTAAAATAATTTAGAAAATGCTTTTAATGAAGAAATTAAAAGCAAATTAATATTTATAAATGTAATTAAAAATGAAAATAAATTAATCACTTACGAATGATTACTAATTTATTCATCCGACAACAAAATACATTTTACGCTTATGACCATTTTCAAAATTCAACAAAAATATAAACTGGTGCAAATAAATAAAAATGAAAGTAATTTTTGGTAAAGTTAAAACATGTAACGGAAACTTACCTAGTTCGATACCGGTTTATTTTGTAGCACTGCATTTTTCTCCATTTTACGCATAAGCAAGGCTCGCATCGTTTCTAAAATTTTCACACTCTACTACCAGTATTTTAAATAAAAATCTTTATGGAAGGTAATGTTAACATCTGCAATAGAATTATACAATAAATGTTACCGTTTTAAAATTGTGGTAGAAAAGTATGAATATTTTATGAACGGTGCGAACCCTACATATGGTATTTCCAACTGATAAATTCTTACCACTCGATATTAAAAATAATGCAGTTTCTTTTTCTATTTCCATTTTTTCTGTCGCCACAAGATTTTTTTCTCGAAAAATTTTCACAACAATCACATTCTTGGGTATGATTCTTAGATGACATCGTAACAAATAGAAATCATGTACCACAATAAATCTGTTTCTGATCATGGCAGTTAACTATGGCTTAGACTTATAAATATTTAACATGATGGTAAATAGAGCATATCGCTCGATTAAAAAACTTGAAACTAATACCTATCATTGCTCTTTAAAAAAACTTGAGAAACACTTTTTCATTTAAATTGTTTGTGATCACTGTCGTCACATTTCAATATCGAGAAATGGAGTATGTTTATATGCTAAAAATATTCTTCTCTGTTGTTACATGCGATATCAACAACAAATTTTCATATCGTAACAGTATCGACAGCGATGAGAATAATGACCATGTGTTCATTAAAATTTAAAATACAGAAATTCTGTAAGTGTTCGTTCCAAAAATTTTTCAGATGTCGAAGCTGAATAGCTCCGCCCCAGATAACCCCTTTAACGAATTAACTGATCAATATTTAAAAAAAAAAAAAAAAAAAAAAAAAACTTCCAAATAATACCTATTTATTCAAGTCTTTTACAGATTGTTTAATCTTTAATCGCCGGTTTTTCAAAAAAGAAAATTTTGCCTAATTGAATCAGCTCGGATTAAATAAAACAAAAGGGCATAGCCGGATAAGCATTGAAAACATGCCTTTCAATCAAATTTCTTGATTTTTTTCCCAGGTGTATTTACATATCTGACAATCTATTTCCCCTATTATTAGCTTATAAATATTGATATTTTATGAGATAAAAATGTTTTTTCGATTTTTTAAAAACCTCATTTTCTCAAAAAGTACTGTACCGAATTACATGTGATTTATTGAGTTTATATAGATATCAAAGATGCATAACTGGTAAGTTTTGCATAATTTTCTGATTATAAAAAGTATGTGAAAAAGTGATTAAAAATTTTTGAAATCATATCTTATAGATGTAGGAAAATTACCATTTTCTAGTAAAAAAATTCCTCATATGTGCCCATATATTATATATAAAAGCTGTAAGTTTGCGTTGGGTACTACATATAAATATTTACAAAAGTATGTATAAAATTAATTAAAATTCATTTAAAGGCGTTACTTTGGGCGGAGCTACGCAACTTTGAAATCTGAAGGATCTTTGGAATGTATACTTGCAGAATTGGTGTATTTTAAATTTTAATGAACGCATGATCATCATTCTCGACGCTGACGACTCTGTTTCGATAACAAAATATTTTGTTGGTGTCACATACAAAAACAAAGAAGAATATTTCTGTCAAAGAAACTAACTACATTCTTCGAACAGTGATCACGGGCAATTTAAATTAAAATGTCTTTCATCAGTTTTTGTAAAGAAAACTTATAGTTAGAAGTTTCAAGCTTTTTAACCGGGCGATGGCCCTGATTACCACCATGTTAAACGTTTATGTCTAAGTATAATTAACCGCCGCGATCAGGAACAAATTTAATGTAGCGAATGATTTCTATTTCTTATGATATTATTTAAGAATGATAGTTCGAAATGTGATTGTTAAGGAAGTTTCTTGAAAAAACTCGTGGTTACAGAAAAAAAAAATAATTTTTATGTATAAAATAATGTAATACATTATCAAGTGTCAGCTGTTTTTTTTCTTCATAAAAGTCACTGTTCTTAACAGTGAGGTATAAAGCACTGGAAACGACTATGTATTTACACATAAGATTATAATATATTCGCATAAAATTAGCTGTGTCTTTACAATATTTTATCTTCTGTTAATTCTTCCACTGCTTTTTTGCACTATATTTATTTTAAAAAGCATTTTTTATCTCATCAAACATAAAACGGTTCAAAATTGTAGAAATATATTTTTCAATATAAAACATCATCCAGTGCTGTCAGCTTTCTTTTTTTTTCTTTTAAGTCACATTTTGAACCCTTCGTAATAATTATCTTCGGATTAAATAGCTTTAGAAATCTGCTATTAGAAAACAAAGTTATAAGCAGATATCTTGAATAAAAATTGTCTAATACCACCCAATCCTGATGATATCTCAGAATTAAAAGAGAGCATTGGGCTCCAATTCCCTGAACTACTTACTCATATTACCATTTATTAAATGTGGTGAGAATGTTCGAATAAAAATCATTATAGTAACTGTCGTAACATTTAGATATCGAAGAGTGTTGTTTTCCAATTGAAAATTTTTTTCAGAATATTGTCTTCGATAGAAACCATCAGTTTTCGATATCGAAATAATATGGACTGAGTTGAAAATTATGACCTATACTATTAATGAAATCTAAAATACGTCAGTTGACACATTTTCTACTGACATTGTCCCAAAGATTCTTCGAATTTCAAAGTTGCGTAGCTCCGCCCAAAGTAACGCCTTTAAATGAATTTTAAACTATTTTATACATACTTTTGTAAATATTTATATGTAGTACCCAATACAAATTTACAGCTTTTATATATAATGTATGGGCACATATGAGGAGTTTTTTACTAGAAAATGGTAATTTTCCGACAACTATAACATATGATTTTTATCGTTTAAAAATTTGTAATCGCTTTTTTCACACACTTTTTATAATCAGAAAATTATACAAAACTTACCAGTTGTGCATCTTTAATGTCTATATAAACCCAATAAATCACATGCAACTCGGTACAGTAGTTTTTGAGAAAATGAGGTTTTTAAAAAATCGAAAAAACATTTTTATCTCTTAAAATATTAATATTTATCAGCTGATAATAGGGGAAATACATTGTCAGATATGCAGATACACCTGGGAAAAAAAATCAAGAAATTTGATTGAAAGGCATATTTCCAATGCTTATCCGGCTATGCCCTTTGCAATAAAAATTTTCTCTTGATAAAAATAAATCAACATTCGAATATGAAAGTCCGTACGTGGTACGGGCAATTCATGATTGACAAAAACACGTTGCCCGTATGACATACGGGCAGATCAGGGAAGCAGATAAATGAATTTTAATGGTTTTTATGTGTATTTTGTAAATATTTATATGTTGTAATACACGCTACCTTTCAACATTTATGTATAGTATATACGGCCACATATAAGAATTTTTTTGCAAGAAAATGGTTATTTTCAAAAGACCATAAGATAGGATTTTTACGTTTATAAATATTTTAATCGCTTTTTCATACACTTTTTATTATTGGAAAATTATACAAAACATGCCAGTAGTGCATTAATGGTATCTATATAAATTAAACTAATGGCATGAAATTTGGTAAAGTAGTTTTAGAGAAAATAAGGTTTAAAAAATCGAAAAAACTATCTTATCTCATAAAATAAAAATATGAATAAAATGATAATAGGGAAAATATATTGAATTTAAAACCATAAAGACATAAAACTAATAAATAGAAAATTTCAACCAGAATAGCTGTATACATTAAAAGAAATATTAAAATTAAATAGCTCTTGCTTAATAAAATGTCACAAGTCTCTGTATACCGAATTTCATGATATTCAGTTGACTAAATGGCAACCGTTAAGGATTGAAATTAAGGTGTCTGTCCCCAATTTAGTAAATTGGAGCCTCCACTGGAAATTTTGTGGGCAAGTAGTGCCGCAGATCCCCTAGTTCTCTTTATAAGATATTTGAATAAAACTTTGCACTTTAAGAGGCATAAACCTTCAATTTAAATGTTTATTTTTTGTAAATGATGATTTAAAAAAGAAATAAGGACAGGATTTGGGGTAAAAAGCCGATTTTAAATTAGTTAAGCATTTTTTTCTAGTGCTAAACTAAAAATTAAAAATTTACTTTTTTTGAGTTAAATTTGAGGAAAAATCTGATTTTGGAAAAAACTGATTCTGAAAATAGTGATTTTGGGAAAATTTCAGAGATTTTGGGATTATTGACTTTCGACTATCTAGCAACACTGGTGAAGGCAGATAACGGTAACCAGTGATCGGTAGGGATATTCCAGAGTTCCGATAATCGAGTTATATGGATTAATTTATGCTAAATATTGTTTTTTTTTTCACGACTTTTAAACATTTTCTAACTTTACTTTGTCACGCTTCAGATCAATAATTTAGAATTACAATAAACTTGTTCAAAATTTAAATGTTTAATTTTAAAAAAATAAGACATAAGATAGCTTCGTGTATCATGGATGGCACGCAGAATATTTAGTTGCCCCCTATGTGATTATAAATTTTAAAAACAGACTATGAATATATATATATATAAACAGCGACTGTTCACTTATGCGCAACTTAAACTTTTCGTTCAATATTAAACATGAATTATATGATGCATCTTTCCCCAGTAGCCAAACAATATTGGGCCAATAATGGCTGCATTTTGGAGCAATATTGGCACATTGGCACAATACTGGAATGAAATATTGCTCTAATATTGGGGTGTTTACATTTTTACCTTATTTAGCCAATATTATGCAAATATTGGGGTTTCATTGGAAATATTGCCAATAAAACGCCAATACTGGTTAAAAATTGGGGTTTCATTGAAAATATTTCCAATGTAATGCTAATATTTGTACAATATTGGGAATTTATTTGAAATATTTCCAATGTAGCGCTAACCTTTGTAAAATATTGGGAATTCACTAGTAATATTTCCAATGAAATGCCAATATATAATCAATATTGGCGTTTTATTAGTAATATTTCCAATAAAGGAAATATTGGCCAAAATTTGGACCAATATTGGTTTGTTACTAGGGTTGTTTTAAAAAATCGATTACATAGTGCAACGTTAGAAGACTTTTATGACTTTCACTGAAATTTTGTCCTACAGAAATATAGGTGCTACTATAGTCCATTTAATTAACGGAGACGGTTCAGTTCTCCGACTGTCCTTGCATGCTATGGTGAAAATCGCTCGCCGCTCTTCTTTTTCCCCACTGCTATTCCGCTATGACAGTTCGGTCGGGAGCCGCGAAGACACATATTTGGTGCTAATTTCTCCATTAAATTTTATGCATTAGCACAGGTTTTACCCGGGTTTGAATGATATTTGTTAATGGATATACATCGTGAAATTTATCCTATATATTTTTTTCTAAACATCATTAGGCTGGATTTTTTTTCGATAGATTTAATATTTACTTTTAGAATATCATCCTATAAGACAACTTTTAATTTTTCATTCAAAGGAAGTGTAAATGAACAACATGAGTGCAATCAATCAACTTTTATTAATTATAGAGTTTGTAGATAAATAATTTTACCCCTTGTCAACAACTCCCCCCCCCCTCCTGCTCCCTCTTTGGAAAAAAAATTCAAAGCTTTATTTATTTATAGCTGATTTTTTGATGCAAAATCAATAATTATATGAGACAATAACAACTTATAACAGTCAGTGAAAGATAAATTGCCTACTTTAAGTAAACTTTTATTAACAACTTAATCATAAATATTTCTTTTTGATTTTGACAACTGAACATGAGGTCAGGGTACAAAAAAAGCATACGAGCGTATATTTACGATAAAATTTGTAATAAAATAATTATTTTGTATTTATACTTTTATTGTATAAAAGCATAAAATTTCCATGATGCTTGGTTTTATATCCTTTAATCCCGTATTAATCCTTTCCGTATGTGTGTGCTCAGGGGAGGGGATCTTATTAAAGAAGGTGCAAGGGATGAAAAGCTTCAACCAATCGTAATTAATTTACAGGATGATAGTGAGGGTGAAAGTGAAATAGAGGATTATTTTCCCGTTTTCATGACATAAAAAAATAAAATAAAAAAGAATAAACCCATAAAAAAGTCCTTTTGAGGACTAAGTTCTATACAGGGCTAAAAAAAAAGAAAAGAAAAATCACAAAACAATTATTACACTCCACAAATTCTTACTTCTCTACATTCCTTTCCCCTCTCCACAAAAGGCTGAAATTTTTTTAACGTCTGAATGGGCTGTAACAATAGCCAAGACGTTCTTCTCTCTAAGCTGGTAGACGGGAGGTGCTGGGTTTTATAAAAAATGCGCTCGTCGGCCTAATAGTTCAGAGTACTCTGTGGATCTCTTTGAACCGTCCATAAATATGAGTAGGGTTTTTTTAGAAAGATCACCTTCCCCCAAGCACACACACACACAAAGCACACTCCACTAAGGCATACATTCCACATGTAGATAATCCGTAGCATAAATAATACTGAGACCGACAGCTGAATCACGAACTTAGCAAGGTTTTTCCAACAGCCGATTAGCACATTTTGCATAATTTTTCTTTTGCCTATTAGCAAATTCTCCATTTACCATAAAACTAAAGATTATTATTTGAAAAAGGATAAAAGGATATTTTTTTTTCTTTTGCATTAATTGAAAAACAAAATAAAGGATTCAGAACCAAGCATCATAGAAATTTCATGCTTTATACAATAAAACTATAAATACAAAATAATTATTTTATTACAAATTTTAACGTAAGTATACGCTTGTGTGCTTTTTTGTTCTCTGACCTGTTGTTTAGTTTAACTGACTTAAGTCAATATCAAAAAGAAGTATTTATGATTAAGTTGTAAATAAAAGTTTACTTAAAGTAGGCAATTTATTTTTCACTGACTGTTCTAAGTTGATATTGTTTCACATAATTATTGATTCTGCATTAAAATTTAGCTATAAATACATAAAGCATAGAATTTGTTTTCCAAAGAGGAAACGGGGGTTGGAGGGAGGGGGGGTTAAAGGACAAGGAGAAAATTATTTATCTACAAACTCTTTAACTAATAAAAGTTGATTGATTAAACTCATGTTGTTCATTTACACTTCCTTTGAATGAAAAAATAAAAGATATCTTATAAGCTGATATTTTAAAAGTAAAAATTTAATGTATCGAAAAAAATCAAGCTTAATGATGTTTAGAAAATAAATGTTGGACGAATTTCACGATATATATCCACAGTGCTGTAGTTGGAAAAAAATACTTGTGGGAACATTTTTTTTTTTAGAGTAGATGTTGATGGTACCGGATTTTCATGTACCCAAAATCCAATTTAAAACATTTAGTCAAAAACTGACTTTTTTCAAGACAGAAACATAACTATAATGGTTAAATTTAACAATCATAATTATTATATTATAGTTATTATAGCTCTATAGTTTTATTTTAACTCTTTAGGCTCTTTTCTAGTCTCCAGTATCAATAAATTTGATAATTATCATCATAATTAATGACAATAATTATCGTTTTGCTCTGGAAAAAAAAGTTAGTGCTCATGCGCGATATTTTAAATTATTTTACAATAATAAACCAAATATTTTTGGGAAAGGTGTTCCCACTCAATTACAGCACTGCATATCCATTAAATAAACATCACTCAAACCCGGGTAAAACCTGAGTTAATGCACAAAATTTAACGGAAAATTGACACCAAAAAATGCTTCCTCCCGACTGACGGAACTGTCAGAGCGGAACTGCAGTAGGAAAAAAGAAAAGAGGCGGTAATACGCTGATTTTGACCATAGCATGCAAGACCAGAAGGAGAACTGAACCGCCTCCGTTAAGTAAATGGACTATAGTGTAGAATGCTGACAAAATATCGATTAGTGGTACATAGAAATAACAGAAATAATTGTCTAAAAAACACAAAACTTCAAAATGGAAATATGTAACCAGATTAACTATGTAGATTAAAACAAATATTAAAATTAAATTATACCTAACGGATAGAGCCGTCCGGGCACTTAATGGGAGAGTTCATGATATGGAGTTGCCTTTATAGCAACTGTTAAGAGTTGAAATAAATGAGAGGGAAAATCGCGATAACGAACGGTCGTAAGGATATTCGAAAGTTCCGACTATCGAATAAAATAAATTAATTGATTACACTAGTCAACAAAAAATAACTTTTTTTTATATCGCAAATAGCTATATGGGTATTTCCATGAGCACTCGTCGTGAAGTCACATTATTAGTAACAGATAAATTATCGGCCACCGTTATTTTCGAAAGGTTTGCATGGCCATATTTAATTAACGAAATATCTCTTATAAAATAAGTCACATTTTTCCATTCTAAAATACTGGTATCCAAAATGGTAGTATGTGACTTACAGGACATGTGTTCATGAAAATACCCGTATGTGATTCGTGTGTGCTAGAAGTAGTGTAGAAAGTCAAATAATATATTTCTATCACGTCACAATTTTATCATATATGAATGCTTATTTCTTTACACTTTTTACAAGTTTTAATCTTAAACTAATTTATTTCGAATAAAAAAAGCTTCCTTTTTCATTTTTTTTTTTGTTTTTCGATGGTACTTTTCGGTTGAGATTTCACTGATTATTAACCAGCAGTAGTCTCGCAGCATCGCAGGGATCCATTTTCTTTGATATCGTTTTTCAATAACAGCTATATCTTGGTGAAATCGCTCTCCATGTTCATCACTCATAGCTCCCATATTTTCGGGTAAAAATCTAAATGTATTTCCAAAAAATGTATTTTCAAAGACATGTTGTAATTCATTTTATGAAAAGTTTGTAGCATTTTCTCAACAATGTTAATATATTGCGGGGATTTAATCAGATATAATAATCAATCTTAATAATCAAATACAGTCGAGTCTCTATATAACAAAATTTATTGTCCCAGTAAAAAATTCGTTAGATAGAGAAATTCGTTGTATAGAGAATGACGTTAAAATTCTTATTTAATGTGTAAATTTGAAAGAAGGTTATTTTTTATGTGTTCAATTAAAAATTTCAAATGTTTAATGTGTAAAGAAATAGCCTAATATTCTATTTCTTAATTATTTAAATGATTTCAAAAAAGAGAACAGACATTTATTTGAAAGCTTAATGAAAATTAAATAAGGAAAATTTGCATTAATTTTAGAAGAAGAAATAGTATTTTTTTGTTGTTTTTGATTTCGAAATTGTGACACTCTCGATAACATGTTCAAATTTTAGCAAGGATTGAAAAATTGCATAGGAAACATTTTCCTTCATTTGAAATTCTCTTTTAATAGGTCAAAAAAACTCATAATTTCGCTGAGTGATTTTTTTTTCTTGATATAAATTTTCGTTCTCATACCCGTTGTCGTACTCACCATCATTGTTTGCAATTCTGTTTAAAACATCACTTTCAGTAGGATACTGTGCAGTAGTGAGATTGTCACACATTTCCAAAATATCAGAAAGAGCAACATTGTCTTCGACATCTCCGCGTTCCTTAATTAATTTCCGTTTCTCTTTTAAGTTTGCTCAAGTCACGTCTTCTTCGTCCTCAGAATCCACATTATCCTCTAGTGTAGAAAATTCGACTTTGTCGAAGCAATTGTAAATTGTTTTTTCTTCAATTACCTCCATTAATTATGCTCTTATATGAGTAAAAATCCATTTGACACTGGTTTGAGAAGGATGTTGAAAGATGTGTGGGAAAGAGGGGAGGGGGTTGAAATCAATGGACTTAAAGAACCAGGAGATTCAAGCAAGAAGAGCAATGTAAAAAACTCAGCACTGAATGTTAAATCAGAAATAAGTGATGGAAAATTGATTCTATGTGATTTCGAGGCTTTTTTAATACTGATTAAATAAAGAACATTTTATGAAAATATTCATTGTATGGAAATAGATATTTCGCTATATAAAGACTGTTTTTAATGTAATCATGGGGAAAAGACACCGTTCCTCTAAAAATTCCTTATATAGAGAAATTCGATATATAGAGATATGGCAGAGATATTCCTTATATAGAGTTTCGTTATAGAGAGATCCGACTGTAAATCGAAAATTTGTGCACAAAACTTTTTAAATCGAAATATGCCATATGGTTTGCCTTAAAACTTTAATCATAATTTATTCTGGCTTCTGCTCGAATTTGTAAAATCGGGCTTTTATATCACTTCTCTCTTGATTTAGGTCTGTGATAAATTTTATTGAAATTCGTCGAAACGTTGTAAAATAGTGTACTTTTGAATCGTAAACGCTTAAATGCATGTATCAGTACTTTTTTCTTCAATTATTCAGAACACAGATAAAATTTTCAAAATCAGACCAATATTACTTTTGTATAAGTAAAATTTAAAATTGTTGCATTGAAATTTATCGAGCAATCGCAAAGAAAACATGTAGAAGAGATTTGAAATCGTCTATAGAGATTACATAATAAGCCACAGATGGCATTACACAAATCTAATTATTTTATTACTTCTTTATAAAAATCTATATATTTTTATTGTATTCTATTTAATCGAATCATTGATGAGAAATCTTTAGTAATTGAATTCAAATCGCCTTCAGTATTAGATTATAAATTTAGTGTTTATTACAAATGTTACAAACTGGATTTCGAAAATTGACTAAAGTTATATCTTTGTTTGAGGTAAATCGCATTATAATTTATTGAGTCACTACGAAGGCCAGTACCGCTTGGCCTGTCCATAACACAGTTAGATTCGAAAAAGTCTTAGAAATCTTCGGCTGTCTGTGTTTGTTTCATTAATTACTGAATGAATTGTCAATCCAATCCAATAATCACAGCTATTAACTATCTATTACAAAAGCTATTACTCATAGCACATATTTATTACTAGAATAAAAAAAAGCATATTTTGCAATTGATTAAGAAAGAAATTGTGAAAACATCAGAAAACAAATTGGTTAAACGATGTACTGCCAAACGTACAAAAAGAGTACTAAATGTGAGATTTCTTATCGAACTTCTGGCTAAAATTTAAAAAAAAAAGCTGAGAAAATACAAATTTAAATTTATTAAAAAGCTTCAGGGAAGGGGGGAGGATGTATTTTTTAAAGATGTAAATCTGTGATATATGTTTGAAATGTGCATAATCAGTAAAGAATATTATTTTTATGGCTGAATAAGCAATTTTAGTGACCTTTTTTATGACTCTCTCTTAATTCTGAAATAGGAATACATTATAAAACACTCACAGAGAAAACACCTTTAAAAAATGCTATTAGAATATGAATATTTTTGATAGTGACATACATCGTAAAAACAATAAAAGAATCTAATTCACTAATAGGTTTACAGCTATTTACTAATATGCCTTAAAAATAATCTTTACTATGTCTAGAATAAATGAAGAAATAAAAATTGGTAAATTTTACATTAATATATTAAAGCATTTTCTTTCCTAAAAGAAAACAAAATTAAAGAAAACGAAAGGAATAAATGAAACAATCAACTTTTAATTAAATTCTTTGGTTGCAGATAAAATAGAAAACATTTCTTCTCCAGTAGAAGAATGCTCTCTCTTGATGCATTTCACATTTTCAGAATTTCTTATGATTAAAAATACTTGCCAATAATATTAGACAAAGAGAGATATTCCTAAAAGAATTTTCATTAAGGTTACGACATTGATTAAAGTAAGAGAAGTCTATTGACGATTAATGCCCATGGGGAAAATGTTGTATTCAGAATGTTTAAGTTAAAAAATAATAAAATAATAAAATCCAATAACCAATGTTATAATTTCAAATCAAACGAATTAATTAAAAGAATGAAAAAAGTGTACTGCCAAAGCAAACAAACCTTGTCCTTTAAAAAAACAACATTTGCAGAGCTGCCAACCTCTACGCCTTTTTAAATCATATGAGCATGTTTAGTATCACAAAATTTTTATAGTGAAATGTGCTCCAGATGTATGCGATGTTGTGCATTACGATACATATTGTTAATTATTAAATAAAATTTCTGATTCTAATAAGTTTATTTAACTTTAAATAGGCGTAGTAGTTGGCAGCCCTGCATTTAAAAATGCACAAATAATGCATGAAAAGGTAGCAGACAGCCGTTTCTAATCTACAATCCGATTCTAGATCGTTGAGTCTTGCAATGATGAAGAGTCTCGATAGTAGATTCAAAACTACTTTTTTCAACTTTTTCATGCATTATTTCTGCATTTTTAAACTTCGGTCTTCTAATAGTTATACATTTTTGCACAAAGGCTTTATTTTCTATTTTAAAACTTGGCATTTAACACAATTGTTATGCTATCAGCGATGTGGGACACAGGTCCACGTTAAAATGCCTTCGCATCGAATCGTTTCTAACTTTGTTTATCCCTTTCTAGGTCAAATGAATTTTGTTACTAGATTTTTGAATTGATTGAACGATACCAGGTTTTAGAAACAAATTTGCTCAAAAAATAAGTAAATCACCTTCCTTCGCATAAACTTCAAACGCAAAATCCTCTTTAAAAATTCTGGTGCCAATGCGGAATTTGGTAGTTAAAATATACTAAAATGGGTTAATTAACTATCAACAGAAATTACGTAAAGCAAGGGAAGATTTTTTTTTATGGTTCTCATAAGTAAAATTTAATTAAACTCATAATATATTTTTGATTAAAATATTTCTGGTGTCAACTGATTAAATATTATACGAAGGTTGCAGCAATGCTTTGACCATATCCGGATGATTCATTCGAATTTCCAAATTAATACTTTTATCCATCACTAGTTTCTAGTCACCTCTGCTTCAGAAAAATCGTAATCTAGAAATAGACCGGAAGGCGACAGCACTGACAATCCCTTTATCGAGTTCATGGATAAAAATCTAGGATTAGTTAAATCTCGATTCGCATAGTTAATCGCAATTCGTCTTACAACTGATATCTTCGTGGAAAACAATTAAAATCCTGATTTTAGCGGTTGTTTCGTAGGTTTGTCATTGTTCTTTCTTGCACAGAATGTGTGAAAATATGGAGGATTGGGGGCAAGTAAACCTATCGTGAACCTAATGGTAAACCTGCGAGTCAACCGCTAAAATCAAATTTTGGGGTGTGCTCCACAAATATACGACTTTGTAAATTGCTTGCGTTTCATTATGGAATCAAGAGTTAGCTAACCCTAAAAAAAACTTTTGTGTTTCGTTCATTTCTGTGTGTTAAAATTAGAACTCGTGTCAAAGTTTTTTTTCTTAACTTTTCCATAGAAATGATAATTTAGAACTTTTTTAGAAGAAATTTTGCTCATTCCAATCTTTTAAAATTCGAAGTTTTTAAAACCATTCTTAATTAATTTTGAAGCAAAACTTGTTAATTAATTAGTAATTAATTAATTTTGACGTAAACTGTAACGTAGAGTTTTTTTCTCATGCATCTGCTAAAATATCTTTTTTTTTTCCGGGTTTCCATTTGTGTTCAAAAGTATTAGCCATGTCAAATTTCAAGTTTCTATCTTAAATACTTGCATAGAAATCGTATTTTAGATTATTCTTAGAAAGTATTTCGCTCATTTCAGCCTATTAAATATCAAAATTCTTTTGAAGCAATTCTTATTGCGCATCTACATATAAAAAGTAACTCACATGCAATATTACAAGCCCATCGGAAATAATCATAAATAGCAAGTTTGTTTCAATTTATTTACCTGCAACTTTCGAAAATTTCAAGATACTGTTCAGTACTTGTATCTGCGTCCTAACCCTTTCCGGCACACTGGAAAGGGGGTTGCCCGGTCTGGGATACCTAATTTTTATTCCAAACTTGCAAAAGGCATTAATAATATTTTAGTAAAAATTTTCTTTTACAATAAAAGCTTCAATTAAGCAATTCAAAGTATATATAAAAATTTCGTTTATAAATTCCGGTGTCAGACGATAATTTCTCATTTTACTTCAGATTCTGCCCATGCCAGAAAGGGTTAAAAGTAGCATCATGTCCGGTTTGAAGTAGTAACCCTTTCCGGCACAGTGGTCCCACTTCGGGCATGCTTAATTTGAATTTCACTTAAGCAAACAGCACCAATAATATTTTAATAAAACTTTGTTTTTATAATAAACTTAAACTAAGAATTTCTTAATGTCTAAAACATCGTCTGTAAATTCCGGTGTCATTCAATAATTTATCATTTTACGGACAGAATTTGTCTGTGCCAGAAAGTGTTAAACTTTAAAAATCGTATTGAAATCGCAGTTAGAAAGTTTCTAGAACGCTTTTCGTACATTTTATTCTTTACGCTTCAATTATTTAGCCTTTTCAAACTCAGAAAAATCGAAATTTTAGAAAGTTTTTCGCTCTTGTACCATTTCAGGATAACTCCATAAATATAAAATATAGCCTAAGTAAAAACAGAGGTTATCGTTATCAATTTGTACCATTACGTTTCAAATCAGTTCAGGAGTTCCAGATCCTACCATTTATTAACAAAAAACTAAACGTTACTTTTTTATAATATTATCATAGATTTCATTCCCACTTTTAAAATAAACTTAAAAAACATATTTTAAATAAAAATTTTCACTTAATGAACAAAATATAAAGCATATAGAATTTATAATTATTATTTTAAACCTATTTTCTGGTTTAAATTATTATTAACTTCTAAAATCTTAAAAAATTGATAGCTATGTTTTAATTTTTTTCAACTGGAAATACTTAATTTTTTTTATTTTTGTGACCTTTATTTAATTACTATGTTTCATATATCACAGGAAAATAAATTAAATATATTATGTTCACTTACCTAATAAATACTTCAAATGTGTACTTAATAAAAATTATTACAAATAATTAGAGGAAAAAAGGACCATTTCTTACCAGCTTCTCAATATGTAACGCAGGATATACGTTTTGAATAGTTTATATCAAATTCCATAGCTACACGTATAGAAAACTACATGAAAATATTCAGAAGTTTAAATTCAAATATTCCGCATGCATTTGAAAGAAATATACTCATATATTTCATGTCACCGAATATTTTATTCGTATCCGTTGCTTTGATTTTGCGACTGTCACTAAAATAAAATGAAAATTCATGCCGGAAATATTAACCAGCGGAAACAAAATATAAATTTCTTGTGTCAAATACTTCAATAAATATAGTCTTTTTTACAATAGGAATAGAAAAAGAGAAATTAATTAGATGTAAAACAAATTGCCAAAACAAGTCGCATGTACTACGTCGTATAAATTAATTTAATATTAAATTATTTAATCAGAAAGATTAATTCAGTAGTCTGGTTATTTCTTCTTATAGAAATTCTTGAGTTACCAAATATACAGTCGTGTGAAAAAATATACCTGCCTCATTCTTGTGCAGAATTTTTGGGGAAAATGTGTGCTTTATGAGTTTATGGATCATTAATCCATCAAAAATCCGTACTTTTATTTTTTGAACCTTTTTTTCTGGAAATGCACTGTTGACTTCTGTTCTCAATAGACCGGGAGGCGAAAGTACAGGCAATCACCTCATCGAAGTTCATGGGTGAAATTCGAGGATTAGTTAAATCTCAATTCGCATACTAAAAGTCAATCGGTCCGCCAAGTCATATCGTGGTGGAAAATACTAAAAACCTGAGATTTTAGCGGTTGACTCATAGGTTTATTGTGTTTTTCTGCACCGAACGACGCGGAAACATGGAGAAATGAAACTAGGAAAATATAACTCTAATCAAACAAATCAACCGCCACAGATGGCATTACACAAATCTAATTATTTTATTACTTCTTTATAAAAGTCTATATTTTATTTATTGTATTCTATTTAATCGAATCATTGATGAGAAATCTTGTGTAATTGACATTGATGAGATTTCCGCTTTTTTAACACCAGTAAAATTTTAGAGAAAATGCTATATTATTTAATCGGAACATTGCTGCGATTTAACAGAACAACATTTTCTCTAACATTATACTGGTGTGCAAAAAAGCGGAAATCTTATTCCTGAATTGAATTCAAATCGTCTTCAGTATTAGATTATAAATTTAGTGTTTATTACAAATGTTACAAACTGGATTTCAAAAATTGATTAAAGTTATATCTTTGTTTGAGGTAAATCGCTTTATAATTTATTGAGTCACTACCAAGTATCCCTGTACATTCCACAGTCAGATTTGAAAGAGTCTCAGAAATCTTCGGCTGTCTGTGTTTGTTTCAATAATGACTAAATGAATCGTCAATCCAATAATCACAGCTATTAACTATCTATTATCAAAGCTATTACCTATAGCACATGTTTATTTTCAGAATAAAAAAAAATATATATTTTTTGCAATTCATTAAGAAAGAAATTGTGAAAACATAGAGATCTATGTTTATCGTCAATAGAGATTACATATTAAGCTAAAATCTCATTTTCATGTGTTTTCCACTAAGATATAACTTGGTAGATCAATTGAGTTCCGATATGCGAATATAAATTTAAGTATTCATAGAATTTTAATCCGTGAACTCGAAAATGTGATTTTTTGTGCTGCTGCCTTCCGGTCTGTAAAGTATTCCCCATGTTTGTCCAAAACTTTGACAATTTGGTTTATCAATCCGAGTTTCATTTGCAAAGGTGGGAGATTATTCTTTTTTACTCATCTAAAAGTTCTTTTAATAGCATTTAAATCTATTGACAGCTATAAAAAAGACATTTTTGTTAGAGGGGAGCCAGTCTTATAATATTGATTATCACGGTCTTTATAATCCCACATGTAAAGGAAACATGGGTATTTGGTATACCCGATTTCTCTCGTAAGAAGAAATTGACTATTTTACCCCTCTCATTTATATGGGCTTCATATGAGGATAGATAATAATTGCCTTATAAAGTTCAAAAACTTTTCACCATTCATTTATGGAGATCTGATTTGTGGACAGATAATATAGCATGCAGCACAATAATAAAATTAGTTTATAAAGTTTTCACGTTTATCCAAAAAAAAAAAAAAAGAATAAAAATAATGAAAAAAAAATTTGCCTGAGAGGGTTAAGTCAACGCAAATGACCAGTTGCTGCTCTTGATTTTTGTTTCCAGGTGTCCCGCATAATTTGGATCCAAATGCTCTGAGCACCATTAAATTCTTACAGTTTTTGTTGGTATTTTTAAGCATAGATAACATTGCTATCGGATGAGACAAAAATTATTTTATTATACTGATGTCAAAAAAATTTGTGCTAAAGAATTAAACAACACGTGCACTTGCAAAGTAAATTTACAAATTGTCTCATGGATTTCTGCAATAATCTCGACAGGAACGGAAGGTAGACCAGGGCATAGACAATCGTCTCATTGAGCTCACAGCTAAAGTTACAAAATTAATTAAAACTCGATAAACATATTAAAATGTGATCGGTTTGCAAAATCATATCTTGATGGAAAACACCTGAAAACCGGATTTTAGAGGTTGACTCGTAGGTTTAACATTGTATTTTCCCCCAAAAATATTGAAACTTGGAGTACTGAGTGCAGGAAAACACAGTGGTAAACCCACAAGTCAACCACTAAATTTCGAATTTCCAGATATTTTCGACCAAGATATAACTCGACAGACCGATTGCATTTTAATATGTAAATCGAATTTTAATTAAGTCTGATTTTAATTAAGTCTAATTTTAATTAAGTCTGGAAATTCAGCCGTGAACTCAGTGAAGTGATTGTTTCTACTGTCGCTTTCCGCTGTAACAGGAACGAAATTTCGACCAGCACGAGATCGATCGCAGAGGGTCAACCAGTTCTTTCGAATTTGCGTATATATATATATATATTTGGGGGGGGGGGCGTACACGGACTCCGGCATAGTCCATGGTACCTGCGGTAGCCACGAAATATCTCTGTGGACGAAAAATTAAAAAGTTGTTATATTTTAAAGAATAATCCTTGGCATGAACTGCTTATTTAATCACCTAAGCTTTTGACGATGCATATTCTGTTGATATAAAAATATAACTGAGGACAAAATAGATAAATTTTATTAACCCTGTCATGGCTCTCTTCTGAAACCATGGCATAGCTGCCAACTCTTCTGATTTTTCGACCCGGAAAAATTTAACAGAAATTTTTGCCTTTATTAATCAGCAGATTTCGGCAATTTGAAATAGTAAAATTTACTGTAAAATTTTTCCGGGCTGAAAAAGCGGAAGATATTGGCAGCTATGCCATGGTATAGCGCCAACATTGGCGCGCTTACTTTCAGAACTCTGTTTGATTGTTTGGCAACAGTCTAGTCTCGTTTGTTATTGTTGGTGTTCGAAAGCCCAATATTCTTATGGCATAAAACCTTTCTTAGTGAGCTATTTCCTTAGATAAAATGAATATGGAGTCATTATTGTAACTAAGAATGTTTATTATTTTTTATTTTATCTACGTTAATGAATCATGCAAAATATATTTTTAATTCGAGGGTTATAATCCACAACATAATACCAATATGTTTCGTAACTAACTATAGTGTCAGTTTTGATTCAAGAACTTGTATTCATGTATGTAAAAGAAAATGTTTTTATTAGAGACTTTTCTTATCATTTGACTATTTTGTATAGTGAGTGTACAAATTTGATGGCAGGAGCATAGTTCAAAGATGAAAAATAGTAGTATCTTGCTCCCGACATCAAAGTGGAAGCACATCTTTTTTTTTTTTAATCTATGTTAGTAACTAGTAGTATTAGTATGTTTGTAAATTATATTTTCCCTATAATTTGTAAATTATTCAATATTAAAGTACGTTGTACATTATAATCTTTATGCTATGACTATTTCTAATCCATTTTTATTAAATCCTATAACATAAATAATTTCCTTATATGTATAATAGGGTGAAGTGAAAAATCGAAAGCTGGAATTTTGATTTTAGATAAAAGCCAAAAGTTGCTTTTTACTATCACTAATACACATACAAAATTTCATGAATTTTAAAAAACTCCTTCAAGACCCTACCAGGACATTTATACTTTCATTGATTTACAGGATAGATTATTACCGTAAATTGTACATTAACGGGATTTTTTGGTAATATTAAATTATATTTTTATATTTAAAATGTTTAGTGTAATTCCTTTCATCCTTTTTAAACTTTAAGTCTTTATTTCTAAATATTTGAAACGGTTTATTGAGTTTTTAAAATTGTATGTTGTCAATTTTACAGTTGAAATGAGTGCGTGTGTAAGCAAATCGAAGTTTACCATTACTAGGAGTTGGTGTTTCTTCAAAACTAAAAAAAGCTGCTTTTTGCCAACAATAGCAGAATGCTATAAAATTTTATTATTATACAAAACAATAAATAAAATACAGCAGTAAGTTTTGCCAAAATCAGAGGTAAAAGAAATCTAAAGAGAAAGCATCGAAGGCATAAATTACTGTAGTTTCTCAAAAATGCATTGATCAAATGATAGACAACAATTTTTCTGAATATCAGAAGCTTATTTAATTCCCCAAAATCAAAGGAAATGATAGAAAATTAGAGATAGATTATATGAAAGAACTATAAGTAAAAAACATATATCTCTGATTTAAAGAGTCAAATTAATTGTATTTCGGACACATTACAGTATTTTTTGGACTAGAAAAAATCATTGCAGGAGTTTTAAAATATTGCACTGAAAACAATTTAAACCTTGATAATTTTATGGCAATAGGTTGTGTCAAAAAACTGTAAACAGTAAGATAAAAGTCATGCTAATAGATTTTGTAAACTAATATTTAGTCGTCCGTTGTAGTGGTTAATATGTCAGCTTTCTTTATACGAATTGCCACTAAGTCATTGAGATTGATAAACAAAATGAAGGCTCATGAGCTTTTCCTGTTCCAATTATAAAGTCGTTAGATCAATGTGAACACTAGATAGTTAAAGAAATTACAAAAATACCTGCTCCTATCACCAAAAAATGAAATCTGGAGAGTTAAGTGCAGACCAAAATTATTTTTATGACATGCAAGGCTGCCAACTACTACGGCTATTTAAAGTCAAATAAACATGTTAGAAGCAGAAATTTTAGTAAATGATAAACAATATATATTTTAATGCATAACATTGAATCTATTTGGCATAAATTTTATTAAAATATTTTTGCGGTTCCAAACATGTTTACATGATTTAAATAGGCGTAGAAGTTGGCAGCTCTGTGACATGTGTCAAACATCTGCATCTCGTTCATTCTCTTCAAATCTGGTAAATCGTAATCCGGCAAGAATGGCGCACTCTAAATGATATACAACTGTCAATTGACTACTTGGTTTGCAGATTAGAAGTCAGAATGCATCCCAAAATCTGAAGATTACAGCTGAATTTGTTATAAGACTACTATTTTATTTCACTTTAAGAAAGAGTCTTATTGCAAAACTGGTGCTCAAAATGATTTTTTCTACACATTAAATTGTTTCATTATTTGAGGGAATATTTAAAGAAAATTGTCGATCCCGTTATTCAACAAAACGTATACTTCTGCCATTGAGATAAAAATTTACAGGAACGATTACTGATAAAAAAAAATCATGTTTGAGAGTTTGTATTTCGAAGAATATTGAAGATAAAGGATATTGCATGTTCTACAATAAAACAGTTTCATATTTCTATATAGAAATTCGGCGTTACAAACTATATAAACATTATTGACTGGCAAGAATGTGAAATCACCCCACATTCTTAATAAAGTACCAAGAGAGAAGTTGGAAATTCTCAGAAAATGATTGGAAATTCCATCTTTTCAATTGAAAAACTTCCATGTTAGATTCAAGCATTCGAAAGATGCTTAAACTTAGTTATTGAAGCGTCATTAGCGGCTGTAGTAGTTGATGCAAGGGACAGATATATATGAGTAAAAATCAAATCTGGAAAGGTAATACGTATCAATTTAATTTAAATGCTTTAAGCGATAAATTAAACTAACATAAAAAGATTATAGCTTGACATGTTTCATTGCTCTTACGGCAACATTTCCAAAAACAAATAAATGATAAATAGAAATTTCTCGAAATAAACAGAAAAAAACACAAATCACGTGAACATGAGCATATAAAAATAAAACTGGAAATAAAAATGAATAAAAATAATTGTGAGCGTGAAATATTACAAATTATTGTCTTAAAAACCTTTGAAGCATTTCCTTCCATATTTTAGGTAGCTCCATGGAGGCAAATTCATTGCAAACATTGTCTTTACGTATAAAGATTTCTATTGATTCTCTTATGATTGATGAAAAATATGATCTAGAAGGGTATATTATTCTGCTATTTTTAAAATATATTTGTAATGGTTCTTTGCTATATAATCTTGAGAGAGCTGTAGTTTTCCTATTGTATTTTATGTCTGCTATATGTTCTTTAATTCTAGTTTTGAGTTTTCTACTTGTTTCACCAATGTAATATTGTTTTGTTCCATCTTGTTTTGTGAATGGTATTTCATATACGCCAGATATTTGATGCGGTTCTATTGGGTCAATTTTCCTACATATTGAGTTTTTTTAATTTAGCAGACGGTTTTGCAATTATGGATATATTATATTTATTGAGTTTATATTTTAAACGTTCGAAAAATCCAGGAAAATATTGTAGAGAGAATATATTCAAATTTTGTAGTTTGAAGTTACTATTCTTTTTACCATCCATGCTTTTAATTAACTTGTCTATTGTACTTTTACTATAATCATTTCTCTTTGCGATGTCAAATTTTATATTTAATTCTTTGTCTAATTGTCCCGGAGTACAGATTGTGAAGGCCCTTTTGAGGGCATGCCTAAATGCTGATATTTTGTACGAAAACGGTGTTTCACATGTACGCCGATGAATAAAACTAATGATGTCGTTCGTATCTATCTCCAGCAAATAAGTGTGATATATTGGCCATGTATACATAGTACTGATTGCTGAATAGGAAAACCACTGGCCCGGCGAAACAACGAGTCCAGTCTCAGTCCCTGGTATGTGTATCTTTTAATTTTCCGTCTCAGCTTTTCTTGTTATCACTCACCATTTTCATATGAAGTTTATAGTTATTGCTCAGATGAATTAAACTAGTGCTGTCGTTCGCAGCCATGTCCAGCAAATAAGAGTAAAATATGCCATTTATGTTTCGCTCTTATAGTTCACTAGGTAAAGCACTGGCACAGCAAGCCAAGGTATCCAGGTTCGATTCCTGTTCTGGATGTCCATTCCTTTCTGTAACAGGTTTCCATGTTATCACTCATTTCCATCATGTTAAGGTTATAGCTGTCGCTCAGATGAATGAAACTTGTGCTGCCGTTCACAGGCATGTCCAGTAAATAAGAGTGAATTATTCCATCTATGTATCGTTTTGATTGCTTACTGGATAGAGCACTGGCACGGCAATCCAAGGTATCCTGGTTTGCCCTCTGTTCTGGATGTCTCTTTCTTTCTATTGCAGGTTTTCATGTTAGCATTCACTTTCATCAAGTAAAGGTCATAATTATCTCTCAGGTGAAGGAAATTAGTGCTGCCGTTCGAAGCAATGTCCAGCAAATAAGAGTGAATTATTTATCATTTATGTATCGTCCTGATATCTTAATAGGTAAAGCATTAGCATGTTAAGCCATGTTCAATCATTATTATATTAAAAAAAAATTCCCTATATCATAAGAGCTTTACCGTCACAATTGGTACTGTAGGTACTTTTGATGATGTTGTCTTACACAATTAAACTGCCAGTCACTGAATCATAAATTTATTTCTACATAATTAAAAGTACAATAATTTTTGTATAAGGAGAGACATGTATTCAACTAAGATTCATAATGTGTTTCCTTAAAAAGTCAATTTAAATCATTAATGCCTTATGGATTAGTTTTAGATCGCTAGACATACAAGGAAAGTCTTCATACTCGGCATGCGCAGAATATTTTGAAGAAAAAAAAACTAATTAAGCTATTTATTTATGTAATAAAAGATCAGTCAAATTAGTGACAGAATTACAGTAGAAAATCCGCAAAATACAGGAAATACAGGGTCATGAAAAATCGAAGAATATGGAAAATATGATTACAAGCTAATTATCAATTTATAGTAAACAAACTAATTACCAATTATTTATAAGCAACTTATTATCTGATTGACTTCATTCCTTATGCAAAATTTATATTTTTTGTGTCTTTTACGTTCATTATTTAAAATAAATATTTCAAAAATGTTTATGTACCTTTCACCAGAACGAATTTTTCGAGAGTCCAAAAAAAATGGTTTCGGATAATCAAGGTTACTGATATTAAATAGGCTTTGTCCCACTCTTACATACTAAGCACATACAAAATTTCAAGTCTCTATCTCAATTTGTTTGGGAGATAGAGGGTTTACAGACACATAGACATACAGACACACAGAAAAACAGATTTTTTTTTCTAAAAATGTGTTTTTATGTGTCTGAAACGTGTAAATAAGACAAATTTTTTTTGTCGATTTTCAAAACGTTTGCAAGACTTACCCTTTACTTCGTATGACGTGCAAGTAAAAGTATTTCCAGTTCGGCCTCAATTTTTATAAAAAATTCATATTGGATTTTTTAAAAAAAATTTTGATAAATAATATGCGTTATTTTATTGCAAACATTAATGTTAACTTAGCATATGCAGAATTTTACGTAATAAAAATCCACTTTAAAGTTGATTTCGCAAGAAATACCACCTATTGCAGTCGTCACCATGGTACGACTTGTGAAAAAAAAATTTCAGAACTTTTCATTATGTGACCCCAGAAATACCAATCCACCCCCACCTAAAAAGTTTATATATATAATTTTGTCCGCAAGATAAAAGTCGCAATTATGTACAGATCGTTTTTAAATTCGCCAAATACATTGATGTTGTTAATATCTCGGCGGAGATTGCAAATGAACGAAATCGCTTCATGTGGGTGGCAATAGGGATTGTTAAAAATTTTGAATACTGCATTAATATGGGTCTGAGAAACCAGCTTTTACAGGAAAAATATAGGAAAAAAATAAAGATTTGTTTTTACAGCAGTTGCCAAGATTCGAAAAAAAAATGAAATTCTTACCACAACATTTATTTTTCAGTTGCGAGATTTTCACTTTGAAAATGAAAATAAAATAAATAGTTTGATGAATTAAAAAAATGAATATTCCGAAAAAAAATTTCGATAGCAAATTTTCTTTTTGAAAACTGATAATATGCAATTAAAAATTTAACAAATTTCAAAGAATGTAAATATTACACCACGTCAAAAATATGAACGATGTCACCAAGTGAATATGTAATGTCATGAGAGTTTGAATAAAATATCATGAAACATGTTACAAATTCGATCATTAAAAATATTGGCATATTTTAATATTTTGAAGTTCTTTCAATGTATTTTCGCTATTTTTAAATCTTTTTCACATACATGCGAGTGTATATGCGTTTTTATTAGAATTTTCACAAAAGGTTTAAGTCTGTACTATTCATTCTGAGTGAAGAATTTAGTTTTTATTAGTAAAATTAGTATACTACGATATCTACCTCCGCCTGTAGGCCGAGCCGGCAGAAATAATTTTAAATTCATTTTTGTACATTCATATGAGAAGTAATCTTTCCTTTTTAATATAGGAAAAAATAACAAATGCATAACTTTTCCCGTGTTTTTATTGCTTTTTGGCGTGAAATTTCATTTCAGTAGCTGCCGTTCAATCGATATTGTGGCTGAGAAAAATTCTGAATTCTAACAGACAATAAATCTATGTAAGAAAACGATTTTTCTTCCAGATTTATATGACAGAATGTATATCTGAAATACAAGACTTTACATGCTTATTCTGAAAGTTAAAAATTTGAAGAAAAACTATTTTATATGTAAAAGATATTTAAAAGTGTATATGGAACATATATATATATTAAATGAAAAATAGTTCTCTTCTTAATCCCTTGAGCTCTGCTGGTAGAATTTTCTACTACATAATTTTAATTCCAAAATGTCACAATGACACCAGAAAAATTGACCAAATTTACTTAAAAAAGGTTTAATGCATTTTTTCTTGTTTATCGTAAACTGGTTTTTTTCTTTGCAAAATACTGGTGCCAATGTGACATTTGGAATTTTGAAGAAATTTACACCCCAGAGCTCAAAGGGTTAACTTAAAGAAGATACCATCAAGTTTACAGCTTGTTCTTTATTTTAACACCAAAGCATTGCATTTATATCATAATTTTCATAATGATATGCCGTAATTTCGGGTGTGTAAGCCGCAGATTAAACAATTCTTTTTGGACCCACAAATCTCATTTAGTGATTGAACACAAATATTTACGGCAATCTAAGTAGTTATATTTCTTTCTTGATCGAAAAAGAATTGTTTGATCTGCGGTTTATACACCCGAAATTACGGTATTTTTTCTTTATTGAATGGGAAGAATTTTGAAGAGGCTTACCATTTTCCTATTATTTCTAATATTTTACCACTGAATTTTCAAAGCAAACAAATTTCTGTAATCGAATCGCAAAAATGCTCTGATTAAATTAGATAATTTGTGCAATTAAAATTAACTAGTAAAAATAATGAGTAATTCTGAGCATTTTTAGTGGCACGTACACCGGTCGCACATCTCCAAGAGGTCACACATAAAAAATTCTTTTTAAAAAGTCCCATATTAGTTCAAAATTTGTTTATTAAAATGGAATATTAAACTGGCTATCCAGATACTGGATATCTGTTAACATTTTTAGAGGCAAAGCACTTCTATTGATAAAATGTTCAAATGAATTAATGACACCAGACTTTCTAAATAAATTTACTCGGATATAAGAAATACCTTTATTTCGCGTACATAACAAATCGAGTTTTTTAAATCAAAATTTTTGAGCTGTTGTCACACTTGAAAATTAAAGTAAACACTTGTATTCCCTGAAATTTTAATCGAGTTTGATATTAATATTTCTCACCTGAACTTTTTTCAAAATTATTTAATTGATTTAGTTAACGTAAATGTGCCTGGTTTAAATTTTACTTATTTCAAAAAAAAAAAAAAAAAAAAAAAAAAAAAAAATCTGCACTAATTGACACACGGTTGGAGTCGAATAGACTCTTTTGAGGGCTGTCCAATGTTAAATGATCTTATGAATTTTTTACCATTCCTGAAACAGTTGTTAAACGGTGAATTCTGCTGCACGATCCTAAATTATCCGCTATCATTATTTTTTATTAATCTTTTCAATGCCTTATTAATTGAAAAGGAAAATTCACCTCGACAGATACACTTTATTTATAAGGTTTAATACTTTTAATTATTAAGAAAGAAAAAGTAATATGAAAAAAATTTAAAAAGTATCTATAGTTTATAATAGTGTTTATATAGTTAAAAGTATCTGTAGTTAGTCTATAGTTTATAATTAATAGGGATCAAAAACTATTTACAAATTTAAAATATTTATAAAAGCTTGGATAATTTTTTTAATAAATGTCAATGAAAAATCCAAATCCCCACCCTTGTTAACCGGGAGGGTTTTTTCAATATAAGTTTTCATATAAAGATAAGTGAAAAAATAATAGTAAATAATAAAGTTAAAAAAAAAGAAGAATACCGTAAAATGGGCGCATAACGCGCACCTACGGTTTGAGACGACATTTTTCTATTTTTAAGTAGATTCGCTGTATAGCGGGCACCATTTTTACACAAAGAAATTTCAATTGTACGTATAACATGCGAAGTTCTTATCTGTAGAAGCAGTTAATTCCAAAACTTTTCTACCTTCGAAAAATGGCATACCAAAGTGGAAAGCAACAAGCGGAATGACATTTTTAAACACAAGCATTTTTTCCCCATAATATGAAAAAAGAATTCCCTATTTTCCTTTTTATCTGCCAAATCCTAATTGAATTAAAACATACATCTAAAATTTTTAAAGCTTGTTTTTTTTCTAAATAAAAGTTCACTAATTATTAAAGTTACTTCTTATGATCTTTTTTTTCCCTTATCTTTTAATTTATTGTTTTATATTCTAAGTACAACACGAGCATATACTTTTTGATCAAATCTTTGGTTTTAAAAGTCCGCGTTACGACGGATCTTATAATAAGTCCAATTTCTGTAGAATGACACGAGGTACCCTGATATTTTATTTAATTTATTATTACATTTACTACATTTCATGTATTTTCCAAAAATTAATATTTTTGTTTGATTATTCTGTTTGAAACATGAAAAACTTTATTTCACATTTTATTTTTTATGTATATAAGAAACCGATCAAACGTACTTTTCGAGTGGAAACCAACAGGAATTTTTATTCAATGCTTCGGCAAAGTCACGTTCTTTCGACAGCTTTTAAATTCTTTAAGTCAATAGTGTTTTTGCTATTCTTTCCACGACTATCAGTTATTTTAAATTCATTCCATGGCTAAGCGACATAGAGATTTCTTTAAAAATGTATTATTTAACCATTTTTTTTTTATAATTTCAGTTATTTTTGGAATGTAAATTCACTTTATTAGTACCGTGTGCGTCATAAATTCGTGCAAAATTTATAAATTCGTAATAAAAAAAGTAATGAAAATCAAATTTTAAATTGCTTAAAAGACGCAAACGCCAACCTAGTGAAAAAGATTCCATGCCGGGAATCGAGCCCGGGCCATCAGTATAGCGCACTGACGTTCTACCGACTAAACCACATGGAACGACACCCAACAGGGAACTTATCGCTGTTACATATTGGCAAGGCTACAAACGCAGCACAAAATTGAATACAATCCGCGAGCCACCGATCTGGGGCAATCACGAAACTCAAATTAATCCAGCATTGATTGAATATATTAATGCGTGGAATTTTTTCCAGAGAGAAATTTCGCATTTGCTCCTTTTAACTAATTCAAAATTTGATTTTCATTTGAAATGTTATATTCAAGGCGAATTTTCTCTCTGGAAAAATTTCCACGCATGAAAAAAAAAAAAAAAAAAAAAATCGGTTTGTGCGAGTATGATCAGACGGATTTTAGATTTTTTTCTTGTATAATAAAAATGATTCCAAAAGTAGCTGATAGAGGGCGCTCACACACCACACTGAGGCGTTTTATGCAAATCAGTCTAGCAATAAAACACCTGGCTGGAGATGGATTCGCCAATAGGTATCGACAGCATACTATCATTAGCCGCTCCAGCATTGGTGGTTAGACTTTTATATAAGAATGGTAAATACACAAATATTGCATTGCAAAAGTTTCGCATATTAAACATCTTTTACTACCATATAATAAATGCACAATGTCATGTTATTGTTGATTTGTTTCATTGTCTATTTGTGATTGTTTGATTAGCATAAATCGTCCCAATATTGCGTGTGAGCGCCCTCTATCAGTTATTTTTGGGTTATTATCCATTATTATCGATTTTTTTTTTATCATATAAAAATGATAAAAAAAAAATACATGGAAAATAATCCAAAATCCGTCTGAACATATTCGCGCAAACCGAATTTTTTTCCGAACATTACTTCTTTTATTATGCATTTTTAAAGTTTGCACGGATTTATGACGCACCCTGAATGTATAAAAATAAACAAAATAAAAATCCTTTTAGTTTCATCTACTCTTTTTGTACAATTGCTTTGCAAGAGGATTCTAATTTTTTTTTCTATATACAGGGTGATTCTAAATTCACGATATAAATTTTGAAAGTTGGTGCAAGAAATTGCAACAATTATTTTTTGCATATCAATGCATGGGCGTAAGTGACGTGTTGAAGTACAAACACCAGACGGCCAATTTGCCCTTTTTGTGATATTTCAAGATTTCTCATTCATACCAGAAAAATCCCATATTATTTCTTTATTTTTTTAAGACAGACATTTCCGGATTACATAAAGAAAAAAAGGCTTCCTTGAAAATTTTCAGTATGCGATCGAAATTTTTGAATTAACCCATTAGTGCCTAGCGTCCCTTTTTAGGGACGCTTATCAAAAAGGCGATAAAGCACTTTTCACACCAGTAAATAGAAAGAGAAACAAGCACTATTTTTCACGAGACAAATTCCTCAATAAAATAAGATAAAAGTTATTCGTCTTTTAAAAGTGGTGAGAAACACAAAATTTCATTTTTTATGAAGAAAATAGTTTTGGCATTAATGGGTTAAAAGAAACGCAAATTCATTTATTACTTCTATTTAACAGATTTGCCAGTTTTTCGTTTTCCATTTTTTCTTTCGATTTCACACGCAAATATTCAAAGAAGAATTTTTTCTTTTAGTAACCATGAAATGCCTGTCTTAACTAGAGAAAAGAATACCATAAAAATTTCTTAGTATTAATGATATATTTTAAGATAAAAAAGGGCCAAATTTCCCCCCCCCTGTATTCTCTGCCTCAACTCGTCAGTTGCGCCCATACTTCCTATACAATAATTATTTTTTAAAGTGTCCTATTCCAACTCTTTAAGTTTAATCCATGAATTTAGAATGACCCTGTAGGTTTTCATATACGAAATATCAAGAAAATAAAGAACAGTTTTTGCAGAAAAAAAATTGTTGAATATCACGAGATACGTTAATATCTTACTTAATTTACTAGTGTAAACACCTTCCTTCGATGGTGGGTATGAATCGTGGTTTTCACCTAAAATTTTAAATAATTATTAACAATATTTCTATTCCATCATTCTGTATTTGAGTTGTTTGGTTTAAAAATTACAAAAAGTCAAAGTACGGAAATACAATTTTCAACCACTTTATATTTGAAAGTACGCTCATCCTGTTGAACGATGTGAAATTTTTGAATTATGCGATGTTGAGATTTCTGTTTCAAAACAGAAAAGAAAGTAAAGGAAAGAAATTGGATTAACCCTTTCCGGCACACCGTGCCTGGTCTGGGATACCTAATTTTAATTTCAAACTGGCACCAGTAATATTTTAGTAAAATTTTGCTTTTAAAATAAAAGCTTAATTTAAGTAGTTCAAAATATTGAAAAAATTTGTTTTCTAATTCCGGTGTCAGTCGATAATTTCTCATTTTAGTACAGATTTTGCCCGTGCCGGAAAGGGTTAATAAATCATTAAATCAATTTTTCCAAAATACTTTAAAATGCAAATCTGGAACAAACAAACTAAAAACTATATTTATTACATTAATACAAAAAATAGAATAGGTACTTTTATGTAAGTTTGGCGATATGATAAATCGCTGAATATTCTTCTCATTGACATCATTGAGTTGGCATTAAATCCATTTAAAATAAAAAATTTTAACCCATTTCATTTAAAAAGCATATTTCTTTAACTACTTAATTGATCATTATTTTTGAAATAACTTTAGCCCATTAACGCCCAGCGTCCTCGTTTGAGGACGGTTACAAAAACAGCAAGAAAGCGGCTTTCCCACCAGTAAAGAGGAAGATAAATATATACCGTCTTTCACGAGACAGAATTCTCGATAAATTTAAATAAAAGTTAATTTGATTTTTAAAGTGGTGGGAAATACAAAATTTAAATTTTAGCAAAGAAAATAATTCGGGCGTTAATGGGTTAAAATAATTCTACTTTTTCTGTCTTTTACAGAATTTTCAATCTTTTATCATCGGGTTTTCAAAACAGAATTTTTTGCCTAATTGAATCCGAAAAATATTCGGAATAAACAATAAAAAATTTACAATAAAAGTTTGCTGGTGAGAATAATTAATTGTGATTGGAATATGGATGTCCTTACGTGGTACGTGCAAATCATGATTGGCAAAAACACATTGCCTGTACGATGTACGGGCAGCATTTTCAGAAAGAATCACGTTTTGAGCACCAGTCTTGGCGAGTTGGTAAAAGCGAGAACGTTCAACTAGCTGCATCGCCAAACACAAAATAAACTAAGTTCAAATGTGTCATAAAACATATGATTAATAGAATTATATTTATTACAAGAGAATCTTTATTACTGTTTTTAATTAACTTTTCAATTTCTTCGAACTTAGCGAGTTAAGGAAATAATATTTTTGAATTGAGAAAAAAAAAACTGTTTAGATGTTCTGTGAAATTTAAAGCATTTTAATGTGAAAAAGCTTTTTGTTTTAAATTATGTTTTAATCGTAAACAACGGTGAATAACATTTCCTCATATTATAGTCTTTGCTTTATAACATTTACGGAAAAACAAATTAACAATAAGCGCGATCTCTCTGCAGAAGGAAGGATTGCTATTCGCTAAGCGTTTGACATCACGAACAAGGAAAGGTGCGTAGCATTGACTTAATCTCCGCGCCAATCGTTGTTCTGGCGATAAAGTGCTCAAAACGTGATTCTTTCTGAAAATGCGTACGGGCAATACAGGGAAGCGGTTATCTATGAAGAAATGGCGTATCTACTATTTGTCGAGAATTAAATAAAAAGTTATGCACTCGTGATATCATAATTCCCTTTCATATTTTAATAATACTAGTACACGGAACCCGGGGTTTCCGGGTAACAGAATAAAGGTGAAAACTTTTTTAAATTGAAAAGTCTAATAAATTTTTCTTACGTAATATGCTTTTTAAACTGCCAACTAATTCCAAACAGCAATTTTATATGAAACATAATAATTATGTAATCATAAAAAGCTTTGAAAATTATCGGTACTTCCGTATTAGACGCAAGATAGAAATTATTAGTCAAAGTTATTACCCAAAGAATAAAATTGAATTCTTTCTTCTCCGTTTTTAAAACCAACTTAGAAAATATGACACACAGGTATTCTTTAAAATACATTTTTGTAAAAGTTAATTGATGTATCTTTTGTAAAGTAAGTTTGCAACGAACTAAAAATCCATTAAATTGATAGATAAAAACGAAATAAAACCAACAACATTCACGGAGTTTTATAGCCGACGATGTTTTACAAAGCAGGTTTTTAATTATTACTACTTTTTCCGTTGCTATGAAAAAAAATGGCAACAAATTATACAGTGATCTGTTATTTTCCATGGAGAAAAGTGATAGATAGAGGTGCAGTATGCGATTAAAACGGTTTGATGGGCGTTATTCTTCCAATTTAAATCTTTTATTCGGCCCAAACAAAACAATTACGTGGAACAGAGACCGAATTCTTCAAAATCATTGTTTCTCTAAATGAAAAAGATCTTTCTTAAGTTATTTTAGCAATCTAAAATAGCATTTCATTGTATTATGAATTAAAACTGTATTGCTAAAAGTTTTCCTTTTTTGCGAAAGCACACGATTGTGTTTGATGCAATGCCGCGAATGTTAGGGTTACATTTTTGGCGTCACCTTAAGCCACCAAACTGCGTTTCTATTCTTTTTTTACTCTATGGCTATTTTTTCTTTATTTCCCACATAAATGAAATACTCAAGTTGCCACCATTAGAGAAATTGAACTAAGAACTACAAAAAAATTAATATCTCAAAAACAAATTGAGATACAGTTTTCTAACAAACTGCATTTAAAAGTGCATTTTTTTCTGTATAAGATGGTATAAAGGTTGAAAACCTGCTATGTCTAGAAGTTAAAAAAATTTTAATAGCGAAAATCGTAAAACCGAAATTTCATCGGAAAGTATTGCCATTCAAAACATGACGTATGCGTTACGCACAGATACGTTTGGCCTTTATTATATAGATAATCAGGCCTGTGTTTTTTCTGACAAGTGCTAAAAGCCAGCATACAGATCAGAACAAATTGCGACTATCATTATCTTTTTACGCGTGAAGGTTTCGCTATGGTACTTCAATGTGAAATTTGGTAATATTTTAAATTCAATACTTGAAAAACTACTTAATCATTATATTTGAAATTTATATAAAAATATACAATTTTTTATCTTCCTAATAAAGATTGTCTCATAATTTTCTGACAAATACTTTTTGAGCCATTAATTTTTTTAGTCACTTCAAATGTTTCATTTTCCTATATTAAGCCTTTATTGGTGATTGATTATTGGTGAGTAAATTTCTTCAAAATTCCAAATATCACATTGACACTAGTATTTTGAAAAAATATATATCGTTTAAGGATATGCACAGATAAATGCTTTGAACATTTTCCAAATAAATTTGATCCGATTTCTGGTGTCGTTGTGGCATTTAGGAATTAAAACTAAGTGGTAGAAAATTCAACCATCAGAGCTCAAAGGGTTAATCTGTGACAACGATTAGTGAAAAAGCAAGCTGTCAAAAGCATGCAGTTTTTTCTTAAAAATGATTATTAGACTTGTTAAACCTAAAAATTTTAGGTTTAACAAGTCTAATAATCAGGAGGATTAATATTTTAGTGTGTCATTTATTTCCGAGGATTAAGATTTTAGTGAGACAGGTTGTTGGAAACAAGAAAAGCTTTATTTCAAGTTTTATGTTATATATATATATGTGTAAGAAACAGATCAAATAGTACTTTTAGAGTGAAACCCAACTGGAATTTTTATTCAGTTCTTCGGCAAACTCACGTTCTTTCTTCAAGTTTGAAATGCTTTGTGTCAACAGTACTGTCACTATTCTTTCCACGACCATCAGCTTTTTTAAATGTATTCGATGCTTAAACGACAATGGAATGTCTTTAAAAGTATATCATTTAATCATATTTTGAATTGTTTCAGTACTTATTGGAATGTAAAGTCACTTTATTAATATCTGAAATAAATAAATAAATAGTAAATAAAAATACTCTTACTTCTATTTACAGTTTTATGCATCAATAAGTAATAAAATAAACTTTCATAAACAAAAAAATAAATATTTTGTGTTTTAAATAATTTTTATCATACGTTTAATCCTACCAAGGACGTATGCATCATTTAATGTTAATTTTAAATTGCCAGATCGTACATATTTTTTTTTACAGTTTTTCTTTCGATATGTATGGAATTCAAATAATTTGTATAATTTCAAATCAGTTTTATCGTGAAAACAATGGATTTTTGGATAAATAGGTGGACACATATTAAACAAATAATGTATTTAATTACAAAAATATAACATTTATTAGAATTTATTAAAGAAACATTATTGTCCTGGTTCTTATTTTGTAGTTGCAGTAGCAAATCAATCAGCAAAACGTATAATCTCACCCTCACCCGAAATTTAAGCTACTTACTAATATATTTTTTATACGTATTTTGTACTATAACAATGATTAAAAAAAAACCATGCACATTTATTTTCCTTCCTCGCCCCCGAATTAAATGAGTTTTTAAAAAACTGTAGTGATATATATACATTATAACGCACTATATTCAAACACTCTCCCGAAAATAATGAAGATTATCTGGTTTGTTTGGATAGGGGAGGAGCATATTTACATGTTAAATGGCGAAAATATGCAAATTATTATTTAGAGATGATTGAATGGATAGAAAATTATGAAAATAAAATGCTAACTTAATATGTGTCTGTTAATTTTTTTTAAGCACATTAACCCTTTCCGGCGCAGTGTGTCCGGTCTGGACACAACTAATTTTAATTGCAAACTTGCAATTGGCACCAATAATATTTTAATAAAATCTTGCTTTCACAATAAAAGCTTAAATTAAGGAGTTCTCCATTTCTTAAAAAGTCGTTTGTGAATTCCGGTGTCAGTCGATAATTTCTCATTTTACTAACAGAATTTGTCTGCGCCGGAAAGGGTTACATGCCATCAAAGCATCTGCTACTATTGTTTTTTGAAAAAACCCATTTCCGCAACAAAGGACTCTGAGGACTAAAGTTCTGGTCAAACAGATTTAGAGATGTCAAAACCTGATTAGGAAAACCAAAATATGTATCTGTTGAAATAGCTCTGTTACACCGTGATCAATAAGGGACTGAAAAAAATGTTAAATACAAAAGTTACATACTTTTGCCTGTAGAATCCGAATATGCAATAGAAAATGAGGTTATAATTCAAGATTTCAAAGGAGGACCCCCGGTGATTCTGTCGTGTGGGTCAACTTTGGTGTCATTGAGTAGCTTTTAAAAAAATATTTGATATGTATTTTTCCGTTTTTTAATCTGATACATGTTTCTCGAGTTATTCTACCTTATCCGATCTCAGGGTTTGTACCGCTTCCTGGATTTTTTCAGACCAAAAACGTCTTCAAAACAAGCATTTTCTCATAAAAAATCTATGATTAAAAATAGCCGAAAATTAACATAAACTTTATATATTATATATAGATATTGGTTAGTAGTCCAGACATTTGGTAAAAAATAAATGCAAGTTTTGGTGTTGTTTTGATTTTTGGTTCCCTTTATGTTTTTTGGGTCGCTGAACACGAATCTGGCATTATCCAACAAAATTTCACCACAGAAACACGTTTTTTGTCAAAAAACGTGGTTTTTTTCGTTTTTTTCAAAATAACTTCACAATTATGCATTTTATATAAAAGTCATTAATACATAAATTAAAGAGCACAAAATTTACTACATTTTATGTATTTAAAGTTTTTTCTCTGATCAATAGTTTAGTCGTGGGAGAGCCGCAAAAATGGGTGTGAAAAGCAAAAAATTCTGAAAAACGTGAATTACAGCACCGTACTTTGATGAAACATGAAAAACAAACATTTTACGCAAATTTTCCCCACTTAATAATACTAAATATATTATTATTGACTATATTCTTTCAATCTGATGTTCATTGTTTCTTTCATAACTAAAAAAATAAATAAAAATGAGCATATCTGCGATCAAAATCTTCATTTGCTATTACAAAATAATTACAGTAATAATTTCTTAATTTGACTTTTAAATAATGTAAATAAAATAACTATAACAGGCTTTAACTGATCCCATCTGCACTTTCCCCCTTGATTGAAGGGGTGAAAGTGTGAAATAACGTTGGTCAAGCGCGCATCCCCCGCATCCCAAGGCATTTAAAATAGGCTCTATTCTAAAAACCTTGCCCGCATCCCATGTCCACTTTCAGTGGAATACTAACTCCCCCCCCCCCTTCTAAATCAGTCTCGCCTCTGTTAGAAATATGCGTCACACAGATCATAAGCGTATCAGGAGGACACATTCCTCTCAGTTTCCATATGCACTGAATTCATATGCAGTAATTCACTGTTTGTATCTTCGTGAATATAGTGAACATCTAAAGTGATTTTGCGCGATGTCGCTGTGTTTTATTTGTGATTCTCCTTTAGAAGAGGGGCCGTCAGTGAAAGTTAGTAAAGGTATTGCAGCGTTAATCAAGGCAAGTACAGAAAGAAAGGATGGAAAGGCAGTTTTTGTAAAGGGGAAAAGCTCAGTGGATGTGTATGTTAAATGTAGAAAAGCATACGTAAATGAACGGATCATTACTGCTTATGTGAAGAAGATTAAGGAACAAAGTGCTGCACTTCTCAAATTTTAAGATCATAAACTCCTCAATTTAATTTCCGAACTAATTGTTTTATATGTGGACTGTGCATTTCGGAAGAGTTTATACCAACACAAATGAAAAATCTACCAAGCGAAAGCAATACTTTATACAGTATGCGAAACATTTGATTCAAAAGTACAATTCTGAAAGCAGCAAGAGCTCGCAATGATGATTATGGGCAGACTATAATTCAGCGCATCGAACCAGTGAATGATTTGATCGCAGCAGATGCTCAATACCACATCAAATGTTTTAAATATATTTTTGGGAGGCCGAAGGTCCAAGAACAGGAGAAACATGGTCCATTTGCCAAAGCAATCGACAGAGCAATGCAAAGTATATAAGATTACTTTGAAAATCATGATGACGAGTGTCAATTCTCCATGGAAGAGCTAATGAAAGAGGTTACAGGGAATTATCAACCTGATATGACAGCTGTAAAGTTTAACCTCATTAAGAAATATGGAGACGGCATACTGATCACAAAGAATCAGGAAAAAAAAGTCTATTGTGTGCTTCAAGAATATAGGAGGGAAGATACTGACTAATACATGGTATCAGCAAACATGTAAATCTGATCTAGATGAGAGTCTGCGAGTGGTTCAAGCAGCAGCAAAAATTATTTGCGAAGACATCAGATAGAAGATTTGCTTCGGGAAATTGCAACAACATAAGAAGTTGTGTGTCAAGACGAAGAGGATGAGCTAGACTTTGAAGCCGATCTGGAAATGGATTGCCCACACAATGAATCAGAGGACCCAATGGGAGAGGAAATAGTCATGCCGCAAGGTATCAAATATTTACTATTAAAAAAACTTTTATTTATAATATCGAAAGTTATAAAAACACCCACTAATTCCATTCGTCTATTTTTCTATTCTGTTGATGTCGGTGAAAAGCAGGGACCCTCAAATAAAAGAAAGCGGAAATAGTACTTTGTTTTTTAAGTAAATGTACTTTCTAATGTACATAATTATTTATAATTAAATAATAATCATAATGAGTCGTTGTTTTTATTGGTAGCAACTTCATTGTAAAATATAGTCGATCATAATATCTTCAGTTTCATTTACAGTCAATCTTTGGGGAAAATGGTCAGTTTTCATGTTAAATCTATGTACAGTGCCATAATTCCAATTTTCGGATTTTTTTTTATTTTCACACCCGCATTTTGAATTTCGAGAACTTTAAGAACTGGAATCCGTGTCAATTTTTATATGATAAAGCCAGTTTTAGTTATTTTATTTACATTATTTAAAAGTCAAATTAAGAAATTATTACTATTATTATTTTGTAATAGCAAATGAAGATTTTGATCACAAATATGCTCATTTTTATTTATTTTTTTGTTATGAAAGAAACAATGAACATCAGATTAATAAAATATATCGAGAAACACCGAATAAAATATAGTCAATAATAATATATTTAGTATTATTAAGTGGGGAAAATTTGCGTAAAATGGTTGTTTTTCATGTTTCGTCGACGTACGGTGCTGTAAATCACGTTTTTCAGAATTTTTTGCTTTTCACACCCATTTTTGCGGCTCTCTCACGGCTAAACCATTGATCAGTGAAAAAAACTTTAAATACATAAAATGTAGGAAATTTTGTGCTCTTTAATTTATGTACGGATGACTTTTATGTAAAATGCATAATTTTAAAGTTATTTCGAAAAAACAAAAAAAACCACGTTTTTTGCCCCAAAAACGTGTTTCCGGGGAGACATTTTGTTGGATAATGCCAGATTCTTGTTCAGCGACCCAAGAAACATAAAGGGAACCAAAAATCAAAACTACACTAAAACTTGCATTTATTTGTCCTTTTTGAGCACTTAATGCCTGGACTATAGGTAGTTCCTAGTTGCTGCCGTGGCAAATTTCAGTCGATATATTTCGAAAGAAAATTTTGCTTTATGCATGCAAAATGTCTTGCAGAAATGTGGTAATATTTTCTAATCGTTTTTACTGGTGAAAGTTGCATGCAGTTTACAATATTTTACATTGCAACTGACAAGAGGTTGTTTAGATTACAAAGATATCGACATCACCAAACTATCCAATATCAAAATTATTTTCAACTATCCAATAGTATTTTTTTTAATTTCGATTTCTTGAGTGACATCAATTTTTTGACATAGTAAAATACTCCTAAATTAATGACATAGGTGAAAACAATCTGAATTTTATCTTTTCATACAAGTCGAAAATTGCACGTTAATCGTAGCAAATGAGGTGCTATCGCTTTATAATGAAGTTTTATAAATATTCAGGTCTTGATGCAATACCAGAATTGCCAGGTCTCCAGATTTCAGTGCAACATTATTATTCTAAAGTAAATATTGTGATTTTAAATCGGCTAACAGTTCCTATTAAATAAAAGAAAATTTTCTTAATTAAAATATATATAAAAAAAAAAGAGATTTGGGAGTTTTATAATGCAATGCAACAGTTCCAAATTTTTTTGTGTTTCCCTGTAAATAATATCTGCTGTCTATTATAAAGAAAGTAACTTGTAGTAAACCTTAGCAACATATATCAATTCATAAAATGTAAAATAGTTTAATATTATTTAAAGCGGACCCCAAACAATGTTATTCTCTGCCCATACCATTATGGAATACTTTTGCGTGGCCCAATAAATGAATGACAAATTCTTTGCCCTGCATGTTGTACAAAATATATACTTTAGTGTTCTTCATAGGTACATACAATTTTCATTATGTGTATCATTGAGTGAAACGTCATTAAGATGCCCTTAAAACTATTTTTTTTCGTTGACCGTAATGTAATGTATTACTTTTGATTGTCTCTGTAATTAAACTATTCATCAGATTTTCATAAAACTTGCAATGACTCGACAAAATTATGCAAGAATCATATATTTTAAATTTCAGACCATTCGTTTGGATAGTTTTTGTGATAGTATATGCGGACAGACAGACGGACGGATTAAAAGGCGACTAAATTGCTAAGTAATCATATAATTAAAAAGTATTTACATAACTAGAAATATTAAGTAATTAGATAATTTAAAAGGTAACCCAAACAAGAAAACTGAATTTGAAAAAAATTGCCAGCTGGCAATCCTGTTTTCATATTGGACAACTTTACTTGGTAGCGACGATATGATGGTAACACAGCGCCTGGATACCATCGAGATAAACTTTCATCGAAGGTAAAATGAGTAACTATATTTTGCCATAATTATCACAAAAATTCTGCACTAATAAACTGATAAAATAGGAATTATATCATTCTATTTAAATTTTCTGGTTGATATTTTTTGGTGGTGATCAATCCCTATTAAAGCGATTATAGTTGAAAATTTATAATGTTGAGAATAGGTCATTATTTTAATGGTGATATTGAAAATTTTATTAAACATCAATATTATATTACCATTTGATTTTTAGAAACTTTTTAGACTAGAAGTATAAGATATTACAAATTTTTAACTCTTGAACAATTATAAAAATAATTCACTTCACAATTTTTATTTAAAAAATGTAACCAATGGTACAAGTCACACCATTGTGCTACATGTTAAACTTATTTTAGAAAGGAATTTGTGATTCTGGTTCGAATCGAAATAGTTTTACTTGGTACCGTTCAAAATAACAACTATAGCCTGAAATTCTACAGCAAATTTTATTGTTATAAAAGTCTCTAACGTACAAACATCTAAATAGTTTTATATAGCAAAACTGCAACGTAATGCTGTACAAATACAATGATATTTTAGAAAATAAAATTATTTTCTATCGAATAAAATAAAAAATCCAGATCTTTATTTTAAACACAAATAAACGAAATTTATTGAAAAAAAAATACGAAATATAAAAATTCATAAAATATTGTTATACTTCATTTTGATTGGAAAAACTTAACATTAATAAAATGCATTTCAAAACAGGAAACTCACATACACATTAAGTATGTTAATTATGTGTATGCATCCGTAATAATACCAGGCGGAAAAGTTTTGTAAATTAAAGGAATGGTACGAAAATTGGAAACTCCAACTGTTTACATGAATTTAACCTTTCTGACTCCGGTGCCTCTTACACAAATTTTATTCGATTAGTATCACTTTTTTAAAGAACTTTCCTTGAAGTACACAATTTCAAAAAACTTCCGATTAAATATGGAAAGTTTTATTTTCCTTTATTACTGGTGCCAAAAACAAATTTTGGAAGGAACGAAGATGTCTCCGCAGCGGAGCAAAGGGTTAAATTTTAATCTCTGAGTGCATCACATTTGAAACATTATGAGAGATTTTTTAAAAAATAATTTAAAGACAAAATTTTTCTGCTTTGTCCGAGAATCGTCAAGCTTGGGAAACTTGGATTTTTCGGTGGAATATCATCGTTTTCAAATTTTTCTTGACGGTTCCTTCTAAAAGATAGAGAATGATAAGATGTAAAATGAAGTTTTACTTTGGTTATGAAATAACAGTTTCATAGATGTCAATTGCTACTATTTCTTAATGCACTTTTTGAAAAAAGAAACCTCGATCCATTAAATCGAAAAATTCTCACATTAAAAATGACAGAAAATTATTTTATGTAAAATAACTTTTTATGCAAAAAAACGTCGATTCGTAGGCAACAAAAGCAAACAAGCTTGGCCTGTTTGTCACTGCGGCACTAACAATGTGCTGCAGTATTCATACATGCCAGTAATTGTAGGTTTTCAGCATCGTTATTTTTTAATTTTTTTATCACTACATAATAGCAAAAATCCACGTTTAAAAAAATAAAAGGAATTTTTAATACATATTGTTTGGCACACATTGCTGAATCGTTTTCAAATGTAGCATTGTATGTTAAGTCTGAAATTAAGGAAGTATTTAAGTTCAAAATGAGGTTTAATTTTCATATAAATTAGAAGTTTAATATTCGCCAACTGAAACGATTTTTTACCACCAATTTTTCTCCAAAGAAAAACTTAGCATATTTAACCGAAAGTTTCTGTACCGATTTCATACTCAATAATACTAAATAATTCGAATATATTTCTTTGGAAAATGATGATTCCGAAACTCGTAGCATTTGGTATTTACAAACGAAAAGAATCTCCGATAACGTTAGTAGACTTTTTGTAATTAGCTTTGTTATCTTTTATAACGACATGTCGCACAGACAGATCGAGCTCTGGATAACATGGAGCAAGAGTAAGGAACTGTGCTGAGCCTGGATAATAAAGACTTTTCAGTTTCGACTAAACAACTTTTTCTGGTTATGTCCCTTTCCAGAAAAAATGGTAACATCCACATTCAACTGTTTCTCTATATTTAATAAACTCCTCAACCAACCCTTACAACCTTTGTTCGACTGTTTTTTTTTCTTAATTGTGTTTATATATTTTTTTCATTTTAAACTAATTTTTTACGAAATTTATGCACCACACTGTTAGACATTTGTCTTCCAATAGTTCATGTATTATAAGCTAATCATCTATAGGCTGGGTGCAACGTTGATAACAGGTAGAAAACCCCTCATCAAAGTTTTCGAAATGTTAAGCAATATTAAAACTACTACTTTCCGAATAGATATAAAAACACCTTAGATATATACGCTTGTTATAACTGCCAATTATTACGTGTCCTTTTTTCCATTAAAATTATATAGTAAATTTTCTCTATTTTATCTCACAAGAAGCAATACCTTTTATTATGTTTCAAAAATAACGAATAGATGTAAGAACTGGTAGCTATGATATTTTACATGCATTTTAAAAATACTTATTTCCAGCTCTTACATTGCACATTTTTTTTAGTCCCGAGAAAATTATTCATCGAAGAATTTTTCATAAGACGAAAAAGGTTGAAGGAGACACATGCTGATATCGGAAAGAAGAAATATGATTTTCATCTGAAAAGCCAGAATATCCATAGAACCTAATATTTTCGTGAAAACACAATTCTTCATTCCAAACAGAGTTTAGCTGTGAGAAATTTTCTTTGGAAACTTGTGCGCAATTTATGATTTTAAATGATATTTTCGAAATTTTATCTAAAAAGACTTTTAACTATAGGAATTTATTTAGTTTCTTTTACAGCAGTTAGATAAAGTCCAAGGATTTTGATCTTTATATCACTTTATTTTATATCACTTATACCAAATTCATGTTTAAATGTTTTAAGCTATCATAATTGCAGCAAAAAGATTTAAATGTTTTGAAAATTATGCAGTTTTTAACCCTTTCTGACGTAACCGTTTCTGTAGTAAAATGATGAGAGAATTGGCTGAGAACAAAATTTAAAAGCGAAATATAAGTATATATTAAGGTAGAGTGAAAATGACCAAAAACAATTTTTTTTCGATTTTTTTCTTTGAATAGGTCTAAAACGTTGCCTTTTGGCTCACTGAATATAAGGTTAAAATTTCATTTCATTTGGAATTCATCTTCAGCACCCTACTAGAGCTCTTAAATATTATGCTCTTTACATTTAAAAACTAATATTTCGCTAATTAGTGTAACTATTCAACTTAATTTTTTTTATAAAATTCTTATTTCAGTAAAATAACCCACAAACAATGACTAGTTAAAGTATTATTCATGAAGATTGCAAGTATCGTCATGTTTTAGCTCTAAATGGTGAATATAATCCTAAAATATGCATCGTATTGTTGCAAAGAAGATAAACAAAAAACACTATAATTAGGTATACAGCCCATTTTTATTTTTCGAATATAGATGGAAAATAGTTCTCTAAATATAAAGGAAATACAGTTTTCTGAATATATAGTAATATAATAAAAAAATATATACGATACATTGTAAAATGATCTTTCATTTCACTCTAATTTATATTGGCCTCTGTATCAAATTTAGGCATTACATTTCATGATTTGATTTTGCTGATATATATCCATTCCTTCCTTCCACTACTACAGTTGTTTATAAAACTTCAGAAATTAATTTTACGCAATTTTAAAATGCTTGAATATGACAGGGAAAATTAAGCAATTGAAATGATGAGACTTCCAAGCTTTTTCTGAGAATATGCAGCTCCTCTCTTGATACTTTGTTAAGAATGTGGGCGATGTGATTTTACATTCTTACCAGTTAATAATGTTAACATAATCTGTGACATTGAAGTTCAATATTGGAATATGAAACTGTCTTATAGTTGAATATACCACACCCTTTGCCGTCAATAATTTTCGGAATCCAAATTCTAAAGCATGATTTGTTTTCATCAGTTATCACCCCTGTAATTTTTTTCTCTCAATGAGACATGTATGAATTTTGTTGAATAACGCGATCGACAATTTTCTTTAAACATTCCCTCAAATAACAAGACAACTTAATTTGGCGTAACAGCTTTATTCAGTTTTGAAGAAACACCAAATATAGGATATTCCACTGCACTTCTATTAATGGTAAACTTTGATTTGCTTTCACTTGCACTCATTTTGACTCTAAAAATGAGAATATGCAATTTTTAAAACACAATAAACCGTTTCAAATATTTTAAAATAAAGACTTAAAGTTTGAAAATGATAAAAGAAATTACGTTAAACATCTTAAACATAAAAATATCAAACAAGACTACCAAAAAATCCTGTTAATGTACAATTTATGATAAGAAATTATTATGTGAATCAATGAAAACATTAATTGTCCGGGTAGGGACCTGAAGAGGTTTTCCAAAATTCAGGAAATTTTGCATGTGTATTAGAGGTAGTAAAAGGCAACTTTTGGCTGCTATCCAAAATCAGAATTCCATCTTTCGTTTTTCCGCCCCACCCTAAAATATACATTTTAATATATATTACTTGGTAAAAATTCATGTTTCTACCGTTACTGTAACCAAAAAGAAAACAAATTTCTAAATGTGCCTTGTTTTTAGACCTGCGATCTAACAGCTGTCACTCCTTGACCCCTTGACCCCTTGCCCTTACAAGCCTTATCGAATGTTTATTTTCTTAATTGTGCTTATATATTATTTTAATTTTAAATGTATATCGTATGAAATTTATAAACCACCGCTGGAATTTTGTCTTCCAACTGCTCACATATAAGACAATCATCTACAGGCTGGGCGTAAAGTTAATAACAACTCGGAAACTCCTTAAAGGTTTCCAACTGTTAAGCACTATTAAAACTACCATTTTCTCAAATAAATATAGAAAACCCATAGACATATACACTCGTTATAACGGCTAACTATTAAATTTTATTCTTACCACTAAAACTATACAGTAAATTTTGTCTTATTTATTCGAATGAGGTGCTGTTATTTTAAATAAGTTTTAGAGTTAACCAAAATACTTAAACTGGAAGCTATGATATTTTAAATATATCATGTATCCTAAAAATAATTCATAGTCCAAGAGCCGATCGCACAAAACCCTAAATCATCGAGCACAAGAAAAAATCCTTCATATTATGGAAGAATAGTTATAGTTGAATCTAATTATCCATGTCTGCCGGAAGTGAAGTGGTGCATAAGCCAAAAATTAATACCACTAGTGGCTCACTCGTAGCTCACTCGTAGGTCTAGCATTTTGTTTTCCATACAATCAAAAGTATGAAAACACGGAAAACTAGGTTTAGGAAAACATAATGCTAAGTCTACGAGTTAACCACTGTTGGTATTCATTTTTGGCGTATGCATCACTTTGCTTCCGGCAGACATGGATCATCAGATACCCCTATGATTACTCTTCTATAATATAAAGGATCTTTTCTTGTGACTTAAGGTTTTGTGCGGTCGGTCCTTGGACTATCATATTTCCAGGTGTTACTTTGCATATTTGCTAATTTGGTGAATTATTCAGCGAAGGATTTTTCCTAAGACGAAAAAGGTTGAAGGAGACATCTACTGATATCGGAAAGAAGAAATATGATTTTTATCTGAAAATCCAGGAAATCGGATAAAATCTAATAATTTCGGGAAAGCTTACTTCTTCACTTCGAATAGAGTTTGGCTGTGCGAAACTTTCTTCTCAAACTTATGCATATTTCATGATTTTGAATGGTATTTTCGTGATTTATCTAAAAAATCTTTTAACTATAGAAATAGATTTCGTTTCTTTTACAGCAGTTAAAAAAAGTTCAGAATTTTCGTTTTTTACGGTATAGAAAATTTATGCTTAATCTTTTCAGCGAGAAGGTACTTTTATTTAAAAAATGTCGAAATGAGTGATTGACACCAGAAGTTAGAAACAAATTCATTTCAAAGTAAGCAACAGCTTTTGTTTGCGCACTTGATAAAAAGAAATTTTTCATTCCAATTTTCTGGTGCAAATGAAGCATTTAGGAATTAAAATTATGTTGTCCAAAATTGAACCTCACCCTCGAAAGGGTTACTTTTAAACTCTCATAATTGTAAAAAAAAGTCGGAATATTTAGATAATTATTAAATTTTTAGCTTTTTGTGATACAGAAAAATTCTATCGTAAAATGAAGCAATGAGTACCTGACATTAGAATTTTAAGCGAACTTCTTAGAAAAACCAAAACTGTATCTTCTAAACAGTAATCGTAAGAGCGAAATTTTATTAAAATATTCTTGACATTATTTGTAAGTTTGAAATTAAAATTAGGCTGATGGGCGTACATTTGAAAGGGGTTAAACAATAAATGTTGCTACAGCATTCATTAAAATTCTATCGTAAAATGAAGCAATGAGTACCTGACATTAGAATTTTAAGCGAACTTCTTAGAAAAACCAAAACTGTATCTTCTAAACAGTAATCGTAAGAGCGAAATTTTATTAAAATATTCTTGACATTATTTGTAAGTTTGAAATTAAAATTAGGCTGATGGGCGTACATTTGAAAGGGGTTAAACAATAAATGTTGCTACTGCATTTCTTTTTTACTTTTTCCAAACATCGCCAATATAAGTAACACGTGCGTTGACTAATATTTTTAATGATACTTGTTAGTAATTTATTTACTAAAATAAGGCAATCTTTCAAAAATCTCAATTCATATTGTTTAAATTTTCGAAACTGCTAACTATGGAGCTTTTTCTTACCATTTAATCGAATCAGATGCTATTCCTTTTATTAAGTTTCAGAAACAACAAAAATGCGTAAAAATTGTTAGCTATGATATTTTACATGTATCCTAAAAATACTTCATATTTCCAGCTGTTAAATTGCATATTGGCTAGCCAAGAGAAAATTGTTTAGCGAAGAATTTTTCATAAGATGAAAAAGGTTGAGGGAGACATATGCTGTTATAAAAAAAAGAACTATTATTTTCATCTGAAAAACCAGAAAATCCGATCGAATCTAATATTTTCGTGAAAACTTACTTCTTCATTTCGAAGAGAGTTAAACTGTGAGAAACCTTTTTCACAAACTCATGCGTAATTCATGATTTTGAATGATATTTTTGGCATTTATCTAGAAATTCTTTTAACTATAGGAGTAGATTCAGTTTCTTTTAGAACAGTTAGATAAAGTTTAGAATTTTGGTTTTTTACGATATACAAAATTCATGTTTGATTCTTCTAAGCTATCATAACTGTCGCAAAAACTTTAAATATTTAAATAATTATGCATTATTTAATCGAATAAAAAGCAATTTCAGAGAACAAAAATGTATAAAAAATGATAACTATGATATTTTTCATGTTTTCTAAAAATACTTCATATTTCCAGCTTTTAAATTGCATATTGGCTGTTCAAGAGAGAAGTATTAAGTAAAGAATTTTTCATATGATGAAAAAGGTTGAGGAACACAAATGCTGATATCGGAAATAAGAAATGTGATTTTCATCTGAAAAGCCAGAAAATCCCATAGAATTTTTTATATTTTCCTGAAAACTTACTTCTTCATTTTTAACAGAGTTAAGCTGTGAGACACTTTTTTCACAAACTTATGCGCAATTCATGATTTTGAATGATATTTTCGCGATTTATCTAAGAAGTCTTTTAACATTATGGGGATGTAGGGATGGATTTAGTTTATTTTACAGCAGTTAGACAATTTAGTTCAGAACAATAGTTCAGAATTTTGGTTTTTTTCTGGTACACTAAATTCATGTTAAATCTTCTAAGCTATGATAATTGTAACAAAAAACTTAAATATTTAAATAATTATACAATTTTTAACCCTTTCTTAAAAAGAAAATTTGTATCGTGAAATGATGAAATTATTGACTGACATTAGACTTTAAAAGTGAACTTCTCAGCAGTGTTGCCAGATAATTGCAAGTCAGTTTCCCCAAAATTTCTGAAAATTTTCCCAAATGAGTCTCTTTTTTTCCGAAACAATTCCAAACTCAGTTCCTACTCAAAAAAGAAAATTTTCAATTTACTATTTAAAAAAGTATTAACTGAATTTAAAAAGGCGGTTTTAAACGACAATACAATAAAAATAATTTTTTATTATACATTTTGTATTATTTGTTTCGAGCATTTTTCTGATTCAAGTAGCAAACATTTCTGTTTTGAAAAACCGGTGGAAAAGATTAAAAATTCTGTAAAAGATATGAAAAAATACATTATTAGAAATTTTTTTTAAAGATATTGACCATGTAAGAACACAGAATGTGGACTTGTCGAAGAAATGCTGAAGTCGACACAAGAAATAAGCTCATTCTTCACTTTTTAAAATTTATTTCACACGTTAAACACTCACGAGACGATCACGACACAAATAAAAAAAATTGAGTAGCATTTTATATCACATATTCCATAACAAAACCTAAACAACGATTCGCCATCTCACTACACAAAAACTCCGAACAGCCACACACTCCACTGAAAAAATTGTTCTTTTTTTGGAATGTTCTTTCCTTTCTTTTAGAACGAGTAGCGCCATCTATCGTAGGCTTAGGAATTAAGTTCTCTAGAATTAAGTTCTTTACAGACTCCTCCCCACCGGGGGAAAACTTTTCCGGGCCTTGTCGAGGAAAAGTTTTTTTTTGAAACATAGTTCTGGTAGCACTAGTTCCAAAAACATTTTTAGTACCTTGAACCGGACTTATTCCCACCGTAAAAAGAATAAAAAAATCTATACAAAATAAATTTACAAATACAAGTGATACCTTTTTAAAAAAATAGTTTATACACATATAATATAATAACTTTAAAATTAACTGTTATACAAATAAACATATATACATATTAGCATTCTAATCAATTAGACTTTATAGCTCGACTTAAACTATCAGCATTCCGATGTTGGTTTCCCTTTTTATGAACAATTTCTTAATTGAAAGACTGTAAAATCAAAGTCCATCTTAAAAGTCTTGGATTAGTTCCGCTGTTCTTTTCTAACCATACTAAAGGGTTATGGTCTGTCTGGATTTGAAATTTTTGATGGCCATCCAAGTAGCATCGTAGTTTTCGCACTGCAAACACAATAGCTGCGCATTCTTTTTCGGTGGTACTAAACTTTCGTTCTCTGTCTGAAAACTTTTTGCTCAAGTACATTATAGGATGTTCTTCATTATTTTTATTCAACTGGGATAAGACTACACCAATTCCCAAATTTGAAGCATCACATTGAAGGATGAAAGGTTTTGTAAAGTCTGGTAAATATAAGACAGGATTTTCAGAGAGTTTAACTTTCAGTTCATCAAATGCCTTTTGACAGTCCTCATTCCAGTCTATTGTTGACTTGCGAATCTTTCCTTTTAATAAATTAGTGAGAGGCGTTGCAATTACAGAAAAGTCCGGAATATAATTTCGATAATATCCAGCTAAACCCAAGAAAGATCGGATTTGAGTTTTAGTAGTAGGAACTGGAAACTCTTTTATGGCTTGAACTTTCAGTTCTCCTGGAGTTCTAAGACCTTGACCCACTAAGTGTCCAAGGTATTTGACATAAGCTTGGGCGAATTGACATTTGGATGGTTTAATATGCAGTTTTGTTTCACTCAGTCTTTTAAAAACTTCTTCTAAGTGTTTTAAATGATCTTCCCAAGTTTGCGAGAAAACCGCTACGTCATCCAGATAAGGCACCGCATATTCTTCACAGTTTTTCAGCAATCCGGCCATAAGTCGGCTAAACTCACATGGAGCATTTTTTAAACCAAAAGGGAGGCGCAACGGTATGTACGTCCCAAAATTTGTCACAAAAGCTGCATATTTTTGAGCACGCTTGGTTAATGGTATTTGTCAGTAACCTCTGGTCAGATCTAAAATTGAAATGTACCGGACTGAAGACACTTTTTCTACTAACTGTTCAGTGTCGGGTAAAGGATAAAATTTTGTTCGAGTCACTTTATTTAAACGGCGGCGATAATCTATGCAAGGTCTTGCTTCTCTACCGGGAGTTCAACTAAAATTAATGGAGAGGCAAAGTCAGATTCACCTGGCTCAATAACTTTCAGTTTCAACATTTTCTCGATTTCAGCCTTTAGAATTTCCTTCTGTCTAGGCAACATTTTATAAGGCCGGGCACAGACTGGATTTTCTGACTCCAGTTCAATATCATGTTCAACTAAATTTGTGCATCCTGGTTCAGTCGAAAAAGAGTCAGCATATTTTCCAATAAGTTGTCCTAATTCTTCTCGTTGACTTTCATTTAATCTTTTATTTTTTTGTATTTCTTGCCATACTTCTAACAACGTATTGTCTTTATTTTCTTCATCCAATTTAGGAATTTCATCTTAGTCTCTTCATCATTAGAGGTGGTTTTTGTAGTAAGTAAATTTACGTTTTCCACACTTCTTTGATGGTAAGGTTTTAGCATATTTATATGATAAACTTGGGACTTCTTCCCTTCTGGATTGTATATAACGTAGTTAGTTTCTGATAATCTCTTCAGTACTCTTCCAGGTCCTATCCAACTAACTGACAATTTATTTGGTTTGGATGGGACCACAATTAAAACTTGATCACCTTCCTTAAGCTCTCGTTTTCTGGCTTTGATATCATACCAATATTTTTGTGTTTGTTTCTCTTTTTCCATATTTTCTGCAGCAAGTTCTTGACATTTCTTCATTCTGTTCATTAAGTCAAATACATAGGATATCACACTATCTTCTCCTATCTCTTGCTCAGTCAAATTTTCATAGAGTAACATCATTGGAGTTCTTAAGTTCTGTCCATGGACTAATTCTGCTGGACCGAATCCAGTACTAGTATGAGTTACGGTCCTTAATGCAAAAAGGGCAGGTGGAAGTACCTTCTCCCAATCAGATCCCGATTCTAATCAAAGTACTCTGAGTATCCGTTTTAAAGTCCTGTGTTTTCTTTCAACTGGGTTACTTTGTGGATGATAAACTGAGCTTAGCACAACTCTGGCGCCAAATTTCTCTAAGAATTCCGTTGTAAGTGCACTCATGAATGACTTTCCTTGATCAGTTTGTAGTATACGAGGAAATCCAAGTCTACTGAAAATTTGTAACAAAGCATCAATAATCGTCGTAGAATACAAATTAGGTGTAGGAACTGCATCAGGATATTTCGAAACTAAGCAAATTACAGTTATTATGTATTTGTTCCCTAATGTACTGATAGGTAAAGGTCCACAAGCATCAACATTTAATTTTGTAAATATTTCTGAAATAACTGGAACATTCTGTAAAGATGCTTTCTTTTTGTCTTGAGGCTTCCCAACCCTTGACAGCAATCGCAAGTTCGGACATATTCTTCGATATCTTTGAAGCAATTTGGCCAATAAAAGGTATTAAACAATGCATCTTTAGTTTTAGCAACACTCAAATGAGATGCAACAGTTTCATGACAAAATTTTTTACTTGTTCACGAAATCTTTCAGGAACAACTAATAATTTCCTTTCAGTACCATTTTTATCTTTTCTTCTATAGAAAAACATATCTTTCTCCAAAATAAATATTCTATCTTTAGTATTTTCCGTTTTGGCATCTTCCATAAGAGTTTTGAGCTCTTTGCTTTTCCTTTGCTCTTCATTAAATTCCTTGGGAGAATATTTTGATAAGTTCTTGCAATGAGACAGTTTCACAAACTGGTAAAATTGAGCCTTCTTCGTTTTCTATCTTCTTGTCTTCAGATATATCACTTTTTTCTCATCCATTTTCTTATCTTCACTCGCTATGTTATTGCTGTGATCTTTCTCTAAAGTTACATCAGAAAATTCGTGCATTTCAGGTTCCTCCAGAGGAACCTCTGCCTCCAGAATTTTCTTCTGAGCTCTGGTTTGCACAGCATTTATCATGTGCTCTCTCACTGCCCTTTCTTTTTTACAATCTTTAATTCGGCTGTTTTATTTCCCAGCAAATATCTTCCTAAATCTACAGAGTCTCTAGAGACAGCAGCTTTAGTTATCACATGTCCCATTTCACAGTCCAGTTCAACTTCTGCGAGAGGTAAGCAAAATAAACCGTCGTGTAAGAGCACCCGAACAGACACTTTCTCGTTCAAATACATATGTGGCTTCACATATTTTTTTGCCATTAAATCTATTGTCGCACCTGTATCTCTCGAAATTTCCATTTGTACACCATTTACTTTCCCCACACTAAGGTAAGGCGTTATTGAAGAATCTTGTTCATTTTCAACATCAACATGTGAAATCACTTCTGTGGATTTCTTAATTTTATCACATTGAGGACGAAGATGATTGCTCGATCCGCACTCGTAACAACGTAACGTTTTCCTCTTCTCGAATTCTCTCTCTCTATGATTTCCTGAAAATGCATTTTTGGCTTATTATCTTTAGCTTCTTTTTTGGAGTCAAAGTTATTTGAATTTTTAAACTGGGGTCGAAAATTAGACAAATTCTTTTTAGGAAGTTCTTTCTTTTTTAAACTTTCTTTGATAATTTCATAGTCATTTAATTTTTTTGCCAAATCTAAAGGGGTCATAAAATTTAACCAATTACCTAGAAAATGTTCTTTTGTTTCCGCAGGCACTCGAAACTTTAATTGTTCTGTAATAATTAGATCTTTAAGTTGATCAAAATTGTCAACACCTAATTCCTTAATCCAAGCGGTAAAATAACAAGTGAGTTCTTGCGCGTAGTTCCTCCAAGATTTGTCGGGTGTTTTATGATGACGATAAAAACATTGTTTCAGTTTCTCACTATTCAACTTGTATCTTTCTAATAAAGACTTTTAACGAAATCATAGTTAATCGCGTCTTTGGGTGATTCCCTGGCTAACATATTTGTGACTTCTGTGGGTAAAACAGCTAACAAATATGCAACCCAATCAGTTTTCGACACTTTAGCCATCTCTGCTCTTCGCTCAAAATTAATCAAAAACAGACCCATCTCATCAGTTTTTTCGTCGAATTTCGGAAAAATTTGCGCTAACTGTATCTTTGGTCAGAGATCCACCTTTCTCTCTGACAAATTGTTCTGTTCAAGAGTTCTTTGCTCTAATTTCTTTAATTCTAGTTCATGTTCACGAGCTTCTTTAGCCAAACGCTCTTGCCTTTCTTCTTCACGTATTTTTTCTTCCCTTTCTTCTTGACGTCTTTTTTCTTCTTTTTCTTCCTGTCGTATTTCTTCTTCCCTCGCTTCTCTCTTTTTTCTCTCCTCAATTACGCTATTTAATATTCCTTTAACAAAATCTTCATCATAATCGTCTATTTCTAGAATAGCTTTCTTCAGATCAGCGATTTTTAAAATCCCTACATCCTTAATGCCAAGCTCACTAGCTACCAGCTGTAAGTCCTCTGCCTTCGATCCCTTTGTTAAATAAGGCATCTTCGTTGTAGCGAAATCGAAACAAAATCAGAATGCTGATTTTTTAGCTCACAGGCTATCATAGCCTGAGAGCTTATGTGCCCGTCCGTTCTGTATGTTCGTACGTTCGTGCGTAACGCGATAACTCATGATAAAAATATCGGACCCACTTGAAATTTTGTATATAGGTATATCCTGATAAGGCGCTTCCCTGATTAATTTTTGGAGTTCATTCGATATGTATAAAAGGGGGAACGGGGGGCTCATGCCCCTCCCCTTAATTGATATAAACGAGATTTTCATGCAGAATTAACAGTTTTCGTTCAAAATTTAGATATAGGATCATTCTGATGAAGCGATTCCATGATGTTATTAGGTGTTCATTAAATAAGTATAAACAAGGGGAACGGGGGTTCTAATGCCCCTCCCCTTAACTTGTATAAATGGATTTTTCAAGCAGAATTGTCAGATTTCGTTCAAATCTCTGAATAGTTTTGGAAGTTCAATGGTTAAGAAAAAAGAGGGGAATAACTCCTCTTAAATTATATAAATGCTAAATGGGTTTTTATTAAGAATTATCCAATTTGCTCTGAATTTTGGATATAGATTTTTTTAATGATAAAGCTTGTCCTTGATAGTTTAGGAGGTTCAATGATTAGGTATAAAAAAGGAGAAATGTGAGAGCTGTTTCCCCTACTTAATTTGTTTTTCGAACAGAATTAACCCCTGAAAATATAAGGCTGTAATGTACAATTAGTATGCGTAGCCTGTGAGCTCAATGCCATCAGTTTAACTGGGCAATATTCTTTTTATTTAAATTTATATAACTCCTAATTTTCCTTTACTTAACTTACTAACAACAATATTTCAAGCAAGTAACAAATTTAATTAATAATTCAATTCTAAAACATACTTCAATTAAATCCCCTACTTAGATCTATTATTTCAATCAAATTGAAATCCCAATCACATACGAAAAATTGACCCATATACAATAACACAATATACCGATTTACTAAAATTCTTAGCAAATTAAACACAAATGCAAATTTTTAAATAAGCATATGTAATATCATAAAAATACAATTAAAATAGATATATTTTTTTTGAAATTCACAACTGTATTTCAGGTGTAACAGACAATTTTATTTCTAATCAATATTTATATTACGCAATAAAAATTAAACCAATCAGCATTACGTAAACACCAGAATTTTTCTTAATTCTCAGATGTTTTATGCAAACGTAACAATTTATTTGCAAAAAAAAAAAAAAGGAAATATATATTAAATAATTCTCATAACAATTTTATTCTTTACATGAAAAGAATAAACTTTAAAATATTCAATTCAATTTTCTTTTTCAAACGATAGTAAATCTTTTATTTAGATATTTTAAAAAGTTTTTATTGTTTTGTAAAAACCTAACAAAGAAATCAGAATTATTCTCTTTTCCGATCAACACTTTATTTTGTCATACTTTTCTTTAAAAAAATAACAAAAAAAAAAACATAAACTGCATTTATTTCCGAATTAGGAAACAAAAAACAAAATATAATTTATTCTACCTTTTAGAATAAACTAAATAACCAAACACAGAAAGAACCTTTCTTCTTTAAATTGGCATTCATCCAATAATCGAAATGGTGTAATGACAACCTTTATTTTTCGAAATCTTTCGTTCTTAAAATAGAATATTTACCATTTTCACAAATTAAATCACTTTGACTCAAAAGAATTTTACCATCATAATTCTTACTAAAAATTAAATATAACTGTATTACTTTCTTTTTTTTTTCTTTATTTAACAAATACTTTTTCTTTACTTAAGAACAATTATCAATATTCTAAAATATCATAGCATACGAATTCGAAAGTAACACTTTGTAGCAAGAAATACAATAATAACAAAAGTAATTTTATACGTTTTTTAATTTTTGATGGGAATAAGTCAGTAATTCTAATACTCTTAGATCTTGAATTTTTTTTACTCCAATTAACCCGCACTTTTACTAAAGATTGTAATTAATTTACGAAAGCAGGGTGCGTAGTCTGGAAGCACCTTGTAAGCACCTTTTACCAGAATTTTTATAATGTAAAATCTGTTTTATTTAATGAAAAAGAAATCCTTTTTCAGATGTAACAACCAGTACTTTAAACAATTTCTGGTACTAAAATAATTAAAATCCTCTGAGTTTCTTGATGACTACGCACCCTGGAAAGTAAAACAACAATTTGTTAATCCAGATTAAAAAAACTTAATCGATAATAAATATTTCAAGGCACTAAAAATAAAAGAATTTGGAACTGGCTTACTTGTTTAATAGCTGAGTTTTCAGCTTAGCTAGACTGGCTTTTTTTACACCAAGAATTCGTCCCACTAGCTGCTACCAACTTCACGTATGTAAGAACACAGAATATAGACTTGTCGAAGAAATGCTGAAGTCGACACAAGAAATAAGCTCATTCTTCACTTTTTAAAATTTATTTACCACGTTAAACAGTCACGAGACGATCACGACACAAATAACAAAAAATTGAGTAGCATTTTATATCACATATTCCATTACAAAACCTAAACAACGCTTCGCCATCTCACTACACAAAAACTCCGAACGGCCACACACTCCACTGAAAAAATTGTTCTTTTTTTAGAATGTTCTTTCCTTTCTTTTAGGGCGAGTAGCGCCGTCTGTCGTAGGCTTAGGAATTAAGTTCTCTAGAATTAAGTTCTTTACAACCAGTTGGTTTCTTAAGCACTATTAAACTACTACTTCCCGAACAGCTTTAGAAAATCCATAGGTATATATGGTTTAATACCATTTTGAAGCAAGCCAAAGTAGATAAAAATGAAAGTTGTATAAATCAATAAGTATGAGGTTTTTGATTCTCCAAGTGTCAATGTGACAGTGAAGTTTCATAAAAAAATTGGAGAAAAGTTTGTGTGGTCCTGAAATGCTGTTTTAACAACCTGTAATACAGAAATAATACCATAACTTTCGTTCGACAACAGGGGAAGACGATCATTTCAGAAAAAAATACACCGAATAAAAATTGAAATAATTTACATTTTTTTTAATGCTAGTAAATATATTTATATTTGAAAAAATGATTTTCCACCATAGACAACTCCAAAATTTCTGATACAATTTCAGACACATTTTCAAAAGTAGAAACACGAAACTTGCTGAAGGGATTTTTAGTTAGTTGGTTGTACAGGGTTTAGTGGCACAAAATCTCCTGTGGGACATGCTGCGCCAAAACAAAGACTAAAAAAACAAAATCAGAATATATGGATGGGGCATCCCATCCAGATATAGCTGGGCAAGTGTAGGGAGGGGATTTTTGAAGAGACATATAAGGTGCCAGCTTTCAAACAATATTGGACCAATATTGGTTACATCTTTGAGTAATATTGGCACACTGACGCAATATTGGCATGGAATATTGCTCAAATATTGGGGTGTTTACATTTTGTCCCTATTTAGACAATATTTACAGCCAATATTATGCTAATATTGGGTTTTATTGGAAATGTTTCCAATGTAACGCCAATATTTGTACAATATTGGGGTTTCATTGGAAATATTTTCAATGTAACTCCAATATTTGTACAATATTGCGAATACATTGGAAATATTTCCAATGAAATGCCAATATTTAACCAATATTGGCGTTTTATTAGCAATATTTTCAATAAACGAAATATTAGTGCAACACTGTACAAATATTGGTTTGCTACTAGGAGATAATCATTTATAGGCTAGGCGTAAAGTTGATTACAATCCTTCAAAATGTTCCAACTAGTAACACCTTCGCGAAGGGAGTCTTTTAAGAAAGTTTAAATGTTTTGCCACCGGTTTTTAAAAACAGAAATTGTTGATTATCAAATCGAGAAAATGCTCTGACCAAATAAGGTAATTTTTAACGAAATATTTTAACGGTACGGAAAAGGAAGGCTTCTGAGCACTTTTTGTGGTATATATAGGGGTCGCTTGTCCCCCAGAGGTTGAGCATTATTAAAACTACTACTTGCCGAATAGGTATAGTAAAATCGTAGATATATACGTTTTTTAGGTAGCTTTCATTACAAAAAGTAAAAAGCTACCTATTGCAGCCGTCCGGAGGAAAGCACTTCCGGAAAATTTTGTTATATTTTCACCAATCATGACCCCCAGACCCCAAAACAACCCTCCGTTCAAATGTTGACATATATATATATATATATATATATATATATATATATATATATATATATATATATATATAACCATATATATATATATATATATATATATCTGATTTTTGTCATGCGATAACTAACGTATTTATGAACCGATTTAAATGAAACTTGGTATGTACATGGTACATACAAATGTCTCGACCGAGTTCGTTGGTCAGCATCATCCGCCATTTTGTTTCAAAATGGCGGCCATTTTAAATTTTTAAAAAAATTTTAAATTTAAAATTAAATGCGAAAAAGTTAAAAGTTGAAAAATATTTTTCTTTTACGTGTTAGAATTTAAAACAAAGATTCCAGAACATTGTTTATTTTGTCTATATCTTAAAAAATGATTGAGTTATAGCACTTTGAATTTTTCTTATGGCTGACATTTTGAAACGATCTGATTTTTGTCACGTGATAGCACGCGTATTTATGAACCGATTTCAATGAAACTTCGTATGTACATAGTACATACAAATGTCTCGACCGAGTTCGTTGGCCAGCATCATCCGCCATTTTGTTTCAAAATGGCGGCCATTTTAAATTAAAAAAAATTTAAATTTAAAATTAAATGCGAAAAAGTTAAAAGTTGAAAAATATTTTTCATTTACGTGTTAGAACTTAAAACAAAGATTCCAGAACATTGTTTATTTTGTCTATATCTTAAAAAATGATTGAGTTATAGCACTTTGAATTTTTCTTATGGCTGACATTTTGAAACGATCTGATTTTTGTCACGTGGTAGCACGCGTATTTATGAACCGATTTCAACGAAACTTCGTATGTACATAGTACATACAAATGTCTCGACCGAATTCGTTGTCCAGCATCATCCGCTATTTTGTTTCAAAATGGTGGCCATTTTAAATTTTTTAAAAAAATTAAAATTTAAAATTAAATGCAAAAAAATCAAAATTTGAAGAATATTTTTCTTTTTCGTATTAGAACTTAAAACAATAATTCCAGAACACTTTTTATTTTGTCTATATCTTAAAAAATGATTGAGTTATAGCACTTTGAATTTTGCTTATGGCTGACATATTGAAACGGTCTGATCTGAACGATTCACAATGTTGCTTTAAAATGGCATACACTTTATGATATCGTGGAATTTGGTGACTCTCTAAATCGCTTAAAATAAATCCTGGTTGAATAAAAGATGACTAATTTCTAAAAAATTCTATTAATATTCAGTCTTGACAAAAACTAGTTTTCAATCTTATAAAATCACTAATTTTATAAGATTATTTCCACTAATTTGAGCTTAGTATTTTTGAACAATGTAACTTACTTTAAAATAAATAAATAAATATATACGTATATGAAACCTACCTCTTCCTCCCGGCATTGCCGGAAGGACTTTTATAACGGCCAACTGTTTTCCTTTTTTATCGAATGAGAGGCAAATCCTTTACGTTTTGCAGATAACAAAAAGGCCTAAAAATTGTTTGATGTGATATTCCCCATGCATCCTAAAAATACTTCATATTTGCAGCTGTTACACTGCATATTTGCTAGTTCTAGGGAGAATTATTCACTGAAGACTTTTTCATAAGATGAAAAAGGTTGATACAGGCATATACTGATATCGGAGAAAATAAATATGATTTTTATCTGAAAAGCCAGAAAATCCGATAGAATCTAATATTTTCGTGAAAATGTACTTGTTCATTTCGAGCAGAGTTTATCTGTGAGAAACTTTCTTCACAAATTTATGTGTATTTCATGATTATTAGTGAGATTTTCGCGATTTATCTAAAAAATCTTTTAACTAATAAAACAGCTTCAGTTTCTTTTACAACAGTTAGATTAAGTTTATCATTTTGTTTATTTTTTTACGATACATATAATTCATTTTTAATTCTTCGAAGCTATCAAAACTGTAAGAAAAAATTTAGATGTTTAGATAATTATGCAATTTTTAACTTCTTCTGACACAGAAAAGTTGTATCGTAAAATAATGGCATGATTAACTAACACCAGAATTTAAAAGCGAATTTCTTAAAATTAAAAAAATACATACACGTTGGCAAATTTTTATGTTTCTACCGCTACTGTAACCAAAAAAAAAAAAAAGTCTAAATGTACTTTGTTTTTAGAACTGTGACCTAACATCTTTCGTTCCATGACCAACCTGCCCTCACAAGCTTTGCCCGACTGTTTCTTTTCTTAACTGTGCGGATATATATATATTTATCGTTTAAATGAAATTTTTATGAAGCTTATGAAACACTGCTAGACTTTTGCTCGCATATAAGACAATCATCTACAGGCTAGGCATAAAGTTCCCGACAACTCGGAAAACTTCTCAAAGTGTTCCAACTGTTAATCACAATGAAAACTACTAGTTTCTCGAATAAATGTAGAAAACCCGTAGATATATACGCTCGTTGTAACTTTCGACTATTGAATTTCAATAGATAAACATTCGCGACGGGGAACTTTTACGTAATTTTTAATGTTTTGCCATAGATTTTCAAAAACAGAAATTTGTGCCTAGTTAAATCGATAAAATACTCCGATGAAATAAAGCAAATTTTTCAGTAAATCTTTACTGGTGGAGGGTAAATGTGCTTTCTTAAGCATTTTTGCGGGCCATTTGCGCAGGCATGACCGTGTTAAAGTTATATAATAAATTTCGCCTTATTTTATAGAATGAGAAGCCACTCCTTTTATTATGTTTCAGAAACAACAAAAATGCGTAAAAATTGTTACCTAAGATATTTTACATGTATCCTAAAAATACTTCATATTTCCAACTGTCACATTAGATATTTGCTAGTCAAGGGAGAATTGTTCAGCGAAAAAGGAGACATATGATGATATCGGAAAGAAGAGATATAAATTTTCATCTGAAAAACCGAAAAATCCGATAGAATCTAATATTTTCATGAAAATTTACTTCTTCATTTCGCACAAAGTTTAGCTGTGAGAAACTTTTTCCACAAACTTATATTTTTAAATGATATTTTCGCGATTTATCTAAATTTTTTTTTAACTATAGAAATATATTTGCTAGTAGAGGGATAATTATTCACCGAAGAATTTTTCATAAGACGAAAAATGTTGAAGGAGACATATGCTGATATCGGAAAGAAAAAATATGATTATCATCTGGAAAGGCAGAAAATCCGATAGAATCTAATATTTTCGAGAAAACTTACTTCTTCCTTTCGAATAGAGTTTACCTGTGAAAAACTTTCTTCACAAATTTATGTGTAATTCATGATTTTGAATATTTTCGCTTTTTATCTAAAAAGTCTTTGAGCAATAGAAATGGATTTAGTATCGTTTACAGCAGTTAGATAAAGTTCAGGATTTTTGTCTTTTCTGTTGTACCAAATTCATGTTTAATTTTCCTAAGCTATCAAAATTGTAGCAAAAAATTTAAATGTTTAAATAATTTTACAATTTTTAACCCTTTTCTTACTCAGAAACACTCTATCGTAAAATGATGAAATGATTGGTTGACATCAGAATCTAAAAGCAAACTTCTTCGAGAATAACAATTACATCACCAATTAGTTGTATTGAGTAACAAATAACATAACAAATTATTTTAAGCAATAAAAGAACGTTACGCATGCAGGAGGTGTGATTTAAAAAGCTCAGAAAGAACTTGGTTTCCAGTTAGATCTCACTTCTTTTAATAGCGAAACCGTTAATGAACTTGGCATTCTGCCACATTTATGTTTTTGTTGGGTAATTCTTACATGGATGTAGGAAATTTTCATTTATTTTTTACACTTTGGTTAAAACTGGGTTTTTATACATGTTATGCATTTTAAATACTATGACTTGAACACAGTTGTTTCCGTTATTAAACTATGAAATTTTATTATAGTAGTCTGAATGTGTTGAAAAATATTTCATAATCTAATTAGCGCATGACTGTATGTTTTTCTTGATAATTTTCACTATACTTTCTTCAGAGTATGGAGGCAAAAGGGATAAAACAATTTTTGAATTATTTTAATTACTAACTATAAAAAATATATATTTATTTTTCTAGAATTCTCTTAGAATTTAAAATACCACAAACATACAACAATTTTAAGGAAAATTAATGTCATAAATATTCTATTGTATATTTATCTCTGCACGGCAGAGCAGTTTTCTAACCTATCGAAATTTATTGCCAAGTAACGTATTTTATACCAATTTGTCCTGAGGTATATACATAAAATTAACAACTTTTTACATATTTGGTTTACATTTAAAAATTTCGCGGTTGCTAAACTTTATGTGCCTTTCATTTGAATTTTCCTTTATAAACAAAATATACACTACCAAATGAGCATTTTCCTTAAATTTTAAATCACGTTGACGTTGCATAATGGAGCAAGAATTTATTTATAATCTAAATTAAATTATGTTGACTTGGATAAAAAAAAAATATTACCTTTACAAAAATTTAAAAAATGTAGATTTAATAATCTTTAAACAATCTTAAAAACTGTTGGAGCAAATAACACCAGACAAATTAAATCAAAAGGAATAGGATCTTTCCGAACAAAAGTGGAAGAACTAGTCAACGAATGCGGAAAAACCTGTTGTTACGTGACAAAAAACTTTTGTAACTCGATAAATAATTATAATAGCTCTAGAATAACTAAATGTTTTCAGAATATACATAAAATTACTAGTTCGTAAAGTGAATCTAAAGGACAGATCTATGAAAAAATGAAGAAAAAAAAGACATTTCGATTTACTGGAAAACCAATGTTTCGAAAGAAAAAAGTATTCACCCGTAAAATCGTTGTCTTTTCAGGTTTCTTTGCTTTATTTTTCCAGGTAACATAATTTTATGGAAACATAATTTTACGCTTGTAAAACAGATGCGTGTCTTTTCGCATCTAAAAATATGTTTCCTAGAACAAAATTGATCATTAAACAGCGTTCGTACTGTCTCGTTTTTACTTGAAAGACAATGTTTTAGAAATAAATAGTGTTCACTTGTAAAATTGTTAACTATTTATATTTCCAGGTAACATAACTTTATGGAAAACCAAAGCGCTTTTAAAACACATGCGTGACTTTTTTTCCGCATCGAAAAATATGTTTTTCAGAACAAAATTTATCATGAAAAAGGGTTCGTACTGTCTCCTATTGTCATAACTAGGATATTCTCTCGTATCAAATTTTTCTTAGAGAATATATTTGATTAAATAATACGAAATTTTGATTTTTAAAATATATTTTTGTATATAGAAAAACAGGTATTTTAAAAAATTAAACTGTAAATTAAAAGGTGTTTGAGAAAAGAACAAATGAAGGATAATATTTAAAGCACGTATTTTTATTTTATTTTATTTTACTTTATTTAAACTCAAGACTGTTTCTTTCACTTAGTGGCACATAAAGTCCGCCTACCGTATCTGTAAAGGTTAATCTAGAATAACACTTCTCAGAATACATAAAATTACTAGTTCGTAAGGAAAATCTAAAGGACAGGTGTATGGAAAAAACAAGACAAAAAAAAAATTCGTTTATACGTACAAGCCAGTGTTTCAAAAGGAAAAAGTATTCGCCCATGATATCGTTGTCTATTTTTCCAAGTAACATAACTTTATGGAAAACAAAAGCGCTTTTAAAACAAATGCATGACTTTCTTTGCATCAGTACCTATGTTTCCGAGAACAAAGTCAGTCATGAATCTGGATCCGTACGGGTCCTGGAAATTCATGACCAGTAAATTTTTCCGTATCAGTATAATCTTATAGAATGTCTCTCATTACATAAACCGAAATTTCGCGCTTTGGAACTACGTTTATTTTTCTATAAGTAAACTCTGGTATATAATATGAACTTTAAAATGTTCAGGATTATTTGAAAGATGATTAAAATAATCAAATAGAATAGTTAATTTTATTTAAAGCTTCTTAGTACTTTCAAGATTTAATCAGTTTCTTCCTCAGAGAATATTTATGTTTATTTATACAAATACATGTTTTTTTGGAAATCATGTATTTGTATATATAAATGAAAATATTCTCTAAAATAGAGACCATTGAGGGTTGTAAGTTCTAAGATGTTTTAAATAAAATTAACTATTAACATCGTTATTTGATTATTTTAATCTTCTTTTAAGTAAACTTGAGCATTTTAAAGTCCATATTATGTATTTTGTGTTTAAAACAAGGTAAAAATCGCGTCCCGTTATATGCTTTTGACGGTACGTCAAAAACAAAACATATGTAAAATATTATTTAAGACTGATAATGAAAGAAAATATTTTAAGTCATACTAAACCTAAAAGATATCGTTGCTTGCTAGCAAATGGTTTTTGTAATAGATGCAGATCGCGATCACTCAGCAGGAAATTTTAAATATTATTTTAGAAAATAAATATTTTTATTATCTATGACAAAAAAAATGATTCAATAGCAATTTAGGGGAATAATGATATTTAACTAAAAATAGTAAATTTTTCTCTTGCTAGTAACATAACTTTATAAAAAGCCGAAAGCTTTGTAAAACAGATGTGTGACTTTTTTCGCATAAAAATATCTTTAAATAGAACAGAATTTATGATAAAAATATTTTTTAAGACTGAGAAAAAAAAGAATATGTTTGAAGTCATTCTAAACGTAAAAGAAATCATTGCTTTCAACAAAATAGTTTTTGGAATAGATGCAGATTTCGATCAACCAGCAGGAAATTTCAAATATTATTTCAGGAAATTAATCCTTGTATCATTTATGACAAAAATCTTATCATTAGCAATATAGAGAAACATTGATATGTAACTAAAAATAGTAAAAGTTTCATCTTGCAGGTAACATAACTTTACGAAAAAAAAATGTAAATAAGGCGGGTGATTTCTTCTCGCATCAAAAATTACGCTTTCTGAACAAAATCTACGATAAAAGCAATATTTAAGACTAATAAGGAAAGAAAATATTTGAAGTCATAATAAACAAAAAAGAAATCATTACTTACCACAAAATAGTTTTTGGAACAGATGCAGATCTCTATCATCCAGCAGGAAATTTCAAATAACATTTCAGAAAATAAATTTTTGTATTATTTATGACAAAAATCTTATCATTGGCAATATAAAGGAATTTTGATGTTTAACTAAAAATAGTAAAAGTTTCTTTCTGCAGATAACATAACTTTATGTAAAACCGAAGGTCTTGTAAAAAAGATGGGTGACTTTTTCTTTCTTCAAAAATTATTATTCCTAGAACAGAATTTATGAAAAAAATAATATTTAAGACTGTGAAAAAAGAATATATTTGAAATCATACTAAATGTGAAAGAAACAAAATACTTACTACAAAATAGCTTTTGGAATAGATGCTGATTTCGACCATCCAGCAGGAAATTTCAAATACTATTTCATGAAATAAATTTTTGTATTATTTACGACAAAAATGTTACCATTAGCAATATAGTGGAACATTGGTATTTAACTAAAAATAGTAAAAGTTTCCTCCTGCATGTAACATAACTTGACGGAGGTCTTGTAAAAAATATGGGCGACTTTTTTTTCGCATAAAAAAGTAAATTTTCTAGAACAAAATCTACGATAAAAGCGATATTTAAGACTGATAAGGAAAGAAAATATTTGAAGTCATAATAAACGTAAAAGAAATCATTACTTACTACAAAATAGTTTTTGGAATAGATGCAGATTTCGATCACACAGATACAGAGCAGGAAACTTCAAATATCATTTCGTATTATTTATGACAAAAAAACTTTCCATTAGGGATCTAAGGGAAGATTGATAATCAATTAAAAATAGTGATACTTTCCTTCTGCAGGCAACATATCTTAATGAAAAACTAAAGCTCTTGTAAAAGAAATAAGTTATTTTTTTCGCATCAAAAAGTATGTTTTCAAGAACAAAATTTGTGATAAAAGCAGCATTTATGACTGAAACGGAAAGAAAATATTTAAAGTCATATTAAACGCAAAAGAATTCGTTTCTTACTAAAAATGGGTTTTTGGAATAGATGCGATCTTGATCACATAGGAAGGAAACTTCAAATATTATTTCAGAGTAGAAATATTTGTATTTAGGACAAAAATTTTGCATTAGTGAAACGGGGAAGATTGATTTTTAGGAAAAAATAGCAAAAGTTTCCATCTGTATGTAATATAACTTTATGGAAATCCAAAGCGCTTGTAAAACGGACGCGTGACTTTTTTAGCATCAAAAAATATGTTTCCTAGAAGAAAATCTATGTTGAACAAAATCTGTGTTGAGTTCTCGCTGTCGCTCATCATTGCGCCAAATTGCGATTAAATTCTTCATTTGGAGAGCAAACAAGCGATTGCTAGTGCTCAATTTTTGCTTTTTCTTTCTTTCTTTTTTTTCGTTTTTCATACATATGCATCATACATATTTTTTATATATTTGTAGAGAGTTGAAATTAAATTAATAACAATCGTTGTCGCAGCTATAAAAACTTTTATTTTAGAACATATTGAAAAAAGGGGGTGGAGTACATTAAAGGATTAAAGTTTTTTTCTTTTGAGCTATACGGCGAATCTATTTTGCCAATACATTTTTCATTTGTTGAATGTTTTTTTAACCCATTAACGCCCAGCGTCCTTTTTTTAGGACTGTTACAGAAACAGCAAGAAAACGGTTTTCTCACCAGTAAAGAGGAAGATAAATATATACCATATTTAACGAGACAGAATCCTCGATAAATTTAGATACAAGTTAATTTACTTTTAAAAATGGTGGGAAACACAAAATTTAAATTTTAGCGGGAAAATAATTCGGTCGTTAATGGGTTATTAGCCAAATTACTAATGTTGGTCAAATGTCAGCGAGAACACTGGATGAACTCAAACTAATGGCTGGATGAGGAAAGAAAATATTCGAAGTCTTATTAAATGTTAAATAAATCGTTTCTTATTACAAAATGGTTTTTAAAATAGATGAAGATCTCGACCACCTTCGCAGGAACTTCAAATATTATTTTAGAATAGAAATATTTGTATTATTTATAACAAAAATTCTGCATTTGCAAAATAGGGGAAGATTGATATTTAATTAAAACTAGTGAACGTTTCCTGATGCATGTAACAAAACTTTATGGAAAATCAAAGCACTTGTAAAACAGACAAGAGTATTTTTTCCGCATAAAAAATATGTTTCCTAGAACAAAGTCTATGAGAAAATCAAACCAAATAGTGATGATGAAAGAAAATATTCGTAGTCATTCTAAACTTAAAATTAACCATTGCTTACCGCGAAATTGTTTTGAAATAGATGTAGATCTCGAACACCTACTAAGAAACTTCAAATATTATTTAAGAAAAGAATTTTTTGTATTATTTAGGCTACAAAACTTTCCATTTTCATCATAAGGAAATATTGAATTTAATTTAAAAATCGGAAAGTTTCCTTCTGCAGGTACAAATCTTTATGCAAATGCTCTTATATACTCTTATACAACAGATGACTGGTTTTTTTTTCATTAAAAATGCGTTTTAAAGAACAAAATCTATGATAAAAGCAATTTTTAAATCTAAATAGTTTTGCTGAATTCTATGGTGTTTACAATGAATTGTTAATTTGGGGACAAAGTGCTGTGCAGCTCATCACCATTTTTGGAAACTATCTTCATCAACACGATTTACAACACCATTTCAAGACATTTAATAACGCCATTTTTAGAACACATTTTTTGATAGGAATACTTTTGCATTATATTAAGAACATATTTCTAGAGAGCAACACTTTTCAACACATAAGAACACAATTACAAGACAAAAAACATTTCACAACACATTAAAGTGTTGTGAATTTGGGGATAAATGTGTGCAGAAAAGTGTTTATTTTTGTGTTTGAGAGGTTGCAGTATATATGATATCCAGAAATCAATTCTTTTATTTTTAATGTAAATTAATATTATTATTTTTACTTTGATGCATATAGAAAAATATCATTTATCTTTATTTTCCCTCACTCATATTCTACATTATTTTGTACTTTGAGTATAAAATCCTATTTTTTGTGAATTGAACACACAGCTGTAGCGCGAAGACTTAAAAGGCAGTCAAATATTCAGAATACCGGAAGTGCTGAATTTGCTTTTTATAAACATGGAATTGAAAAATTCAGATTTCTATAAATATGGCTTATTGTTTCGGGAGTATGGATTTGCATAAAGCCATTTTTAAGTAATGAACAAATACAAATAGTAATGCATTTTAATATAAATGTATTACGGCGAAAACTAACAAAAAAGAAAACGTTCATAATTTTTCGTAAACAGAATAAATGAAATCTGCATAAGAATTCTGGAGAAAGAATTTGAAAGTATGTTTTTATTTTTATATTAATTTCAAGTTGAATAAAGTAAATATTGATTTGCCGACTTGTTTGTTTGTTTGTTTATTGAATAACATACATCTGACTTGTGTGCTCGACATGAAGCCTGCTTATAAGCCATCGTCAATATACAGGGACGAGATAGCACACAAGGAAATATTACAACACAAGAGAAGTACAACCAGGAGCTCCACACAAAGAGTGTGTGCAATGGAGCCAGTGGGATTCGAACCCACAACCTCACGATTAGCGGCGTGGTGTCTTAACCACTCAGCCACGGAGGCCCGATTTGCCGACTTCTACGCCTATTTAAATTACATAAACATGTTTGGAACCACAAAAGATTTATAATAAAATTTATTGCAATTGCGTCCAGTGTTGAGCCAACAAAAAATAATCCTAAGATTATCTGAAGAAATCTCTATTTTCATCAGACGTTTTACAGAAATCTGAAGAAATTTTGCAGACTTAGTTTTACCTGAAAAATATCAGCAGATTTTTTTATAAATATTCTTACAAATAACTTCAGAATGGGCTAGTTGCCCACAGATTTTTTAAAGATTTTTGGGGCAACTGCCTACAGATTTTCTGTAGACATCCTTTTCGTGGGGATATATTATAGTACTTACTGCCAATTATAGCAAATTTCTGATTCTAATATGTTTATTTGAATTTAAATAGAAGTAGAAATTGGTAGCCATAGGGTAGTTCCATGCGAACTTGTTTGTCTGTTACACAGTTGAAAATCACTATGCTTGTTGGCTACCGTTTTTTTCTGAAAAGCTCACTTTGCCTTATTCAATTGATGAGATTTGTCCGCTAAAATAAATCACATTTTTCTGCTCTAAAATACTGGTAGCCAAAAATTATAGTATGACAAACAGACGTAACAGACAAACAAATTCGCGTGGAATTAGCCCATAGTAAATCCCTTATTTAATATTAAGCAGCTATTAATTTATAAGTTTGGAGGAGACAGGCTATTTAAAAATGAATATGGCGGAGTAAATTATTTAACATTCATTTCTATGTATATATACATATATAAGAAAAATCAATTTAAAACGATTTCTAGCATTTGTAACTTCAGAAAATTCAAAGTTCAACCAAGTATTAAATATACAGAGTGTACAATTAACGTGCATTCAAAATATTAGAAACTGACAATGTTCCCAGATTGAGAATTTTTTTAATCACTAAGGGAATGAGTAAAAATCATTTTCCCTAGTTTCTTCCCTTGAAGAAATTCAAAACCTTTGGGAATAAAATGACATCACTCTGACTCAGTCATATAAGAATATTTTCTTTTTATATTTTTTAAAATATTGTCCTCTAATTTTTTATACACTAAAATATTCTTTTTTAAAAATGCTAAAGAGTCTAACGTTGTTTTCAGGGCCAGTGACCGATCACACAGGAAGTAATTGATACTGAGTGCATCACAGAACGTATACGTTAGAGTAATTAAATCAGGGATTACACTCACATTGCCTGACTTACCCAGGTTAGGCACGATTTTTACATTTCTCAACGCTAATTATATATATAAAATCCCTCCGTGTACAACGATTCCGGGATCAACCCATCCACGAGAAAAAACGCTTATTGTGACCAATGACAAATTCCATTGTGAAATGTTATCTCCGATTTTAAAGGCTATCAATTGTTTGTCCAATGCAAACGTTCCAGAGTCGTAATGGAGCGTTCTCATTTGTCAGATTTACAGTTTGAGCTGTAAATGACGTCACTATATTTTACTGTGCTTTGAAATCTTTTCCCTATTTCAAACACAATATTCATACTGTTAAAAATTTGACTCATTTGCTGCAGCATCATTCCACCACTTTTATAAAAAACGATTACTTTGCTGTGTTATGGAGCATTCTCATTGGTCCTAAAAGAGACATTCTATAAAAGCTGTGGAAATGGTTCGGTACGCTGCGGTAAATGGTTCAAATTTTTAGCGGTACACTGTTAAAAATTTGACCCTTTTGCTGCATCATCACTCCCCAGCTTTTATAGAATACACGGTAAGTAACACACATAAAGTAACCGTTTTCTATAAAAGCGTTGGAGTGATGCTGCAGCAACTGTTAAAAATTTGACCCATTTGCTGCAGCATCACTCCACTGCTTTTATATAAAGCGGTTACTTTTATTGTGATATGGAGCATTCTCATTGATCATAAAATAGATATTCTATAAAGCTGTGGAGTGACGCATCAGCAAATGGGTCAAATTTTTAACAGTGTAATACGGTAAAGTAATCATTTTCTATAAAAGCTGTGTAATGACGATGCAGCAAAACAGTCAAATTTTTAACAGTGTTTATTTAAAACTTTTTATTTAAGAATAGCGAAGGTGCGTCGCCGAGCCAGCGGCTTGGTTGGTAGCGTCAGCTCCTCCCACACCGCTGGACCCTGGTTCGAGTCCAGCTAGCGGCATGGGTGTCTTGTGTTGTCCCTGTGATAATGGATGTACCGGATATTCTGTAATAAAGTGTTCTATGTGGTTTCTTGTGATCATTGGAGGTTATGCCGGCGAATAGCTGCAGCGTCTACCTCAAAGCTTGTAAAATGTAAAAAAATGAAGGTGCGTTTTAAATACAATATTGTTAGAATTTTTATATTCGTGTTGCTTTATTTATTTATTATATTTTATTTTGTTTTATTTTATTTTATTTTATTCTTTTTTACAGCCGTGAATGACTTCATTGTCACATAACGAATCACGATTGTTTACTCTTTATTGTTGACATTTGTTTTCGATCTTATAAAGTATTTTCTTTTAAGTATTAGCTAATGATATAAAATAGTTAATTCACAAATGTTTTAAAATAGCATTATTAGTACATGTTTTGCATTATTAATGCATGTTAATTTGCATGTTTTTTGTGAAATAATTGCTGTAATTTTGTGAGTGAAATTCATTAGCGGCATATTCTATGCCATTATTTTACCAAATCAATTAATAATTTGGTTACCCTTTCATATTCGTCTGGAAATGGCCAAAATGGGAAAAATGTTTATACATTTTGGATATTTTTATTGTTTTCTCTCAGTATTTTAAAATATTTTTTGGCTGTAATTTCACAATGTATTCTTTTATAATTGATATTTTACCTTACTTTATTCTTTTAAAACTTATGCATTTACCATTTGTTCATTACAATCCCTCCCCATCCACCAGATAGTTTTGTTACAGTTTTAAATGCAGATTTCTATTGAATTTATTTATTTATTTTTTAGATTTTCCCTCGTGTTCAATCTTTGTATTTTTCAAAATTGTTTAAGCCTAAAGTGGCTATGACTGACCAAATTTGTTGTAATGTTTTATCATCTTTTCAAAAATAGAATCACGTCATTTTGACGGGCTATCTTCTAGTTTTCGATAAGTACTGTTGTTACGGCTTCATCACAGTCTTGTATATCGCGTCTCCATGGCGCATTCTTTTGTAACGGCTTCACCATAACCTCGGATGCCGTGCGTCTCCTTGGCGCATTCTACTGTGCTTTAGTTTTGCCGTTTTGGCAACACTGGAATATCGTTTGTTATTGTTTTGTTTTTTCGGTGATCTTAGCGGACCTATCGTGTGTTTTGCTGGATCTATATTCTTTATTCGAAATGTAAATAATGTGTAAATAGTTTGTATATAAAGAATTTTTAAGTAATTAGTAGTATTAATTGAACCAGCGACCTAATGAGTATTAAAGATACTCGCAACATTCGACAGTTTGTCACATTATTGGTCCGCTCGCCGGTAGGACTTTCGTTTTTAATTCGAACTTGTTCTCCTTGTTCTATTTGAATTAAAATGGCTTCGTTAATTAGCTTGAATAGGACTAGAGGCTCTTTAAAAGCCCAGTTAACAAGATTAGAAAATTCTCTAAATGAAAAAACCGATGAATTGTCTAGAATTCAAATTGAAACGAAAATCAAGAATCTTCAAAAACTGTCAACAAACATTGATGTACTTCGTCGAGATTATTATTATATAACAGCACCAGAAGATCATGATTTAACAGAAATTGATGCTTCATTCGTCGAAATGGAAGAGCGAGTAGAAAATCTAGAGGTAAGTTTCAATCAATTATTATATTCTAATAAAAAAGAAACAAAAAATTCGGAATTAAGGATAAGTAACAGTAAAATTAAATTACCTGACATGCCACTTCCGCTATTTAGTGGGAAATATGAAGACTGGAACATGTTTAAAATAGAGTTTAATAATATTGTTACGAATAATGAAGAATTGACTGATGTTCAAAAATTACATTATTTGCATTCCGCATTAAGAAATGAGGCTAAATTATTAGAAACTCCAGATGATACATTTGATTCGTTATTTAAAGCGTTAGAAAATAGATTTGAAAATAAACGAATAGTGGTTAATATACATTTAAAGGCTGTGTTAGATTTTGAAAAAAATACACATGAATCATCTAAAGAATTAAGGCGTTTGTTAGATGTTATAAACAAAAATATCAGGGCTCTAAATAATTTAGGATTTGAGAGAAATAACCTCTCTGACATTTTGTTTACAACTATAATTTTAGAAAAACTAGATAAGGAAACAAGAAAACAATTTGAATTGTCAATAAACACATCTGAAGTTCCTAGTTTTGACAGTTTAATGGACTTTTTAGAAAAAAGAAGCCAATCTCTCGAAAGCATAAATAGAAGTAATTTAGCTAGACCAAAGATTTCTAGTGAAATAAAATCAAAATCTCTTTTAGTAAATACAAGTTCTGAAAAACAGTGTATTATTTGTGATTCATTTCATCCCCTATATAAATGTAACAAATTCTTAAATATGAATTTTGGTGAAAGATTTGCTATCGTTAAAAAAAATAAACTTTGTCTCATATGCTTTAACAAATCACATTTACCATCTAACTGTGTTTCGAAACATTTATGTAAACATTGCAAATCCCCTCACAACACTTTATTACATAGAGATAAAGAAATCGGTTCCAGTAATGAAACTCATTTCCAAAAACCAGGTGTTGATCAGACAATACTTCGCCCAGAATCAAGTCTGACGCCTTCAGTCTCACAAAATCTTTCTAATTGCTTATTCGCTTCAAATAAAACTGTTATCTTGTCAACTGCAGTTATTGACATAAAAACATATAAAGGAAATTATATCCAGGCAAGAACTCTCTTAGATTCTTGTAGCCAAATAAATTGTGTATCGCTTGAATTTGCAAAGAAATTGGGCTTAAAGAAATCAAAGGTTTTTGCTCCAATATCGGGTTTGAATAACACAACCACAACATTAAATTATAAAATTAAAACTGTGATTTCAAATAAAAATAGAGATTTTACAAAGGAACTGGAATTTCTTGTAGTGCCAAAAATTACAGAAATAACCCCACTTACACCTATTCGTATAGAAATTGCTGATATTCCTACAAATATCCAGTTAGCAGATGCTGAATTTTATATCCCTGGGAGGATAGACCTGTTGCTCGGCGCGCAATGTTTCTTCGATTTATTAAAATCGGGTAAAATTCGCAGCTCATCTCAAAATTTGTTATTTCAAGAAACAGTATTCGGATATGTTGCTAGCGGTGTCGTGAATAATTCCTCAGATGATTCCCAATATTGTGGTTTATTAACCAATGAAAAAATAGACGAATCCTTAAGAAAATTTTGGGAAATTGAAAATATTAATGGTTCTAGTTCTCCACTTAGTAATGAAGAGAAATTTTGCGAAAATCATTTTGAAATGACTCATTACCGAACTTCCAATGGTCAGTATGTTGTTAGCATGCCTATGGAGGATGCTACACTTTTAGGAGAATCCAAAAAACTAGCCGAAAAAAGGCTCGATCAAGTTTGGCGCCGATTAGATAAGGATTCGAATTTCCAACCTCTCTATTCGGAATTTATGGAAGAATACAAAAACTTAAATCATATGGAATTAGTAAAAGAATCAAAACCCGTAAAGAACCTTTATTATATACCACATCATGGGGTCTACAGGCCAGAAAAAAGTACAACACGCTTGCGAGTCGTTTTTAACGCTTCAACGCCAACGACATCTGGTTTGTCATTGAATGATATTCTTTTAAAGGGAAAAATTCCTCAACAAGAATTATTCGTAATTATGATACGTTTCCGAAAACATCGATATGCATTCACAGCGGATGTAGAAAAAATGTATAGAATGGTATTAATTGATTCATCCCAACGAGACTTTCTTAGAATTTTGTGGAAGGACAGTATTAACGCGCCAGTGAATACTTATAAGCTTAATACAGTTACTTATGGGACATCTAATGCTCCTTATTTAGCAACTCGTGCTCTTAAACAATTAGCTCTTGATGAGCAACCAAACTTACCTCTAGCATCGTCAGTCGTTTTAAAAGATTTTTATGTAGACGACCTTCTTTCGGGGGAATCGACTCTCGAAAAGGCGAAAATTTTAAAGTCCCAATTGATTGAACTTTTGAAGCGTGGAAATATGAAATTGCACAAATGGTGTGCAAACCACCGAGAATTACTTGAACCTAATACTATGGCTGCCACCGAATATAATTTCGATGATCAAACAGATTGTAGTTCAGTAAAAACTTTGGGTGTTCTCTGGGAACCTTTAAGTGATTGTTTTCTGTATAAATTAAAGATACATAACAATAAGGAATTTTATAGTAAACGAGATGTTCTCTCTTTGATTTCAAAAATCTTCGATCCACTCGGATTAATTGGCCCTGTAGTAACAAGAGCTAAGATCTTCATGCAGAAAACCTGGCTAGCTAAGATAGATTGGAATGAGCCATTACCAGATTCCATAGCGAAAGAATGGAGTGATTTTGTTTCCACTCTTTCACAATTAGAAAATTTAAAAATTCCTAGATTTGTTTTCCGTGAAGAGCGCATAATCGTACATGGCTTCGCAGATGCCTCTTCTTTGGCATATGGAGCCGCCATATACATCCAGTATATACCAACTGAAAGTTCTCCTGATGCACAATTACTCTGTAGCAAGTCTAGAGTATCCCCCATAAAAACAGTGACAATCCCTCGTCTTGAACTGTGCTTATGTCTTCTCTTAGCAAAATTAATGCATAAAGTTGTACCGTCACTTGACATTCCAATAGAAACTGTTCTTCTCTGGAGTGATTCCACAATATCACTGGCATGGATTAGAAAATCTCCCCACCAATTGAAAACATTTGTGAGTAATAGAGTGGCTGCTATACAAGACCTCACGGACTCTTATCAGTGGCAACACGTATCATCGGAAAATAATCCTGCTGACGTCCTATCTCGAGGTCTAGATGCTAAAGAACTGACCAACTGCAAATTTTGGTTTAGTGGACCAAATTTTCTTCGGGACAGAATTAAATATGCAGAAGATTATCCAGTAAAACTGGAAAACAACACTGACTATGAATCCGAATTTAGAACAAAAAATAACACTAACTTTTCACTTAGAACTGAACATTGTTTTTATAATTGTTTATTCTCTTGAACTAATAATTTTTTGAAATTAATTCGTATTACTAGTTATATTTTTAGATTTCTAAATAATTGTCGAAAGGGTAAGGAGAAAAAAAGTGGTGCCTTATCTGCAAGTGAATTGAGATTTGGAGAAATTTTTCTGATTAAACAGGTACAGTATTCAGCCTTCTCTGAAGAGCTTAAGCATATGAAAAACCAGAGGAGCCTTTCAGGTAACAGTAAACTCAAATTTCTAAATCCTTATATAGATTCCGATAATTTAATTAGAGTTGGAGGTCGTTTAGATAATTCCAGTCTGACCTATGAGAGGAAACACCCTATAGTGTTACCACATGATCATAAAATAAGTGAAATGATTTTTGAATATTTTCATTCCAAATTTTTCCATTTAGGGCCACAATCATTGTTACATCATGTCCGGCAAAAATATTGGGTAATAAATGGGCGATCCTTGGCTCGTAAAATAGTTCACAAATGTGTAACGTGCTTTAAAAACAAACCAATAGGGGCAAATCAAATTATAGGAAATTTGCCAGCTGAACGAGTAAATCCTAGCCCGCCATTTCAAAAATGTTCTGTTGACTTTTGTGGACCCTTTATGATTAAGTATAAAAATCAGAGAAAGGGAATATATAATAAAATTTACGTCGCGATTTTTGTTTGTCTTGCCACTAAGGCAATCCATTTAGATATAAAAACAGCAACATTAGGTATAGTTACGAGGTGTGTCTCTAAAGTTTGCTCACTTCCTTTAGAGAATTGATGAATTCTGTTATTTTGAAAGATTTAAATAATTATATTATAGTTACCATTATTGTATTTGTATTGAACTGTTTATTATGTATAGCAATTTCATTTGAGATTTAAAAATATTTTAATTCTTAGCTTCATAATTTGTGTAGCTTAACTTTATAACATAAGTGTAAATTTACGTGTCTTCGTCTGTACATATTCTTGATTAACTATTATTAACTTGTTGAATTTATCAGATTGCTACATATATTGAGTGTTAATTTGATAACTATCTTGCATACTATTCAAGTGTAATTATTGTTTGTATTATAACTTATCTATTTGCATTTGGTAAACTTATATTAAGTAATACATTAAGTAATAATATTGAAGAAGTACATTGTATTTTATCGAAAATACTGTATTATTGATTGTAGAATTGAAATTTCTATTATTTGCAATTGTTTGTTGTTACATTTAGTATTATTGTTGAATGTTGGCGCATATCAACGGGGGCCGGTATGTTACGGCTTCATCACAGTCTTGTATATCGCGTCTCCATGGCGCATTCTTTTGTAACGGCTTCACCATAACCTCGGATGCCGTGCGTCTCCTTGGCGCATTCTACTGTGCTTTAGATTTGCCGTTTTGGCAACACTGGAATATCGTTTGTTATTGTTTTGTTTTTTCGGTGATCTTAGCGGACCTATCGTGTGTTTTGCTGGATCTATATTCTTTATTCGAAATGTAAATAATGTGTAAATAGTTTGTATATAAAGAATTTTTAAGTAATTAGTAGTATTAATTGAACCAGCGACCTAATGAGTATTAAAGATACTCGCAACATTCGACAGTTCGTGACAACTGTTTATATTATTTTATCACAGAAAATAACTGCAACATCATCGATTAAATAAGATAATGACTTTTGTTTAAATTCATTTGTGGAAGTATAAAAATCGTAGTTATTCTGGATATTCACGTGAATTCCCGAGTTCATACTTTATTTTTGTGTTTGGGGACAAGTTATGTGGATTACCATTTGGCATTATGCTTTCAAGATTTACAGATATTATTAACTGTGTTCAGTGAGCATGCAATTTCACATGGCATTTATAAAATCATCTGCATGTAACATTAAGTTGTCCAAAAGTTCCTTCCGTTTTTTGACGAAAAATAACCCAAGCAAATTACCAAACAAGTAAGAGAAATTATGCGTTAAGCGTAGATTATTAAGCACTTTCCAACACTTTATGAAATCTTTAACAAAAACAAGAAAAATACAATGTGTTAAAAAATATTGGTTCGATTAGAGTATAAAAATATTAGATAGTGGCCGACCTGCTCATGAACTTTGGGCGAGAAACTTTGTGGATCGCATTTTCAACATCAAAAAATCCCTTTTTGAAGAAACGTGGACGAACGTTGGATACTTAATAAAAACCAGGAACGCCACCAATTTTGATCCAATCAAGATAAAAGTCCCATTCCTGTCGCTAAAGCCGGACTTTTACAGAAAAATCTTCCGTATTCTATTTGGAGAAATTGGATCTACGACGAGCGACTTACACCTAAGGAACCTCTTTCCAACCAAAAACGTCTATATTTCTTTGTGAATCGAGCGCCGACTCAACATGTCGACACATCAAGTAAGTTAATCGACTCAAAGTCGACTATACAAAGTTAGTTGAAAAGCTCATACCCATTAAAACTAGATTAATATCTGTAGTAAATTTACTAGAGTAATTCCGACAGCAGGTTACAGCCAGCGCCAGTTTTTGGCCAAAATTTGAACTATTGGAACATTGTGCATTTTCAAATAATTATTGATTTTCTAATAACTGTACAGGAAACGGCACATTTTTTTTCACAAACCGTTTTTTTATTGTTGTTATTCACGTCAAAATGAGTCGGTCACTTACTGTATACGCTGTATACAAAATAATGCATTTCATTGACCAATATTTTTAATTTGACGATAATTATAACTAGTCGGATGTGGCAATCCAAAAACTTATTTCTATCTGATGCTTGTTAATACTTCAAAACTGGCTATCAAATTGCAAGTATTAAATGGCAATATATGGCCCTCATGAAGATTCTAAAATTATGAAACTCCGTACATTATTTCTTGCGATATGACTTTAATTAAAATCATGTAAATCTTACAAAATTTACCTTAGCAGCATGACCTATTAGGCGTATTACATCAAAACCAAATCAGCAACAACTTTTGTCTACGCCTAACTGAATCCTTAATTAGATAAAAATGCGTGCATTATTTCTTGAGGGAGAGCTATTGCGGAAATCGTAAAACATTCTCCATAGCAGTTCTACCTGTTCAGCAATATGTACCAAAACATAAAAAACGTCAATTCATGTCAACGACTAACTGAATCTGAAGTTCGATGAAATTCATGATTACATTCTTCAGATAGAACTGTTGTGAAAATCGCAAAATATGCAGAATAGCAGCGCCACCTGTTGGATACGATTTATACCAAAATGTAAAATAACGTCAATCCATGTCATGGGCTAGCTAACGGTATCTAAAGTTTGATAAAAATCAGTGTATTTGTTCTGGAGATTCAGCGATTCTGGAAATCGTGAAAAAATCTGTATAACGGCACCTCATGCCGAGTGATTTACTACTAACCAATTCCTAACCTACTAGCAACAACTAATCAGCACCAACTTAGATCAAGGACTAACTGAATATAATTTTTTATTAGTTTCCGATTCTTGAAATAGAACTTCCACAAAATTTGTCACATACTGACACACAAACAGACAGCGAGACTCACGGACAGACATTTTGTGGAAACATATTTTTCGGAATCTCTGATGCCTAAAACATGTAAATCAGTAAAAAAATCAGGATTCAGAAATTTTCAAGAAATAATGCTTTTTTCTTGTAAAGATAAAAGAATGTAAAACAGGTATATGTAGAGATCAATATCAATGCAGTTAACAAAAAATTATCGATAGGTATGTTTAGTTGTATTTACGTAGCACACAGTCTCTAACAAAAACGTGCCGCAGCGCGAAGTTCAAGGCTGCTACATGTGACTATTTTTACGTTTTATTCTTCACATTTTTGAAAAATAATTAATTTTGTAACATATTTCGTTTGTAGTTATTCTCAAAATATAAGCGAAAAAAAATTTTTGTACAAAATTATATGCGATATAATTAAAAGTATATATAAAAAGAAGACAAGGGATTTAACTCCCTTACTATAAAATATTTAATGTATTTTAATGATAACAAGCGACGCATGTCTTACTATTCAACCTTTAGAACTCTCAAATTATTGTAACCTTTAAACAAATGACTAAAACATTTAAAATAAAGTTTGAAATATTTTTCTATTAAGTTATATATTTTTGCATAAAAAATAAAAACTTCAAACTTTTTGTTAATCTTTTAAAATCTTTAAAATAGATTGTCTTTGTTCCACCATACATTTGGGATTTGTTTGTAAAATTTTCTCTATTTTCCAATCAATATCTTTGATATATTTCAGAAAACTGTTCCAGACAAGATCGAAACAAAAGCAATTTAAAGAGATAGTATACTCTAAGGCTTAAAAACTTCAAAATGATTTCCTCAAATATTTCCCGTATGCTTTTGTTCTGTTATTTTTAAAGAAAAAAATTGCATCTTTTTTACAAATAGGGTTCCTAATCCTCGAATTCTTCTATTTCTTCTATTTGAGAGTAGTAATCTTTGCTGTAAATAAGTAATCGTTTAACTATTAGCTCTTTTATGGGCCGAGGAATATATACTTCACACTTGATTTTTATTCTCAAATGCAAAATTTGCTCTAGAAAGCCCGCTAAAAATGTATCAGTAATAATGCACACGAAAAAAAAACTTCTGCTTATTTTGCAATATTTTTCTATTAAGTTATATATTTTTTGCATAAAAAATAATAAATTCCAATTTTTATTGTTGTTTTTAAATAATAACATTAAAGTAAGTTGTCTCTGTTCCACCATACATTTGGGATTTGTTTGTAAAATTTTCTCCATTTTCCAATGAATATCTTTGATATATTTCAGAAACCCGTTCCAGACAGGGTCGAAACAAAAGTAATCTAAAGCGATAGTATACTCTAAGGCTTAGAAGCTCCAAAACGTTTTCCTCAAATATTTCCCGTATGTTTTTGTTCTCTTATTTTTAAAGAAAATAATGGCATCTTTCTTACAAACAGGGTTTCAAATCCTTGAATTGTTCTATTTGTTCTATTTGAGAGTATTAATATTTGCTGAAAATAATTGATCGTTTAAGGGGTCTTGTACCTTTTAAACTCGATGAAAATAAATAAAAACATTGGAAGTTTGAATTAGTGTAACTCCTTTATTTTTTTATGTGTAAGTGTAAAGTTTTCGATTTTGATTAAACAGTTTCTATGTTTAACATGTTTTTTAATACAATATCCTAGATATTGACCAGTCTTTTGCAGAATTTGTGTACTGTTGAATTTAAAACATCTTTTTATTTCATTCCGTAAATCATTGCGCACATGATATCTTAAGAACATATGTAAGGATTTTTATGAAACGTTTATAATAGGCATATATGTATTTTTAAAATGACCTACTCTTAGATCAAAATTATTTCATTAACTATAAAAAATCAATACTTTTGTTTAAAAAAAATATTTTTTTAAATCAATAAAAGTAGTCATAACTAAAATTATTACCACTCTAAATACTTAAAAGTATATCATTTTAAACACACATATCTGTTTAAAAAGTACACATAATTTCATAATAATCTATACATACGTTCTCAAGATATCGTGCGCGCAATGACTTACAGAGCGAAAAAAGAGATTTTTTAAATTTCAACAATACACATATTTTGTAAAAGACTAATAGTCCGAGTGCTACGCGACAAAAAAAAGGCGAAAACTGCAAATCGTGATAAGAATATACCGCTTGGTGGGTATATACTTTATGATAATACAATGGATATTGGAGGGGGAGGCATCTCGTAAAGTCGTCGGAATTCAAGATGGCGGCTGTTATTCAAAATGGCGTCATTTTCTGAATATGCGTAATTTAAATAAGCATTTCACGTCGATTTCGATAATTTTAAAGTCAAAATTTCGTATTTGATACTTTCCAACATTATTTAAAAGAGCGTATGAATTCGGTTTTTCTGTCTGTTTGTCTGTCTGTCCGCCTCTCCTTTTATGCTCTAGATTGTTTAAATGTACTCAGATTGCCTTGTAAACTTTATATGTTTTATGAAGTTTATAATAACATGTATGGAGTAAAAAATAAAATATATATAGTTTTTATAGTACATTTACAGGGTTCTAAAAATGGCATTACAATATTGTGCATGCGATGAAATCGTTTCCTATGTGTTTTAATGAGGTTATACTCTTTAAAATACATTCAAATTTATGTACATTAACGTTGATACTGCAATGAACTACCAAATGCTTACTAAATACTAAGGTGTGCATAGTATTTATCACTTATTTACAGAGACACACCAAAACAAAAAAAATATGCATTTGTAATCTGTACATAAATTTTATAAAGATCACGATCTAATTCAAATGTTAATGTAGGTGCTAGGAGAGATAAAACTTCATTTTGTGATAAAGATACCCCCATAGTCAGTATGTATCTTATATTAATAAAATGTATATAAGAAAGCGAGGCATCGTATAAATTTATAGGAATTTGAAATGACGACTACTATTTAAAACCTTTTGCGATTTCATTCCTCTGCATCTTACAAGAGTATTTCTGATGTTAAGTTCCACATTTTATAACTCAAACATTCTCTTTTTACGACTAGAAATATACCTAAAATGAAAATAGGACAATTATTAAAGTATTTTTTGTCATTTACAGTAGAAAATTTAAAGGAATGAATAAATAATAAAAATATTATTTTATTAATACATTGCTTATACAGTATATTAAAAAATGAATGTTACATATAAAGTTGTAGAATATAGAAATTTCATTTGGCATCATCGTTTTTCACATTCGTTTTTGCAATTGCACAATAATGTGCAAGAAAGTCCGACCTTTCTACAGACACATTTATTTTTATATATTTTACACATACATTCTATCTCTTCACAAAGGTCTGAAATCTCTAGCAACTCCGACCATTTCAGTTTCCATGATAAGTTATCAAACCACCATCCCCCTTTGTTTGGAGAGGGTGGACGTATTTTAAGCTAATCTTCTTGTCTCCAAATGTGTCCAGCTTGGAAAGCACTGCATAAAATATGTTGTTGAAGGACATCCTTAATTGGTGGAAGATGTTCAAAAGAACAATTTTTTGTCATAAACAATTCTTGTATTGCATCATTGACAATTATGCTATTGTTTGTTCAACAGTACAACAATACTACGAATTTTTCTAAAATATTTAAAATACTTTCAGGAATAGAAGTTTGTAGTTTTGATAGGTATGAAAATGCAGCAGTAGCTTCTTTAAATGGAATCCATGTTTTCCGATTTGAATTTTTCGTCTTTCCTGAGAAACCTGGATTGCTGTCGCATCCCGTGAAAGCTAGTAAAGCCAAAGTAAAGACATTGCCTTTTTTCTTCCAATTGCTGCACCTATGGTATGAACAGGAATAAATCTGTATTTTTTTCCTGTTCTAAATGCAACCCAAATAGTTTCTAGACATTTATCTGAAAGGATAAAGAAATATGCAATCGCTAAAACTGATACATCAGTGTCTGCCGAGGTTATAATAATATTTTTCAATTCCTTTTCAACCATGTCTTTGAGATGCAGTATTATTATGAATCAGCTTCTTCGTGACCAGGGCAAGTCATTCCAATTAAGGAACTTACAGTAGTAAGATTGCCTTTAATTTGAAAGGGTTATATTATAGCTTGTGTATTTTTATGGTTTTTATTGCTGGCGTCCCAAGTAGATTAAAAAGATGTTCTTTGTTATTTAAATTTCTTAAGAAATCTTGCCAATTTTTGGGTAATCTAACATGTGGTTGCACTTGTCATCTGGTACCTGCGCTCCTCTTCTGTTTAGTTTTTCCTTAAATGTTTGGTGTATCCCAAATCAAATCTATACTTTGACATATAAAACTCTCAACGTCTTTACGTAAGTGAGGATAAAATGTGTTAATGTAGTAATAATTGAATGTATTTGAAGTCTGTTGAGACTTTAAAATGTTAGTAAGAATTGGCCCATCATATATTAAAGTATCACATGTTCCTGGAAAAACGTTGCCATTTTCCCCCATCAAGCAAGTCTTCACCATCTTCTAAAAATAGGTTCCCTAATTCTTTTAGTGCGCTATAGAGTGCTTGAACCTTAGCGAAAAATTTAATTTTAAGAGAGAGATATTTTTCATGATGGTATCGATTTATTTCTTCGGGATTTACTTGAATGTTAAACTCAATCTCTTGTATGAAATTACAGATTTCTGGTCCAGTTACCATCCAACGTATAAGTGCCGATGGATCCTGCAATAACCCTACTGCACCTCTTTCTCTTTTGACAATAGCGTTGTTTTGTTCATGCGCTTGATCCATGCTCGTATCTGAGAAGAGTTTATTTGGTTTTCTTATCACAAAATGTTCCGATGAGAATGCACAGTGTACGTCTGGTTGTTTAATCTCTGAATCAAACAGATCTTTCGGATGGATTGGTAATTAACGTGCATAATTATGGTGATCAAGCAGAAATGAGTCTACGAGAAGAGTCAGGAAACGCAACAAAAAGAAAGGAAAATAAATTCAAATTGAAATTTTGGATCACTTTTGATTCATCTCATTTTGGTTGGAGATTAATCATCGTAATTACAATATGTATTTATAAGCTGCATTCCAACTAAAAAAAGAATAATCATATGGCATTTTGCAATTCGTTCCTACCTGGCAAAGTTTGAAAAAGCATATTATAGTGTAAAAAGCACATAGACAACATTGTGGTTATAGATAGCACTGTAAGCGTATTCTTTTTTGAGAGCTTATAAATGAAGTATAAACTCTAAGCAAGCCATACTGTACAACAAGTATCTTGTACTGCACTTCAGTGATGTGTATTAATTTCAATATGTTTCAAATAGTTTAACATCATTAAAACCCACTAAAAAGGATTTTCGCCAATAAACCAAAATGTATGGGAATTATTCTGAGCGTGCCTGTAAAAGAACTATAAATGCTATACTCTACATTTTTGATGTAGAACATTTTGCAGTACACCACTTCTTTAAATTACACATAGAGAAAACACACATAAAATTACACGGAAATCCGTCTAAATTTAACCAAAAAGAGCAGGCCAGACTGACGACTAGACAATTGATAAATACTTTTAGTGGCCTGTATATGGACTATAAAAGCTATACACTTTATTTTTTACTCCGAACATGTTATTACAAACTTCATTTAACATATAAAATTTACATGGCAATCTGAGTACATTTAAGCGAGCTAGAGCATGGAAGGACAGGCGTACAGACAGACAAACAGACAGATAAACCGAATTTATACACTCTTTTAAATAATGTTGAAAATTGTCAAAAACGAAACTTTGACTTTAAAAATATCGAAATCGACGTGAAATGCACATTTATATTACGCATATTCAGAAAATGGCGCCATTTTGAATAACAGCCGCCATCTTGAATGCCGACGACTTTACGAGATGCCTCCCCCTCTAATATCTATTGTATTATCATAAAGTACATACTCACCAAGCAGTATATTCTTATCACGATTTGCAGTTTTCTGATGCGTAGCACCCGGACTATAATCAGTAGGGTGGAGCGAAAAAAATTTTTTTTTGAAAATCAAAAACGGGTAGGTGCCAAAAGTTGCCTTTATATTAGTACATTAACCGCGTGAAATTTTACCGCTGAAAAAAAAATGGCTTGAGTCTGCGCTTTTGCTCCAAAAATCGAAATTTTGAGTAAAATTTGTCCTTTTTTGACATTTTTTCAAAAAAATTAAAAAATTCCTACAGAGCTGGTTAGTATTTAAAAGTGTTGCTTAGACCTTTATATTTATCTGCTTAACATATTTAAACTATAAAACAATATCTGTAGTCTGTATAATTGGAGCAAATCTGACAACTTTTTGTGAAAAATCAGCGTTAACCTCTCTTTTGGAGTATACAACGAAATGTTCTTTTGAATGCATTTCTTACCTAGCTGCTTTCAAAACTACTGTGTATATAACTCATAGAGATGGTTATATTATCCCACCCGTCTCAACCACCCAATCATCTAGGCCAAGTATTTTATTTATGTATTGAATTGTTACTTTTTTCCCGAAGACGAGTATAAGTTTTCTATATATCAAAGTAATTTATCTCTTCTTTGTATTCACTGACTTTGGATGATTTGGTGTGACCTGCTGCACGTATATTTTTATACCATGTATAACAGAAGAGAAGCTGAGTAATGTATTGGGTATGTTCTTAATTGAACCTATTCAGCAGTCTATTATCTTCATTAAATTTTCATGCAATTAATACATTATGATTGGAAGTTCTGTTCCCACAGCATTTTTTCAATCAATTACATTTTATATATAACGATTTTCCTAAAAATTTATTGTATGAATTCAATTTTTAGTATGTCATCATTTACTGTACTTTTACATTGAATATATTTTGAGAAGCTGGCTGCTTAATATTATGACGATCATCACAGAGGATTGCAAACAAAATTTGCGTGTAAAACAACAATATTTCTAAAGAAGTTTTAGTATGCTTTATGTCGTTTCCTATGTTGTTCCATAGTCTAGGTAATAATAAATAATTTCTAATAAGATTTTAGATCTATTATTTAGGTGTGTAGTACATTTGGTATAAAACATCCCGCGGTATAAACTTGGATTATACATTTTGTGAGTGAACATATAGACGCTGATTGCCAATCTGTGCTTATATAAAGCGGAAAATCTTATTAACTTTATGAGCTGTCTTTTGTGTGAGATGTTTTCTAAACTCCTATTCCCCATTCTTTCTGAGAAATAGCTTTCCCTATGAATTAGCTTTACAATCTCTGACAGAAATTTCTAGTCTGTTCTGAGTATCTTGTACTCAGTTTGAGAAAATAATTTTTCAAAATTATTCTCTATTTTATAAAAAAAAAATTGCAATAGGAAGTGAATAGTACGTAGACAAAGATATTCCTTATTGATCCAGTGAATCCATGTAGCTTAGAACGTTTTATATCGACTTCTCTAATAATTAGCGCAGAGGAAATTCACTGAAGTTGAAGTAGCGAATGATTCAATATTATACAGAATTCTAAGTTTACCCCATGCAAAATGGCTCACAGTGACGAATAAAATTCTCCTAATTTTAAATGAACACTTATAGTCGATTAGAATCCGTACATTCCCTCATAAAGGACTATGAATTATATGTTTATGCCCAGGACATTTCACCATCAAATGTTGTCCACTCATAAAAAGAGGATCTAAAAGTTAAAAAATCCCTTTCGGCATGGCCTATAGGCGGAGGTAGATTTCGAAAAGTTTTCATTTCAAAAAAAAAAAAAAAAAGCCTATCTCTATTCAAATGCCCATTTTGGCAATATATTTTGAATTATATTCTTACTTTATTTAAAAAATTTACCAATATGCTCATTATATAGTTCCTAAATAACAAAAAAATTGTTAATTAAATTCGTTTGACAGCAAAATTGAATTTAAAAATGAGTCATAAAATAACCAATTTATTATTTTAATAGATCCACAATTCTTTAATCAAGATCGCTTTGAGAAATTTTGTGCGAAGCGCCCACTTTGACAGATTTTTTTAAATATATATTTAGCCTTTATCAAAAATCTGACCGATACGGCACATTACACAGTTCCTAAATAACAAATAACTGTCAATTGAATGCGTTTGAGAGCAAAATTGAATTTAAAAATGAGTCATAAAATAAACAATTTGTTATTTGAATACAACCTCAATTCTTTTATCATGATCACTTTGGGAAATTTTTTTGCGAAGTGCTTACTTTGACAGCTTTTAAAATATATATATTCACCCTTTATAAAAAAATTGACGAATACGCACATTATATAGTTCCTAAGTAATAAAAAACTGTAAATTGAATGCGTGTCAGAGCAAAATTGGATTTAAAAATGAGTCATAAAATAACCAATTTGTTATTTGAATACCCACAGTTCATTAATCATCTCGCTTTGGGAAATTTTGTGCGAAGTGCCCATTTTGGCAGACTTTTTTGAAATATATTCTGCCTTTATCAAAAAACTGGCCACTCCGTCACATTATATAGTTCCTAAATAAGAGAACCTGTAAATTGGATGCGTTTGAGAACAAAAAAAGATTTAAAAATGACTCGGTAGAAACGCAATTTCTTAAATTTCCTCAAATTTTAATCACGGTAACTTCGTGAAATTCTGTTCAAAATACCCTTTTTGGCAGCCTTTTAAAAAATATATTTTGCCTTTATCAAAAAACTGGCCAATACGTCAAGTTGTATAGTTTCTAAATAATAGGACCTGTAAATTGGATGGGTTTGAGAACAAAAATGAATTTAAAAATGACTCATAAAAAACGCAATTTGTTATACTTAATGAATTTTTTAATGATGAAAACTTCGGGAAATCTGTTCAAAATACCTTTTTTGGCAGCCTTTTTAAAAATATATTCTGCCTTTATCAAAAAATTGGCCAATACGTCGCATTATATAGTTGCTAAATAAGAGGATCTGTCATTTGGATGCGTTTAAAATCAAAAATGAATTTTAAAATGAGTCAGAATATAAGCAGTTTGGATTTGAGGTTTTTCTTCAATTCCTATTTTTGTTTAATTTATTTTTGCTATAAGAATTGGTTCTATGAAAAACTTGTCAATATAAAAGTTGTAGATATTATTATGAAGATGTAAAATAAAATTAATTAGATTTAATTGTTTAAGAATAGAGTAAGTTATGGGTTTTTTCTTTTTCCTCCCCCCTTTTTCTTTTCGTTTTTAATTTTTTTCATCGGTAAAAATTGGTCCTATCAAAAACCTGTAAATACAAAAGTTTTAGATAATATTGAGTACATTTATATAAAATTTAGTTGGATTTGATATCTTGAGAATTGACGAAATTATGAATTTTTTTCTCCCAAAAACCATGTTTTTTTCGCCCCTTGAGCCCATTTTTAACTTTATCAAAAATCTGTCACGCATAAACTTTTTCCTCATTTTTTAGAAGTAATATAAACTTTAAACTGATTCGATATCTATTTTAATTAAAAAGTTATCGCGTTTTTTCTGTTTTCACAAAAACCCTCCTAACTTCCACCCCCTTGGTCCGATTTTGCCCATTAACGAACTTAACCGAGATTTTATGCCCCTTGATTTTATGTAAAAGTTTGATGAAGATCTGAGCATAATTATGGAAGTTATCGTGTCTAGAAGAAAGTGATATACACCGATAGATAGATAGATAGATAGATAGATAGATAGATAGATAGATATATATATAAACTTTTTTACTGATGGTAGTTTTGGGGTCTAGGAGTCATGATTCGTGTAGATCCGCAAAAATTTTTCAGAAATTCCAACATGGGAGACAATGCAATAGGTAGTATTTCATACGAAATCTACCTAATATTTCATACGAAATCTACCTAATAGGAAATTACCTACGAAAACACTTAGAAAACAGCATAAAACTAATGCAAAAAAAGTTATTTACAACAGCGGTTGCTTTACACATGGAGAACAAATTTTCATTGCAATTCTCGCTGACGATCACCATCACATTAAACAGCTCGCTTCTCAACATATAAAAAATGCAATAGTAGAATAAATGATGGCATACTTATAGTTGAAATAGCTGAAATCATCTTTGAAGCAAATCATTACGTAAAAAAATACAATTGACTGAAAAAATGTTGTGGTAACAGAACTTCCAATCACTATTCATCAACTGAATGTAAGTTTGATAAATATAATAGATGACCGAATAGATCCCTTTAATAGATTCCCGTTCATTACTCTGCTTGTCATTTTTTTGTATAAACTGTAAAAATATACCTGAAGATAGTTACAGCAGCATGTGGATGCAAAGAACAGATGAACAAGGTGGAAGCATCGAAAACATGCCAAATTTTTATAAAGAAAATCACAAATCAATGTATAAATAAAACACTGTACTAAGATGATCGAATAGTTGGGCCGGGTGGTATAGGAAATATAGCCACCTCCACGATGCATGTCCAAGGTAGTTTTGAAAACAAGAGCTGTATTAAAAACAACAATTCGTTGTATGACCCAATAGAGTGGTAATGCTGTTTTCTTACTAAAAGTTGCCTGTTTTGCTCCAGCTATAGGGAATAAACATATTGTTTTATAGTTTAAATATGTTAAGCAGATAAATACAAAGGTCTAAGCAACGCTTTGAAATACTAACCAGCTCTGTAGGAATTTTTTAATATTTTTGAAAAAATGTCAAAAAATGACAAATTTTCCCCAAAATTTCGATTTTTGGAGCAAAAGCGCAGACTCAAGACATTTTGTTTCATCGGTAAAATTTCACGCAGTTGATGTACTAGTATAAAGGCAACTTTTGGCACCTACACGTTTTTGATTTTCAAAAAAAAATTTTTTTCGCTCCACCCTACTAATCAGTATCTAGTGGTATTATATTAAAAAGCATAATCTGTTTAATCAAAGCCAAAATTTCATGTATATACATAAAAAAATAATGTAGATACGCTAATTTAAACCTTCAATGTTTTTGTAGATTTTCAACAAGTTTAAAAGGTACAAGACCCCTTAACGCATTAACCTTTTCATGGGCCAAGTAATGTATACTTCACACTTTATATTTATTCCCAAATGCAAAATTTGCTCTAGAAATTTTGCTAAAAATTTATCTGTATTAATGCACACGAAAAAAAAAGCATCTACTTATTTTGAGAATAAATTGTTGATAAATTATGATAGCAATCAATCATCTTACAATTTTAGAAACAGAATTATTTTGCCCATAAAATTATTAAACTTAATCCTTTAGTGCGCAGCTTTCTGTATATGAAAACAATAGTTTTTCGAATTTAATAGAGTTTTTAACGCGCGTGTTCCTAATTTACACCAGGAAATTAAAGTAGCAATATTTGCTTTAGTTAATAACAGACATTCTGCATTTAAATTAATCGAATTTAACCATGGAAACTCTCTGGTGTAAAGCCAGATTCTCTGAACTACGTAATTTTTAGAATGTGCTCAACATGTGAATTAAATAGTTTAAGTCTTTAAAGTTTAGTTTAAGTTAGTTAAAGTTCTGTAAAATAAACATTTGTATAAAATAAGATATTTGAATTCATAATTATTAAAATATTTAATAATTTGTAAGATTTTAGCCTAAAATACACATTTATCACAATAGTAGTTTTTACTACAGTAGTATTGTAGATGAGCAATATGAGAAAAGATTGGCGTATTATACAGAAAATGTATATCTGATTTCTTTGATTATTTTTCCTGTGTAATAAACCTTCCTTAAAATAATTAATTTTTTTTTCAAATTATTTCTTATGTATTTTTTAATATTTATTTTTTGAATTATATATATATATTCTATTATAATTTATAAAAAACTTATAAATTCGACATAAGTTTTAATTTATTCTTATTGAGAAATGCCTGAAACTAGCCGGCGTTCATAAAATATGTAATCAAACTGGTTTTTTTTAGGTTTTTTTTCAAACGCAATAGATTTTTTTGAAAATATTGTCAGTGTGGGCGTTTTGAAACGAATGTCTATGCTAAAGAAGAATATCGACTCAAGGAAAAGGAAAAAACATCTTTCTCAAGTGATCAAAACGCTTATAACTCAATGGTAAATTTAATCAAAACTTGAAAACACAGTTTGATTTCAAATAGCTTCCATAGTCAGGCATTCCAATCTTATACGTTTCCGTTAAAAATAAATAAATAAATAAATAAATAAATGTTTCAACGTTTTACGCTTGTTGAATAGAGCAATTGAGAGATTTGTTGCCTTAAAATACGCAAAGCAATTGAAATTGAATACTCTTTTTGTAAATACTGCTGATAATGAAGAACTAAAATTTATAAGTATGACAAATGAACACTTGAAAAGTTTATAGTACAAAAATGACATTTGTAAAACAATCACTTTTGATTGATTACTTTAAGTAAAATTTTTTAAATGTTTTTATACTTTTTACATACACACAGTTTGCATAAAAAATATAAATCAATAATTCTACAAAACATTTAATGATTTAGTAATCAACTTAAAATTTTAATTAATTTTATTTTCTTTTTGTGCCTGATTAACATGATTTATGCAATTAGAATACATTTAAATTTCACTTTTAATGTTTTGTTATTTTTATATCTTTCTGGAAGATTAATTAAAAAAAATAATAATAACTCCGAAGAAGGGACACCTTTATTTAAGGGACAAAAGTTCTGATCCCAAAAGTGTCCCTTATTTGGAGGTTTCACTGTATTTATATTTTTTTCCTTAAAACTTAAAGATGGGCGCCATTGATGCACAACAGTTTGAAACTTGAGTTTTCGCCGGGTTCCATATGAACATTGAGAAATATTCTTCTGCTCTTTCACACACAGGATTAAATACCAATATTGAACGGCACTGATTTTCCAAAAATATTTATAAAATCGAAACTTATAGCGTTATATTTATTTACTTTCTTTAAAATGCTGTTTTTTTTTAATCCATTCCTTTATTTTTATTATTCTTATAAGATTTACGCAAACAATTTCAATATTCGCATTAAAATCTTTGCAATATATGAAACAGATCGTAACAAAAAATATAAAGGCGATATTACTCTCTGGGCTTAGAAGCGAAACAGTACTTTCCTTAAGTTATTCCCATACGTTTTGGCTTTCTTTATTTAAAAGCTAAGATATATTTCAATCTGCATCTGACATTCCCCTTTTTTCTTTTCTTTTCTGTTTTAATAGGCCAGTAAAATTGTCAGAAAAAAGGGCCGATAGATGCAAAAATTCTGCTAGAAGATTTTATGTTTTTAAAATGTTTATGGGGATGCTAGTAACAAGAATTAGTGGTTTTCCAACAAAATATCTCGAGGCTAAATCTTGTGAGCCAAAGAACCACAAAATTTTCGGACTTTTTTCAGTTTTTTGCCAATAACTCAAAAATTATAATTTTTTTGCATAAAATACTCAATTACAAAAAGAAAGAGCATTAAATTCTCTATAAATTTTGTTATAAAAACATTTTTCTAAACCCATTACTAAGCGCGCTGTGGTTTTTTGAAAATGTCCCTATTTTTTAACTTTATAAAAAGTGACCTATTTTTTGCCTCCCATCCCAAGAAACTTTTTTTCATCACTAACAATGAAAATTAAATACACCTATTGATGGATGAGAAATGAAAGTTCTAAGAAAGGAAGGCAGAAGAAGCACAAATTCTAGAAACCCTATAAGAAAAACAATTACAAAGGGAGGAAGGGCCAGGGATAAAAAAGGGAATGTAGATGGAAGATTGCGGCCACGTGACATTCCCGAGCCGTAATGATTTAGATGCAAGTGTTCTTTTATAAAGAGATACTCTTCTAATATGCTGCTATTCAGTTTATTGTATCTCTTTTCGTGCAGTAATGAAAAATGAGTGAGCTCGACCGAAAATTGTGTTTCATTCGCCAAACGACTTCAAATAGTAATACTCGCGTTGTGAGCCAGAAATGACTTGCCAAGCTCTTTGAACATAGCGTTCAGCGTCAAAGTAATATTCATCAAAAGTAATATTCATCAGTTTTTAGGAAAGTAGAAAGGAAGTTAGAATACAGGATGATTGCCGAAAAACATGCGAATGAGAGAATGATAGCAGCATATGTTCGTCGGAGTGAAGATTCTACACAGACTATACTTTGTCTCTCAGATCAAACACTTCTTTCAAGTTTGAAGACAATTGCTTCTTATGTGAAAAAGGTAATCCCGGTGACTTCAATGAAAAACAATAAAAAAGCCCTAAGCAAAGAGAAATTTGATTCACAAAGTAATGAAGTTAGAAGCAAAAATTATAATTTTGAAAGCTGCAGAAAAACGTGGGGATGAACAGTCTCAGAAAGTAATTGAACGTATTCAGCACAAACCTGATTAGCAGATGCGAACCAAACTTGCAGATGCATGGTATCATAGTTTTTGTTGTGTAAAACTAGATCAATCTGTGACAAGTGGAGAGAAAAGACAGCGTCTCCTCGCACCATCCGTTGACAAAGCCAATGACATAAACAAGAGCTTCTTCATTTTATTTCTTAAAATAAATTAAAAATTTCAAAATAACAGAATTCAAGATGAGCAGGCAAAAGAAGAAGCTGATATTATGATAGTTATCTCAGCCATTTCAAGAGCCGTATCTTTTGAAAGCGTCGTAATGGTTGGAGAAGATATTGACCTTCTCGTGATCATGACGAGCTTAAGCTATTAGCCCAAAAATCTATTTTTATAAAAGCCAGAAGTAGGTAACATCGAAACCAAATGGATTTCAACCATGTTGTTCAAGTACAATTACAACAATGTTCTTTTCACTCATGCAATCAGCGGATGCGATACAACATCCGCTCTTTTTGGGCAAAGAAAGTCAAAGTTTTGTAACACTGTTTGAAAAAACATGATCAGCTTGGAGAAACAGCCTGCGTGTTCAATAAATTAGATTCTAACCGTCAAAAAATCATCAAGGTTGGAGAAAAATTCCATGCTGCACTATACAGTGGATGCATAGATACTACACAGAAATTAAAAACCTTAAGTTTTCTGCTATTTGCTAAATCTGCCACAAAAAGCAAAGTTCATCTTGCAAAACTACTATCAACACAAGAGTCTGCGCAGCATCATTTTCTCCGATCTTATCATCAGTTAAAAGCTAGGAAACAACATCCCTCCTGAAGAATGAGGGTGGGTTCGCAGGTCGGACGATCTCTTTCAGCCAGTTTAAATGTGCCAAGACCCGGCACCTGAATCCTTGCTCCATGCTGTGTCATGTAGTTGTAATGAAAGGTGCAGCAAAGCATGTTCTTTTGATAAATTAAGACTAAAAAGCTCAACAATTTGTAAAACATGTAATGGGATCAACTACGAAAATGTTAACGACATTATTTATCTAGATGGAACGGATGTAAAAATGTCACCATAAGTGTTTTTTACTCACAATCAGTTAAATACCTAATATTAATGTTTTCCACCAAAGCTCTAAATACAATGTTCTTAATTTTTTACAATGTTACCGTTGTAATTCATCACGATTTGTATCATGCAAATACCTATAATTTAAATAAGTTACATTAAAGAGGATAAAATAATTTAAAATTGTGTCAAATTTTCGTTTTTGCAATTTTTCCGTAAAGTTAGGAAAAAAAGAGTCACATTCAGAATGCCGTAGCGCGCTTAATAATGGCTTTAGAAAAACAGTTTTATAATGAAATTTGTAGAGAATTTAATGTTCTTTCTTTTTGTAATTGAGTATAGTACGCAAAAATTTTATAATTTTTGAGTTATTGGCAAAAAACGGAAAAAAGTCCGAAAATTTTGTGGTTTTTTGGCTCTACAAAATTTAGCCTCGAAATATTTTGTTGGAAAACCATTAATTCTTGTTACTAGCATTCCCACAAACAGTTTAAAAACATAAAATCTTCTAGCAGAATTTTTGCATCTATTTATGACAATTTGACTGGCCTATAATTCTTTTTTAATATAAAAATTAATGACTTTATTATTTGTTACCGAATAACTCATTTGTCTATGAATATCTGACTATTGCAAAATAAAATGAAAAAAAAGGATTTTAAATTATGTAAATGCATTTAAATGTCAAATTTTGAATATATAAATATATATGTTCTGATTTATTAATGATTAATTATAACTCATAATAATTGATAATAACTGATTTATTAATATGGAATAAACTTAAATATGAAATATCATTATTTGTCCATTAAAAATTCTCATTTTTTATTAAAAAAATAGCAGCTAATCATTCTCTCTGTATATATATGCATATATTTTAATTCTTTAAAATGTTACAATTAAAAACAATTATTTGATTAATTTATGAACTAATTTTAAGAGACCTACAAAAATCTGCTTTCGAAATTCTCTTTTTTGTACAATTTTATAAAAATATGTAACTTAATTTTTATTATGAAAAAAAATATATGATTTTTCTATGAATTTCTGTCTGTTCTAGATCAAAGTATTTAAAAAATATCAGAAAGATTTCAATATATGAATATATAGTGAAATGTTCAATACATGAATGCATATTGATTTATTGATTTGGATAATATTAAATATTATTAATTTTTCATAAAGATATTATGATTTTTATAAAAAAATCTCTATCAATCAATTATATATATATATATTTAAAAGACCTGGCTGTTTTTTTAGTCATATGCTCTAAGCTTTCTAGAAGCCCGATTTTGATAATTATTTTTTTTAATGAAAGCTGTTTAAGTGTAGATGTGCCCATTCTGGCTATTTTTTTAATTTATTTCCTTTTTTATATTTTATTTTTAATTTTAAAAGCTTTTTCGTGACATTTCTTTAAAACAGTGGTAACAGGTTAAGCTTTTCTCACTATAATAAAAATTTATTTTGCTTTATTACTTTCCACCAATCAGGAGCTTGATCTCATCGGTGAATGTGTAATAGCATTTCAAAGAAAAAAATAATGGTTTTCGTAAAATTTAATCTGAATAAAATGATTGCACATAATTATTTACTAATCGTGGTACAATACACAGATTATTTACTGAGTATTGTTTTTAAGTATTATGTAAATAAAATAACAGAACATAAACTTAAAATATAATATCTAAAGCGAAATTTTGTCGGTGGAGAAAATGTCGTCATTCAGAAATCAGATAAATTTGTTCTATGAATCATAGAAGGCGGCAGCCTTCAAGTGACGCAGCTTTAAACCTACCATCGTCAAAACCTACCATCGTCATAAGGGTAGATGCGGAACTTCATATATACAGCTAACTCAACATCAAAGAAAATCGGAAAAGCCGCCTTCTAATAACTCAGCAAATATTGGTCAGAATGGTCCAATTTTTTTAATATAGTCTTATATTCCCAGTCTAATCCTATCCTATAATTTTTACATTTCTACGTGCCGTATATTTTTAGATCTCGATAACCATTTTAAAACTGAAATTGATGGTGTTTGTTCCTGATAATGAGATCTAGAAAACGGGCTGGGAGATTTTATTAAAACTTATATATAATATGAATCTCTTTAAGATAGAGGTAATAAGACTTGCCTTGTTTCTAGGAAAACTCTTGTTTGTTATATATTGGTCTTGGAAAATCGGACTATATTAGCTCGCGGATTACATGTTATTCTATGGGTTAGCAGACGAAGACACTGCAAAAAGGCAAAAGTAGTTATGGTGACAGTTAAAACACCTTCATCGAAGCAATAAATGTTTTTTAAACTACAAAAACATCTTATCATGTGCTTTAAAACATTCAATAAATATATACTAAATCAAATTTCTATTTATTTTGCCTTTATTTTTCGTAAGAAGAAAATATTACGTTTCTTACATCGCATATTTCTGCATTTTGTGGAAAAAATATTTTGAATCCTTTTTTAAAATAGGAAAATATTTTTAAATTATACAAATTCAATATAATTTCGACTTACATATTTTTCTTTAAAGTTTTCAAACAAAAATTATTTTAAATTATTTGCTCTTAGAAAGGTATGTATTCATACGCGTGGTGGCGCTACTTGTCTGGTTTTGTTTTGAATCCGAACCCGAACGCGGCAAGTTACACGGAGCATTTTTCATTCAGGTAGTAATATTCTTACATAATGTCCATTAAATTGATATAGAAAATGCACGAATTAAAAAATATAAACCAGACAAGATAGTATCATTAAGTTATTTTCAGGTTTTAATAATCCACATGTTGTTTCTTGTTACGCCAATTGAATCTCGCAATGTCAATATACAACGAATAAGCTCTGCAATAAAGTTAACCGGAGAATCTTGCAATGGATTATTAATTAATACAGAATGTGTAACTTTGCAATAAAGTTATTTGCTTGTATTTTTGAAGACTTATGGATTACAGTGTGGAGGCAGGATATATTCAAAATTTTACGAGAATGCCAGTTAAAAATCTGGACTGCATTTTGTTTTGTTTTGTTTTGTTGTCAGTAATTTTGGGTGAAATGCAGTTTACTCTCTTTCGCCAAGGAATTTTTTATGTGTATTGTTTGATAAACAAAAAATATATAGAGGTAAAATTGTTTATTTTTTTAATTTTTTCGCTGCTTGAGCAAAGAATAGGTTTGCATTAATCATAATTAATAAACGGAAACTTACTGGCTTGCTTAAAGTATTGTTTTTAAATACAGGGTACAAAATACATGAATTTTCTTAAATCCCAGTTTATTTTATTAAAATTTGTCATTTCATGAAAATAAAATTGTTGCATATCTTTTATCTTTGAGTTTAAGTGTTAAAACACTTTTCAATGTTTGCATTTTAACATGTTTTGCAGATAATACATTTTGTGAATTTCACAGAGTTGACTGTATTATACTCTATTATAAGCATTCATTATGATTTCTAGTACATTATTACATTTAAATTACTCTTTTTAAAAATGTAAACAAAAGATGAGCACATTATATTTGTGCAATGTCTGGTCCCAAGTTACACACACTTGAGGGACTTTACAATTTCTATATATTGCTTGTTTTAAACTTAAGTGAAATGTTGGCTAAAACATTTTCAGTTTCATAAATTATTTCAATTTGAAATATTTTAGTAATCGCTACTACTGTTATTCCGTCGACCAATTTCGCCAAATTATACATAATCACATATTTTTTTATTTTAAATAATGAAAAAACAAATAATTAGTAAAATATTAATAAAAAGTCGAAATAAAAATCAATGACATTTTAAATATACAAATTGTATTTAATGTCATTGAATGTGACATTCACAATCATCCATTATTGGAATTTAATCTTATAGTTTGGCGATAATTTTTTGTTCGACGGGATAACCTAGTAGTACCTAGTAATCTATAAAGCTAACAAGTAACATTTATACAACATTTCATTAACTCGATTCCTCTTAAGTAAATTTGAATAAGCGACGGCAAAAATCTATTGCAAGATTCTCTGGTTAACTTTATTGCAGACTTTATTCATTGTATATTAAGACATTGCAAGATTGAATTGGCATAACAAGAAACATCCATGTGGATTATTAAAACCATGAAAATTACGTAATGATTCTATCATGTCTGTTCGATGTTTTTCAATTTGTGCATTTTCTTTATCAATTCTATTCTAAATAAATAAATTCTACCTGAATGAAAAATGCTAATAACGCGTTCTGATTCAAATGAAAACTAGACAAGTGGCACCTTCTTAATATGGAATATAATATAGAATGCATGAAAACTTATGAATTAGAGGGGGGAGGCAGAATATATTCAAAATTTTATGAAAATGCCAGGTAAAAATCCTGTATTGTACTTTTTTTTGGTTTGTTGTCAAAAACTTAGTTCTCATGTCTATGAATAAATTACTCCTTGCACCAACATAAGATTTTTTTGTCAGTGGCACAGCCAAGGGGGTGGTTTTGTGAACTACATTCATGAATCGCTAAAAAAAAAAAAAAGCAAATTGCATAAAAAATGGGAATTACCTCCACAAATTGTTTAAAATGTGAATTACGTCCATGAATCATGTAAAAAAGCGAGAATTATATTCATAAATTGTATGAAATATGCAAATTACGTCTATGAATCGTGTAGTAAAACATAAATTATGTTCATAAATCGCTCAAAAAACACGAATTTTGGCGGCAAAAAGCTGAAATGGAAATTACCTCTATAAAACGCATTAAAATAGCGACTTGCATTCATGAATTGCATAAAAAATGTGAATTACGTTCATGAATCACTCAAAAAATGCAAATTACGTCTATGAATTGCATAAAAACGTGAATTACGTTCATAAATCAATCAAAAAATGCGAATCACTTCCATGAATTGTGCAAAAAAACACGAATAACGTTCAGAAATTGCAAAAAATGTGAATTACGTCCAAGAATTGGTAAAAAAAAAGCGAATTACATTCATAAATCCTATAAAAACACAAATAATGTCAATAAATCGATCAAAAAACTCAAATTTCGTCAATAAAAAGCTCAAAAGATGCAAATTATGTCTATGAATCGCATAAGTATAGCAAATTACGTCCATAAATCATGTAAAATGTAAATTACATTCATTAATCGCCTAAAAATCGCGAATTATGTCCATGAATCGCTCAAAAAAGCGAATTGCATAAAAAACATGAATTGTGTCCACAAATCGCTCAAAACATGAATTACGTACATGAATTGTTTAAAAAAGTGAGAATTACGTTCAGAAATTATATGAAAAACAAAAATTATGTCTATGAATCATGTAGTAAAACGGGAATTATGTTCATAAATTGCTTAAATAACACGAATTTTGGCAGCAGAAAGCTGAAACGCAAATTACGTTCATAAATCACTCAAAAAATGCAAATCACTTCCATGAATCGTGCAAAAAAATACTAATAACATTCATAAATTACAAAAAATGCGAATTAGGACCAGCAATTGGTAAAAAAAGCGAATTACATTCATAAATCCTATATAAACACAAATAACAACGTCAATAAATTGATCAAAAAATGCAAATTTCGTCATCAGAAAGCTCAAAAAATGAAAATTGTGTCTACAAATCGCATAAATATAGCAAATTACATCCATAAATCATGTAAAATGTAAATTACATTCATTAATCGCATAAAAATCGCGAATTATGTCCATGAATTGCATAAAAAACGCGAATTGGGTCCACAAATCGCTCAAAACGTGAATTACGTCCATGAATTGTTTAAAAAAGTGAGAATTACGTTCAGAAATTTTATGAAAAACACAATTTATGCCTATGAATTGTGTAATAAAATGGAAATTATGTTCATAAATCACTCAAAAAACACGAATTTTGGCAGCAGAAAGCTGAAACGCAAATTACGTCTATAAATCGCATAAAAATAGCAAATAGTGTTTTGCATTCATGAATTGCATAAAAACGCGAATTACATTCATGAATCCCACAAAAAACACAAATTACGGTCATGAAACGCATAAAAACGTGAATTACATTCATAAATCACTCAAAAAATGCGAATCACTTCCATGAATCGTGCAAAAAAACAATAAGAACGTTCATAAATTACAAAAAATGCTAATTACGTCCAAGAATTGGTAAAAAAAAGCAAATTACATTCATAAATCCTATAAAAACACAAATAACGTCAATAAATCGATCAAAAAATGCAAATTTCGTCGATAGAAAGCTCAAAAAATGCAAATTGTGTCTATGAATCGCATAAGTTTAGCAAATTACGTCCATAAATCATGTAAAATGTAAATTACATTCATTAATCGCATAAAAATCACGAATTATGTCCATGAATCGCGCAAAAAAAGCGAATTGCATAAAAAACATGAATTGGGTCCACAAATCGCTCAAAACATGAATTACGTCCATGAATTGTTTAAAAAAGTGAGAATTACGTTCAGAAATTGTACGAAAAACACAAATTATGTCTATGAATCGTGTAGTAAAACGGGAATTATGTTCATAAATTGCTTAAATAACACGAATTTTGGCAGCAGAAAGCTGAAACGCAAATTACGTTCATAAATCACTCAAAAAATGCAAATCACTTCCATGAATCGTGCAAAAAAATACTAATAACATTCATAAATTACAAAAAATGCGAATTAGGTCCAGCAATAGGTAAAAAAAGCGAATTACATTCATAAATCCTATAAAAACACAAATAACGTCAATAAATTGATCAAAAAATGCAAATTTCGTCATGAGAAAGCTCAAAAAATGAAAATTATGTCTACAAATCGCATAAATATAGCAAATTACATCCATAAATCATGTAAAATGTAAATTACATTCATTAATCGCATAAAAATCCCGAATTATGTCCATGAATCGCATAAAAAACGTGAATTGGGTCCACAAATCGCTCAAAACGTGAATTACGTCCATGAATTGTTTAAAAAAGTGAGAATTACGTTCAGAAATTGTATGAAAAACACAAATTATGCCTATGAATTGTGTAGTAAAATGGGAATTATGTTCATAAATCACTCAAAAAACACGAATTTTGGCAGCAGAAAGCTGAAACGCAAATTACGTTTATAAATCGCATAAAAATAGCAAATAGTGTTTTGCATTCATGAATTGCATAAAAACGCGAATTAAATTCATGAATTGCTCAAAAAACACAAATTACGTTCATGAAACGCATAAAAACGTGAATTACATTCATAAATCACTCAAAAAATGCGAATCACTTCCATGAATCGTGCTAAAAAACACTAAGAACGTTCATAAATTACAAAAAATGCGAATTACGTCCAAGAATTGGTAAAAAAAAGCAAATTACATTCATAAATCCTATAAAAAACAAATAACGTCAATAAATCGATCAAAAAATGCAAATTTCGTCGATAGAAAGCTCAAAAGATGCAAATTATGTCTATGAATCGCATAAGTTTAGCAAATTACGTCCATAAATCATGTAAAATGTAAATTACATTCATTAATTGCATAAAAATCACGAATTATGTCCATGAATCGCGCAAAAAAGCGAATTGCATAAAAAACATGAATTGGGTCCACAAATCGCTCAAAACATGAATTACGTCAATGAATTGTTTAAAAAAGTGAGAATTACGTTCAGAAATTGTATGAAAAACACAAATTATGCCTATGAATTGTGTTGTAAAACGGGAATTATGTTCATAAATCGCTCAAAAAATACCAATTTTGGCAGCAGAAAGCTAAAATGCATATTACGTCTATAAATCGCATAAAAATAGGGAATAGCGTTTTGCATTCATGATTTGCATAAAAAACGCGAATTACATTCATGAATCACTCAAAAAATGCAAATTACGTCCATGAATTGCATAAAAATGTGAATTATGTTCATAAATCACTAAAAAAATGCGAATCACTTCCATGAATCATGTAAAAAAACATGAATAACATTCATAAATTGCAAAAAATGCGAATTACGTCCAAGAGTTGTGTAAAAAAAGCGAATTACATTCATAAATCCTATAAAAACACAAATAACGTCAATAAATTGATCAAAAAACACAAATTTCGTCGACAGAAAGCTGAAAAAAACGTAAATTATGTCTATGAATTGCATAAAAATAGAAAATTACGTCCATAAATCATGTAAAATGTAAATTACATTCATTAATCGCATAAAAATTGCGAATTATGTCCATAAATTGCTCAAAAATGCAAATTACATTCATAAATCGCATAAAAAACACGAATGATGACCATGAATTGCACAAAAAATGCGAATTACACCCAACATTAAATTAATTTGCAGAAAGTTTTTGGTTTTATACAAGTCTGCCAACAAGAACCTACAAGTTATCCTGAAACCCATTCTAAACCAACAAAAATTTAATGGAAAGATAAATTTGTCCAAGAAAGACAAAATAATTTCCATTGACATACATTGACCAGAATCAAATAAATCCTATTGGAATCTAACCTATACACTCCAAAACCAGAAAGAAAAAAATCCCTCCAAGAGTAACTCAATCTATCTGCAGCAAAATAAAATACATTGAAATGCAACTGAACAAGAACCTGAAAATTACATTTGAAATCAAACCGAAACCAGATTCAACCCCCCCCCCCCAAAAAAAAACTATCCAACCATATCTCGATTCGGGAATGAAAACTTAATTTCCATAGATATGCATGATCAGAAATCTGGAAATTCCCATTAGTCTATGGGTTAGCAAACCTTAATTCAATCTGAAAAAAAAAAAAAAAAAAAAAAAATTCTGACAAGCAGAGTTGTATAATATAGACGCACGCCATGTGCAGAAAATTTTATGAAGAAACAATTTTTATTTATTTATTTCGACAAAGAATTGCGGAAAAAAAAGTGTATCTCAATAAAGAATCGTGTAAAAAAACCCAAAATTTCGACAAAATACCACGCGAAAAACGTTAATTTCATCCAAAGACCGCAATAAAAACATTATTTCAATCCATGAATCGCATAAAAAATACGAATTCCATGCATGAATTGCATAAAAAATGTGAATTACATCCATGAATCGCTAAAAAAAAAGCAAATTGCATAAAAAATGGGAATTACGTCCACAAATTGCTTAAAATGTGAATTACGTCCATGAATCATGTAAAAAAGCGAGAATTATATTCATAAATTGTATGAAAAACGCAAATTACGTCTATGAATTGTGTAGTAAAACATGAATTATGTTTATAAATCGCTCAAAAAACACGAATTTTGGTGGCAGAAATCTGAAACTGAAATTACCTCTATAAAACGCATAAAAATACCGAATTGCGTTCATGAATTCCATAAAAAATGTGAATTACGTTCATGAATCGCTCAGAAAATGCAAATTACATCCTTGAATTGCATAAAAACGTGAATTATGTTCATAAATCACTCAAAAAATGCGAATCACTTCCATGAATTGTGCAAAAAAAACACGAATAACGTTCATAAATTGCAAAAAATGTGAATTACATCCAAGAATTGGTAAAAAAAAGCGAATTACATTCATAAATCCTATAAAAACACAAATAACGTCAATAAATCGATCAAAAAACACAAATTTCATTGATAGAAAGCTCAAAAGATGCAAATTATGTCTATGAATAGCATAAGTATAGCAAATTACGTCCATAAATCATGTAAAATGTATATTACATTCATTAATCGCATAAAAATCTCGAATTATGTCCATGAATCGCTCAAAAAAAGCGAATTGCATAAAAAACGTAAATTGGGTCCACAAATTGCTCAAAACGTGAATTACGTCCATGAATTGTTTAAAAAAGTGAGAATTACGTTCAGAAATTGTATGAAAAACACAAATTATGTCTATGAATCGTGTAGTAAATCGGGAATTATGTTCATAAATCACTCAAAAAACACTAATTTTGGCAGCAGAAAGCTGAAACGCAAATTACGTTCATAAATCACTCATAAAATGCGAATCACTTCCATGAATCATGCAAAAAAATACTAATAACATTCATAAATTACAAAAAATGCAAATTAAGTCCAACAATTGGTAAAAAAAGCAAATTACATTCATAAATCCTATAAAAACACAAATAACGTCAATAAATCGATCAAAAACACAAATTTTGTCGACAGAAAGCTCAAAAAATGCAAATTATGTCTACGAATTGCATAAATATAGCAAATTACATCCATGAATCATGTAAAATGTAAATTACATTCATTAATCGCATAAAAATTGTGAATTATGTCCATGAATCGCATAAAAAACGCGAATTGGGTCCACAAATCATCAAAACGTGAATTACGTCCATGAATTGTTTAAAAAAGTGAGAATTACGTTCAGAAATTGTATGAGAAACACAAATTATGTCTATGAATCGTGTAGTAAAACGGGAATTATGTTCATAAATCGCTCAAAAAACACGAATTTTGGCAGCAGAAAGCTGAAACGCAAATTACGTCTATAAATCGCATAAAAATAACGAATAGTATTTTGCATTCATGAATTGCATAAAAAAAGCGAATTACATATCGCTGAAAAAACACAAATTACGTCCATGAAATGCATAAAAACATGAATTACATTCATAAATCACTCAAAAAATGCGAATCACTTCCATGAATCGTGCAAAAAACACTAATAACATTCATAAATTACAAAAAATGCAAATTACGTCCAAGAGTTGTGTAAAAAAAGCGAATTGCATTCATAAATCCTATAAAAACACAAATAACGTCAATAAATTGATCAAAAAACACAAATTTCGTCGACAGAAAGCTGAAAAAAATGTAAATTATGTCTATGAATTGCATAAAAATAGCAAATTACGTCCATAAATCATGTAAAATGTAAATTACGTTCATTAATCGCATAAAAATTGCAAATTATGTCCATAAATTGCTCAAAAATGCAAATTACATTCATAAATCTCATAAAAAACACGAATGATGACCATGAATTGTGCAAAAAATGCGAATTACACCCAACATTAAATTAATTTGCAGAAAGTTTTTGGTTTTATATAAGTCTGCCAACAAGAACCTACAAGTTATCCTGAAACCCATTCTAAACCAACAAAAATTTAATGGAAAGATAAATTTGCCCAAGAAAGACAAAATAATTTCCATTGACATACATTGACCAGAATCGAAAAATTCCTATTGAAATCTATCCTATACAATCCAAAACCAGAAAGAAAAAAATCCCTCCAAGAGTAACTCAATCTATCTGCTGTAAAATAAAATACATTGAAATGCAACTGAACAAGAACCTGAAAATTACATTTGAAGTCAAACCGAAACCAGATTCAACCCCCCCCCCCCCCAAAAAAAAAAACTATCCAACCATATCTCGATTCGGTAAAGAAAACTTAATTTCCATAGATATGCATGATCAGAAATCTGGAAATTCCAATTAGTCTATCTTAAACCTAATCTGAACCTGAAAAAGGAAATTCCATATAACCGGAGCCCAGTATCTATACAGGACAAAATATTTTCCATTAAAGCACAACCTCACCAGAACTTGAAAATTCTATTTGTATTGAACCTGATTGAAACCTGAAAAAAATTTCCATCGAACCTTAACCTAATCCGAAAAAGAGAAAATTATTTCTGCCGATACACACTGACAAGAGTCTGAAAGTTAACATGAAACCTAATCCAAACCCGAAAAGGAAAAAACAATGGAAACACAAGTCTGTCCAAGAAAGACCAAATAATTTCTGTCCACATACACTGACAAGAATTTCAATTGAAATCTATCCTAAACCCAGTTCAAACACTACCCCCCCCCCAAAAAAAAAAAAAAAAAAAAAAATTCCAATTGTAACCCAATTTATCTGTGACAAAATAATATACTTGAAATGCAACTCAACAAGAACCTGAAAATTCCATTTGAAGTCAATCCGAAACCAGATTCAATCCCCCCCCCCAAAAAAAAAATATATATATTTAATCAAATCAAGATTTTAGAAAAAAAAGAACAATTTATGTCGATATGTATTGACCAGATCATGGAAATTCCAATAGAAGTCTTTCTCAAACCCGATCCGAATAACCTGAAACCCAATCCAATCCCCCCCCCCCCAAAAAAAAAGTAAAATAAAAAAATTAGGAAATAAAAATATGTTCAAGAAAGACAAAATAATTTCCGTCCCCATCCACTGACCAGAATTGAAAACTAGTACTTGAAATGCAACTCGGCAAGAACCTGAAAATTCCAATTCAAGTCAAACTGAATCGAGATTCAACCGCCCCCCCCCCCCCACAAAAAAAAAACAAACAATTATCTAACCAAATCAAGATTTTTAGAAAAAAAAAATTAGGTAAATACGTACAGACTAGAGCATGGAAATTTTAATAAAATCTTAAACCCGATACAATCTCCCCCCCCTTACATAACTAACAAGAAGCCTTGATGACCCCACAAAACATAACTAACAAGAACGAAGAGTCATGCATACTGCATCGATTATGATGCATTTTCTGACTCATTCTGAATATTGTAAACTTATTGTCATTCATGTACAATAATTTTACCATTCTGTGCAAAAAAACAAAGCATAATTAACGAGAGTAAAAAATTTTCCATTAAACATGTTTATATACTTTCCATTTTATTCTGAATGCTTTAAACCTATCAGTTTCATCTTTGTACAGTAATCTTTTCATCCAAATCTCCCCCCCCCCCTGTTTATATATGTTTTGTGCAAACAGCAAAACATAAATAAACTAACAAGAATGAAAAGTTACACATACAGTATAGATTATGAAACACTTTCCAACACATTTTCATTATTGTAAGCCTATCATTTTAATCCATTTGCAGTAATTTTACCACTCTATATAAAGAACAAATCATAATTAACAAGAAAGAAAAACCTGTGTGCAGTATAGATTATGAAACACTTTCCAGCATATTCTGAATATTGTAACGGACATAGTTTTAATCAATCTGCAATATTACCAACCTATACAAAGGTTGAAACATAATTAACAAGAATCATGCACGCAGCATAGATTATGAAATACTTTCATGCACATTCTGAATATTGTATTCCTGATCATTTTAATCCATCTGCAGTATATGTATCATCATGTGTAAAGAAAAACATAGTTAACTAGAATGAGAAATGATACATACAGCATAGATTATGAAATCCTTTCTTAGAAATACAGTGCTGAATGTACATTACTTTCTTATCTTATACTAACGTACTTTACTACAGAGTTGTTTTGAACGAAATCAAGTAGCACAGCATATATTAATAATAAAATATGAAATATCTTTTTTTAAGTGGGTAGGGGAGGGGTAATTAAAAGTGATCAGAAATCATGAATATGAATTCTTTGCATTAGTCTTTAATTTTTTGTTTTTATCTTTTTATTATTAACCTAAAAAAAGCACTGATATCAGTACAAAAAACCCTGAACAGGTTAAAAACTTATGACGCAGCACTTTATCTTATCTAAGAATTTTAAATTTGGGACTTAAAACTAATGATATCAAAATTTATGTGACGCTATACTATTAATTAATATATACATATATTAAAATTTATTCATTAAGGTTTTATCAATTACATCTTTCATAAATTCAAAATATGAATCTTAAAAGATATGATATCAAAATTTAAGTGACGCCTTGACGAGGCTTTAAACAATGTTTTAAAATTCCATTTATTTATTTATTGTCTAAATACATTTTCATATCTAAACAATACTTTTCATTTTCCAATACACTGTTAAATACATCACTTTCACTGAATATATATAATGCACTGAAATATATTTATTTGAATAAATAGATTTATCTTTTGGGCTACGCTATCCAAAATCAAAAATAACGTTTGAATAAATATTTTTTGCGTCATTGTATCTATTTGCATCTATTTAACTTACTTTGGATACAATGACGCAAAAAATATTTATTCAAACGTTATTTTTGATTTTGGATAGCGTAGCCCAAAAGATAAATCTATTTATTCAAATAAATATACTTCAGTGCATTATATATATTCAGTGAAAGTGATGTATTTAACAGTGTATTGGAAAATGAAAAGTATTGTTTGGATATGAAAATGTATTTAGACAATAAATAAATAAATGGAATTTTAAAACATTGTTTAAAGCCTCGTCAAGGCGTCACTTAAATTTTGATATCATATCTTTTAAGATTCACATTTTGAATTTATGAAAGATGTAATTGATAAAACCTTAATGAATAAATTTTAATATATGTATATATTAATTAATAGCATGGCGTCACATAAATTTTGATATCATTAGTTTTAAGTCCCAAATTTAAAATTCTTAGATATATAAGATAAAGTGCTGCGTCACAAGCTTTTAACCCGTTCAGGGTTTTTTTGTACTGATATAATATACATTGTTATAGCTGTATCAGTGATGATGTCATATTCACCAACTTTTATCCCTGCATCTAAATAAACTGAACTTCTATTTATTTAAAGGTCCTTGTTGTGCAGAAATGAAAATATTTCTATAAATTGCGCCATTTAATTATAATAAATATTTTATGAAACTAAAGAATTTTTAATAAACTGCATAAATCACGCTTTTATTTCGCAAAATGAGTGTTTCTGGGGGTGTAAATGATGTCATATTAGAAAAAAAAAAGAATAAAACCTGTGATATGCCGGTATTACGATATTTCTATTTTACATAATATCAAAAATTAATTAAAATCATTTCGTTGTATTAGGTTATTATTAAAAATAAAAAAACATAATTTTTTTTCTGCATATCAGCAACAAACAGAAAATCTTTATTCTTTTTAATAACAAACATATCGTTTTTCTTTTCGTTGCCATAACAATAAAATTAATTTTGACAAGTTCATGCAGGCTACAAATAAATAAATAAATTAAATTTATTGCAAGTGCTGTAAATATGTAGTGGGTTCGTTATGCAATTTAGTAACTGTGTATTTCTATTATAATTAAAATGTTTTATTGATAATATTGTATGATTGTATTATAATTATTGTAGAGTTACCAAGCGATATTTAAACGGAGAAAAAATAAACTATGCAGATTTTATTTCTAATTCTTTTGAGGTATTATTCTAACTTCCTAAATAATTTGGCATTTAAATAATATTTAAGGTTTATAAAACGCATTAAAAAAGATTTGTAGCTGAAGTTAAGTCCAACATAATAATATATGAGTTGTTTTCCTTATTTTTTGTTATTTTCTGAAGTTTGCGAATCTTCATCATGAAAAGCTACGTTATCTCTAATTTAAGAGATGGCAATTGTTTATTTCTCCCAGTATCTTATTGTGTATATAAGACTGATATGTATCATGTCTCATATGTATTATTTTCTGTAGAATTTCGACGGGTGTTATTTGAAAGTTATTTGTTTTTTAAATATTAGAAATAAAAAGATAAATTGAATCATTTCTAAATATATTGCCCTCTAAGCCCTTGAAAATAAACAGTCTTGCTCAAAAACGTCCCCAATTTCTTTTTGATTTTAAGATAGAAAAAATTTTAAAAAATTATTGTTTTCGCGCCAAATTTTTTAAATTTTCTATGCAAACTATTCTCAGTTCTCAAATGAAATACTTGAAAAATATTTTCGTACTGAAATAGTAAATTTATTTTAAAATTATTTGATTTTGAAATATTAGAAAAAAAAAAGAAATCTAATAATAAACTGATTAATCTGAAAACATAGAAACACTCTAAGGCTTTTGAAGTACTTAGAAATTCCCATTATGTCTCATGAAAATGTACGAGTACATTTGGGTCAAATTCGAGGGTTTAAAACAGATTCTTGACACTTTAAACTCTGGTAAAAGTGCCATTTTCGCCCCCGTTATTTATCATGAATACTTTGAAAAATGTTCTTACTTTAATAATGATGTTATTTGAAAGTTAAAAAAAAGAGAAATTGAATCAGTTCTAGATATATTGCATTCTAAGCCCTAGAAACTAAAAAAGTCTAGTCCAAAAACTTCCCCATTTCTTTTTGCTTTAAAGATAGAAAAAATGTTAAATGTTTATTGTTTTCTCGCCAAATATTTAAAATTTTCTATGCAAAATATTCTCAGTGCTCACATGAAATCTTTGAAATATTTTTGTTCAAATATAAGTAAAAGAACGAAAAAAAAAAAAAAAAAAAAAGAAATCGTAAGAGATATTGGTCTCTAAGGCTCAGATGCAAGACATATCTTTAATCAAATTATTTCTATGTGTATTGGTTCTCTTATTTTTAAATGAAGGAGATATATCATTCTGTATCTGATATTCTGTTTTATTTTCAAGAAAACAAATAACTTCATTATTTCCAACTGAACTTTAAATTTATTGCTAATTTATTCATCTATGTGAATCTGAAGATAAATTAGTTGTAAAAAATATCATATTAATTTTAGTAGGGAACTTTTTCATCTGTTAGAATATATATCTTTTTTAAATGTAAACCAGAACACAGGGAGGCTTTTTGTAAAACAAATAAAAAATTAGTGTAACGCCCACGAAAAATGCACATTCCTAAAAAATATGAAAACATGCTATTCCAAATGTATTAATCTATTGCAGATAAAAGAACACTTTCAAATTTTAGAATACTTAAAATATTATAGATTTTTTTATAATAATAAAACTGTAGCATTTTCCATATAGCCACTTTCGGGTCCGAATTCTTTTTTTAATTTTAAGAAAAAAAAATACTTTTACGTTAATAAAGTTAATATTAATTATAAAGTTAATATTTAATATTAAAAAAGATTAATTTGAATTTAGTGAATATTTCATTGTCTGAAACAAACCAATATTGTTGCTCCGCGTATTATTCAATTCATATTCATATGACAATAAGCTAAAGAAAAGTTTTTTTGGAAATGTATAGAAAATATTACATTTCTGCAAGATTTAATTTATATTACAAATTTCTAATAATTTTTGTGCTTTATTACACATTATTCATTCAGGAAAGTAACCTGTACTTTAAATGTAAAATGTGAGATAGATCTTTAAAATAAAAGAATCGCAAATGATTCAAAGATAATTCAACAAATATTGATTATTATTTTTATCATTATTATTACTAAATGCCTACACCTAAAATAGTATAAAAACTTACAGTATAAAATAGTATAATAAAGTGTAATATACTATAATAAACTAATAGTGTAAAATAGTATAAAATTCAAAAGAATTTTTTTTTATAGTAATAAAACTACAGTTCTTTTTGTATTAAATGATACGTGATTGCACTATAAACTATTCTAACTTTTTTATTATACAGGGTAGTCATAAAAAAACTTTGCCGATATACGGAGCTCTAGCGGCCAGTCCGCTCAACCAATCGAAATGAAATTTCAGATATAGCTATTCAGAAGTATGAGCTCGAGATTCTGTGAACGACAACAAAATGGCGCTCACTGTTACGGTTATAGTTACAGAAACTCGAAAATTTCCAATGGCATTTTCACCCATTTTTTTTCATCGCAAAATGCTCAGCGCATGCGAAAACCATAAAGAACGTTGGAACCATACGTGTATCGCAAGAAATGGACATGTTATGCAAGCACAAAAAACCGTTCTGCGAATCCTCCCCCCCCCCATAAAAAACTCGATTGGGGTGCAAGGAGGAAATTTGCATATGACACAGAGTCAGTACACTAATCTCTGATTACAAGACAGATCGGAGAAACTAAAACTTTTATTTTGATTACACATTTTCCACATGGGTGTCATCACAGGCAATTAATGGTGATGGCAGGATTCGCAGAACAGTTTTTTGTGCGTGCATAACATGACCGTTTTTTGCGATACACGTACGGTTCCAACGTTCTTTAGGGTTTTCGCATGCGCTGAGCATTTTGCGATGAAAAAAATGGGTGTTTCCATTGGAAATTTTTGAGTTTCTGTAACTATAACTGTAACCGCGAGCGCCATTTTTTTGCCGTTCACAGAATTTCGAGCTCATACCTTTGAATAGCTATATCTGAAATTTCACCTCGATCAGTTGAGCGGACTGGCCGCTAGAGCTCCATATATCGGCAAAGTTTTTTTTATGACCACCCTGTATTTCTCAGGCATAACCGTTTAAAATAAACTGCTTTCACTCAATTTGTTTTTAAAATTTGTGAAGCACTTTTTGTCATAGAAATATTTTGAAAATACTCTACAGGGTAATAAATAAAAATTCGGTTTGCGATATATACGAAAAAAGTGTTTTAACCTTTTTTTTAAAATACATTCAGTCGAATATTCCAGTGCCCTTTTCAAATTTCATAATTAAAATTAAGTGACAAGAAATTCAACCATTAGAGTTTAAAAGGTAAATATTATTTTATTTCACCCCATTATTTTTCATTAACATTTAAAAAATGTTTTAGTACTCGAATAATTATGTTACATGAAAATTATTCGCTTTTGAAATATTAAAATAAAAAATAATTGAAAAATAAAAGAAACAGAATCATTTCTAGATATATTGCACTCTAAAAGCCTAGAAACTAGAAAATTCTTGATCAAGAATTTTCCCTTTTGTTTTTTTCTTTTAAGATAGAAAAAAATTAAAAGTTTATTGTTTTCACGCCAATTTTTAAAATTTTTCTATGCAAATTATTGTCAGTGCTCACATGAAATATTTAAAATATTTTAGTTCCAATATAAGGAAAAGCACGAAACAAAAGAAATTTTTAGAGATATTGGTCTCTAAAGCTTAGATGCAAGATATATCTTTCCGCAAATTATTTGTATGTGTATTGGTTCTCTTGTTTTTAAACGAAAGAGACATTTCATTCTGTAGCTGATATTGTGTTTTATTTTATCTTAGAGAAAACAGACAACTTAATTGTTCCCGACCGAACTTTGAATTTATTTCTAACTTATTTATCTATAGGAGCCTGATGATAAATTAGCTGTAAAAAATATCATGTTAATTTCAATAAGGATTTTTCTTCCTTTTGCATATATATATGTATATATTTTTTAAATGTAAACCAGGACATAGAAAGGTTTTTTGTAAAACCTATAAAAAAATAGCGTGACGCCCACGAAAAATGCACACTCCTAAAACATGTGAGTGGCCGAGAGGTTCTGACCTCTCTTCTAGTTGGCGGCAGGTGCTGGGTTCGAACCCAATCGCGGCCGTCCGCCTAACCGTTCGGAGTTTTCGTGGTTTTCTTCAAACATTGCGTAAATACGGGCTAGGTTCCCTTAGAAAGACCCTCCATGAAGGGCACTCCTCCTCCTGGGCCTTTATTCTTCGGCTAGATAATCAGCAGACACAAAATAAACCAAAACTTAAAAAATATGAAAAAAAGCTATCTCAAATGTGCTAATCTATTGTAACACTTTCAAATTTTAGAATACTTAAAATATTACAGAATTTCAAAACAAAAAAAAAATTTTTAATAATAAAACAGCGGTATTTTTCCTATTACCACTTTCGGGTCCGATATTTTTTTTCAATTTAAAGAAAAAATTACTTTTACGTTAATAAAACTAACATTAGCCATCAAAAAGATTAATTTAAATTTAATGAATATTTCATTGTCTGAAACAAAGCAATGTTGCTGCTCTGCGTACTATTCAATTCATATCCATATGGAAATAGGCTAAGGAAAAGTTTTTGGAGATGTTTGGAAAATATTATATTTATACGACATTTAATTGATATTACAACTTTCTAATAATTTTTGCGCTTTATTGCACCCTATTTATTCAGAAAAATAACCTGTATTTTAAATGTTAAGTGTGAAGTATATATTTAAAATAAAAGAATCGTAAACAATGCAAAGAGAATTCAGCAAATATTTATTTTTATTTTTATTATTTTTCCTAAATGCCTAAACCTTAATGAAGTCATACATTCAATATATAAACACACACTAAATTACTGCATGTAAACAGTAGCAAAAGTATTTGTTAAAGCAATATAATACTCAAATAAAAGACATGACCTATTAATAGTTTACCAAATCCCAAAAGGGTTAATCTTTTTTCAAATTTATTTGGAAGAACATTATAGTGCTTTTTAACCTGACTATTTTTCATGAATATTTGAAAAATGTTCTTAGTACTTTACTTTAATAATATGGTGAAACCTCCGAATAGGGTATACCTATGGGACCAGAAATCTTGTCCCTTAAATAGAGGTGTCCCTTATTCGGAGTTTTTATTACAGTGAAACTTCCAAATAAGGGACAGCTATGGAATCGGAACTTTTGCTCCTTAAATAGAGGTGTCCCTTATTCGGAGTGTCCTTTATTTGGAGGTTTCACTATAATCTTATTTCAAAGCTATTTGCTTTTTAAATATTATAAAAAAAAAGAGAAATTGAATCATTTCTAGATATATTGCACTCTAAACCCTAAAAACTAAAAATGTCTTGCTCAAAAACTTCCCCATTTCTTTTAGATTTTAAGATAGAGAAAATGTTAAAAGTTTATTGTTTTCTCGCCACATTTTTTAAATTTCTATGCAAAATATTGTCAGTGCTCACATAAATTGTTTAAACTATTCTAGCTCAAATATAAGGAAAAGCACGAAACAAAAGAAATTTTAAGAGATATTGGTCTCCAAGGCTTAGATGGAAAAACATATCTTTCTTCAAATTATTTCTATGTGTATTGGTTCTCTTATTTTTAAATGAAAGAGATATTTCATTCGCTATCTGACAACTTCATTATTCCCAACCGATCTTTAAATTTATTTCTAACTTATTTATCTATAAGAACCCGATGATAAATTAGCTGTAAAAATATATTAATTTCAGTAGAGAATTTTTTTTCTATTAGTATATATATATCTTTTAAATGTAAACCAGAACATAGGAAGGCTTTTTGTAAAACAAATAAAAAAATAGTGTAACGCCCACGAAAAATGCACAGTCCTAAAAAATATGTAAACAAGCTACCTCAAATGTTTTAATCTATTGCATATGAAAGAACACATTCAAATTTTAGAATACTTAAAATATTATAGAATTTCAAATTAAAAGAATTTTTTAGGTAGATTTCGTAAGAAATACTACCTATTGCAATCGCACCAGTTTATATATCTATCTATCTATCTATCTATCTATATATATATATATATATATATATCTCACTTTTTTATGGACACGATAACTTCTATAATTCTTCACCAATCTCCACCAAACTGGTACAAAAAATCAAAGGGGATAAAATCTTGACTAAGTTCGTTAATGGGCAAAATCGGACCAAGGGGGTCGGAATAGGGGGCGTTTTTGTGAAAACCGAAAAAACGCCATAACTTCTTAATTAAAGTAGATATCGAATCGGTTTAAAGTTTATATTACTTCTTAAAAATGGGCCAAAAGTATATGCATGACAAATTTTTGATAAATTTAGAAGTGGGCTCAAGGGACGAAAAAAACAGGGATTTTGAGAGAAAAAAATTCATAACTTCGTCAATTTTCAAGATATCAAGTCCAACTAAATTTTTTGTAAATGTTCTTAAAATTATCTAAAACTTTTGTATTTACAAGTTTTTTATACGACCAACTTTTACCGATGAAAAAAATTAAAAACGAAAAGAAAAAGGGCGCTGAAAAAAGAGAAAAATCCATAACTCCGTCAATTTTTAAGATATTAAATCAGATTAAATTTATTTTACATCTTCTTAAAAATATCTACAACTTTTATATTGACATGTTTTTCATAGGACCAATTCGTATAGCACAAAGAAATTAAACAAAAATAGCAGTTGGAGAAAAAAACCTCAAATCCAAACTGCTTATATTCTGACTCATTTTTAAATTCATTTCTGATTTTAAACGCATCCAAATGGTAGATCCTCTTTTTTAGATACTGTATAAAGTGACGCATCGGTCAATTTTCTGATAAAGACAGAATATATTTAAAAAAAGGCTACCAAAAAGGGTATTTTGAACAGAATTTCCGAAAGTCATCGGGACTGAAAATTGAAGGAAGTATTCAAATAAGAAAATACGTTTTTTTCTGACTCATTTTTAAATCCATTTTTGTTCTCAAACGCATCCAATTTACAGATCCTCTTATTTAGGAACTATATAATGGGATGCATTGGTCAGTTTTTTGTTAAAGACGGAATATATTTCAAAAAAGGCTACCAAAAAGGGTATTTTGAACAGAATTTTCAGAAATCATAGTGACTGAAAATTTAAGGAAGTGTTCAAATAAGAAATTTCGTTTTTTTCTGACTCGTTTTTAAATCCATTTTTGCTCTCAAATGCATCCAGTTTACAAATCCTCTTATTTAGGAACTATATAATGTGATGCATTGATCGGTTTTTTGATAAAGACAGAATATATTTTCAAAAAGGCTACCAGAAAGGGTATTTTGAACAGAATTTCCCGAAGTTTTCGTGATTTGAAAATTTAAGGAAGTTTTCACATAGCAAATTGCGTTTTTTATGACTCGTTTTTTAATCCATTTTCGCTCTCAAACGCATCCAATTTACAGATTCTCTTATTTAGGAACTATATACTGTGACGCATTGGCCAGTTTTTTGATAAAGATAGAATATATTTTTAAAAATGCTGTCAAAGTGAGTATTTCGCACAAAATTTTCCGAAGCAATCATGATTAAAGAATTAAGGATGTATTCAAAAAACAAATCGGTTATTTTATGACTCATTTTTAATTTCAATTTTTTCTCAAATGCATTTAACTGACAGTTTTTTGTTATTTAGGAACTGTATAATGTACTGTTTTGGTCGATTTTTTTATAAATTCAGAATCTATTTCAAAATATGTTGTCAAAACGGGCATTTGAGCTGAATTTTTCTTAAGATGATTCTGATAAAACCAGTTTTTGCAGAAAAATGAAATTAAAAATTTTTCATAAACAGCCAAATGAAGTTATTAAACTGGGTTTATTTCTAATTATTTTTTTTTGTTGTTGTTGAAATGAGCACTCTTCGAAATCTACCTCCGCCTATAGGCCCAGCCGACAGGGATTTTTTATAATAATAAAATAGCAGTATTTTTCATATTAACATTTTCGGGTCCGATTTTTTTTTCAATTTTAAGAAAAAATTGCTTTTACGTTAATAAAATGAACATTAGCCATCAAAATGATTAATTTAAGATTAATGAATATTTCATTGTCTGAAAGAAACCAATGTTGTTGCTCTGCGTACTATTCAATTCATATTCATACGACAGTAGGTTAAGAAAAAGTACTTGGAAATGTTTAGAAAATATTATATTTCTACAAGATTTAATTGATAATAACACTTTCTAATACTTTTTTCCGCATTATTACACATTATTCATTCAGGAAAGTAACCTGTATTTTAAATGTAAAGTGTGAAATATATCTTTAAAGTAAAGGAATAGCAAGCGATGCAAAGAGAATTCAGCAAATACTTATTGCCGAAACGTCAGTGAAAGCTTACTTTGGAGACACGAAAATTTTTGGATTCTATCTGTCTGTCTGTCAGTCTCTTAGTCTGTCTGTCTGTTCCGCGATAACTGACGCAAAAAGCATTCGATTGGCTTGAAAATAAGTGGGTATGTTAGTGAGACACTGGAATTAAACTGTATAGTTTTTTGTTAGATTTGATTCATTTGTTCGGAAAATATAGAATATTTTATTTTGCGCAATAATGCTTTTCTGTGGCAAATCCAATGATTTTCAATTTTTTTCCCTGAGAGAAAATGACACATTTGATTAATGGAATTCAGTGATAAATGGATACTAAAATTTACCAGTTAAATTATTCGTATTGTTTTGAAATTTTGTCTACGCATTTGTCAGATTTTTAAAATTATTACAGTAAATTTTGGAGATTTTTTATAAATGTGTTCCAATAATTTAAACTAATTTGTTTTAGAGACTTACTTAATTCAAATGTATTTATTTCACTTTCTTTATTTTCTCTTAATGGTTGCTAAGCAACCATTCATCCTAATCCTTATTTTTAGAATGTTAGAAATTTGAATGCGTGTACAAAAATTTAAATGAAGTCAACGTCAAAATTGATGAATTAATTAATGTCTTTGTATCTTTGCGTATAAATATAACATAGCCCAGAAAAGAATATAGGGTATGTTTTATTAATTTTATTCAAATATTTTCCTTAATAATTCAAAATTTCCTTCTTTTTCATACAGAATCAATAGCGATTTTTTGGGTAAAATTTAATCAATTTCCTTTATTGTTGCCAAAAAAAAAATCAAAATCTGGAATAATTTTTCAAGGGCAATAAGTTTCAATTGAGCAATTTCCATTCGAAAAATTAAACTAAGAAAAAATAAAAATGACGTCGGAATTAAAATAAAAGTAAATATAGTACTTTGTTAAATATTAAACACGGAAATTTCTTTCGTTAATAAGAATTTTTCTGACAAAAATGGGGGCATAATTAGAAGTAAAATAAATAAAAAAGAATAAAATTTTTTAAAAAATTTTCACTTGGTAAAATTTGACATCATAATTGAAATAAAACAGGTATTTTATAGTAGTCGTTAAAAATACAAGAAAAATGAACAGCAATAACTCATGAATAATGACATCATTGCCGAAACTTCAGTGAAGGCTTATTTTGGCGACGCAAAATTTATTGTTTTCCATCTGCCAGTCTGTTCTTCTGTCTATCTGTCAGTCCCCAATAACGGCCACAAAATGCAATCAAAACTTCTTTTTTTCGGAAACAAAATTGTAAAACCCTAGATTACTGAGTTTACACTAACAAAAGTTCCTGATGCATCAGATTTAGGTGTTTGTGGTTGGCAGGTATGTAGAAGTATGAGGATAGTGAAAAATATTTGTCCAAACTGTTATTTATCCTTATAAATCAAAATGTATAAAGAAATGCAAGATATACAATAATCATTAGCACAATTATTAGAAAATGAATTTAAATTAAGTGAAACTATGGGGGGTTCAGGGAGAAATCTACTATGTTATAATAAAAAAACAAAAATAATAGATCATGAAAATTTCAGAATATCCTAACGTAACTAAATTTTTATTTTACCGCTTTTGATGGCTGAAAACTTCTAATTCTTATTTTATGTTTATAACTAATTATGAAATATAAACTATAAAAATTATGAAATATAAACTTGAAAATTTTAAATTACAGTTTCCAGGAAGTTGAATATTACCCAAAGTGTGTTAAAATATATATATGTGTGCAAAGCTGACGTTGAGGCTCCCGATCTGCAGATTTACTAGTTATTGTAACAAAATGACTGCGTTACTTAAATTTGTAAAATCTATAGATGGCGCTGTTGCCGCTTTCGGCAAAATATGAGATATTTTGCCTTTTATTTTAAACAAGAAGTGAAGAGAAGTATTTTGGTGCGATTAGAGAGTAGATTTGTGGTGTGTGTTCGAATTGTTGTGCCGTTTCATTAAATATGTGACTGTTTAACATGTTATTAATATTTAACCCGAAGAACGCCCCCCCCCCGCATTATTATTATTACTAAATGCCTAAACCTTAATAAAGTCATATAATAAATATATAAACGCATGCAAAATTACTGCATGTAAACAATAGCAAAATTATTTGTTAAAATAAAATGCTACTCAATTAAAAACATGCGAAGACTTTTTATTGGTGGGGGAGAGATTATAAAATTGCCAAGTGAAAATTTAGTATTTGCCAACTTAATGAAAAGCAAACATAAATACTTCTCGGCGTTTGCCAACTAGTTTTATAATTTTACCAAGTTATCACAATTAGAAAATGTAATATAGTTTTTATTTGTAAAAACTTAATAATATTTCTAAGTATATTGTAATTTTTGTCAAATCTATCAGAAATAGAAAGTGTATTATAGTTTTTTATTAAAGTTTTGAACTAGTTTGCCAGTTCAATTTGTAAATTTGCCAACTGTAACAGCATTTACATACGTTTGGCGGGAGGCTCCCCCTGTCCCCCCCCCTTAGCGAGGCCCCTGAAAACATGTACTATTAATAGTTTACCAAATCCTAAAAGGGCTAATCTTTTTTCAAATTTAGTTGGAAGAACATTAAAGTGCTTTTTTCATGAATATTTGAAAAATGTTCTTAGTACTTTACTTTAATAATAATCTTATTTGAAAGTTATCTACTCTTTAAATATTACAAAAAAAAAAAAAAAGAGAGAGAGAGAGAGAGAGAGAGAGAGAGAGGGGGGGAGAGAAATTGAATTATCTCTAGATACATTGCACTCTAAGCCCTAGAAACTAAAAAAGACTTGCTCAAAAACGCCCCCATTTCTTTTTTCTAAAAGAAAAAATGTTAGATAGAAAAAATGTTAAAAGTTTATTGTTTTCTCGCCAAATTTTTAAAATTTTCTTTACAAACTATTCTTAGAGCTCACATTAAATCTTTGGAATATTTTTATTCAAATATAAGGAAAAGAACAAAATAAAAGAAATGTTAAGAGATATTGGTCTCCAAGGTTTAGATGCAAGACATATATTTCCGCAAATATTTTTTTATGTGTATTGGTTCTCTTATCTTTAAATGAAGGAGATATTTCATTCTGTATCTCACATTATATTTTAGTTTATTTTATAGAAATGTGGCAACTTCATTATTTTCAACCGAACATTAAATTTATTTCTAGTTTATTTATCTATGTGAATTTGAAGATAAATTAGTTGTAGAAAAATATCATATTAATTTCAGTAGAGGATTTTTTCTTCTGTTAGTATATATATCTCTTTTAGATGCACATAGAGTATTTTGTAAAATAAATGAAACATACGTGTGTAACGCCCATAAAAAATTCACACTGTTAAAAAAGTATGAAAAAAATCTCAAATCTTTTAATCTATTGCATATAAAAGAACACTTTCATGTTTTAAAATATTATAAATTTTCAATTCAAAAAATATTTCTTATAATAAAACTGCAGTATTTTTGTATTAAGTGGTATATGTTTGTATTATAAAACTGTTTCAACTTTTTGTTATATTTACCAGGCACAGCCTTTTAAAATAAGCTACTGTCACTGGACTTGTTTTTAAAATTTTGTGCAGCATTTTCTGTTTTATAAAAATATTTCAAAAACAATTTCTACATGATAAAACATAATAATTCAGTTTGCAGTACACACGAAAAAGAGTTTTAATCTTTTTTCAATTATATTTGGTCGATTATCCCAGTGCAATTTTGGCGTTTCGAAATTAAAATCAAGTAACAACAAATTCAACCACCAGAGTTTAAAAGATTAAAATGATTTGATTTCATCGCATTATTTTTCATCAATGATTGAAATATGTTCTTTGTACTCGAATAATTATGTTATATGAAAGTTATTTCTCTTTTGAAATATTAAAATTAAAAAATAAATAAATAATAAAAGAAGTAGATCATTTTTAGATATATTGCACTCTAAGGATAAGAAATTAAAAAATTCTTGGCAAAAACTTTCCCATTTCTTTCTACTTTTATTATAAAAAAAATCAAACGTTTTTTGTTTTCACACGAAATTTTTAAAATTTTCTATGCAAACTATTCTTAGCGCACACATAAAACCTTTGAAATAATTTAACTCAAAATAAGGAACAGAGACAAGCAAAAGAAATCTTAAGAGATAGTGGTCTCCAACGCTTAGATGCAAGATATGTATTTCCTCGATTTATTTCCGTGTGCATTGGTTCTCTTATTTTTAAACGAAGGAGATATTTCATTCTGTATATGATATTGTGTTTTATTAGGTGCGTTCGTAAATATATAATACGTAGCACCTATAATGGTCGTTCAGTCCGTCCGTCTGTCCGCATATAACAACGCAAAAACTACCCAACCGAATCGTTTGAAATTAAAAATACATAATTATTACATAATTTTGTCGATTCATTTCAAATTTTATGAAACTCGGATGCATAGATCAATTACAGGGGCAATCAAAATTATTCCATTACATTACGGTCAATGGGGAAAAAAGTTTCAAATGCGTTTTAATCGTTTGAAATTTAAAATACGCAATTATTACATAATTTTGTCGAGTTATTTCAAATTTTATGAAAATCGGATGCATAGATCAATTACAGGGGCAAACAAAATTATTCCATTACATTACGGTCAATGGGAAAAAAAGTTTCAAATGCATTTTAATCGTTTGAAATTTAAAATACGCAATTATTACATAATTCGGTCGAGTTATTTCAAATATTTTGATAATCGTGTGCATAGATTAATTACAGGGGCAATCAAAAGTATTCAGTTACATTATGGTCAATGGGGAAAAAGTTTCAAATATATTCCATACATTTGAAATTTAAAATACATAGTTATTACATAATTTTGTCGAGTTATTTCAAATTTTATGAAAATCGGGTGCATAGATCAATTACAGGGACAATCAAAAGTATTTCGTTACATTACGGTCAATGGGAAAAAGTGTTTCAAATGCATTTTAATCGTGTTACACTCATGCGAACTTAATAAAATTTTTATGCAACTATAAAGTACATATTATAATATACATCATACATAATTTGTGGCGCAAAGAACATTTGTTGTTGATTTACAAGGCCACACAAAAGTATTCCATTACATAATGGTATAGGGAGAACATTGTTTGATGAGCGTTTTAATTGCAATTCACTATTTACAATTTTATGAGATTGATATATGAAAGTAATATTTTTAAAACTTCGTTATCGTACGAACGCACCTAATTTGCTACGCTTCACGTGCAATTTCCAACTTGTTTTATTTTTGTAGAAAACAGACAACTTCATTATTTCCAACCCAACTTTAAATTTATTGCTAACTTATATATATTTATGAATCTGAATATAAATTAGTTGTAAAACATATCACATTATTTTCAGTAGGAACTTTTTCTTCTGTTAGTATAGATATATGTTTTAAATGCATAGAAAGGCTTTTTATAAAATAAATTAAACATTAAAGTGTAACACTCATGGGACATTCACACTGTTAAAGAATATGAAAACAAGCTACCTCATCTATTGCATATAAAAGAACCCTTTAAAATTTTAGACTATTTAAAGTATTATAAAATTTCAATTCAAAAGAACTTTTTTATACAATAATGAAACTTCTGTATTTTTTTCATTAAGTGATATGCGTTTAAATTATAAAATATATAAATTATTTCAATGTTTTATTATATTTCCCAGGCATAGTTGGTTAAATTGAACTGTTTTCACTCGATTTGCTCTTAAAATCGTATGCATCATTTTCTGCTGTAAAAAAAAGAAAAAAAAATAAATGTATTAATTTATTGCTTGTAAAATGGCACTTTAAAATTTTAGAATACTCAAAATATAAGAAAATTTCAATGAAATAAGATTTTTTTTATAATAATAAAACTTTGTGTTTTTTTATTAAGTGATATGCGCTTGCATTATAATGTATTTTATCCTTTTGTTAATATTTTGCAGGCCTAGGCATTTAAAATAAACTACTTTCACTCGACTTGTTTTAAAGTGTTATGCATCATTTTCTGTTATTAAAAATATTTAAAAAAAATCTACAGAATGAAACATTAATTAATCGAAATATCAATTTATAACAAACAATTTATGAAAAAATAAATAAAATCCAAAAACTGATTTTTTAAAAGTTTAAAGGTTCTGTGCTCCTTTAAATCCATTTTTTTAAACTCCTGTTCAATTCTGCAAATTGCATAGGATTTTTAATTATTTATCAACTGTGCCGTTTTAATTGGAATTTTTTTTATTAATATATAAAATAATATTTAAGTAGTAAAAACTTTGATTAGCTGTAATGGTATCGGAAAACAGCTTTGTACATATATTTTACAATTAAAGCATACCAGGAATTGGGATATCGATAGCAATATTTGATCTTTATATAAAAAATGCGAAGTCCCGATAAGGGAAATACTGCAAAAATAGATCTGTAGACAGTACTTTTTATAACACTTAGAAAATGCAAATTAACTCTCTAATTTAGCTTTTATGAAAAAAGAGACAGAAAGGCCACTGTATTTACAGGGTTCCCACTGGTCCGCTTTTGAGAACTAGTAATTTTTTTGAAAGAAATTCATGATAAGTTTCAGCAACAGTTCCAAGAAAAACGTTTTTCCTGGTATGTGTATTTCATGAAATTTATAAATAAAATTTTTCTTTAAATAAAAGTGGTGTTAAAAAAGTGGTCAAAGTGTAATTCCTGCGTTAAAAAAAAAAAAAAAAAAAAAAAAAAAAAAAAAAAAATGAAAAGGGATTTATGCCTTTGCCTAAAACATAGAAAAGCACATTCATCCCAAAAAATATTCCCATATAAAAGTTCAGGATTTCTTTTTTTCTCAGATTAAGGATCCATATTCTAGATTTAAACTATTTGACGTATCAATGCTTAAGGTCTTTGATATGAAAAGTATGCATTTAAAAAAAGAGTGAAAGAAGTAAAAAGTTTTCTCGAATAGTAGTAAACACTGTCTTGAATAGCTTAAAAAATATGGCGCTGTTTTTTACTAGAATCCCACACATATATAGATTTTTTGCCTTTTCCTGTACAAACACAAACATTTGCAATAGATTTTCACCTTTGCCTAAAATACAGAAAAGAGCATTCATTGCAAAAAATATTCGTATACAAAAGTTCAGGATTTCTTTTTTCTCTCAGATTAAAGATATATTCTAAATTAAAAAACTTTCACATATCAATGCATAGTCATTGATAGAAAAGCATGCGTTTTGAAGTAAAAAAGCCATTTCGAAAAGTAGTAAACACAGCCTGGGATAGCTTGAAAAGAAATAGGTACTGTTCTTTTCAGAATCCTATATATAGATGAAAATAGCTCGCTATCCAGCTTAGCTTTTCCGAAAAACAAGAAACAAAGAAATAACAACAAAAAAGTACACATGGAAAGACCATTGTTTTTAAAACTAGAAAAGAAAAAGGAATAGAAATTTTGTATTTGTTTAAAACGGAGAAAAGCCTATTTATAGCAAAAAAATATTCACGTAAAAAAATTCAGAATCTCTTTTTTCTCCTTTATTTTCAAAATTAAACACTTTAACATCATAATGCATAAGGTCATGTGAAAAGTATGCGTTCTGAAGTTAATAAGTCAGTTCGAAAAATAGTAAAAACTCCCTTGGATTCATTGATAAAAATATGGCATTCATATTATTTTTCTTTTTCATAATCCAGGGCATATAAAGACCAAAATAGCTTCCTAATCAGCTTAGTTTTTCTGAAAAAGAAAAAGACACAGGGAGAGCCTATTGCTTTCATAACTAGTTAAAAAAAGGAAGAAAAATGAATTTTGCTTCTGCTAAAACGTAGAAAAGTCTATTTTTAGCAAAACATATTCATGTACATAAGTTTGGGATTTTTTCTTTCCTCTTTTTCTCAGATTAAAGATTATTTTTGTAAACGCAAATTCTTTAATATACTGATATTTAATTCGTTGATACGAAAAGTTATGTGCTTAATAATTAAAAATAAATAAATGTATAAAATCAGTTCGAAAAGTATTTAAAACTGCAATAAATATCTTGAAAAATATAAATACTATTTTTGATCATTCTTAAGTAAGATGTTCTAATATTAATATCAAAATTGTTATTCTAATTAATATAACGCGTAACATTACTATACCGTTTATCAATGATGTAGTAGTTAAAAAAAAAAAAAAAAGAAAAAAAAAACCAGAGGGTATACATTTAAGGTAGAGGGTATTATACCCTAGAATATCCATGTATATCTTACACTACATCACTACCCTCCATTATGCTCTTCCTTCTATGTTAAATAAAATCGATATATGGGCTACATGACTTTTGATCAGTATTTTCTAAAATATCTGAGCTGGTTCGGCGTATTTCATCAACAAGAACTGAATCAAGAATAGATAATAACGCAATTTTTCAATATTATCTCGACGCTTTAAACGAGTTTTTAATTCCATTTTTCTGTAATTGAGAGTTCCTTTATCAGAATTATATTAATGGAATATATAATTTTTCACTTCTTATTTTTTTCTACTGTACCGTTGATCCTATCAAAAACATAACTGAGACTTCACTCAGTTGAAAACTCCCGCTTCGTAATGTTAAAGGAATGAGCTGGCTAATTTGGAATTTCTTGTTGAAATTCGAATATTTTTAACACTAGAACCGCGGGACTTTCGATATACCTAGAACCGCGGAACGGGTCAATTTGACCCGAGATGGAAAAGGATATATAAGTATGCACAAATACTTAATTTGTTTAATTAAATGATTATATTTTTTTATAATAATTAATATTGCTTAGTATTTAGTTATATTTTACACCTAAAGTCAACAGAAATTACCCACATTTCGCAAAATGCTATTATTTAAAATTACATTTTATTATCTATGATGAAAATATTTTGAACAAATATTGAACATGAATTTTAAACATACATAAACTTGGACTTAATAAACATGTATAAAAAAATAGATCATCCCATTCAAATAAGTTTATACATAAAATCTAAGAATAATTTTAAAAAAGTATAAAAAATACAAATTACTGACTAGATTTACTGATTTATCTAATCCATGTTATTGTATGCAATGCTTGGAAAACGTGGTTAAATATTTTGCATATTTACAACTTATGGGTACATTACGTTTTGAGCAATTATCTTCAGTTTAATTAAAAAAAATTTATTGTAATATTAAACTCTTTTATGTTTAGTTTGTGTTTTCTGTAATTTTCAGTGTTTTCTTTTCCAGTTCTTCTTCTTCGTCTTTTCTTTGTTTTCTTACCGAAATGACAAGATTTTTTTTTTTTTTTTTTTGGTGGGGGGAGGAGGAGAAATAATATACTTTTTTTTACATCTTCAATTAAATCTTGAATACATTGATGTATGCTAATACATTTTCCGGTTTCAGATTTGCATAAAATTCAAACATTGATAGTAAAAAAATACAAAATATTGTAGTAATACATAAAATTGGATTCATCGGCATTCTATAAGAAGCAGGCTTGACATATGTAGACTTTCTGTCATCTGGATAATCACACAGCTACACTGATTTTAGTTGCGTTGCAGTAAACAAGAGTATTTATTTTTTTAGAACTATCTAACATTTCAACAGTTAGATGCAGACAGCTAAACACCAAAACATGTTTACCCCCTTTCACCTTGGTAAGTAGTTATACTGATGTTAGAAGAATAGCTAAATGCATTTCCGATTTTGACATTTTTACAGAGACTTGTATTGCTCGTCTTGGGCGTTTTACAGTTTCTGCAAAGCCCGTTCAACATCTGCAAGCAACTAGAACGTGAGACCATACTGAATTTATCTCGTTTTGTTAGACATGTACTGAGTAAACATACTCACAGATTTTGAAAGTAATATGTGCTCATCTACGCGTATATTAAGCCCTTGTATACAGTTAGTCTTGCATTTTTCTTTTATTTCCGGGCATGAATACACAAGTTATTTATTTTTCAGATTTTCATAAGTATAAAGTTCAAATTTTGTCACCTTTTGTTCAAATTTTAAATTCTCCTTTTTTATATCCGACTTTTTTTTCTGATAAATATCACAAAATTTAGTTCAGTACTGATAAATTTTCATCTATACTCCAATGAAAAATTCCAACAATGTTAAAAGTATAAGCAGAGTCATCGTCATTTTCATTTTCATCAATTGAATTTAATTTTTTTCATTTAGAGGCAGGTAATCATCCTCAATCTTTTGCATTGTCTGTGATTTCCAGATAATAGTTTCGAACATTACAAAGCTTCTTAAACGGCAACATTAAGACATCGGAAATCTTATCTATACTTTCAAAATACTAATTTTTAAATGCAGAATAAAAGGAACTTCAATACTACTTCTGAATATTCGTTGTAATTTACCACTGCAATCATCCATTCTTCACATACCGAATATAAGATTTTGTTTGAAAATTTTCACCATCACCTCTTTAATTCTGCCTCTTAGAGGTATTAGAAATGAGGCACATATAATTTGTCATCACTTCCCCCCAAAATGCATCTCTGTTTGTCATTTATGCGTAAAAAATTATTACGGGTCAAATTGACCCGCTTCGCGGTTCTAGGTATAAGTAATTATAACTGAAAAAATATTTATGTTATTCGCTATTAAATACGAAAAGTTGTTGGTTACCTTAAAATATTAAAAGTCAGAAAAGGAAACGATTTTTCAATGAATACTTTTCGCGCGGCTAGAAATTAAACATCAATTTGGGTCAAATTGACCCGCTCCGCGGTTCTAGTGTTAAACGCTTTTTCTTGTGCATAGGATAACTGAGCTAGATATTTAGTATGATTGTTTTTTATTTTTTCGATATCAGTTACAGATTTTTTTTAAAGGTACTTTCACTTTCGGAACCGGTTTTGAAATACAAAGTACCTTAAAAAAAATCTGTAACTGATATCGAAAAAGTAAAAAACAGTCATATTAAATATCTAGCTCAATTATCTTATACACAAGAAAAATTGAGTACGTATTAATTAGAAAAATTTACTTTAAATTGAGTACTTTTTACTCAATTTTGAGAATCCATTTTTTTCTGTGGTCATAAATAAAATTTTCCTTGGTTTTTATGGTAAATAGATAAATAATATTTTCCTTGGTTTATACATTAATTAAATAAATAATGCAACAAGTGAAGCTTTTGATTGCGACTTTTGAAAAAAAAAAAAAGATGTTCTTCATCTTGCTTCAATCCCCATTCATTATAAAGAAACGCAGCCGGATTAAATACTGAAAACCTAAGAAGCTGAGAAAGATAGATAGAAAAGCCGTTGCGTCGATATCGGGTGAAAGAGTAATGATTTCTTTTAGAAGTGGGAAGAATCCTATTCTGAAAGTGGCTTATTTATTTTGAGAACTAAATGTTATAAATCAGTATGCTTTTACAAATTCTATCTGAGCACGTATAGTAGTTATTTGTTGTACTTTTTGCTTGTTTCTACTAAACTTATTAATTCAATAAATATACGCAAGTGTTTGTTTCAATATAATTGACTAATTTTAGATACATAACATACATGAAATTCTGGACAATCCGTCTACATTTAAGGAATTTAGAGCACAGATATACGGCAGACAGACTGAAAAACAGACAAAACAAATTCATAAACATTTTTCAACGATTTCGAAAATTTTTAAAAACATTTTATGTAAACTTACCTGTAACAAAGATTTTCTTATAAAAGGACTTATTACGCTGCATTTAAATGAATAAAGTATTATTAAAGCCAGACAATGTATGTAATAAATTAGTAAAGTTTGAAATAAAATGATACTTTGAAAAAAAATGGGTTGATTATTTATTAAGAAAACATTTTAGCAAAATACGCAAATCGAATAATTTTATGACAAGAACATTATTTGCAAATACTTTAAAATTATTTCACAGTACTGTGCATAATTTAATATTTACCTTAATAAGCATCTTTTATGCTATCATGAATGAAATAAACCAATACAAGGTACAACATTATCATTTGTTTGGATTTGATGACATATGATGTTTCAAAATGCATTAATTTTTTATCTAAATATACTCAATTCGATATGGAAATATCGATGTTCTTATTTTTGAGTATTTCATTTTTTACGGTGCATAAATCACTCACAAAAGCATACATTCTACTGACAAAGTTAGTTTCACCGTAATGCTATCCGTGAGAATGAAAATAATTTTGATTGTCCGTAACTACAAGAATATAGTTGTATTATTTAACTGTTTGTAATTTATGTGATATTTCTTCTGAATTTAAAAATGCATCACATACATGTAGTCATACTTTATTCAAAACGATTTCCGTTAGTATACATTGGAAGAATTTTGTTTCTTATTAAATGAACTTTAAATATTGCACACGAATTTTGTTCCTTTTTTAAACTACATAAATAATGCAATCTGTTGAGTTTTTGATAATGATCTTTTCAAAAAATTTATTATTTATTTTGCCTTAGTCCAAATTCAATAAAAAGAAAGGCAACCAGATTAAATACTGAAAAACTAAGAAGCTGAGAATGAGCGATAGAAAAACCGTTGTGTGGATATCGAATGAAAGAGAAATGATTTTTTCCAGCACTGGCAGATGTAGGAAGAATCTTATTTAGAAAGTGGCTTATTTATTCTCAGAACAAAATGCTACTCTCTCTGTCACAAACTAGTAGCTACATTTGAATAATTTTGTACTTATTATTGATTCTGGTGATTTTATAATTCTGTTTGAACATTTTTCATAGATTTCAGGTTGTTATGCCATCCATCAACAGCATTTCTTTACCAAACATTCCCTCTTTAAATACATACAATTAATTTTGTAAAATCCAGTGTGCGCTCGTTTTAAGCAGCGCCCAATTCTGAATTTTTTTTCTAACAATAATTGCATAAAACTCTCTTTTAGCTAATGCATCGTGAACTCCTTAGGAAGAGAATGGTCTTTGTGGCATATTGGTTGCAGAGTCGTTACGAAATGGGGCGTTGCTTAAGAAGTGTGAACTCTGTGAATTTCCTTCCAGAAATTTGTCACAAAATAGATGCTACATATGTAAAAAGTAAAAATGAGGATGAGAATACCAAGTTGTGATAATTTTAATCTCAAGTTAAAAAAAAAAAAATTGATATTTAAGAAATTTCTTGCACACATTTCTTCTGGATAACATGGCAGGTTTTCGCATCGGGAAATTATTTATGACCCCACCTACTTGAAATGTAGTGATTAATTTCGGACAAAATGTCCGACTTAAATGTAGCAACTCATTTGGAACGGAGGAAGTATAAAATAGCTTACTTTTATAAATGCTATTTGAAAACACATTCACATTTCTTGGTATACTTTTTACTTGTTTCCACTAAATTTATTAATTAAATAATTATATGTAAGTGCTCGTTTTGTGAAAATTAACTAAATTTGGATATAATAACATATATGGAATTTATCGCAATCTGATTAAATTTAAAGGATTTTGAGCCCTAAAATTCGGCAAACAGACTGAAAAACAGACAAACCGCTCCATCTTTGAGAATGGAAAAGTTTTTAATTGCCTATAACTACAAGAATGAGTTGTATTACATACCTTAATTTCTGGCGATTAATCCTTGGATCAAACAATTGTTTCTCGATTCAGAAAATTCTTAAAGTAAAATGCAACATTTTAGATCGCAGTAAATATTTGTATTAATAAATAAAATTTCTGGGTAGAAAAAGAATTGTTTCATCCGCGGATTATATGTCGGAAATTACGGTAATTGTTAGTAATTTACGTGATATTTCTCTGGATTTAAAAATATATTACATATACTGATCGACCATAGTCATACTTTATTCACAATGATTTTCGTTAGTAGACATGGGAATAATTCTTTATTATATTAAATGGGTGTTAATGATTATTTTATCAAATGAACGTTAAAAATTTCTTATGTAATTTTATACTTCGTTAATAACCACAACAATAATGCAATCTGTTGAGTTTTTGATTATGACTTATGCGAAAAATTTATTCTTTGTTTTGCCTCAATCCAGATTCACTGGAAAGAAATGCAGCCGGATTAAATACTATAAACCTAAGAAGCTGCGGAAAAAAAAGAAAAGCGTTGTGTGGATATCGACTGAAAGAGAAATTATTTCTTTCGGCGCTGAGAGATGTGGGAAGAATCATATTCTAAAAGTGGCTTATTTATTCTCACGGCATAATGTTATAAATCAGTATATTTTTACGAATCCAATTTGCACGTGTATACACATATTTCAGCGTCATTTTTAAGTGCGTTCATAATTATGTAAATACGTAACAACTATAGTCCGTCCGTCTGCCCGCTTGCATAAACTACCCAAAACTACCCAACCGATTTGTTTAAAATTTGAAATATATAATTGTTGTATAATTTTGTCGAGTCATTTAAAATTTTATGAAAATCAGATGTTTAGTTTATTTACAGGGACAATCAAAAATATCATATTACATTACGGCCCATGGGAAAAAGTAGTTTCAAGTGCATTTTAATGATGTTACACTCCTTCGAACATAATAAAATTGATATGCATCTATAAAGTAGATTTTCGGGTGGCGTATGGTGACCGCTCGTATAAATACCTTTTCAGGAGAAAGCATTTAAGTTATGCTGTAAATTCCAAGAAGTGTTTGCAATAAGACAGGTCCGCACAAGTAATAAAACATCAGTAATGTCTCTTCGAAGTTCTTTATTATGATATCCAGGAATGAGCGGAGACTTATACTCCTCAGGGAGTGACCCCTTGGAAACACAATTCACAGTGCTACATGTTGGGAGTACGTCTTTTTGTGACGACAGACAAAATCAAACTGAACTTACAATTAGTACAGATGTTGATTAGCGATTTGGCTTGCGGTTTTCGCCAAAGCTCTTTGTATAATTGCCGACCTTGGCGATAATTATGCAGAGAGAGACAGAACACATTGTTAAGTATACAGCCAATTGATAACCTGTAAATTATGGGAGCAGGCACAAAAGGGTTAATAGATTAAATTCATGAGAACTGCATCAACCATCAACGGACGATGCGAAACCATCTGCTTACATTTACATATTATGCTCTAAATCAAAGAGACGCACCCACGAAATAATTTGCAGGACAAAATGTTTATGAAGAGAACGGAAATCGTTAGCAACTGTACAAAGATTAGATTTTATTTTAGTTATTGAAATCGCAAAGATAATTTTCAACGGAATTATGAGAAGCGCAGATTGAAAGAAATTGCTTTTCTTTTATTTTATTTCAGTTAGCCGTTACATCAGAAAATTCATGTAAGAGAAAAGAATTAATGAACGCTTTTCCATGCTTAACAGAATATTAAACTGTGGGAAAAGGGCGTAATGAATACCTACTTCCTAAATTATAAAGATTAACTAAAAATGCAATTTTTTAAAAGGAATAAATTTTAACCCCAAAAAAACTATATATAATGGAATCTCCATTATATATAATCACCCCCACGACACGAAAACAAGCTGTAATGAGTACATTACAGCGTAAAATAATGGCTGAATCTCTCTGCATTTGCACATACTACTCATTAACCTGCATACCAAGAAGCATATATAAAAATAAACATTCAGAAAATAAGTATATAAGTATATAGATATATAAGTATACATATATCATGTCTCCATTATGCATGTATCTAAGCATGCCAGTAAAAAAAATTGGTACCAAAAATTTTTTTTTTTTAAGTAATTAGCTGAGCTCAGTCTGACTTCTGGATAGTTAAAATTCCGTGTGCACACTTTCTTTTTTTTTATTTCAATTCCAGAAGATTATTTTATATAATATTTGAAATACTTATTCAAATAATGCAATTCTTGTGATTGCAACATATGTTGGTTATACTCCAACTTCTATAATTAATTTGAGACATGATGATTAAAATATTGTAAAACAATTCAAATATGTAGCTAAAATATGTAGGGAATACAAACATACACTGGGTTTTAAATTTCAAAATTTTAAATGAGAAAATAATGATAATGGAAGAAAAATATTGAGGCACAAGAATTTTGTACATTGCAGTATATCATTGCCATACTCTTAAAAACAAATGATGTAACAATATTTCCCTGAATATTATAAGCCAACAGTACTTTATCAAAAAATAATGTTTTAAAAACTAAACTGTTATAAAAATGTAAGTAAACTTAATTTGAAACCATTTAGAAATAAAAATCTAACATGGATTTTATAACCTGGAAAACAGAACGATTAAAGATTGCATGAGTGTGTGTAAGGTTTTTGCATGTGTGTAAAAGGTTTTACAGACCTTTCTGTTTAAATACTGATGTAGCAGCATGGAAACTGCCTGCATGAAATCTGAAAAAAAATTTGATGCAGCACTGAGTACCGACTGAATAAGAAATCAATGTAAATAGAAAACTACCCCATTGAAAGAAATCTGTTAACTACCGAGAGAAAGATACCGAGAAATTTAGAAAAAATGTCACAGAGAAATTTTGCTGATGTCAAAAGTGAAAAAAATTACATTAAGTTTAAGTATCTTATGTGCAACATGACTGAAGCACAAAAAAAACAGCATGTCAATGTGAACAAAGAGAAAAACTGGATGACCTGCAACCTAAACAATGAATTAAAATGTCTACTTGAATACACATATATATGTATATAAGATTTTTTTTTTAAGTACAAGAACTACAATGAGGAAAAGTGTTTTGTGTATATTTTTTTTTTAAAAAAACCCTCTTGTCAACAAAAGAATGTGAATATAAATTCACTGAACAAATGTGTTGTGAGAATCTATGAACTAAAGTGTATCTGTTCTATGAACTAATGTGTAAGAAAATACAAAACAACTGTGTAGATAAAGAAAAAAAAAAAACAGAGACCGAAATTTTTTTAGACTGCATGAAATTAGCTCCCTGTGCATGCATAGAATTGAAAAGTACGATGAACTAGTGTTAAAAAATCAATGAACAACAATCGCAATGCACTAATGTGTGTATTTACTATGAACAAAAATTCCATACCTGCACCCGGAACCAAAATAATGCACATATCACCAGAAAATGTAGACGAAGTGTAACAAAATGGCATAAATTGCAATTAACCAGTGACCTGTGAACTAATTTAGAGATCTGGGAAAAATATTATCAATATCTAACCTCAAATGATTAAAAATTTTGTAAATGTCATGTTGGAAAAAGTGATGAAAGGCAATAATTTTAAAAGAGGACGCTAACGCAATACCCGAACAGTGTGTGTATAAAAACAAAAAAAAACAAAACAAGAGACGTCGGGCTTAACTCCTCGCCAGATACCCTGACCTATGTGTTATACATCTGTGAAGTGTGTGAAAAAAAAAGAACTGCCGAATATCACATTAGCTAGAGAGTAAAATAAACATTACCTGTGTACCTGTAAAAATACCGAACATGAACTGCGAAAATACCTGTGACCGTGTACTGTAGAATTATAATGCCATCTCACTGAATGTGATAGATTTCCTATCCTTGATTTTATTAACCTTAAAAATAATGTTTCATTGTTTTATTATTATTTTAAATAACAAGGAATCTACAGGTAGTTAACCAAATCAATGAATTACGGGTATGTAACTGTACAAGTATGCGTATAAAAGTGAAGTAGCAATAACATGCAAGTAAGTGATATCTGCAGATAAAGTACTATTAATGCTTATAGTAGAAGAGTATTTAAAAGACATGATGTATCACTGACCAGAGAAAATACCGAAACTGCAAAAATTAGAGCAAACCTGTCACATCTCTGAAAAAAACGTGAACCCAATTTAATATGGAGACACCATCCGTGCGTAAACAACACTGTGAATTATTAAAATGCACCTTTAAAGAAAATAACCGAGACAAATACCCGTTTCAAATCAGCTTGACACGTGTAACATTGAATTAAAATTATTAAAATGTATTTAAAAAAAGTGAAATAATGTGTGAATGTATCGTCATGTTAAGTGAAATAATAGCACAACGTTATACCTAATTACAAAGTAATTGTTATTTTTAACGAGGGAAGGATTCCTATCACATGACAAAAGTGTAAAGATGTAAACACATGACATGATAGTGTTGTGTGTTATTGTGTGTTTTCATGAACCAGACTTGAGAAAACAAGTAAAAGTCGTGTACAATCCTCAATCAGAGAAACAAGAGAAAAGGAAAGAACCACATGACCTGATATGTTGCACTTGACCTAAAGTGTTGCACATGACCGAGTGTATATAGAAAAAAAAGGCAAAAACACTGTAATAGTGTAAGAAATCGCATGACCTTGTATAAAAGAACAGATGAAAGAAAAAAAAATGTGTGTAAAAGAAATCACATGACCTGGTATCTAATATACCTTGACCTAGAGAAAAGCACATGACCTTGTGTAAAACACATGAATGAAAGAAAAAAAAATGTGTGTAAAAGAAATCACATGACCTGGTATCTGATATACCTTGACCGAGAGAAAAACACATGACCTTGTGTAAAAACACATGAAAGAAAAAAAATGTGTGAAAAAGAAAATCGCATGACCTGGTATCTGATATACCTTGACCTAGAGAAAAGCACATGACCTTAAGTTGAAAGAAAAAATATAACTCAAAGTTGAGGAAAGTAAAAATGTAATTGTACTGCCAAAAATCCTTTTAAAGTTAAAATTTGATTGAGAACCCAAAAACAATTACACCATGAAAAAAATGTATTAAATGTGGAAAATGTAACCTCTATAAAAATAGAGTTGAAATGTTGTTAATGTTAACTACATTCCTGTTACTGCAAAACAAAACATTAAAAGGGGAAAAGAAAGGTGTGCTTGATTGTGTAAATATGTTTAAAATGATTGTGTACACCAACGCGAAACATCCAAAACCAAGTGAAAACAACATTGACGACCCGCATCAAAATTTTCACTCTTACATGCCTTCTTTCTATTACTCAACCATCTGTGCACTTGATAGCCGAATAAGAAAAAGAAATAAGAATGCATCTGTACACAAGATTAATGTTTAGAAAACTTGTTAAAATTTAAAGTGTAACAGGAAATGTGAGGGAACAAAATAAAATAAAAAAATACGTAGAAAAGAAACTGTGACAGGTTGAGATACTCTATTCAAAAAGTATTTAGACCCTGTATTTAAATTTAAAAAAAAACATTACAAGTAAGCTTTAATTATGCAACGATGTATATTTTTTTTTCAATAAAAAAAAACACTGTTGTGTTATGTGAAATAAGCAGAAAATCTAAAGCAATATTACTCTAAATAAAAGTTTTTGATTGTTTGCCTCACATTATTTCTCAAAAAAAAACTTACCAGTGTAACACAAAACAATATTACTATAACATCTTCAAGAATGTCTTTACCAAATATTAGATGCTAAGACCTTTATGTATTACGAACAAAAACATCTACCCAAAAAAAACATGAAAACATATAAAATTAACTGACATTATTTATATAAAAACATAGACACCACATAAATAAACTTTTACTTTTCACTCTTTTTTTTTTTTTTTTTTTTATTTAAACACACATTGCTATGAAGAGGCTGGTAATTGAAATAACTATTATGCATCAGACATTTATGGTTAACTGTTTATCCATACAAACTCCAAGAAAGGAGAAAATTAAATAAAAAAAAGTCAATTTTTGTTTAGGAGAGTTATAATTAAGACAATAAACTGTGATAAAGATGTTTAAAAAATGTTAATAACGTACAGACTAAATTGTGGAATATTATCTGTTTCCTGTAAAATAAAAAAACTTTCAATATAAGGAATATTGACTCAAAAAAAGTTTTTTTTTTTTAAACAAAATACAACGTGACAAACACATCTATTACAACAATCATATAGCAGCCAAAGAAACAACAAATGAAACAGCATTATTGCACTCTAACACACTAAACAATCGTTAGAATAAGAATGCAATTCCTGGCCACCCGCAAACAATAAAATTGTTTGTGAATTTTATCTATGTGTGTGTCACATTGTATATGTTATGCGAACATACCCTTTAACTAACAAGCTGTGCAAAAAAAAATATTCTTCGATTATTTATTTTTATTTTTATTATTTTTTTTTACATTATAATCCATGAGGAAACTATTACTTCTGTAAAAAACACAGCAAAAATAAATCTTTTGCTACCCTTTAGCATGTACGCACATGATATTGACTTACCTGTACCAAATATCTCACTTAAGTGATATAAACTTTACTCACTAAATGATATAAACTTTAGGTAAGATGTAAGATTAAAATGTATCTTGTGACCATAAAAAAAATCTCTGAAACACAATATACATGACATACAACTGAAGAAAAAAAACGTTGTAAGAAAAATAAATTTAAAGAAATGTTGTCTCTAACAATTTCCTTTAAAAATTGAATTTTAACTTAGTACCCTTTGCATTAAACATTTTCTTTCAATCCAGCCTAATTTTGTGTGTGTCTGACACAGTATAGCAAATAAACTGTGTGTATACAAATGAGTATAAATTTTTAAGAAAACAAAATCACTAAAATATTTAAAAATTATTCAACACTACTACTTATCACTTGACAACAATAATAAAAAATGTACATAAATTCGAAAAGAGATTTTAAAAAGTAGTTTGAATCTTTCAAAAAAATATATATGAAATAAACTGACATACATAAACAGATATTTCGTAAAGATCACTACAGTATTTATGCATAAAATAATGCAGACTTACCTGACATACTACACAAAATTACAAATAATTAGTAATAACGTATGAAAAAAACGAATGAGTTTGATAAGTTGGAACACCAAATACATAAATTGAAAAGAAAACAGTGTGTTTATTAATCACAAGGGGGGGGGGGGAGAAGAGGGGAGGGGAAGGATTAATCTGCAGATTAATATGTACTTCTCTTTTGTTTCTTATTTATAAATTGCATGAGATACGTGCACAATTGTTTGCTCCTCAAAAATAATCTACTTTTCTTGTTGTAGGGTATTCATTTTGTTTCTTTTTAAAGAAACTGACACACGTATTCCATAGCACTAACGATGAGAAAGCGGTCAATTGATTAGCACACATAAAATGAGAAAAATCAACACACGATGATGTCACTTGATGCACAGAAGGCCCGAGGAAAAAGGGGCGGGGGGAGTTTTCACTAACCACCATAATCTTGAGATGTCATTACGCATACACGTTGAAGTACAAACGGTGTCCGACACCTACAAACTTTCTTAATGATAGTAGAGGGGGCTTTCGATCTAGTATAGCAACACATTTTTGATTTCTGATGCACAAAGCGACAAAAAAAAGGGGGGGGGGGCGCCCACACACGTGGACACTGTTTTCTGTCACTAAGAACAGACGATTTGACACTTGATTCACAACCGGTTAATCACCCGGCACCTTTCACAAACTACGAAAGCGAAGAAGCACGAAGAAGAATCGAAGATTTGCTTTACGGTGAGATCCTTGACCCCGTTTTCCCAGATGGGAATAAATGACGAGAGTATCGGATAAAGCATTTTCGCCGGAACTGCTGAACTTCAGATGAACTGATAATGTTTTTGGAGGATTGAAATGCGTCGTAAAATATTTAGAGTTTTTTTTTTTATATATTAGGAAGGCTTGGGTCACTCCCTGGTCAATATACTGGTATATCATAAAACTTCGCCTGGTCTTGAGCACCAAGGCTTATACTCCTCAGGGAGTGACCCCTTGGAAACACAATTATGAAGACTACATGAGGTAATAGGTCCTTACTGGATAGTAGTTCAAATCCAAGTGAAAGTTACAATCAGTACAGATGTTGATTAGCGATTTGGCTTGCGGTTTTCGCCAAAGCTCTTTGTATAATTGCCGACCTTGGCGATAATTATGCAGAGAGAGACAGAACACATTGTTAAGTATACAGCCAATTGATAACCTGTAAATTATGGGAGCAGGCACAAAAGGGTTAATAGATTAAATTCGTGAGAACTGCATCAACCCTCAACGGACGATGCGAAACCATCTGCTTACATTTACATATTATGCTCTAAATCAAAGAGACGCACCCACGAAATAATTTGCAGGACAAAATGTTTATGAAGAGAACGGAAATCGTTAGCAACTGTACAAAGATTAGATTTTATTTTAGTTATTGAAATCGCAAAGATAATTTTCAACGGAATTATGAGAAGCGCAGATTGAAAGAAATTGCTTTTCTTTTATTTTATTTCAGTTAGCCGTTACATCAGAAAATTCATGTAAGAGAAAAGAATTAATGAACGCTTTTCCATGCTTAACAGAATATTAAACTGTGGGAAAAGGGCGTAATGAATACCTACTTCCTAAATTATAAAGATTAACTAAAAATGCAATTTTTTAAAAGGAATAAATTTTAACCCCAAAAAAACTATATATAATGGAATCTCCATTATAGCATCTATGAAGTATGTACTACAATACACATTCTATATAATCTGTGATGTAATAAATATTTGACATTAATTTACAGAGCCACACATAAGTATTCCTTTGCATAATGATACATATGTAGCGACGTTTATTTTCCTGATCTGAAAAATGGAAAGTGAATCATAGTTCAGTTCGGTCTTGTAGCGGAGAGTGAATGGAGCGGGACGAGAACATTTCAAAGTTTTGGCGGATAGCGAATGGAATGGGACATTGGCATACTTCGGTTTGGCGTCCTCCGGTCCTGTGTGGCAAGCTTTTGGCGAGAATGCAGATTGACTGGAGAACTCAGTGGAGCTTTTCGATCACTTGATGTGAGACTTCATCGATGAAGCGTCGTGTTGTTAACGGCCGTGGATAGGTCATCAAATATAATATTTAATTATAGCATAGCACGGTAGTGCTATGCTATATTTATTTTCAATGCGACTCCGTAATGTTATTTTAATAGGTAATTTAACATTGAACGAGTTATTTACTAGACATTTTCCCACCTTTTGTACGCGCTGCCACAGATTTTCTTCGAAGCACCTAATTGAGTTAAAAGAAATTCCTCCAATCAAAAAAAAAAAAAAAAAAAAAAAAAAAAAAATGAAAATCTTAGTGATCAATGGACATATTTCCTGTAGCATTTAATAATTTTTACGTGATTTAAAAAGAAATTTTTTTTGTAAGAATTAAAAACGGCATATTTAAGACTTCATATTGGAAGTGAAACGGAGATTTTTAAACATTTGGTACCAGGAAAAAGAATCAGTTTCAGAAAATAATAAATATGAAGCATGATTTTTGTAATAAAGAGATATTGTCTAATATTAATTGATGGATCAAGGCGTTTTTTAATTGAAGAAATATAGAAAATTAGTAAATTAAGCTTTTTTCTATTTTTTGTTTTTCAAAATAATAGAAAATAACTTAAAAATATATATGTAAATAATGGTATTTGAAAGTGGGGTTTCTGACACATTGGCATCTGAAAAAAAATCGCGCCAAAGCCAGTATATGATATTTGTGCCGGAATTTTGTACCTATACCACAATTTTTATAATGTCTTCGCCTTATACGTTCGAAGAAAATCAAAATAAATTAAGGTAAATAAAAGTCTCCAAAAATAATAGTATTAAAAAATAATAGTATATCATCCTTGGTACGTAATGAAATTAGTAAATCTGCAGAACTAGGCCTTCAAATTCAATTCCTGGCAATTTTTTTAAGGCTAAACCGCAGAATTAACGACTAATTGGCGTAAGACTTTTCGGCACTGCAATAAATTAGCCAATTCTATCAACCTAATCATTCAAATATTTTTTTTAATTTCCAATTTGGCGATTTTTTAAAATCGCTCCTCAACTTGTAACATTACAAATAATTAATCATTGAATAAAATTTAATTTTGAATTAATTTGTATTAAATTTATTATTCCTATGATTGTTAAAATGATAAGAAACTTACACGATTTAATTTTTAAAACATCACAAAGAGTTTCTGTTGAAAAGTAGCTGTTTTTTTTATATTTCAAGTTAATATTTTTATAAAACTCTTTTGATGCATTATTTGTGTGAAATTATAAAATGTAAACTCATTTGAAATATTCATAACGCTCTGTCCTTTGGCACAGATATCTAATACTTATCACGTTGGCGCAATTTATGCGAAAATTGATGGTGAAAATTTCATTTTCAATAGAACAAAACAATTTATATCATTTAAGGTATTTCTAGGTTATCCCGTCGACCAATTTCGCCAAATTATACAAATCGCCAAACTAATAGCCAAATTATACATGTTGACATAATTTTTATTTTAAATAACGAAAAAATAAATAATTAGTAGAATATTTATAAAAATATTAATAAAAAGTCGAAATAAAAATTACTTAATGACATTTTAAACACGTGAATCGCATTAGTGTCATTGAATGTGACATTCACGATCATCCATTATTGGCATTTAATCTTATAGTTTGGCGATAATTTTTTGGTCGACGGGATGACCTAGAAGTACCCATTTTAAAAAAGAAAGTACAAGAAAATAATTTATTAATAAGTATACAATGATAGCCGGGTTAGCATATGAGACACATAATCGCCATTTTGTTCCAATCGTGCCAACGTGTTGCATGCACAGTGTATGCCGAATGTACAAATGAATTAAAGTGCATTTTTATGTGTATCGACACTGTCTTAAGATTCATATTCATTTATCGAATTAAAAATGGGAATTTTTAAGATTTTCTTCTGACGGAATTCCTCGAAATCAAAGTGGTAATATGCGGGATATTTGATAGGTTAATACGAGTCTAGAGAAAGAAAATGGCGAAATGTTTTCTATGAGCTTGACATTAAAGTGAATCTAATTAACTTCTTGAACTCGTATAATAGTACTCGTTCAGTATCGTCAAATTTTGGAATAGAAAATTTCCACATTTTGTGTAGTTTGGAAAACCTTGTCTGTCAAATCACAGTCTGAACATACACTGTAAAAAATTTGGAACTTTTACTGCATCGTCACTCCACCTTTTTTATAAAAAACAATTAATTTACTGTATTATGGATCATTCTCATTGGTGAAAATAGATATATTTTATAAATCTATGGAGTGATGATACAGCAAAAGTTTTAATTTTTTAACAGTACAGAATGTTGTCACTCTCATATGGAGACAGAAAAGTTCCTATTATCAGATTCGAAAACAATATACACACTTTTAAAAAATTGACCATTTGCTGCATCGTCACTCCACCGCTTTTATAGAAAACGATTACTTCCCCCCTATTATGGAGCATTCTCATGGGTCAAAAGAGAGATATTCTCTAAAAGCGGGGGAGCGACGATGCAGCAAAAGGGTCAAATTGTTTACAGTGCAAGTAGCAGTGCTCATTTCCGATGTCGCTATTGATTAATTAGATGACTGCAGATTATTTATTAAATCATACTGCGTTTTTGATAACATCTTAATTTTTCGTTTTTATGACTGAAAGGAGAGTATTTTAATCTGTACTAACATATGGAAATACTTTGCTCTGGATTAACTCATAGAAGCACTTTGACGCGTTCTGACATTCATCAATTCATTAGCACTAGAAAGACGGAAATTTTTATTCCAATTTTTAAAAAATGTATTAAACACCAGAATTTTTATTTAAAACTATTTAAGTTATTAAACTATTTAAGTCATTTGAATTTCTGGTTCGAACCAAAATATCTTCATATGGCAAAGTCCAAAATGATCTCTTACTGTCATTCTAGAGTTAATGAATCAAGTAGCATCTAAAGGAAAGTTATGATATATGAACACTGTTAAAAATTTGACCTATTTACTGCAGTGTCACAGTTGCGTGAGAAGTCCTTCTCTGTATCAGGTTCATGTCCAGCATTTAACATGGACTCAAGAGTTAACCCGCGTTATTGAATATGAGTGTAGTGAAGCTATTTCTTTGCCACCAGAATATATCATTTTAACTTGCCTTAATTCCGTGCTTGTTTCTGGCACATGCTGTCAACTGCAATTTGAATTATCTAATCGCCTGTGATTTTCTGTTTATTTGTATTACTGAAGAGAAGCTTCAAGTTCAAAATTTTTAAGGTTTTGTTTTTAAACGATTTTTATGTGCTTTTAACTATTTAGATAAACTGTCTGTATTTTTTGTAATCATTTTTAAGAAGCGTGTAAATGAAGAAATGCAGAAAGTAAGTACATATATAGTTATACATGAAATGAAAAAAAATAATTACATTTTATTGGTACAGTAGTGACTATAAGTGAATGTCTAGAACTATACATCTAAGCACTGTAATTAAACATGGTGAAAAAATGCAAATTTTCTAGTTGCAAGAGTGGTGAACGCTACCATTATAAAGACTTTATGCAGGGGGTTTTATTTTTTCCTTTTCCCAAACCTCAAAAAGACTTGCGGAAATGTAATGAATGGCTCTCTGCTTGTGGTAGAATCAATACAAAAACGGTGACTAGAGACTGGTATGTCTGCTCTCTGCATTTTGTTGACTTAAATGGCCCAACTGAAGAACATCCTAACCCGATACGAAGAGTATTTATTTCTGAACCATTAAACGATAAATCTAATAAATATTCACGATATTATCGTCGAAACCGGGAAATTATCAAAAATAAAAGAATAACATATTATAAAAAAATATGTAAAAGTCAATTACAGAAGCGTAACGCTTCATATTATTTGGAAAATAAATCAAAGATTAATAAACATAAGCTAAAGTACTGGAACACAAAAAAATACTCAAATCATAGTAAGGTTCGTACTTCTAAAAAATCTAATCCTTCAAGATATCGACAGCTTGCCTTAGTGAAAAATCTGCTAAAGTGTAATGAGTCAAACAAAACACAGCAAAGCATAAGAAAAAATATTGAATTTGTAAGAACTCAAATAAAAGCTCAATTGTTTGCTCGTAAAGCTATTCATTATCTTTTATGCTTTTATTAAAGATTTATTATATTCAATTTAGAAGATATTTTCGAAAATTCAACAACCTGCATTAGTGCACTAATAAAACAATTTAGATTAATCATTGAAAAATTCAGGGCCATAGCTAAGGAGGTGCTACGGGCGACTCAGATCTACCGCCCCCCCCCCCCCCTAAAACAGTTTGAACCTCCTGGAAAAGATTCCAATGTCACTAAATGAATTTCTGTTCCGAAAATTCAAAGGAAATTTAGTTCAAAAATCTAATTTAATTTGGAGGTCCTTCCACAGTTTTGCAGAATTACTAAATTGTAACTAAAGTATGTATTTCAACACTCGCTCATCTTACTTACACATATGAAGCTAACATTATGTTTAATATTGCACTAGATATGCACTCACATTTTTCATCATCATATCCTTTTCTTAGCATAAAATGGAGCTATTACAATAGCTTGATAAAAAACATAGTACAGTAGAACCCCGTAAATTCGGACCCCGCTAATCCGGATCTCCGGATAATCTGGATCGATTTACTCTTCTTTTTTTTCAAGTTTGAGAAACGATTGGCTAATTTCCATAACATTAACTTGTTTCGTCGTCATATTCTGAATGAAAAAAAAAAACTTTTTTCTGAAATCTGTTTGGAAGAATTAAGCAAAGTAAACATTTTTACTGTCTGTAAATATTCAATAAGTTTAATATAAAAATAAAGGTGATTTTCTGTAAGTATGTTTTATTTTCTTTCATTTTATTCTAATTCTCCGGATAATCCGGATTTTCGATAATCCGGATTGGGTCTGGTCCCAGTTAATCCGAATTATCGGGGTTCTACTATACTTACGATGTGAATATGTACTAATTTATCTTTTCTGCGTAAGACAGAAAAAAAATATAAGCCCCTTAGGCATTCTCTTGAGCTCACCCAGCCCTCCACCCCCATAGTTCACTTCTAGCTATGGCCCTGGGTGAATTACATCAGTAATTGTGACACGATACCGCATAAAGAAGTCCTGAAGATGGTACCCTCAGTTAATTTTGAAATGAGTTCACCTAAATGCAATAGTTATTAAAAAACTTGAGATATTAAACAAAAACATAATTTGCAGAACAAATTAAAAAAACCAAGATTTATTTCCTACACTCTTTAAGCCCGAGAAGGGACAGATATTAAGATAATTGATTTATTCATTTCGACATTTAATATTAAATTTTGGTAACAAATAAGTTAAACCAAGTGAACATGAAAAAATAAAAATGCAATTCAAACAATATGATACTTAACCACCCTAAATCTTAGATTCCGTTCAAATGAAATCGAAATAAATCTAAGACTTTTTCCAAACTCAACTTGCAAATTTGTATTGCAGATTTTGTATTATGTTTACGGTAAGTGTAAACAAAATGAATAGGCAATCAAAAAAGCAAATGTTCAGAAAAAGTCGGAGATTTATTTCGATTTCATTTGAACGGAATCTAAGATTTAGGGTGGTTAAGTATCATATTGTTTGAATTGCATTTTTATTTTTTCATGTTCACTTGGTTTAACTTATTTGTTACCAAAATTTAATATTAAATGTCGAAATGAATAAATCAAATATCTTAATATCTGTCCCTTCTCGGGCTTAAAGAGTGTAGGAAATAAATCTTGGTTTTTTTAATTTGTTCTGCAAATTATGTTTTTGTTTAATATGTTTAATTTACAATATGTTATTTATACAATTGAGTTTTTTATATGTTAATAAAGATTTATTTTGTTAAAAAGGAAATGAGTAATCACAGCTCACCTATAATCCCCAACAAGTGGTGACCCGGTTGTCACGCTTAGTGCTGTGATTTAAAATAAATTAAAAATAAAGTTATCCCCCAGAGTTCTGGTCAAAGCTACTGGATTACTTTTCAAAGTTTAAGGTATGAGATTTCATTTTGTTTATTCCTTTCGCACGTATCCTCTGAGATTTTTTAGATATATTATACTGGTTTAGTTTAAAATGGTTGTTTAGAACTTTACATTGCTGTTTTATTTGTTAAGATGTTTTAATCTTTGCTTTGTGTGGTTTAAACTTTTGTCTAGTTTGGCTTTTTAAGATTTCTGCTGGTTTTTAATTGTATACGGGATGCCGGACGACATTTCTAAGGAGACTGTGCAAGGGGGAGTACAGTTTGTAATAGAGTGTCGGTAAAAGTTCCCAATTTCTGGCCAAGTAATGCAAAGTTATTTTTTGTTCAGTTGGAAGCTAGTTTTAGGCTAGCGGGAATCTCGGTGGAACAAACAAAGTTTGACCATTTAGTAGCATCTTTCGATGCGGAAACTTTATCTTTCGCTAGCGATATAGTGTTTAAACCGCCAGAAGAGCCGTATACTGCTCTTAAGACGCGTTTATTAACAGAATTCGAAGTTTCTCAGAATAAGAAGGTTAAAACTTTGCTAGAAGATTTAGAACTGGGTGATAGGTCCCCCTCATTATTATTGCGTAAGATGAGAGAGTTAAGTGAGGGCCATGTTGATTATGACTTTTTGAAAAACATATGGCTTCGAAGGTTACCAGTTTCTGTACAAACAATTTTGTCTGTCAGCTCTGAGAGTTTAAATAAATTAGCGGAGATGGCGGATAAGATATGTGAGTGTACGCAGGTTAACGTTAACTCTCTGGAATCGAGAAGGACTGATCAAACTCAGGTTAATCAGCAAAATAAACAGTTGGAGCAGTTGCAATTTCAGGTTCAGGAACTTTCAAAGTTGGTTAAAGCAGGTTCTTTTTCCAGGTCTCCTAAAAAGTCTAGTCGAAGGAACTCTTTTAACTCAGGGGATAGGTCACACAGAGGGGGGTGGCTATGTTGGTATCATTTTCGATTTAAAGAAAAAGCTCGAAAATGTGTACCTCCGTACGCTTATAAACCAAAAAACGACCTTCGCTCGCAGGAGTAGCGACGGCTACTGCACGTATGGGCTTAGGTCGCAGATTGTATGTTACAGATAGGGTTACACAGTCCAGCTATTTGATAGATACGGGCAGCGATGTTTCATGTTTTAACAGGTAATTTTTAGTCAAAAGTACTAAAAAGGGGGATTTTACATTGTATGCCGCTAATGGTACAAAAATCTGCACTTACGGTACTAAACTGTTGACACTGGATTTCGGATTAAAACGTAAATTGCAATGGCCGTTTATCATAGCTGACGTAAATAAACCAATTATTGGTGCTGACTTCTTACAACATTTTGGTTTGCTTATTGATTTAAAAAAGCGGCGTTTATTGGACCCTGTGACAAATTTTTCTGCTCGTGGTCGCGCCGGTCTGTGTGACGTTCCGGTAGTTAAAACTATCATTGGAAACTCTCCATATGTAACGTTGTTGGAAAAATATAAGGAAATAACGCAATTAAATAATACTAATAAGCGTATCGTAAAACATGATACAGTGCATTATATCCCTACGGTTGGCCCACCTGTTACTGCTAAAGCTCGGCGTTTACATCCAGCGCAGCTTCGGATAGCTAAACAGGAATTCGATTACATGCTCGAGAAAGGTATTTGTAGGCCATCTAAAAGTAATTGGGCCAGTCCATTACATATGGTCCCTAAGGGCGTTTCAGATTGGAGACCAACTGGGGATTATAGGGCACTTAACCGAATTACTGTACAGGACAAATATCCTATTCCCCACATTCAGGATTTCACTTATATGTTACAAGGAAAAAAAATATTTTCTAAAGTGGATTTTGTCCGTGCTTGTCACCAAATTCCGGTTCATCCTCCCGATATCCCTAAAACTGCTATTATAACTCCTTTCGGTTTGTTTGAATTTCCATTTTTAAATTTTGGTTTATGCTCTGCGGCGCAAACGTTTCAACGCTTTATAAATGAGGTACTGCGAGGTTTGGACTATTGTTTTCCTTACCTCGACGATATCTTGATAGCAAGTGAAACGCACGCTCAGCATATGAAGCATTTAGAGGAGATTTTTAAGCGGTTTGGAGATTACGGGATTATAATTAATGAATCGAAATGTGAGTTTGGTAAGGAAACTATAGATTTTCTGGGCCATACTATTGACAGCCACGGATGTGTTCCACATAAAGATAAAGTGAAAGCTATTCTTGAATTTCCAAAGCCGAAAACTGTTAGCGACCTTCGGAGATTTCTGGGTATGGTGAACTACTATCATCGTTTTGTACCCCATATTGCAGCAATACTGAGACCATTAAATGTTTTCTTAAATGGTGCAAAAAAGAGGGATAAAAGAGAAATTCGGTGGGATGCGGATGCAGAGAGTAGTTTCGAGCAAGTTAAGCAAGCAATAGCTAATGCGACTTTGCTTTATCACCCCTCACAAGACGCGAAGCTTGCACTTATAACAGATTGCAGCGATTTTGCTATGGGTGGGGTGTTGCAAGAAATTACGCTTGATGGTCCAAAACCACTTGGATTTTTCTCTCGTAAGTTGTCCCCTACACAATGCAAATATTCAACATATGACCGGGAATTGTTAGCTGCATATTCTGCGATCCAATATTTTAGGCATATGTTGGAAGCACGGCTATTTACGCTGTATGTAGATCACAAACCCCTAACTTTTGCGTTTCAGCAGAAACATGAAAAATGTTCCCCTAGAAGGCTTCGGCAGTTAGACTTTATATCCCAGTTTATTACGGATATACGTTATTTGCCGGGTAAGGGGAATTTTGTTGCTGACAGTTTATCGAGAGTTTGTGAAATTCAGTTTTCTTCACTTGCAGATTTTGAACTGTGGGAAAAGCTGCAAGCAGAGGATGAGGAGTTAAAGCATATTTTGGACGGAAAGGTTGAATTTAGTGGAAAGTTAGCTAAAGTACAAATGCCGAATGCCAAAACACTATTGTATTGTAAAATTTCTGGTGAGGTGAACAGATTTTATGTCCCCAAGGCTTTGAGATATAAGATTTTTGAGTCACTACATGGTTTGTCGCATCCTGGTATACGAGCTACATGGCAACTAATCGGTTCAAAATATTTTTGGCCAGGGCTAAATAAGGATGTTGTTATGTGGTGTAGGTCATGTATTCCCTGTCAAAGAACTAAGGTACACCTGCATACTAAATCTCCTTTGGTCCGATCTTTAGTTCCAGATGAGAGATTTTCTCATATACACATAGACATTATTGGTCCGTTGCCTCTAGTACATGGATTCAGATATTGCCTCACTATGATTGATAGGTTTACCCGGTGGCCAGAGGCTGTACCGATTGGGGATATTAGTGCTGAAACAGTTGTTCAGGCCTTTGTTCAGACGTGGGTTTCCCGTTTTGGTACGCCTCAGAGGATTACATGCGATCGGGGTAGGCAATTTGAGTCCATACTATTTGAAAGTCTGGCAAGAATGCTAGGCTCTAGTGTAGCTAGAACTGCTTCATACAGACCCCAGTCAAATGGATTGGTAGAGCGACTTCACCGACCTTTAAAACAAGCGTTAATGTGCTATAAGGTGGATTGGTTGGAGGCTCTTCCACTAGTTTTGCTTGGTCTACGGACAACAGTGCGCAAGGACCTGGCCGCATCTACAGCTGAGCTGACGTATGGAACAACTTTAAGGCTTTTGAAACTACAAAAATTAATGTGTGCTTTGAGACCTTGTCAAACTTTAAGGCATGGGCAGCAAAAGATCTATGTTCCAAAAGAACTAAAAAATTGCAACCATGTGTTCGTTCGGAGAGGTCCTTTTAAAAGATCTTTGCAGCCGACTTACGAAGGTCCATTTAAGGTCGTAAGGCGACTTGAGAAAGATTTTGTGGTTTCTGTTGAGAACCAGGAAAAGATCATACATATTGATCGGTTAAAACCTGCATTTCTTTTACATGAAGACGGTGAGCCTGATTCTACGCCTTACATAACCCGATTCGGAAGGAGGGTTCGTTTTCGTCTCCCACGGCATGTGTGAGACTGGCGGGGGAGTTGTGTAGCGACGTTTATTTTCCTGATCTGAAAAATGGAAAGTGAATCATAGTTCAGTTCGGTCTTGTAGCGGAGAGTGAATGGAGCGGGACGAGAACATTTCAAAGTTTTGGCGGATAGCGAATGGAATGGGACATTGGCATACTTCGGTTTGGCGTCCTCCGGTCCTGTGTGGCAAGCTTTTGGCGAGAATGCAGATTGACTGGAGAACTCAGTGGAGCTTTTCGATCACTTGATGTGAGACTTCATCGATGAAGCGTCGTGTTGTTAACGTCCGTGGATCGGTCATCAAATATAATATTTAATATGTTTAATTTACAATATGTTATTTATACAATTGAGTTTTTTATATGTTAATAAAGGTTTATTTTGTTAAAAAGGAAATGAGTAATCACAGCTCACCTATAATCCACAACACATAAGAGAAATACTGTTTGGGGCGCGTTTTAATTATATTAAACTATTTCATATTTTACGAAATTGATATAGTACGTTGCTGAAGTTTACTACAAGTCACTTTGTGTATAACAGAAATCACATAGTATTTAAAAGAATGCACATAAGATTTAAACTACTAAACTCTATGTAAAGTGCTGCATACTATTATATTAAGATCAAAATAATTTTTAAAACCTCGTTCTAGTAAAAACGCACTTCCTTTGCTACTCTTGACGTGCAATTTCAAACTTGCTTGCCGTGTTTCCAGATAATCTTATTATTTATATATTTATGCGTAAATATTCGTTTGACTAAACTAAATTCTGTAAACAGTCAAGTGTTTGATTATGTCTTTTATAAAAAAGAAGCATTACATCTAAAGACTTAATGTCAATTCGTTGTAAATTGATGATTCGGGATTAAACGCTCCGAACTTCAGAAGATAGTAATTATAGATAAGTTAGTTTTCACAGACTGTTCGGTCGTATTTATTCTGTGTATTTTTGGCAACGACTTTTATCGTCTGCGTTTGTTTTTATGAGTTCATAGAATGCTTTTAAGAGAACGTAGCCATGAGCGGCTAAGTTGTGAGTTAGTTAAATAAATACAGTTCAAAATTTTTTTAAATATGAGTTTTTATTGAGTTTGTGAATGTTTTAAATGAGTTATCGACACAGACATTAGATGAAGGATCTTTTATTGAATCTCATATAAATATAGAGATTCTAATTACTGTCCAATAAATTGTTTTTTAAATTATGATGACGAAATTTTCAAAGCAAATATCTATTTGTATATTTTATTTGGGAATGTATACATATATTAAAATGCTTTCTTTCTTTTTTCTTGTTTTCATTCGATACAAAACCAGTATTCATTTTTAAATATTTAAAACTTAAATAGTTCTTCATCCCCAGAATTTTTTTAAAATATTTATCAGTTAAGTGTAAATAAAAGACCTCTCAAAAAAATCACTATTCACATGCTTTCGTAAGTGCAGTTCTAAACATAAAATAAAGTGTATATTCCTTAATAATTCTACTGCATTTTTTTCTATATAAAAATGTGACACTGGTACCAATTACATAACAAAAATAGCTAATAATTAATATAAAACTTAAACTTTGCTTAGGAGGTCGTCTACAAGTGGAGATCATAACAAAACTTAATTTTAGGATACGGGATAGGCTCATTATCTTCAATATTCTGTGCGTAGATCCAACTGGATTAGTTTTCAGAATCTATGAAGATAGTAGTGATGGTAAAGATAAGATCATTTTGTAAAATATTAATGAGTTATGCATAAGTAGAAGAATTCACAAATATTATTTACTGACATACTTTCTAAGTACAAACTAAATAAAAAAGTCCTTCTCCCGTAATAACTCTGTCACATTTTCTTTTCTATAAAAATGTGTCTGGTACCAATCACATAGTATTCATATCTAATAATTAATTCAGCACTTAAGAGCCATTATTTTGAAATTCAGACAAAAAATGTGATATTTTGATAGTTGTATTTTTTAATTGGCTTGATGTTTCTTTATGTTGAAGTAGCTGGTATTTAAATAAATAACGTGCACTTTTCAAGCCCTGAAAAAAATTCCCTTCCTGGAATAAAATTTCAAAGTTCAAGATTGTGAATGCCATTTTTCATGAAAAGTGAAATGCCAGTATGTTTCTGGCTATAGCTCTGGAAAGCAACAACATTCCAAAATTCTTTTGTGATAAACTATAAGAATAACACTACCTGCTTATTGAAATTTACTTGTTTTGTGGGGCATTGTTAATTTACATTATTTTGTTGCCACAAAATGCAATTAAAATGACATTTTTGTCCGTTTTCCGTCCTTATCGTATTTCAACAATAGTACCACAAACCTTTTCTTATAGAATATAAAAGTATACTACTAGGAGAAGCTAAATAATAAAGAACTTTACTGAGTTATTGCTGCTGTTAGCAGATATAATCTGTTAAATATTCAAAAGTTTCAAAATCTGCAAAAAAATAATTACTTATACCTCAAAAAAGCGTCACTGTTGAATAGAACAAAATATATTACGTAGTAGGTGAACATATGTACAAAAACATGGAAGAGAAAAATAAGTAGAGTCTTATAAAGTACATTTTTCGTTTATACTTTAAAAGGAAAATTAATTAAAATTCAATTAGTTACTTGAGTCATATGAAATTAGCCGTATTAACTAAATTACTTTGCTAATGTACTAAAACTTAAGGTAAGAGAGACTCGATAAAAAAAGATGAAGCTACCTATGTGACATTTATTAATGAAAAGAGAGTATAACACTCTTACGGGGTGACCCCCGAATCAAAAAACAAACTACTACTCCACATCCTTACACGAGAACGGTCATAGATATAATGATCAGTGACCTTCAGATTTATTTGATTGCCAATGTGTCGAGCCAAAATCTGGGTACCTTGTACTACTATAACACCACAGATTCAGCACATAATGAAAATATGAATTAAAAACGAGCTAACCGGGCCATTAACTTGGCGTTTTAATATATCAAAGAGGTATGTGATGTCGAAAGTAACATGACATCACAGGTCTAGTGATATTTTTCGAAAATAAATTGAAAAGTCTTTATCCCTTAATAACCCTGCCACATTTCCTTTTTCCTAAAAATATGACTGATACCACATAGTAATTATACCACATAATTAATTCAGCACTTAAACATTGCTTAGAGGGTCGTGTACAACTTGAAATTATAATAAAATCTGAAATTTCGGGGAGCGGGATATATTCCTTTTCTTCTGTACTCTGTACGTGGATCAAACTGGAATAGTTTCAAAATCTATTAAGATGACAATGATTGATAGAATCGTTTAGAGAAATATTTATCAGTTACGCTTAAGTAGAAGACCTCTCAAATATTATCTACTGGCATACTTTCAAAGTAGAGTTCTAATAAAAAAGTCTTTATCCCCTAATAATTTAGCGCCAATTTTATTTTTATAAAAATGTGACTGGTACCAATCACATCGTAATTATACCTAATAATTTATGCAACACTTACAGTTTGCTTAGAGGATCGTCTACAATTTGAAATTATAACAACCTTTAAAATTTTAGGAGATGAAGAAATTCCTTATCTTCAATATCCTATAAGTAGATTAGCAATTGGATTAGCAATGGGACTGCATCTGGATTAGAATGATTGATAGAAATGTTATTATGTTGGTATTTTATGAATGATACTTTTGTTCTGAACTGATCACAATATGAAGAATCTGATGAATATGCTGAAATATAGCCTGATCGTTGTGACGGCAATTAGTATTACCAATTTATGTTTATGTATGATATTACCAAATTACATCCACAATTTAAGAAAGGAAATAAATAGTAAAAATTTCTTTCAAAACATTCGGTCGCAAACCACTTATTCAGAGACACATTTCACCCTAACTGAACTCGTGTTGATTGTAATAATTTAAAAATTTAAAGAGGACATGAAACATAAATTGGTTCAAATGTTTGAGTTTTTCCTTATGAGCCTAAAAAGTAAAGCTAAAAGATTATAGTGGTAAATGATTATGAATCTAAAAGATTATGGTGCTGGAAGGCTTTAAAGTAATATACATACCGGGTGTCCCAAAAATGACTGATAGATTTTAAAATTCAATAACTTGCAAACGGTGACAGCTATTTAAAAAAATTTGCAGGAGGGTTATATATAATGTCAGGAGATTTTTTACCGTATTTTTTTTAGTTCGAATTTCAAACAATAGGTGGCACTGACGGCGATTGAAGGCCAGATGATCAGTGCTGAGTGAAGCGTCGACCTCGTCTTCAATCGCCGTCAGCGCCACCTATTGTTTGATATGCGAACTAAAAAAAAATTGCGGTGAAAAAACTCCTGATATTATACATAACCCTCCTGCAAAAAATTTTTAAATAGCTGTCACCGTTTGGAAGTTATTGAATTTTTAAATCCATCAATCATTTTTGGGACACCCGGTATATATATATATATACATGTAGGTGTGTGTTTGTGTATGATGCTGTAGCGTTGTATTGTGGTTTGGTATAGATAGATATTTATGTGGTTGTGGGATGCGTGGTGGGAATTCTAGAAATAAGGACTTAATGCAAGGTATTATAATTCCATTTAAGAATGCGTGAATTCAATTTGATGAATACCGACATTATTGCTGGTCATTAAAGCAGACGTTATTGCAGGTCTTGGAGTAGTCAAAGACAATAGAATGAATTCGAAAAGACGTTTCTCCTTACAACAACTAAGTCATCTGTTTAGCTTTTAATCTTTTATTGACAACAGATCAGCTGAAATAATTCCCACTGAATTCTGAAGATGAGGTCTTACTGTGGAAAATAATTGTGGATGTTTGTAGAAATTTAGATAGAATTAAACTTTAGAGTTTCTCAGATAAAATTTTTTTTGAAAAAACATTAATTCTCATTCTAAAATTGAAATGCAGAAAATGAAATCTACACTTACAGTGTAAGATCAGGCGGGTAATTATGAACAGGGTATTATTATGACAACCACTATAATGGCAAAAATTGTGTATAGTAAAATTTTATTTTACGCTTTAATATTAACCTCATAATGTATTTTTCATTTTAGACATTCTTTATCACTTGTCTAAAGCAAAAAAAAAAAAAAAAAAAAAAGATGGAAATAGCAATTTGAAAAAGTCTACCAAAATGTATAATAAGCGGGTTTGCCAGTTTGGAGTTCTAATGGTCTTATTTACCCCCAAACAAATATGTTTAGGCAAGAATAAAGAGGAAATATAGTGGTCTTATTTTTTCCAAACAAATATGTTTAGGCAAGAATAAAGATGAAATACAGTGGTGCTATTTTCCCCAAACAAATATGTTTTGGCAAGAATAAAGAGGAAATATGGTGGTCTTATTTTATTTCTCTAAAGTTTTGTGATTATCAGTTTTTGATGGGATAATTATAATCATAATTTTAACTTAAAAAGGGGGGGGGGCTATGAGAATTAAAACTTTTTAGAAGAGTGCTTTATTTGTCAAAGTTACATTTTAAGCATTAAAAACACCACTTTAGCAAATAGAAACAAGTAAAAAAATAACAAAGTTGAAAATTTAAAAAGTATCATAATTAAGAAATTATTTTTATAACATCTTATCAGATGATACAATTTCTAATCTACTTAATGCTGAAGCTCAGGTCTTACCGTCACAAATCATAATGGATGCATGAAGAAATTTACATAGAACTAAACTTTTGGGTTTCTCAGATATTTTTGTAAAAATGTTAATTCTTCATTTTGAAACTCAAATGCAGAAAATGAAATCTACATGTATTGTGTAATAAATGAAAGATTTGTTAAAGAGTAGTACTACTGATAAATTTAAGTATATAGAATTAACTCTTAAATACACCAAATCTACTAAAAATATAAACACTTCTTAGTAAACACGGGAATAAATCACACATTCCATTCAAAAGATGATGAGATTATCCTCTAAAGCTGATGATATTCACGCCGGAAGGATTAAACGCAAGCTGGCAGGATGTGGAATGACGGATAAAAAAGAAATAAGCATTAATGACAGAAGTTAGAGAAATGATTTCTATCCGGATCGACAGGGAAAAATATAATTTTATTACATATAAAACATTTTGTAAACAGGGTTTGCGCAACTGTACCACTAAATTCTTACAGTATTTTCAATATATTTCCATGCAGAAAAATGTTACGAAAATTGCGAATTGAAGAGGTGGTTGCGAATTCCTTTTTCTTAAAAATTAAATATAAATTTTCGTATAATTAATAGTGGTGCCAGAGTCCTTACAAAATATAAGGAATGTGCGAACCCTGGTAAACAATTCTTTTCATTTTAAAAAAGAAAATGTATGAAAAAAACACTACACATTTTTTTATTTTGAATTCTCACTAATAAGTTTATATAGTTATTTTTGTATTTTATGATGGCAGATTCTCAATAAATAAAGTTTAATAAAATTCCTATTTATGCGTGAGATCAGTATTTCTAAACTAAAAATCCACCAAATATGGCAACACTTGTCAATATTTAATAACAGAGATATGCTTTATCTGAACCGAAACTAAACTTTAAGAATTGTCAGATATAAGATTTTTTTTGTAAAAATGTTAGTTCTTCATTCTGAAACTCAAATGCAGAAAATGGATATGGGTGATTCTCAAAATAGGGGACAATTTCAAAAGTGATATCTTAAAAAAATTACTGTTAACAAAATTTCTGAAAAAAATAGGTGTTGTTAATATGGTATTAGGTATACTTTAAATGTAGTCAGCAGAGCTAAATATTTAAAAATTAACTTAAAAAAAATTAGTATTTTTTGAGCATGCTAATGACAAAACAAATTGCGTGGAATAAATATATTAATTTTTTTTTTATTTTCTTCCTGTTTAAATATTTTTTCTATATTTATTAGCCTTCCTTTTCAGCAAATGGTTTCCATTTTTTACATATATACATATAAGGAGAATAAAACATTACCAAAGAGCAAACTTTGTTTACATGAGCAACATTTTGATACTAACAATGTAAGAAGCTGTCTTAGTAATTTTCTGACAGATTTAATGCATATTTTAGGGATAATAAATGTAATACCTAAATTTATATGTAAAATTAAACTTTATAAAGTATTCAATATAAGTAATGGTTGCATTTATGCATATAGGAGTCTTTAGCATGGACAGGAAAACCATGCTAATGACACTGATATTTGTCCATGCTAATGACAAATTTTAATTTAAATAAGATTATAAGCCATAATATATTCACAATGCAATAGTCCTTTCTGGGGCTTTTTAAAACACAAAAGTCCTATGCAAATAAGTAAAATAAAAATTTTAATTTTAAAATAAACATGAAAATTATTATCCATTCTAATGACATACAATTGATGTACGCCCCTAATATTCAACTTCTATTCTTAAAATACAATACATGCTTCCATTTTCAGAGTGGGATAAAATGACTACTTATTGCCATGGAGAAACTTTATATTTTCAAACTATTGCCATATGTGAAAATGAAATTTTGATTAATAACCCGCTGTTATAGTATGACCTTGTTTTGAAAATAGAATATGGAGGACAAACTTTAATTCTTTTTTTTATATGCTATAATTTTATTTTTAAAAAGAAATTTATTAGATAAATCCTCTCCTTGATTAATTTAAAGAAAGAAAAACATTTGTTTTATTTTATAAGCATGATATTGACTCTTTAAAAATGCTAGTATATACAAGGCTCAGTTGCTGTGGACATCCATGCTAATGACATTTTGAACATTTATTCTATTATTTTAAGGTGTTTTTAACTAAAAAGGGAGTAATTCTTGAGTGCAAATAATGAATAATATTAAGACAAACATATCTAAATATAAAAACATGACAGAAAACCTCTCAATTTTTTTTTGTATGCCGAAAGACATAAATTGTCCCCTATTTTGAGAATCACCCATATATATTGTGTAATAAATGAATGCTTTGTTCGCCCTTTCAGGGGCAGAAGAAGTCTGCTTGTAAAATGATGAAATAAATGACTGAAACCAGAATATTCTAACGAATTTCTTAAAATATATAAACCCGCTACTTTGTACTTTACTACAAAAGCAAAATTTTATTAAAATATTCTTGGTGTTGATTGTCAATTTTGGAATTAAAATTGGGTGGCTAGAAGGGGCCACCGCACTTGAAAGGGTTAAAGAGTACTAAAGACATATATAGAACATACATAGGCATATATAGACATATATAGACATATATAGAATTAAGTACTTAGGATATAAAATCTACTAAAAATACAAACATTTTTTGGTAAACACGGGAATAAATCAAATATTTCACTCAAAAGATCATCCTTTGCAGCTGGTGCAAGACTCATACGATAGTCACGCAGGAAGGATTAAATGTAAGCTGGCAGAATCTGCTGCAGAATGAAGGATAAAAAAGAAAATAAACATCAATGACAGAAATAAGAGAAATGATTTCTATCCGGATCGACAGGAAAAAGTATAATTTTATTAGATACAAAACATTTTGTAAACAATTCTTTTCATTTAAAAAAAGAAAATGTCTAAAGAAAACTCTACACATTTTTTTTTTTCAGAATTCTCACCAATAAGTTTTTATAGCTATTTTTGCATTTTAAAATGTTACATACTCATTAAATAGTTTCATAAAATTGCTATTCATGTGTGAGATCAGATAAATAATTTCTGATTAATTATATGATAGAGGTTTTAGGACATATAAAAGTAAATTGATGAAACATTAAGCATTTCTTAGCGATGTTTGATCTCTGAGGTTTTCCCGATAGCGGACACCTCCGAATAGCGGACAATTTCTGCGTTCCCGAGGTGTCCGTTATTAAGAGGTTTTACTGTACTTCTTAGCCGATACAGAAATAATACCCCCAGCCACCCTGATCGCCATCCTGAAAAAGAGATCAACTTCAAAAGTAAAAATCCACCAAATATGGCAACACTTGGTAATATTTAAGAAGAGAGATAAGTGTTATCTGAACCGAAACTAAACTTTAGGAATTGTCAAATATAAGATTTTTGTAAAAATATTAATTCTTTATTCTGAAATTCAAATACAGAAAATGGAATCTACATATATTCTGTAATAATTGAGTGATTTGTGAAAGAGATCCACATATAAATTTAGTAAAGTATCTAGAATTAATTACTTAGGACATAAAATCTACTAAAAATACAAACATTTTTTGGTAAACACGAGAATAAATCAAACATTTCACTCAAAAGTTGTGAGATTATCCTTTGCAGCTGATGCAAGACTCATACGATAGTCACGCAGGAAGGATTAAATGTAAGCTGGCAGGATGTGGAATGAAGGATAAAAAGAAAATAATCATCAATGACAGAAGAAAGAGAAATGGTTTCTATCCGAATAGACTGGAAAAAATTATAAGTTTGTCATATGTAAGCTATTTTATAAAACATTTTTTCATTCCAAAACGAAAATGTCTGAAAGAAAACCTACACAAATTTTCATTGTCTTTAAATGATTACATGGTTCGTACGGGTACCGTTATTTTCCATATAATATACCAGTATTTATTTATCGAAAAATAAATCTAAATAAATAGAAACTTTTGTCTTATTTAATGGGCGTAATAATGTGATTTAAAAAAACAAAATTTACTATAAAATTTTTGTGGTACAAAAAAGCATAAGATGTTGGCAACAATGACATACAATTGATACTTACGAATGAAGGATTAAAAGCATAAAAAATGGCAGGGCGTCAATAAAAATATAAAAAAAGGAACGAAGAGAAGTTATTGCATTCAAATATACCGGAAGAGGTTTAAATTTATTATTGATAAAATATTTTGTAAAAAGTTCTTTTTTTTCGTTTTTTTTTTCAAAACTGAACATAGAATAGCAAATTATTGAATAGAAATCTACACAAATATTGTCATAAAAGAATGTTTAGTTAGTATTTATCATTTACATAAATTTAAATATCTATTTGTATGAACTACGGAATTAAAATCTACCACAAACATAAAAAACAATTCTTAAGAAATACAGAAATAAGTCGAACATTTAATCCAGTTAATCGTGAGATCATTTCTACAGCTGATGTGTTATTTATTTGGTAGTTCCGAAGTTAGGATTGCATGCAGAAAAGCTGACAGAATGTAGAAAGGATGATGAAAAAAATCCAAGGAAAAAAATGATTTTTGTCGGAATAGACAGGAAAAAAGTTTATCATAAGTGAGATATTTTGTAAGAAATTATTATTCTTCATTCTAAACAATAAATTGTTGAAAAGAAATCTACGCAAATATTATTATAAAATAATGCATGCCATGTGTATTTCACATGTGTCATTTTTTATGATGTCGTTATCATAGTCAGAAATTGAAATATGAAGAGTTAACAACTACGGAAATAAAATCTACCACAAACGTAGAAACATTTCTTAACATACACGGTGATTCAAAAAAGTGGACAAACTGATATGACAAATCCGGCATACGATAAGGATAAAAAATTACATAGGAACATAGGGTCGCAAACCACTTATTGTGTTACAAATACAGGGTGTTTCATCCTAACTCAATTTGGATTCACGGTAATAAACTTCGGAAAACTGAAGTATATTATAATAAAACATTTAACAGAAATTCTCATCTTTGTTTTAAATGTGATAACACCTAACAAAAGTGGTAGAAGTTTGCTTTATGCGCACCAGCAGTGTGCACTTGGCACCTCACATTTTGGATTGCGATAATCAATTTATACGGTATTATCGATTTCTTGGCAATATATTTTTCAAGATCTTTTCGTAACGTTATCACATTTCACATAAAATAAGGTACATATCGTTGCATTTTCATTACAATATTCTTATTTTCCTCGAAATTATTACTTTCAAAGCGAGTGTAGCCAGAATGAAACACCCTGTATTTGTGACTCAAGAAGTAGTTTGCGACCCTATGTTCCGATGTGATTTTTTATCCTTGTTGTACGCTTGATTTATCATATCATTTTGTCCACGTTTTTTTTAATCACCCTGTATACAGAAATAAGTCAAACATTTCATAAACTGAATCATGAGATTATTTTCTACAATTGATCTGTAAGTTATTTGATAGACAGGAAGGAAGGATTAAATGCAAAAAAGATGGCAGGATGTAGATAGATTCATAAAAAAACTCAATGTTGAAAGGAAGAAAAATTATTTTTGTGTGAATAAGCAAGAAGTGGTTTAAGTTTATCATGGGTAAAATAGTTTGTAAGAGGGTTTTTTTCCGTTCTAAATAATAAATTGTTGAAAAGAAATTTAAGCAAATATTGTTTTAAAATAATGATTTCTCATATGGGAAAATGATTTCTCATATAGATGCGTTTGTCAAAATCAGAAAATGACATATCTAGGGTTAACAAGTAAGGTAAATAAGCCTTCTACAAATGCAAATACTTCTTAGCATTTACATAAATAATACCCCCGGCCACCCTGATCGCCATCCTGAAATAGAGAAATCTGACAGATTATGATAGAAACAATTAAAAAAAATAATCTCGGATGGAATAAAAATGATTATCTGAATCAACAGGAAGACGTTCATGATTATCTGATATAAAATATTTTGTAAAAAACTTTTTCTTTCTAAATAGTAAATTGTTGAAAGGAAATCAACACAAATCCTGTAATACACGAATGATTAGTTAAAGTGTATCCCAGACATAAATTTAATTACCTAGGAGTAAGAATTACTGAAATAAAATCTGTACTAAATATAAGCATTTCTCAGAAGATTCAGAAATAAGTCATTTACTTCACATAGGTGATGATGACACTTTTCTCACTATCTGATGCATCACTATTTGAAAGACATAAAGGAAGTATTAAATAGAAAAAAGATCTGTCAGATCATGTAGAATTGTTAAAAATCTCTGAAGGAATAAAAACGATTATCTGAATCGACAAGAAAACGTTTATGTTTATAGGACATAAGATATTTTGTAAAAACATATTTTTTTTCTTACTAAGTAGCAAACTCTTGAAATGAAATCAACACAAATCTCGTAATAGATGAATGATAAGTTATGGTATACCACAGACATAAATTTACCTCTCTAGGAGTAATAACCACTGAAATAAAATCTATCGCAAATATAAACCTTTTCAATAGATTCCTAAATAGTCACGTATTTCATACAGACAATGATGAGACTTTTTCATTCAGTTGATGCATTAATTATTTGATTTTACAGTAGTAAAAGATAAAAAGAAATTACTAAATGCAGAAAATTGGAAAGATTATGAGAAGAATCATAAAGAAAAACTTTAATCTCCGGGAGAGGGACAGAAATGGCTCTTTGAATCGTCAGGAAGACGTTGATGGTTATCGGATATAAGATATTTTGTAAAAAAGTTTTTTTTTCTTCCTATGTAGCATATTGTTAAAAGTAAATCAACAGAAATTCTCTAATACACGAATGAGCATTTATAGGGTATCACAGACATGAATTTAACTATCTTCGACTGAAAACTAATGAAATAAAATCTGTCGCAAAAATAATCACTTCTCAGTAGATTTAGAAATAAGTCATGTGTTTCATACAAGGAATGTTGATACTTTTCTCACCAGCCGGTGCATTACATATTCTATAAACATATAGAAATGATTTAAGAGAGAAAATCAGGCAGATTATGATAAGAATCTTTATAAATTCTTTAATCTTAATAATAAGGAATAGAAATGGCTATGTGAATCGACAGGAAGACGTTCATGTCTATCAGATGATATGAGATATTTAAAAAAATAATTTTTTTTTTCTAAATAGCAAATTTCTCAAAGGTAATCAACACAAATTTTTAATAAATGAATGATTAGTTATAGTGTATCACAGACATAAATTTAACTATCTAGGACTAACAACTACTGAAATAAGCTCTTTCACAAATATAATTACTTCTCCGTAGTTTCAGAAATAACTCATGCATTTCATACAGGTGATAATGAAACTTTTTTTATCAGCTGATGCATCACATATTTAATAGACATTTAAAAAGGATCAAATCCAGAATATTTGGCAGATTATGATAAGAATCTGAAAAAAATATAAACTTTCATCTGGGAAGGAAAATAATTATTACCCGAATCGACAGTAACACGCTTATGTTTATCAGATATAAGATATTTTGCAAAAATATATTTTTTCTTTCTAAGTAAAAAATTCTCGAAATGAAATAAACGCAAACTCGTAATAAATCAATGCATAGTTATAATGTATTACAGACAAAAATTTAACTATATAGGACCAACAACTTCTGAAAAAAAATCTGTCTTAACTATAAAGACTTCTCAGTATATTCAGAAATAAGTCATGCATTTCATACAAGCGATGATCAAACTCTTTTCAACAGCTGATACGTTTGATAGCGATATAAGTGGGATGGATTTTCAGAAAGAATCACGTTTTGAGCACCTTATCGCCAGAACAGCGATTGGCACGAAGATGAAGTCAATGCTACGCACCCTTTCTTGTTTGTGACGTCAAACGCCCAGCGAATAGCAACCCTCCCTTCTGCAAAGAGATTGCGCTTAATGTTCATTTGTTTTTCCGTAAATGTTATCAAGCAAAGACTATAATATGAGGAAATGTTATTCACCGTTGTTTACGATTAAAACATAGTTTAAAACAAGGAGCTTTTTCAGATTTAAATGCTTTTTATTTCACAAAACAAACATTTTTTTCCCCTCAATTTAAAAATATTATTTCCTTAATTCGCTATGTTCGAAAAAATCGAGAAGTTAATTAAAAATAGTAGTAAAGATTCTCTTGTAATAAATATAATTCTATTAGTCATATGTTTTATGACACATTTGAACTTAGTTTATTTTGTGTTTGGCGATGCAGCTAGCTGTACGTTCCCGCTTTCGCCAACTCGCCAAGGCTGGTGCTCAAAACGTGATTCCTTCTGAAAATGCAAGCAGGATACATGAAAGCTGGCAGGATGTGTAAAGAACTATTAAAAAGAAATGTCGGAAGGAAGAAAATTATTTTTATTTGAATCGACAGGAAAATGTTTAAATTTATCGGATACACATATCGGATTAAACATTTTGTAAAAAGTTTCATTTTCTTTCTAAATAGCAAATTTTTGGAAGTATATCTACAGACAATTTTTAATAAATGAATGATTAGACATAGTGTACCACAGACGTAAGTTAATTATCTTGTGTTAACAGCTTCTAAAATAAAATTTAATGCAAATTCAAATGTTTCTTGTTAGATACAGAAATGAGTCCGAAATGTGTCCACTGATCCCAAGTTTTTTTCACCCCTGGATGAAACATATGTCAAGACATGAAAAAAAGCATAAAAAAAAGAAATACATAAATGGTATAATGATTAAAAATGATTATCTGAATCGACAGGAAAATGTTTAACAGATGTGAGACATTTAAAATTGTTATTTTTCTTTCATTCTAAATACAAATTTCTTTGAAGGAAATCTACAGAAATTTGTACTGAATGAATAATTAGGCATGTATGGTGGCGATTGGTCAGGAAAAACACTGTCAAGAAAAGAGCCAAATACGAGTATATTTTAACGAGCAATTCACATTCTTTAATCTTTTATATTGTTTGAAGTTTTTCTATAGGAATATACAGGTAGATTTCTCTTTTTATTGTGTTTTTCCTGACCCCTCACCGCTTTGTAATTCAGACGTAAATTTAACTAGTAAATCTGCAGATCAGGAGCCTCAACGTCAACTTTCCAAATCAGCGTTTTGAAACACACTTTGGGTAATATTCAACATCCTGCAAACAGCAATTTAAAATTTTCAAATTACATAATTATTTATAGGAACAAAATAAGAATAAGATGTTTTCAGACATTAAAAATGTACTTATGTAAGAATATTCTGAAATTTCCATGAGTTACTAATTTTGGCTTTTTTATATAATACAGTAGATTTCTTCAAGGGGGCTCCGCGCCCCTCAACCCTCGTAGTCCCATTAAATTTACATCTGTAAATTTCTATTAATTGATAAAACACTTCGTATAAATCACCATTAAATGAAAATAGCAAATGAGGTCGCGTTTCAAGATACAACAATTACGTAAAATTACCTTTTAAATCCTTCAGTCATACGAGCCATTGCAAACAGCAATTTAATTTTTTCAAATTGCATAATGATTTAGAGGAACAAAATAAGAATAAGATGTTTTCAGACATTAAAAATGTAATTATGTAAGAATATTCTGAAATTTCCATGAGTTACTAATTTTGGCTTTTTTTATATAATACAGTAGATTCCTTCAAGGTGGCTCCGCGTCCCCGAACCCTCGTAGTCTCATTAAATATACATTTGTAAATTTCTATTAATTGATAAAACACTTTGTATAAATCACCATTAAACGAAAATAGCAAATGAGGACGCGTTTCAAGATACAACAATTACGAAAAATTACATTTTAAATCCTTCAGTCATATGAGCCATTGTCTTTCAACAAATAAAAATGGAAATATCGCCTGAATGGCCATACGAAAGCATTATTGCGCAAAAGAAAATATTCTATATTTTCCGAACGAATGAACCAAATATAAGAAAAAATTATACAGCTAAATCCAGATACCTCACCAATATACCCATTTAATTTCAAGTTAATCGGATGCTTTTTGCGGCAGTTATCGCGGAACAGACAGACAGGCATACAGATAGATGGACAGACAGAAAGATGGACAGACAGACAAAAACCAAAAAGATTCATGTCTCCAAAGTAAGACTTCACTGACGTTTCGGCAACTAGAAATACAATCACTCCTTAGTAGGGTCCGTATGCTTCAAGAAATTTCTACTATCTTTTACTAGAAGTTTTATGAAGTAATAGTTATCATATTTAATGAAAAAAAGCTCTATCTTAAAATATAGTGAGCAGCACTCTGCTAAATTTCTAATTCTATTTTATTGGGTCGTTCGGAAAGTCGTGTCCGTTTGAGAAAATCAATTCCTACCGGAAAATTTTGCCCATTAATTTCTAAACATTAGGTATCGAAGATAGTATCTAATATTTAGATGATATAACTTTTCTTTACGAATTAATTTTCCCGAAATGACGCGATTTTACAAACAATCCAATAAAATACCTAAAGTTCCCTTAATCCCTTGATTCGAATGAACTCTGCTTCTTAACAGATACAGAAATAAGTCATGCATTTTATTCAGTCCATGATGAGATTAGTCTCTCCAGCTGATGCATCATACATTTGACAGTAACACAGGAAGGATTAAATGCTGAAAAGTTGGTAAGTCGGGAAGGGAATGATAAAAAAGAAACATATGAATTTCGGAAGGAAGAAAAATCATTTTTATCTGAATTGACAGGAAAAAGTTTCAGTTTTCTAGTGTAATATTTCATGTAAAGAGTTAAAACTTCATTCTGAATAGTAAAATAGTAGTAAGGAATTCTATAAAATATTCCATAGATGTGATTGCATATGTATATAAAAATAAAACTTTTTGCCATTTACCTTAATTAATTTCAAATTTTTATAATTGTTTAACTTTTTCGCCTGTCTTTTAATAATAACTTAATATATCTATTATAATGTTAATCACATACCTTTATTCAACACATTCTTTATTTTCTTATTCTAAAAAACTTACTCTGCGAAAAGCAACACTTTTCCTAAAACCCTTTAAATTATTTTATGCTTTCATTTAAAACACTGACATTTGTTTCTTAATACCTTTTATTTAAATTTAAAATATTATTCAATGACATTGATCCTTACGAAACGACGCGCTGGCTGTATTATGTAAGAATCACTTCAATAGCCTTTGAAAACTCCCTTTTCTCCCGTCCGCCTTTGCCTCCTCTATGGTCAATTACACGCCATTTAAAAAGCAAGTTCGTTGGCCGTCGAAAACTTTTTGTCGGATCAGTATTCCTGTGCTTTTATGTATAGAACGGCATTGCACTGGCTTGGAAGACATAATTCTACATTTTTTGAGCTGCTTAAATAATCGACGAAACCTGAGTTAAGTCTACTTGTCAAATGTTTGTGCATCTCTAGTATGTTACTTCTTTATTCTATTGCTAAGATGGATTAATGCTCAGATATCAATCCAAAATAGTGGAGCTGTTTCTGTTTAATTGACAGTAAATAAGATTATTGGAGCTTGTTTATTTAAATGAGAAATTTCTAATGGAATTCAATGCATTACTTGTACTCTGAACTAATAAGTCTGACTGCAAACTGGTTAATAAAACTAATTCATCCCATTTCATGAAACACAGGATGTTTACAAAATCCAGGACCCATTTTGATTTTTAATAACTCATAAAATAATAAAGATAGATTAAAATTAATAACATAAATGGTTAGATCGACTCAAAAAGTCTCATTATCCTCGTCAATGAACATCCACGTGTGCCCCTTTGTCGCACGGAGAATATCAAATCGATAGTCAATTTCCCGCCAGGTAGCGGCAAGCATGTTGTCATCCACAGAGGTTAATATTTATTATGCTAGCATTTTATATTCTAGACACGTGGAAGTTCATTGACAAAGTGGAGGTCATGAAACTTTTTGAGTCTATCTAACCATTTATGTTATTAATTTTAATCTATCTTTTGTATTTTATGAGTTATTAAACATCAAATAGGGACCGGGACTTTATAAACACCCTGTATTATTTTGCGAGTGATCCATCTAATTACATCTGTTCTTCTTTTACTCCGAAGTGGAGTTCTACAGAATTTCGACATGATTTGAACTGGTGTGAAAATATTAAATTAGTCCATCATAATAAACACATTTGATCCCAATATTTATGTGAATGGCTTTCTTCTTAATCTGGGAGGACGTGCTCACTGGGTCTGATAAACTCAAAGTGGGTATTTTTTTTTTTTACAATTGTCATCACTAATTTTTTTAAAGGAATCTTTAACTTATCTTATCGCATATTTTGTAACAATTCTCACCAACTGAATCAGGTGTCGATTATTATTTGCATATATTACTGACTAAGCTAATCTAAAAAGTTCTATTATTTCTTAGTACCCATTATTTACATTTAAAATATTATTCGATAGACCGTGATCCTTTACAAAACGACGCGCTGACTTTTACGTAAAAATTTCTCCGATACGCTTTGAGAACTCCTTTTAATTCAGCCCGTTTTTTTCCTCATTGGTTAACCAATCACAACCTGAATATACGCTCGTTTTTTCGGGTTAAATATATCACGTTATTCTTCTTGAAGTAATGTAGCTGTAGATGTTTTTTTTTATTTAATAGGAAATTCCTAATGGAATTCAAAACATTACTTCCATTCTGAACTAATAAGTCCGACTGCAAAGTGGTTAATAAAACCAATTCATTGCATTTGATGAAACATTATTCTATGAGTGGTCCATCTAATTATATCTTTTATTCTTTTACTCGGAGGTGATGTTCTAGGGAATTTTGATATGCTTTGCACTGATGTGAGAAAATTAAATTTCGAGTCCAGAATAATAAAAACACGTGATTCCAATACATATATGTAATTCCATGGTTTTCTTAAATAATGCGCTTTTCTTCTAAAAAATAAATATATAAATTTATTTGCAAGCTATAAAGCTGATATACTCTCTTGTTACAAATTCCAATGCAACTCTGAAATATTATATGGATGAATGTTGAACTGTGTAATGCAACTGTTGTTTGGCAAATTGTCCGATTGTAGAATATAACTTTTTTACATAATTCAGTTTCATTGTTCAACAGATTAGTCAATCAAGGTTGTAACAATATCAATCCACATTTTTGGTTCAATGTAGAATTGAAAACAAATAACAGTTCGTTGAAAGTTCTAACTTTTTTTTTACATATTGTATATATATATTTTCCTAAGATTTACAAGAATACTTATGTGATCACTGTTTACATAGGCGCACATGAGGAGTGTGGAAAAAAGAAACATTTATATTATCAGAAGATGTTATAGCATATGGGACAAGTAACATTTACAATTATTATCGAATTGTAATTTTATTCCTATTTATGGTAGAGATTCTGTGATTTTTTAAGGTCATGATTACTATTGGAAATAGTTTTACTTCTTTTCTGAAACAGTTCTTCCAATTATTATTATTTCATCGAAATTAATGGACAAGATATGTTAGCCGCAAAGCGCTGTTTCTTATTACGGATTTTTTTTTTTTTTTTTTTTTTTGTCAAAAATGCAACAGAATTCTTTAAAAAGACAACTAAATTGCATTAACCCTTTCCGGCACGCTCGCTGTGCCCAGTCTGGGATACCTAATTTTAATTCCATACTTGCAAACGGCATCAATCATATTTTAACACTAGAACCGCAAAACCGGGTCATTTTGACCCGTCATCAATGAAGAGATGTCGATTCGAACCAGAAAATTCTTTGTAAAATAAATTATATATATGATGAAGAAAAATAATTACAATAGATAAGTGATTTAGTTTTAAATGAAATTTTAGGGTGAAATATTTTTAGGAATCACGAGAGAAAATTCTCGCGGTTCTAGTGCTAATAAAATTTTGCTTTTATATTGAAATCTTAAATTGGGGGATTCATAATTTCTAAAGAAATCGTTTGTAAATTCCGATAATAGTCTATAATTTCTTATTTTGCTAACAGAATTTTGCCGAGCTGGAAAGTAATCAGAAACTGCAGCACTAAGAGAAATTTTATTTCCTCGAACTAGTATTTGTAAAAAAGAATTTCATAATATATTTCTATTTTGAATGTTAAAGACATTTCGCACAAATTTGTCGTTTTTAAAAAATGGTGTGAAGAAAGTCCCACCGCTGGGGCCTCTGATTAGTTTTGGGAATATGCTATAAAGATGATAACAACGACCGGGAATTTCTGCCTCTCTTTTTAAAAAAAATTAGATATGATTTCGAAAAATGGCTTAACTTCAAATCTTACGTCAGCGAACGAAAAAAAAATAATTTTAAATACATTTGTTTGAAAACTATCGCTCAATCAGTGACTTTTTATGTCTTTTAAACTATATTTCAAGCATGATCTATTTAGAGAATTTGTTTGACGAAAATTTGTTTTCTAAAAAAATGTAAAGAAGTAGCAACATTTCCACAACGGGCTGCTTCTTGCCCAGAGCAAATTGTCTTCTTTTTTTTATTTATTGTTTCATATAATTATGAATACACTTTTAAGCTTTGCCATTGTGGTTACAAATGTATTTTGCATTGAATGTGACTAACGAATTTTAAAAACATCTTGGATCATATCGCAAATAAAGAAATTAGCTATAGAACTACTCACAGAAAAATTATTTTGCTATTTAATTAACCTTATATTAATGCACTTTGGCGCTAGTTCAATTATATAGACCCTGGAAGATTTGTCAGAAGATATTCATTTAGAATACTAAAATTGAAAGGAATTTGTCACTAAAAATCTCAAAACTGAATGATTAATTTATGAGACTTATTGATAGAAATTTAACCCTTAATGAACCAATGCCGCTATATGTAGCGGCATTGGAAGCCTCAACCAAATTTATTCGCTTGGCATTATTTTTTTTTTTTTTAACTTTAGACTTTTTTCTTGTATTTTAAAAGCAAGACAAATTTACTTAAAATTTATTTTTAGAATATAATGGTGCAAGAAAATATAAATATATAATCTTGAATTGAACGCTCTCGTCAATTAACTACTTTACTGATTTGCCCATACACCGTTCGGGCAAGACGATTTTGTTTAATTCAGCATTTAAAGCCTTTTGACACCACTTTTTATTTTAAATAAAATGGCATACTATTCAAATGTAGAAATGTTTAGAATAAATATTAAGAATATATTCGCTTAAAAAAGTGGTATAAACACATATTTTCAATTTATTGCACGTAAAAAGGGAACCAGTTAAGGGATTAAGGAATAATTATCTAGAACAATACTATGCAATTGGGGATATTATTTAAATCTATAATAATAAAGAGACAAGTATGTTTGTGTGTCAGCGCTGTTCTGAAGAGACCACTGCATGTAGAGTTACAAAATTTGGAGAGAAGGTTCCTCTTTACATGTAGTTTTGCACCTCGAAGCCCGATTTTTGATTTTTTTTAATTATAATTTTGTAATTTAATTTTTAGGCGATTTTTAGCGCTCTTTTTATGTTTCGAGGCGATTTTTCCGTATCAGTGAAAGGAATGCGGCTTCATTCTTTTCACTCAATATAGAAACTTTTCCTCTCTTTTCAGTAAAGTTTATTCGGAATTCGTGCGGTGATTTTTGAATTTTTAGCAAATTTTTTAATGCGATTTTTAATGTTTTTTTGCATTTTGCGGCTATTTTCTGACAATGATAAAAACAAAATTAATTCAAAGCGTAATTAACTAAATTTTGTCTGGTATGAGTTCAGTGATTTTTTTCATTGCGATTTTCAGTACGATTTTCGATGTGGTTTTTAACGATTTTTTGTGCGTTTAGCATCGTCTTTTTTGTCCATTTTGTCAATATTACAGATTTTTGTACGCATCATGGTCTGATCTATTTTTAAATTGCATGTAAAAAAAGCAAAAACCATTCAACTAATGAATTAGCAGTAAAGGTATTATTTTGAATATCCACAATAACCTATACTAATAAAGTAACTAAACGCACTGCCTGTGTGCATGTATGTTTTTGTGCGATGGCTAGCAAAATCTACGGCACTTACGAGGCTCAAAACCTTCTTGAAAGTACCCCAAAATCTCTCCTGATGTACCTGAGATTGAAATTTTCAAAATTCTAACTATTACTTGAGTAGTTCCTCTCCCGTTTCCTATTGCAGTCCTTTTGAACATTTTTACCGCTAAATATTATTTGTTCATTTTTTTAAACCAATTTTTCACACAGTCAGTGGCCGTATATTTCAGACAATGTAATTTCACATCTTTCGAGTTAGAGATAAAATCACAAATTTCATGTTCCTTTAATATTATTATCTCGGAACCGTTGGCTTCCGGGCGGGTCAGCTAATATATATATGGGTGATTCTCAAAATAGGGGACAATTTATGTCTTTCGGCATACAAAAAAAATTGAGAGGTTTTCTGTCATGTTTTTATATTTAGATACGTTTTTCTTAATATTATTCATTATTTGCACTCAAGAATTACTCACTTTTTAGTTAAAAATACCTTAAAAGAACAGAATAAAAATTCAAAATGTCATTAGCATGGATGTCCACAGCAGCTGTGCCTTGTGTATACTAGCATTTTTCAAGAGTTAATATGATGTTTATAAAATAAACAAATGTTATTCTTTCTTTATATTAATCAAGGAGAGGATTTATCCAATAAATTTCTTTTAAAAAATAAAATTATAGTACATAAAAAAATAATTAAAGTTTGTCCTCCATATTCTATTTTCAAAACAAGGTCATACTAAAAGAGCTGGTTATTAATCAAAATTTCATTTTCACATACGACAATAGTTTGATATATAAAGTTTCTCCATGGCAACAAGTAGTCATTTTAAACCAGCCAGAAAATAGAAGCATGTATTGTATTTTAAGAATAAAAGTTGAATATTAGGGGGTTACATCAAATGTATGTCATTAAAATGGATAATAATTTTCATGTTTATTTTATAGTTAAAATTTTTATTTTATTTATTTGCATAGAACTTTTGTGTTTTAAAAAGCCGCAGAAAGGAATATTGCATTGTGATTATATTATGGCTCATAATCTTATTTAAATTAAAATTTGTCATTAGCATGGGCAGATATCAGTGTCATTAGCATGGTTTTTCTGTCCATGCTAAAGACTCCTATGTACATAAATGTAACCAGTGCTTATATTGTATCCTTTATAAAGTTTAATTTTACGTATAAATTTAGGTATTACATTTATTATCCCTAAAATATGCATTAAATCTGTAGGAAAATCACTAAGACAGCTTCTTACATTGTTAGTGTCAGAATGTTGCTCATGTAACAAAGTTTGCTCTTTGGTAATGTTTTTAATCTCCTTATATGTATATATGTAAAAATGGAAAGCATTTGCTGAAAAAGAAGGCTAATAAATATAGAAAAAAAAATATTTAAACAGGAAGAAAATAAAAATTTCATAATATATTTATTCCATGCAATTCGTTTTGTCATTAGCATGGCTCAAAAAATACTAATTATTTTTTTAAGTTAATTTTTAAATATTTAGCTCTGCTGACTACATGGAAAGTATACCTAATACTATATTAACAACACCTATTTTTTTCAGAAATTTTGCTAACAGTAATTTTTTTAAGATTTCATTTTTGAAATCGTCCTCCATTTTGAGAATCACCCGTAATTTATTAGCTTGCATCCACAGTTGTGACACTCAAGTTTGCTTGAATTTTTAATTTTCTCACCTAATAAATTTAGGCCATGATGGCACCATGACTTCAAAATTTCTGTTAACCTCTTAACTGATCAATATTTAAAAAAATCGATTAATACCTATTTTTTTCATATCTTTTACACAGTTTTAATCTTTTATCACCGGTTTTTCAAAACAGAAATTTTTGCTTAATTGAATCAGAAAAATACTTGGATTAAACAAGGCAAAAATTACAATAAAAATTTACTGGTGAGATTAATAATTCTAGATTGGAATACAGATGCCCATATGTGGTACGGGTAAAACAAGCAAGCGGTTAATAACAAGCTTACAGATAAGTTAAAATCTTCACTTAGAAAATGAAAAACATGCATTTAAAATATATAAAATCATATTACGTAATTAAAACGAATCTATTTCATTAAATTGTGATAGTCTACAAAGCTTGTAGTTACCTTTTTCTTCATGTCTTAACCCATTCATGCCCACCACCTTTTGCGCAAATTTTATTCGGTTGGCACCACTATTTTTAAAAGAATTAAGTTTAGTTCATTAATTACGAAAATGTTTCAATTAAATAAAATAAAGATTACTGTTCTTTTTTACCGGTGTCAAAAACAGTGCTGCATGCACCTTTTGAAGCGTCCCTAAAAAGGGACGCTAAGCACTAATGGGTTAAACCTTTTTTAAATTTTTAAAGGCAATATTTCATTACATTAAGACAAATAACATTTGTAACCACATTTTGAATAGTTACATAGCTGCCAACTTTTACGCATTTTTCCTACCGAAAAAAAAATTTAGTGAATATTGTCTTATTTAATCGTTGAAATCTTATGATCAAACAAATGGAAAATCTCTGTACAATTTTAGTGATAGAAAAAATGCGAAAAATTTGGCAGCTATGTAGTTAATAAGCCATTGAAAATATGAGTGAATCCGTAGTTAAATAAACATATTTGTGGGAAAATCTTACTTTAATAATCCACACATTAAAGTGGCTAAAATATATTTAAAATGTAAGGAAACATATATGCGAAAAAAGCTTTGAATCAAATAACCAAATATCTGCACTTTTCTGCATACGAAAGAGCGTGATTTCATGCATAAACTAAATGTACGGTTCATTTTAAAATAGAAAGTTTGAAGATGCGACGGTAAAAGAAAAAAAAAAATTCGTCTGGGTATGTTGAAAAAGGAAAATTTAATATTTACCACGAAAGAATTCATTGAATTTTTTTATATAACACACCGAGAAATATGTTTGATTTAAGAAATATTTTTTGCAAATCCACATGGTTTAAACTGTACTGTGACAGTTTTTTGTGTATTTTTTATATACTCTATACTTCAAAATTTATTTACTATGTAACAATTTATATAATAATACAGAAAATGAAATTTAAATCCCATAGTTTAAAGATCCATTTGTGTAAATTTTGATTTTTGTTTACTGAAAAATTTTGTAACTCATTCGAATTTTTTTTTTACTGGTGCTAATTATTTCAGGTATTATTATCTTTTTAACTGACACTTATTTCAGTTTATTTAGTGTGATATCTTCGAATAGTAGCACTTCCTAAATGTAGATGGCGCAACGATACCGTAATCTGTTTTGTGAGGCAATGCATGTTGGCCAAATAAGATCGGAGATGTAAGAATGTTTTGTTTTTGGGATGCTGCGTGAGCGGCTATTGTATGATAGTGTACATAAATAGATGGAACTATAAAGGTTGTTTCCCTGATGAAATGACAGTATAAGTAATTCGAAACCACACGATATTATAAAGTGGCGACTAAGATGGGATTATTTACCCATATTATTTTGTTAAGAAAAATATTGTGAAAAAAAAGTAAACGCCGGGAAAAGAAATGGCTGTTGAAAAAGAAATTATTTCACTGGGTCGGCTAGAAGAATATGACTCAAAGGTTACTTGGACTATTTATGTTGAGAAAATGGATTTTTATTTCTGTGCGAATAATATAAAGAATGAAGAAATGAAAAAGAATATTTTGCTTAGTTCTGTTGGTACGACAACATTTACGATTTTAAGAGACATTATTGTCCCGAAGACGTTAAAGGAGATAAAATATGAAGATCTTTTAAAAAAAGCTAAAGAACATTTTTCTCCTTGTCCAAGTGAAATTGTGGAGAGATTCAAATTTCAGAAACGTCTTAGAAAGCCAGGGGAAAGCATAGCTGAGTTTGTAAGAGAACTTAGAAGATTGTCTGAATTCTGTAATTTCGGAAACACCTTAAATGACCGCCTACGTGACCAGCTTGTGTTCGGAATACAAGATGAAAAGATACAACAAAAGCTGCTCGATTGTAAGGAATTAAATTTCCAGACTGCGGTGGAGATCGCAGAATCTTTTGAATCTGCGGAAGCCGGTGTGAAATCACTACATATAGGCGAAAGTACAGCTGTCAACCAAGTGCGCGCTAGAGTGGAGAAACCGAAACCAGAAAAGTTCTCTCACCCATTTAAGCCCAAAGAAGAAAAATTCGCGTCTGAGAAACCATGTTTCAGATGTGCGAAACATCACAATCCTAAAATGTGCCCTTTCAAGAATGCAGAGTGCCATCTGTGCCATAAATTTGGCCACCTAAGAATTTGTTGTAGGAATCGAAAATTTATGATGAAAAATGATAAACAGAACAAAAACAGTAAAATTAAAACTGTTCAAGAGGAATATTGTTTTAATTGTGTGGACAACAACTCCAATAGTGTAACATGGCAAAAAAATGTAAAAATAAATGGTGTGAATGTTAAATTTGAAATTGACACCGGGGCGGCACATACTATAGTAAGTAAAAATGTGGCAGGAAAATTGTTCTCAGGTAAGCTACCTTTAATTAAATCTAAAGTTAAGTTACAAACTTATACTAAAGATTTTTTAACTGTATTAGGTGAATTAAAAGTAGATGTTTTTGTTGATGAATATTGTATACCTGATTTAAAAATATTAGTTATTAAAGAGCAAGGTCCTAGTCTAATTGGAAAAACTTGGTTAAAAGCATCAAAATTATTTTGGCCTAATGTAAATATGATTAAAAGTATTTCGAAAGATGATTTAATTAGAAATTTTCCAAATGTTTTTGCTGACGGGATCGGTACAATAAAAGGTCCTCCCGTTTCAATAAATTTGAAAAAGGATGCAAAACCAGTTTTTTTTAAGTCTCGACCTGTTCCGTTTGCTTTGAGAAGAGCTACTGATTTGGAATTGGAACGATTAACAAAAGAGGGTATTTTGAAACCTGTTGATCATTCAGATTGGGCTAGTCCTATAGTAATTGTTCCAAAACCAAATGGTACTGTTAGAATTTGTGGTGATTATAGAGCCACAGTAAACTCAAATACAGAAAACGATAATTATCCTCTTCCTAGGATGGAAGAATTATTCTCTAAATTGTCAGGTGGAAAATTCTTTACTGTTTTTGATTTAAAAGATGCTTATTTACAACAACCTGTAGATAATGAAAGTAGTAAAATTTTAACTATTAATACTCATAAAGGATTATTTAATGTTTTAAGATTAGCTTTTGGCGTAAAGTGTGCTCCTGGAATGTTCCAGAGAAAAATAGAGAATATATTAAAAAAATATGAGTATGTTGGTGTATTTTTAGATGATGTAATCATAAGTGCTAGGAATGAATCAGAACATTCTGAAAGAGTTGAAAGTGTTCTGAAATGATTTTCTGAGCATGGTATAAGATTAAATAAGGAAAAGTTAAAATTTATGGTTTCGGAAGTTTGCTATTTAGGACATAGAATTTCTCAGGAAGGAATTAGACCTATGCCAGAAAAAGTTAATGCTATTTTGAATGCACCTATTCCAAATAATGTGTCACAATTGCGTTCATTTTTAGGCTTAATTTCTTATTATAGAAACTTCCTACCTAATATTTCAGATGTCTTAGAACCTTTACATAGATTATTAGATAATAATGTTAAGTGGACATGGTCAGAAAAGCATGATAAAGCATTTCAAAAAGTTAAAGAATCATTATGTACATCACCTGTTTTAGAATTATATGATGTGAACAAAGATATTGTTTTGAACTGTGATGCTTCAGAATATGGTATTGGTTCTGTATTAAGCCATATTATTGAGGGTAAAGAGAAACCCATAGCTTATGCTTCTAGAACTTTAAATAAAACTGAAAGAAATTATGCAATGATAGATAAAGAAGCTTTATCTGTAATATTTGGTGTTACTAAATTTTACCAATATTTAGCTGGTAAACAGTTTAAAATTATAACAGATCACAAACCTTTAATTAGATTGTTTGATCCTGTTAAAAAGGTACCTGATACATTGTCACCTAGAATGCTGAGATGGTCGCTTATGTTAGCAGGATATGATTATACAATTGAGTATCGCGAAGGTAAAAATAATAAAAATGCGGACGCATTAAGTAGATTACCTCTCCCAGAAACTGTAAATATAGTAAGTAATCCTGCTGAAATAATGTTTGTGTCAAATAATAATGATTGGCCTGTTACTTCTAAAACGATTGCAAAGTGGACAACTGAAAATCCTGTAACTAAACAAATTTTAGAGTGGGTACTACATGGATGGCCTCGAAAGGTTAAAGCAGAAGAATATCAACCTTATTTTCGTAGAAGGGATGAAATTTCCTGTTTAGAAAATTGTTTATTATGGGGGCATAGAGTAATTGTGCCAGAGGAAGGTAGAGAATATATATTGAAATTGTTGCATTCTGTTCATCAGGGTATGTGTAGCATGAAAGCTAAAGCTAGAGGGGTGGTTTGGTGGCCAAACATGGATAAGGAAATTGAACAAATGGTAAATTCATGTAGTAGATGGCAAATGTGCGCGAGGGATAATCCAAAAATGAAACCCTTAGAATGGAAGTCTGAATTACCCTGGGAAAGGATTCACATAGATTATGCAGGTCCGTTTGAAGGGAAATTTTTTTTTAATAGTAGTTGATTCTTATACAAAATGGTTAGAAGTAGAAGTAGTGCCCAGGACCGATAGTAGAAATACTATTAGAGTATTAAGAAGAATTTTTGCGACATTTGGATTACCTTTAGAATTTGTCAGTGATAATGGATTCGCGTTCACAAGTGAGGAATTTGAGGAATTTCTTAAAAATAATGGAATTAAGCATACACCTATTCCACTATGTCATCCGTCGTCGAACGGACAGGCGGAAAGATACGTGCAAACTGTGAAAAATTGTCTTAGGAAACTGCATAAAAATGACATATCATTATCAATTGCACGACTTTTGTTAGAAAATCATTCAACTCCTCATTCAGTGACTGGTAAAACTCCTGCTGAATTAATGTTTGCAAGGCCAATTCGAACAGCCCTTCATTTGGTATTACCATCAAAACCTAAAATAGAGCAACCCCTGCACAAATTTAAGCTTTATGAATTAGTTTTTGTTAAAAATTTTGGAAAGGGGGAGAAATGGGTAAAAGGAAAAATTATAAAATTATTAGGAAGTAGATGGGTTTTAGTAAATAGATGTGACGGAATAATGTGTAAGCGTCATGTAAATCAGTTGAGACGTAACAGAGAGATAAGTTACGAAAAATCTGAAAGAATTGAAGAAAATGACCACAATAACAAACAAATGTCAGAAAGATTTGAAAATATGGGTTATAGTGGTAAAAATTACAATGCTTATGATAATTATGAAAGGGTTAATAAAAACCGTTTTTCTGAGATTAGTGGAAAAATAAAAGACCAACGTGATAATGAGAATATTATGGAACTAAACAAATCTCAGCCTTCACATGATATTGTAACAGGTACTGTTGTGAGTAATAAAAATGATGTTATGACAGATATATCTGTAAAGGACACTGTGACTAAAAATAATGATGAGGACTCGAAGAAAAGTGTTCCAGTTCGAAGAAGCAATAGACCAAGATTGCCTGTAGTTCGTTTGAACTATGAGGAGAGGGGTGTGATATCTTCGAATAGTAGCACTTCCTAAATGTAGATGGCGCAACGATACCGTAATCTGTTTTGTGAGGCAATGCATGTTGGCCAAATAAGATCGGAGATGTAAGAATGTTTTGTTTTTGGGATGCTGCTTGAGCGGCTATTGTATGATAGTGTACATAAATAGATGGAACTATAAAGGTTGTTTCCCTGATGAAATGCCAGTATAAGTAATTCGAAACCACACGATATTATATTTAGGTTCTCATAAATGGCGAAAATGTAGCAGCTAATTATAGCGGAATAAAACATTTAAGAAAAAAAAAGAACATTGATTTTGGATGTAATTATAAAGGAAATTTCACTGTAATAAACAGGGATGCCAGTTTCGGGTCCACTTTAACGAAAAAAAATTCAGATTTATAACATGGAATATAAAATTGATTTCGATATTTATTTAGTGAGACTTATCTTGACTACTTAATGTAAAAATTCCTCATTAAAACGTTCCGGTGTAAAGTCGGATTTTTGGGATAAAAACGAAAGATAAACCTGAAATCCTGGTAATTAGGTGTTCATATAACCAAAAAATTTCAGTTGAAATTTACTGGTAGAAGTTTGCCCCTGCGAAATTTGATCACTACAATGTAGATTACAGTTGAAATTTTAATGAAATATAAATTTTTCACTTTTCATAGTTTCACGAATGAGAATTCGTCAATGACTATATCCATATTTTTAAATATTTCTACGCATTGAAATTTACTGGTAGAAGTTTGCCTCAGCGAAATTTGATCACTACAATATAGATTACAGTTGAAATTTTAATGAAATATAAATTTTTCACTTTTCATAGTTTCACGAATGAGAATTCGTCAATGACTATATCCATATTTTTAAATATTTCTACGCATTGAAATTTACTGGTAAAAGTTTGCCCCACCGTAATTTGATCACTACAATATAGATTACAGTTGAAATTTTAATGAAATATAAATTTTTCACTTTTCATAGTTTCACGAATAATAATTCGTCAATGACTATATCCATATTTTTAAATATTTCTACGCAAAACATATTTTATTATTTTTAATTCTATTCATTTAGCCGTCTAATAAAACTTTTGTAGAAATGATCTGAATGGGAAAATAAAAGTAAATGTTTCAAAATGCGAAATTTATAATTATAAAAAATAAATAAATAAAATGTTTATTTTTACGTAAATTCGAGTTCGCCTTTGAAGTTTCCACTTAAAAGCTGTACTTCCAACGCACAAAATAATTTTTTTGCATAATTTTTACTCGCTTTTTTCTTTTGCTTTTTCTTGCATAAAGTATTATTACAATACAGTGATGCAAAATTTTTTATCCCCACACACACTCAAAAAAAAAAAAAAAAAAAAAAAAAAAAAAAAAAAAAAAAAAGAGAAAAAAAGAAGAAACATAAAAGAAAACGGCCCACTATCTTTATAAAGAAATAAAAAAGATTTAATATTCACACTGAAATCACCTACCAACTTTTTATGTGTAAAGACATAAATACAACTGCTTATTCAAGAGATATTGTGTCTTTATTTTAAATATTATTTAAATAGTAATATTTTCTATCGTGATTGTATTTCTTTTTGTTTTTCGTTTACTCTTTTCGTTTACATAGTTATTTTCTTACAACTCTTGCATAAGTACATGTACATATCCGAAAAAATGTCTTTTCAAATCCAAAATATTTATTACTATTTGACCCATCCGGTTTTGACAGGGACGTGATAATATTCTTATATGAACTTTAAATACAGGGTGATTCTAAATTCATGGTACAAATTTGAAGGGTTGCTCCACGACACTGTAACAATCAATTATTGTATAAGAATATATGGGCGCAAGTGACGCGTTGAGGTGCAAACATCATAGGGGGGGCAATTCGACCCTTCTACTTTATTTCAAAATTTCTCATTCATACCATAAAAATTCTACGCTGTCCCTATTTCTGTTTAAGGGAAAAAAATCATTATTACACAAACAAAATATTCTTATTTTAAAATTTCCGGTGAGAACTCGAAAGTTTTGAATAATAAAAAAAACATCGTTTCTTTTTCTTCTTTATGTCTTTCCCGTGTTTGGCTGATTTGTCAGTTTTGCGTTTTTTCTTTTATTGTAAAATTTCGATTTCATACCGGAAATTTTCAGAATCTGTTATTTTTTTTTAATTATCATGAAATGTTTATCTTAAAATTTAATTAAGAATGGGGAAATTGGCTCCTGGTGTTTGTACATCAACGTGTCCCTAGGGCCATACAATACTATATAATGATAGTTACAGCGTCTTCTACCAACCCTCAAAGTTTGTACCATGAATATAGATGATATATCCATGAATCCCCCTGTATATGATTTTACTAGCAGCTTTCACCAGCTTCGCTGCTCAGTTTATCTAAAAGAATCTTGAGTAAAACGAAATATAGCTAAGAAAGATCAAATTAGAAAAAAAATACATTTTCTTAACAACTAATCATATATCCATAATTGTTTTTATATTCATATAACTTTACATCATCTAGTTGAAAGTAGATGTTGGCGATATAATAGATATAAAATCTCTGAAGTACTATATATATATCTATAGCCTATATCTATCTATCTATACTGTTTGTATCTTTTGTAGTAAATTACAGGGGCTTCACTCCTTTGCTCGCTACGCTCACCAATCCTTTGCGTAATATAATCGGTGTCACGAAGCAATCCCTATTTTCTAGCCAACCCCAGACGTAACTCTTTCGAGTTTTTTTATTCTAGGTCGCTTCGCTATTCCTTACTTTTTATGCATTCAATTTTCAGATTCCACTTGGTAAAAACGCGCTCCTCCCCTCTCCCCAACTTTTGCGCCCTCATTTTTAAAATTTGTATTATGTGTTATAAACTATCAAATTTTCAAAAAGAACACTTTGTTAATTTCATAACTTTGTTCTAACCCCTTCTCCTCTGTCCCCGGAAATTTGACACCCATTCTTTTTTTTATTTTTTTATAACGTGTTATAAATTATCTTAAGTTTAAAACAGATCGCTTTGTTAGATTTTCAAATTTTAACAAAATCGTGTTCTGTTAGTTCCCTCATTCCATTGCCAAAAAGTGCATTCTATTCTTAACAAAACTCTATCTGAACTTACATATTTAAACTCCTACCAGAGTCATTTTCAAAAAAATATAAAAATAATCCAAAACAGTGTTGCCAGAAGGCTACCTTTTTTTAATTCGGATTTCTTGATTGAAACAATTTTTCTAAAAATCGATAAAATTAGCCTTTTTTAATAACATGTTGATTGATGCCAAAAAAGGGGAATTTTATCATTTTAAAAAAGTGATTTCCAGTGAAAAAAAAATCTGAATTAAAAAAAAGGTAGCCTGTAGGCAACGTTGCTTGAAAACTGTAGGGTTTTATGAAACGCGAATATATATTTTACGGATTCTTTCATATAATGCATGCTATTTTAATTTTACTTGTGTTCTTATTTTAGTTCTGTAACCATGGAGTAATTCGAGCCATAATTTTGGTATGTTTAATGATGTTGTGTCATTATAAATTGATATTTTACGTGTTACAATTTCTGTGGTTTCTCTCATAACTGGTGTGTAGTTCAGACTGGAGGGGGATAAGTTAAAAAATAATAGAAAATATTGGAAAAGATAAGTTAAGAAGGGAATGAGTGCTTTTTAATGTAAAGTCGAAATGCTTTTAACTATTTCAGGTTTTACCAGAATTGCTGCAAGATATTCCGATCGCCATTCGTGGGTGGATGTGGTTTCAACGCCATGTGGATCACTGGATGTGGTTTCAACATGATGGAGCGCTCGCGCACTTCACCACTGATGTGCGCAGTTACCTGAATGCCACATTTGGGATGCGATGGGTCCACGCCCAATCTATCGCTTCCAACACAGAGTACGGACAGAGCCTCAACTCGGCTTGAAAAGAACGCCCTCAGTGGATCACTTAAAAACTAAACCATCGCGTTGGCGATTTTTATGCTTGTGATTTCTGTTTTACTGTAACCATATTCTGGCTTGGCACTTCTCGCTGAATGCTGATTTGATTATCTTTGCACACGTGCTTATGCTATTTGATCTTAGATTTCCGCGCTTATATTGATTCGTAATTATTACTGTTATTGTTCTTGAATTTTCAAGTTTAAATTATTAGGTCGTTATGTTAAGAAGAGACACATGTATTGTTTGCAAGACGAATACGTCAAAGTTATTTCATATTAAAATAATTCTTTCATAAATTTCAAAACAAGAAGCAGCAAACCGTCGCTGTATTTTTTTTCTTTTTTCCCTTACCATTTGTCGCCAAGGAAACGATGTTTCGCCGAATTAGCAACCTCTCTTATGTTATGATCGTAGTTTCAGAATGATCCGCTCGTATCGCTACTGTCTATGCCTAATCCCATGTTAAACAAGTTGCCATTACAGTGTATGAAAGTCGATTCTCTGTTCCGTACTCTGTGGCGTCCAAGAAACGGGTCCAATGCGGTGGACAAATTCCTTGCCTACCACGATCTCCCCATTTATTGGGCCTTGATTTCTTTTATGGGACCATCTGAAGAGTTTTGTTTTTGAGACTCCAGTTGACTCAGACAAAAATCTAGTATCTCGCATATCCGAAGCTACTGCATTTGTGAGGAAAATACCTGACATCTTTAGAAGTGTACACCAATCGTTCCACTGACGCTGTGATGCATGTATCACAATTGGTGGGCGCAATTTTGAACACTTTTTGTAATATTATTGTAAGTATTATTATTTACTTGTAAACTACATTGTAAATAAACATATTACCTTTTTTATTCATGTATTTCGTTTGATAAGTTTCCCAGTTTTAAGTTTTTTTTTCCAATTAAAAAATTTCGATTTCACAACAAAAATTTTCAAAAAAGAATTTTATTATTATCTAATTATTAAATATAGAAAAAAAAGACAATATAAAATTTTTCTGTAAGGAACGAGAAATTTTGAAAATAGAAAAAGGGGCCTAATTGCCTCCCTGGTGTTTTTATCCTTATGTGTCACTTGGTCCCATACATTCCTATACAATAAATAATTGTTACTGTGCGCTCTACCTACCCTTAAAGTTTGTACCATGAGTTTAGAAACACCCTGTATAATTACTCATGGGTGACTGGTCCTATGCATTTTCTTTCTTTTCGCGAGTTGTCTATTGAGATTATACAGAAATCTCTTTTTGTTTATGAAAATTTTACAAGTTACCTTTTTAAATCTGTATTTTTGGTTTTTTAATACTAAATAATAGATTCGATTAAGCCCCAATGCAATGCATGACACAGAAAAAGGTTACCAGTTTATATCTTTATATACACTGCTGTATCCGAAGTTCTGTATACTATTACACCAAGATCTGATTCTTTTTAAAACTTCCTTATAGAATGGACGCATCTCATTTGCTACGATGATGTGTAATTTTATGATTGATGTGTAATTGATGTGTAATTTTAAACTTGTTATACCCACACAGTCCCAAATTAGTTGTTAGATTTGAATATTTTTATTCTGATATTTGATACTGATGAATATATTCTTAGTTTGAACATTTTTCAGAGATTTCGGGGTGCTATACTTCAATTGACAACATTTATTTATCAAGAATTCCCCCCATCTTTTTGTAAATCATTGCCATATTAATTTGTAAAAAGTCCGGAATTGGCACGCTCTTAAGCCACGCCGCATTTTGTTTTGTATTTACAACGTTCCTTAATTGAACGTTGTAATTACATTTTCCATCCCATCTTTTAAGCATTAGCCTGTGATATTCGGATCATCTACTGCCAAATGAAGCTAGGCATTAGCCTATTCCATGTATATAGGACTGGGATTTGCACTACTGGGAATTTTTTCACATATAGCTCGCAACACCTTTTCTATAATCATTTTTCGGATTTCTTTGTTAAAAATTTTTACAACTTTTGACACAGCATTACGTTTTCTTAACGTGCTATTTTTTCTAGTTTAGTTAATTTTGCACTTTCTGAATAAACCAAATACTTTATTCCACTTTTTTCAACCTATCATTTTGTTTTTATTTGGCTCCGATCTTGGGTTTGCCACAACTGCCACAAACATTACTTTGGTAATAAACCTTTTGGTTTTGCAATGCGTTAAAAGTTATATTTCATATGGCGTTTATAGAAGTGCAGTTTGTTAATTTTTTCAATTGTTACAGCAAAAATAGCAATACAGCGTTATAGTGTGTTTTATTCAATACCTTCTTTAGTTTGCTTTCTAAATTATATTCCATGATCACTTTTTTAAAAGGTCGAGTCATGTTGTTTGTCATTTTTATTTTTACACATTGTGATTAGCATTGAGGCTAACACCCAGTATATTGTACAATATTACTGGTGTCTATTTGTTAAACAGTAGGGGTCGCAGCGTCCCTAAAATTTTCTCACTTTCCTATCGCAATTTTAAAACGACAATATTTATCGTAAAATTTCATTGTAAGTGTTAAAGGAATCTTACATGAAGATTTTTGATTTAAAATACTGGTAGAAAAGTGCGAAAATTTTAGGGATGCTGCGACCCCTGAAACTGAATTAAAAGTTGCTTATGGTTTCACCTACTTCAAATGTAGCAACTAATTTGGACAAAATTTTCGACCTAAATGTAGAAACTAATTTTGCACGGAGGGAGCACAGAGTACGGACAGAGCCTTAACTCGGCTTGAAAAGAGCGCCCTCAGTGGATCACTTAAAAACTAAACCATCGCGTTGGCGATTTTTATCCTCGTGATTTCTGTTTAACTGTAACCATATTCTGGCTTGACACTTCTTGCTGAATGCTGATTTGATTATCTTTGCACACGTGCTTATGCTATTTGATCTTAGATTTCCGCGCTTATATTGATTCGTAATTATTACTGTTATTGTTCTTGAATTTTCAAGTTTAAATTATTAGTTAAGAAGAGTTATGTTAAGAAGAGACACATACTTCAAAGTTGTTTCATATTAAAATAATTCTTTCATAAATTTCAAAACAAGAAGCAGCAAGCCGTCGCTGTATTTTTTTTCTTTTTATCCTTATCATTTGTCGCCAAGGAAGCGATGTTTCGCCGAATTAGCAACCTCTCTTACGTTATGATCGTAGTTTCAGAGTGGTCCGCTCGTGTCGCTACTGTCTAAGCGTAATCCCATGTTAAACAAGTTGCCATTACAGTGTATCAAAGTTGATTCTCTGTTCCGTACTCTGTGGGAGGGAGTATAGCATTTTTTCACCTATTATTACCCTTATGGTTTAATACATTTTAGTAAACTTAAGATTACTAGGTTACTTAGGTTAAACTTATCTTTAATTTTTTCTGTTATGTACAAATTTATAATTTTTCTCCTTTTATTTTTCATTTTCCTTTTATGTAGTTTATCTACATTTAAATTTATTCACAATGTCTCTTAACTACATAAGATATCTCAAAACATCAAAGGAAGTACTATTATCTGAATAATATAGAAAATGTACAAACATTATACTTTGAATGAAACATTAGTATTTATTTCTCCATGCTTGATATAGCAGCATTTGACAGATGAATTCGCAATAAACATAAGATTTCCTTTCTGTTTATACATACATGAAAGGAAGTCCTTTCGTTTTTGTTTTATATTTCCTTGATAAAAAGCTTTTACCACTACTTTGTAGTTATAGTTTATGCATGGAATCATATTCTTTTATGTTTGGTAAATGCAGCTTTTCGGCAGAAGTTTCAAAGGCATTGTATTAATGTTGAAAAAGGAACAATTTTTTTAAAAATATTTTTCCTTCTAAAATTCAGGATTTCTAGATATTAGTTATTAACCCCTTCGAAATGAACGTCATTTTTGGTATATTTTAATATTTTATTATTGTTTTTTAAAAACATTATTTCCTTTTCTAATTGAATCGGTATAATGCGTCGATTAAGTAAGGCAAAATGTACAAAAAAAATTACTGGCGAGGATAATCAAGGGATTTTTGTACCTTAAGCGGCACGTACAGTGGTTGTTCGTCTTCAAAGAATTCATTCCAAATTATTTCTTGCTAAATAAGCAGGGAGTCGTGTGGTCAGGAAAAAACGCAATCTAAAAAGTTGTTAAACACCAGTATTTTGTTAAAGAGAAATTCGTCTTGTTCAATCACTTTAAATTACTGGAAGTATTTTCTACAAGAAAATACTGATAGATACCTCTTTTTACTTTATTCTATCTTCAATAGAAGAAAGTATTGTAATCAATTTTTTTTCTACTTCCAGTTTTCGACGGATTTACATGTTTTAGGGGTCAGAGATTCCAAAAAACATGTTTTTACAAAATGTCTGTCTGTCCAAGTGTCTGTGTGTGTCTGTGTATGTGTGCGTATGTCGCCATTCTACCATCAAAAAGTGCATGAAGTTATGCATAGAATTGAACCAAATTTTTTTTAAATATTTTTCGCTGTGGCAAGCAGGTCCTCCTTCAGTTTTGAAATATTTCGCCGGAAGGGGGCGCTGCAATCGCGATGTTTGTGTCATTTTCAATACTATACCGACCAAAGGTATATGAAGTTATCCATCGAATTGAACCAATTTTTTGTGTAAGTGTATGATTATGACTAGTTGATCCTCCCTGAATTTGAAAAAAATCCGCCGGAAGGGGGCACTGCAATTACGATTTTTGTGCCATTTTCAATATCGTACCGACCAAAAGTATATGAAGTTATGCATCGAATTGAACCAAATTTTTTGTGTAAGAGTATGGCTATGGCTAGTTGGTCCTTCCTAATTTTGAAAAAAATCTGCCGGAAGAGGGAGCTGCAATAGCGAATTTTATGCCATTTTCAATATTGCACCACCTAAAAGTGTATGAAGTCAGTTTTAGAACTGAATTAATTTTTTTTGTATATGATTATTTTTTGGTAAGGCAAATAGGTCCTCCCTGAATTTGAAAAAAAAAAAAAAAAAAAAAAAAAATCTGCCGATCATTCTATTGTCCATCGGCTCGTGGAGAGACGGAAAATAGTTTTTACTCCGATTAATTGACTAAAGCAGAAATTTAAGATGAAAATCAACGTTGGTACGGTATTAAATTAAAATTATAAAAGCATTAAAATGAGTAACTATTTTTTAAAATATTAAAATGTACGTATGAGATAGAAGAAAGTTTTGGGATTGGCACATCCAACTAGTTTGATTGTGTCTTTCCCTGAAAACTTGCCACCTTGCTAAGAATAAGTTTAATAAAGTTTCATTATTCTTTAACCGCCTTCACGGCAAGTGGCTTTTACAAGATTTTTAACTTTTTGTCACGGTTTTTTACAACAAACATTTTTGCTTTATTAAAATGCTTTGACTCAATAAGCGAAATTTTGCAATGAAAAACATATTTTGAGAATAATGAAAAATTCTGAGCACATTATGTGAGAATTATATGTGACGCTAGTGCCAAAGAGGTTAAGTTTTGCTCATAGTAGCAAATATGCAGGGCTGCCACCAGGGCCGTAGCTAAGGGGGCGCTATGGGCGGCTCAGCCCCCCCCTAAAATATTTTGAGCCCCCCCTGGAAAAGTTTCCAAGGTCACTCAATGAATTTCTCTTCCGAAAATTGAAAGGAAATTCTGTTCAAAAATCTAATTTTGTTTTGAGAATCTTTCACAGTTTTGCAGAGTTACTAAATTGTATCTAAAATAAGTGTTTCAACACTGTTTCATCCTGTTTCTACATATGAAGCTAACATGATGTTTAACTTTGCACCAGTTATACACTCAAAATTTTCATCATCATGTACTTTTCTTAGCATAAAATGATGTTATTAGAACAGTTTAATAAGAAACATAGTACCTACAGTATGAATATGCAATAATTTATCTTTCTGCGTCAAAGAGAGCGAGAAAAAAATTATGAGCCCCCCCCCTATCATTCACTTCTAGCTACGGCCCTGGCTGGCATAATTCAATTTCACACCCCTTTTTCAAAAAACAAAAATCTTTTACTTGCGCTTTAACAATATTTGCACTAGAAATGTACTAAAAATGTAAAATTGTGATTCAAATGAAATATAAAAATAGTCGATCGTGGCAGCACTGTATATACTACTACTAGTGTTTCTTATTTAATAAATTTTTTTTAATTCGGACATTCCAAATTCTTACCAGAAATTTCAAATAGTAACATTTGCTTTATTGACTAATAGACATTCCTTAAAATAATAAAAAAATAAATATGAAATTTATTATTGAAGGTTTCTGGTTTGAATTCAGATTTTCTGAAGTATGGAATTTTTTGAATGTATTCTACAACGGAAATTAGAGAGTTAAGCAGCTAAATATTCATGTAATATTAAAAATCTGACAATATAGTAAAACAACCAAAAACAAATTTATAGTAAAAAAATTAATGAATTTAGTGCCTATTTAGAAAATAACTCATCTATAAAAAATATATACATGAACACGATACCCCAGGAATATTACACTACATGAGTAAAATGGAAAATACTGTAAAAGTAATTTTGTTCCACTTAGCTTTATACCGAGATTTGTATAACGAAAATTATGAGTAGCATTCCGATTCATCAGACTTAACGGTCATTAGCCATAGAATATTGTTTTCTTTAAAATCAATTTCGACATTTTAAATAGTAATATACGCAATGGATATTATATTCGTAATTCATACTATATTACAGTTGTTTACATTGGGGCAACACAAAAATTATATATTATGTGTATTTTATTAAGCTTTCTTATAAAATATGAGAAATATGTGAGAAAGTTATATCTATAATATTAGAAAAAAATATTAAGGGGGCTCAAGGGTTAAAAATTTTTCAAAAAATCGATTTTTTTATGATCTAATTTGATTATTCATTTAATTCTTAACTAACTGCAAAAAACCGCGTAAAAATATTTGCATTTTTAACGGAGTTATAAGCATTTATGTATCAACACTTTCATAGCCGCATCCATATAATTTCAACTTTAAGTCGCGTTTTCTCAAAACTTGATTTTTGACGACTAACACCAAGATTTAAAAAATAACTATTTGATGGAATGGCTTTTTTTTTTGCATACATATAACATCATTATCTAGATTATGAATTAATATATTTTAGATAGTTTAATTTTTTGGTATTTTTAATGGAAAAAATTTTGTATTTTTTAGGGTTTTTTTAAATTTTCAACTTTGAGAGATTTTTTAATACTGTTTTTATTAAGTGATAGTTATATCCTTAATTCATAATCTAGATTATGATGTTATATGCATGCAAAAAAAAATCCAAGCCATTCCATCGAATGTTTTTTTTTTTTTTTTTTTTTTTTTAATTTTGGTGTTAGTCGTCAAAAATCAAGTTTTGAGAAAACACGACTGAAAGTTGAAATTGTATGGATGCGGCTATGTAAGTATTGATACATAAATGCTTATAACTCCGTTAAAAATGCTAATATTTTTATGCGGTTTTTTGCATTGAGTTAAGAATTAATTGAATAATCAAACTATATCATAAAAAATCGATTTTTGAAAAGTTTTCAACCCCTGAGCCCACTTAAGCTCTCAAACATGGTTCGCACAGGTACCGTTATTTTCCAGTTGGTATACCAGTATTTCTTTTAATATAAAAAATTAAATCTTTAACCCTTGGCACTCCGTTGTCCCCGCTGCGGAGACTTCATCTTTCCTTCCAAAATTTGTTTTTGGCACTAGTAATAAAGGGAAATAAAATTTTCCTTATTTAATCAGAGAAATTTTTGAAATTGTTTACTTCGAGGAAAGTTCTTTTAAAAAAGTGGTGCTTACCGAATAAAATTTGTGTAAGAGGCACCGGAGTCCGAAGGGTTAAACTCACAAAATTTCCTATTTTCGAACAGAAAATGCTGGTACCGTAGAAATCCATGTTCTTGAAATTCCGAGACCAGTACGCACCCTGTCAAACGATAAACATGCAGACTTACTACAGTAAAATTTAAAACACGAGAAAAAAATGTATTTAAAAAAAATTGCATTTAGATTTTAATAAAAAGAATTCTTTAAATGCGTTTTCTGATTGCAGTTTCGATTTTCTTTATGTCATTTAACAATAGCAGAATAGTTTGAGTATCCTTTAAGACCTTTGAAAAGTAAAATTTCGTTATTTATAGAAAAAGATTGAGCATTAAACTCAAACACATTCCCATTTTTTAATATACAGGGTGATTATAATTAAAGTCCGAGTTTCAAAACGCTCTAAAAAGCAAACCACTCGTTAGAATGGCGTCAAAATTTAACAGCGTATTATTGAAGAAGGGGGAAAGAACATGAACCAAAAAAAACTCCCAAATTTGAGTGAGAGATGGCGCTGTAAGCGTCAGTATATGTAAATTAAAATACCTGGCATGTGCACGACAATTTCAGGTGTTATAAAAGCGTTGGGTAAACGGCGTTTCCTCATTTCGCTTCTCAGACGTTGGCCTTGACTGTCTCAATGAAGGATCGTGCTCTGCTTGTAAAGCTTTATTACAAGAACGGTGATTCTGCACCAGTGGCTCTGCAGAAGTTCAGGACTTTCAAGGGTATGAAAAAAGGCGCTGGACCGATGACTGTCAGAGGTCTGCTGAAAATTATTCAAAAATTCGAAAATACAGGTTCGTTTGATGTGCAGTCTGGTAGAAGAAGGAAAAGATGTGATTCGGCGGTAGTTGAAGAAGTGGCCACAGCAGTTCAGGAAGAGTCTAGCGGTGGTGAGCAACCATGCAGTGCACGGAGAATTGCCTTAACATTGAACAGGCCTGTAAGCACGGTACATAACATTCTACGAAACATCCTGCAATGCTATCCGTATAAAATTTGCCATGTGCAGGAGTTGTTCCCTTCTGACCTGCCAGCAAGAGAGTGTTTTACTTTGGAATTTCTCGCTCGCATGGAAGTGGACAATGATTGGCCGTGGAAAATTCTGCGGACAGACGAAGCCCATTTCCACCTGATGGGATATGTCAACACACAGAATTGCCGAATATCGGTAACAGAAAATCCACTCGCAACGAACCCAGTACCACTTCATCCTGCAAAGGTCACTGTGTGGTGCGGATTTACGGCATCATTCATCACAGGGCCGTATTTTTTCGAGGAGACGGGGGCTTTAGGTCCTGTTACCGTTACCGTCAATGGTCAGCTCTATGAGTCTCTTTTGCGTAATGACGTCATTCCAGCTCTGCAACAGCGTGAATGTCTGGACAGTATCATTTTTATGCAACATGGCGCTCCTCCGTACATTGCAAATCGAGTGAAGGAGTTGTTGAGGCGGCATTTCGGAAATGCTAGAATTATCAGTCGTCATTTCCCTGCAGCCTGGCCGGCCCGATCACCCGATCCATGTGATTTCTGGCTGTGGGGTTATCTGAAAGATATTGTGTTCAGTACTCCGATTGCCAACATAGCTGAATTAAAGACACGCATTGCGCAATAAATTCTGAACCTGACCCCGGATACACTTCGATCGGTTGTGGAACATGCTGTTTCCCGATTTAATCTTGTTGCACACAACGGTGGACAGCATATTGAACATGTTTTGCGCCAGTCTCGCCAAAGTTAAAAACCGATTGGATGGATGCTTTTTATGCCTTTTTTGGCTTCAGGACAATTAAAAACCGGTTAGATGGATGCTTTTTATGCGGTTTTTGGCCTCAGGACAGTTAAAAAACAGTTAGATGGATGCTTTTTATGCGGTTTTTGGCCTCAGGACAATTAAAAACCGATTTTTCCCATCCGATGTGGTACGACCTTGTCGTGGTGGACGGGCTTACGTAACTAACAGTATCACACGCGTACAGTCATGCACACTGAACAATACAGTTGGTTTATATCGTGTAACTTACGCCTTAGCCGTTGTTTTACGATTTGTCCTTTGTAGTCGAAATGCTGACGCTTACACCGCCATCTGTCGCTAAAATTTGGAACTTTTTTTGGTTCATGTTCTTTCCCCCTTTTTCAATAATACGCTGTTAAATTTTCACGCCATTCTAACGAGTGGTTCGCTTTTTAGAGCGTTTTGAAACTCGGACTTTAATTATAATCACCCTGTATATTGCGCATTCTGTCTATGTAAAAATTGATGTAAGTCATAATTTCTAACACTCTTATACATAAATTTAGAATACTTCACAATAAAAATAGTACTTTTGATGTGAAAGAAATGCTTAGAATATAATTAGATTTTTTCAAAAGAAAAAAAAAACATGGAGTATTTTTCGAGAAGATATGCGAGCAAGCCTCCAAATGCTCCGGACATAAAAATTATCTGAGAGTTAATTACCATATCTTTAATTGCAGGTAATTCTACATTAGATAAGGGGAGGAAAACTATTTGAAAATACTGGTGTCCATAGCATTTGGAGCACCGTTTTATGCTATAAGCCGGGTAACACTATCTGAAAATCATAATCGGTTAAAATGTACCGATATTTTCTGGAACTGCTAATCTCCGAACTGTCGCATTAAGTAGATTTTTACATAAGTAATAGAAGGCATCTAATAACTTAATGTTGTGTATTTCTCGCACAAACTTGAAATGTTTTAAATACAATTGCATCACAATGGCTTACTATCCGGCTAGTTAGGGTGTTCCAAAAATAATGATCCTATTCTATGAAAACGTTAATCTGTTAATTTCTCTCAAATGTGTTTGAAGAAATGCTCTCCTTGGCATGGAATTAAGAAAGTACGGGAAGTAAAACGAAGCCAGTTTCCCATTAGAAGCAGGGAGAAAGTCGATGCCACTGTATTTCTCTGAGGTTCACCCAAATACCAGCATTCCGAGAGAAATACCGTGAGCATGGCAATAGTTTGGCGCATTTATCGCTTATTTGACAATTCTTACAACTCGATGTTTGATACAGCGAGATTTAAAACACATGCCAAGTTATCGCCAATATCATATGGCCATAGGTTGCCGGCAGTTTCTTATAATTTCTTATAAGCTGTCTGATAATTTTCGGCTTATTTCGGAGCTGATCCGTTGACCGTTTTTCTTTCCACTACTTTCTTAGTTCCATGCTTCTTGGAAAAAAGAATAGCCATCGTTACCAGGAAACTGGATAATAAAACATATGAAAGAGTTGCGTCAGGTATACCGTCAAAAATACGAAAAACAGCCACCATCAATGGCACATATGAGGGTACTTGTGAACAAAGTCAGATAAACCGGTATTGTCAACTGTTGATGGCCATCTAGAATGTTTTACATCCGCAACGTTACTGGTTTGTCTGAGTCAAGGCCACCTTATCATAATATCAAGGCCTCGCATTCAGGAGAAAATCTATTGTTGAAATTGTCCCTATAATTGCCAACTTATTATGTGACTTTGTCTCATAAGTAACGCCACCTGGTGCATACTACTGCTAATATTCCATGCACAAATTGATAGAAAAAAAATGGAAAATATTCAGGTTCTCACATTAGATGGCGCTACCTACGGGAAAATCATGAGGTTTTTGACCACGTGTATTGCAGACAAAGGAAACTTGGCGAATGACAAGCCTTGTTATTATGATAAGGTAGCCTTGGTCTGAGTTTGTTCACAAGTAGTTTGATATCAGCCCTTGTTGCTGGCTGTCTTCCGTATTTTCGAAGGTACAGCTGACGCACCTCTTCATATTTTTACCATCCAGTTTCCAGGAAACGATGGCTATCCTTTTTTTTCAAATGAGAGTATTGCTTCGAACACCTATAAAAGAACTCAACAGAATAGCTTTTCATAAAAATGGATTGTTGTTTTTGGAACACCCAATATAAAGAAGAAAAGCCTATATAAAATTCCTATTCAAAAATTCTAAAACAAGAAGAAATACTGATATCAAAGGAAGGATTGCAATGTAAAGAGCATAGAAGATGTAGAGACGATGTATCTTGAAACGATATTGATATATAATCCTTCTTGCATGACATGGCAACATATCACAGATGGTTTCACTGTAAATATGACATTTTTAGACTTTTTATACAGGCAAAACAAATTTCTGTCTTTTCGGATTTGCATTTATTCGAGAAGAAGATTTTATTATTCCTTTTGTCCTATGCATTTTGCGTGAAATCACATTTCTTTGTGAGTGGAAAATGCAGTGTTTCAAAGAACATGTTCATTAAACACTAAAATTTTTTTTTTAGTTTTCATAGTTGTAAAAGTTAGTTTAGTTCATACATTTTGTTAAGTAATTTAATTTTAACAATTTTTGTATAACGTGCATGTAAAGCCTTTATGATTTTACTGCTTATGCAAAATCCGAGGATGGATAAAAAAGAATTGCAAGGGTAATAAAAAGTTATCTTTTAACAATAGACAAAAAATACAGGTCAGCTGGCACCAGATTATCCACTTAAATTTTAGAAGCAATTAATTGAGTTTGATTAAGAAAATGGGGTTGGTAATGCCATGTAGAAGAATAACACTATCATTACATGCCAGGATGTTTGCATTGGATTGCTCCACGTAACTATGTGAAAGTGATCATTTTCCTGAATATCTCGAATTTCAATCGCTCACAAAAGTCTAAACTTACACTACATACCCGTACAACCACTGTAAGATTATTAGTACTATTTCTTTTCCCGGGGAAAAAAATATTAACTTCGCAATATACACTTTTCAAATAATTATGCTTGTAACATTTTTTTAATCTATCCTCGTATATTAAAAAAAATCACCTTTTATTATTTATGTTAAAATAACACAGCTATACGAAAAAAGAAAAAAAAATGCTTCCCTGCGAAAATATCGAGTGAACTAAATAGGCTAAATTATTTTAATATAAATATGATACTTAAATTACTCATCATGCATAATTTTGTAGAGAAATAGGTTTAAAAAAAAACATAAATAATAAAGGATTATTATATTAATTGCCAGATACAATTTATGACATCTGAAAGGTATTTTTTCTGACTTAAATCACAATTCAATAAAGGAATTTAAATAAAAAAAACGTAATTTACAGATAAATAGAGGAGGGGCATACCGATTTTACAGATGTTTTGGTAGGGCATGACCAATAAAAGGTTTGAAACTACTGGTATAATTGACTTGTAATTTTTTTTTTTTTGTACGTAAAAAATGTGTAATCGGAATTTTAACAAGAAAATAATATTGAAGTCATTCTATATCTTTAAGGAAGAATTACAGTCAAATACCTTCAAAAATTTAAACTATAAAATTGATCGGCGTTAACCACCTTGAACAAGCGAAAACTTATGTGCCGCATGAGGTGCTCGGAATCCTTGTTTTTCCTTGCCAGTAAAATTTTACCGTAAAATTTGCCTTATCTAATCGGAGCATTTTCTCGATTCAACAAGAAACAAATTTCTGTTTTTAAAAACGGTGGCAAAATATTAAAAATTTCGCAATTTTTAATCTTTTTTCACCGGTTTTTCAAACAGAAATTTTTCCCAAGTTTAATCATAAAAAATAGCTTAAAAAAGCTTGAAAAAGGCAAAATTTACAATAAAAAATTACTGGTGAGAATGATCAAGGATTATAAGCACCTAATGCAGCATATGTACCCAACGCTCGTCCTCAAAGTATTAGGTTTTTTTTCATTTTTACTGATGAACATTTACTGATACCCACATAATATTAATGTAAGTAATATTTCGCTAAACTAATTTTGAGAATAGAAAGAAACAAGTTGGAAATTGCACGTGAAGCGTAGCAAATGAGGTGCGTTCGTACGATAACGAAGTTTTAAAAATATCAATCTCATAAAATTGTAAATAATTACAATTAAAATGCGCACCAAACAATGTTCTCTCTATACCATTATGCAATGGAATACTTTTGTGTGGCCTTGTAAATCAATAACAAATATTCTTTGCACCACAAATTATGCAAAATGTATATTATAGTATGTACTTTATAGATGCATATCAATTTTATTACGTTCGAATGAGTGTAACACCATTAAAATGCATTTGAAACATTTTCCCCCATTAATCGTAATGTAACGGAATACTTTTGATTGTCCCTGTAATTGATATATGCATCCGATTTTGATAAAATTTGAAATACCTCGATAAAATTATGTAATAATTATGTATTTAAAATTTCAAACGATTCAGTTGGGTAGTTTTTGCGTTGTTATATGCGGATAGACAGACAGACGGACGGACAGACAGACAGACGGACAGACAGACGGACGGACTGAGCGACAACAATATGTGCTACGTATTTACATAATTACGAACGCACCTAAAATCATTGCGGATAAAAATCGAGAATTTTGTATATTTTTTTTTATTTAAAGAATTTTAAAGTATACTGTTTTCTGATACATTACAGTGTTTAAAATACCAAAACATTTACAAACATTTGTCAAATCAATCGATAAATTTTTGCATCCTCAATATAGTGCATTTAATAAAATTAGGGATCTGTTTTACTATTAATGAATTCGGTATGAGGGGAAAAATAAAATATACAAACATAGGTAAAAATGCAGTAAGATAGACACGTTTTTTCTACTTTTCAATTTTAATTAATTATTTTTCATTATATTGCAAAATCAATCCCTAATTTTACTAAGTTCACTAAATTGAAAACACAGAAAATAATGGATTAATTTGAAAAATATTTGTAGAAGTTTCAGTTTTTAAAACATAGTTATGTATAAAAAATCAACAAACTTTAAAATTCTTTAAATAATAATAATAAAAAAAATAAACTCTTAATTTTTCTTATAAAATGATTTTTCTTGAAAAAGTAATTTTTCTAAATATTACCTATAATATGATGTGTATATAATAAGTAAATGTACATCAATTAAAAATAAAAACTTTCAAATTTCTTCAGAGGTGCCGATTATCTTCTTTAACCCGTTCGGGATGAGCGTCTTTTAAGGGTGTACTTAACCCTTAAATTCCCATGCTAGAACACGTTTTAGAAATTATGTAGTTCATTTCACACCAGAAAAATTCAATGGCTAATTTCGTTTTATTTAAATGCTGAATGTTCTATTATTGATTAAAGCAAATATTGTTGTTTTAATTTTCTGGTGGGAACTGAATTATACGAATTAAAATATCTCGGGCGGTTTGGGATCCAGAGGGTTAAATCAAAAAGGGCAACTTTGTGACATAAATTATAATTTATATTTCATTGGAAATGCTAATAAAACTGGCAGGTGTTGTTATTCAGAAACTGTTTAATGCACACAATTTACTGTTTTTTTTTTTTTTTTTTTTTTTTTTTTTTTACAAATGCAATAGATCTTTCATAACAAGCCTTCAAAGTTGGTTTTTTTGAACACATTTCCCGACGACAGCAGATATACCAGTCAAAAAGCAGGAGAAAAATGGGTGATCACGAAATCTAAATATCTTATAACTCAATAGGTAATTTAATTATCATAAAATGGAAGTTTAAGTTCGATTCGAAATCGCTTCGATGGTCAGGTTTTGCAATTTTATATTTTTCCGTTAAAAAATAAATTTGTAAATGTGTCAAAACGTTTTGCGCTTATTGAACGAAGCAGTTGAGAACACCCTTCAGAAATTTTTAATCTTCTCTCATCAGTTTTTTAAAGTAAAAATTTTTCTATAATTGAATCTTGAAAACGCTCGTATTAAATAAGGCAAAATTTGCAGTACAAATTCACCGGTGAGAATATTAAATGATTCTGAATAAATGATTAAGTTGCACGTGCACCGTTCGCTTGTTCCCAAGTGGTTAATTAACCCTTAAATGCATATTGTTTCATTTTCGATACCATAAGTGTTCCCGATTTATTGGGGATTTTATTCATATATTCCGTATTCTCAGCAGAAATTTAAAAAGAGCAATTTTCACTTTACTTAATGACAGACCATTCGTAATTAATTAAAGAAAAATTTACTATTTAGATTTTTCTGGTATGAATTCTGATTCTTTGAATTGCGCATTTTTTGGAACGCGTTTTATCCTATGCATTTAAGGGTTAAAAAAATCAAATTGGTATAATTAGTACACTATTTAACACGTTAACTGGCATTTTCTTTTCCGTTCAGTAAATTGAAAATTAGGGATTCTCACCACAATTTTTTAAATAAAATATACGTAACATTTAGTCTAAACATTTCCGATTTTGAATAGTATGAAATTATTTAAAAAAAAAATTCTGGTGTCAAAAAGCTTTAAATGATGAATTAAACAAATTCGTCTTGCCCGAACGGCGTACGGGTAAATGAGTTAAAGGGTTAAAGTTAATAAACAAACTGTCCAAATGTTATATAACTTAACAGCTTCCCTGATTTGCCCGTACGCCATACGGACAACGTGTTTTTGCGAATCATGATTTACCCGTATCACGTAGGGGCATCCATACTGCAATCATGATTCATTCTTATCACCAGTAAATTATTACTTTAAATTTTCATTAATTAATCCGAACATTTTTTTTATTATTCTATTCAATTAGGCAAAAATTTCTGTTTTGAAAAAAGGTAAAAGATTAAAAATTCTATAAAAAACTTAAAAAAATAGGCATTATATGAATCTTTTTTTTTTAATGTGTTGCTTAACTAAGTGCATAAACAAGAATAAAAGAAATTCCATGTTTGTAAAACATTTTTCCCGTGAAAAATATGAAAAAAAAATAAAAATAATATATTACTTGTATCTATCGCCAAACTGCCTGTACAAACTCTTATTATTATTTTCTCTATTTACCCTTATTTCTCATAACGCTTCAGTAGTCTCAAGAACTCTCTAAAATTAAGGAAAATACTCTATACTATTTGAATTTGAATAAGCATAAAACTTTAACAAAAGTTATGTACAGAAACTTACATCTCGGAATTAATTTTATATGTTTATTGGATCGATCATCTTTAAAATGAATTGATTTCGATATTTTCATTGTGTTTATCATCGTAAAAAATGCAACGATCTTTAAATTAGCTGTTTAACATCCACTTCATGTTAAAACAGTAAATTTCAATTGGTTCAATTTTAATATAGTCCTGAAGTAACATCTTTAAACATTTCGATTTCTTTTTATTTTAAAGAACGATATATAGTGCGTATTAACTACAAATATTGCATATAAATTATTTCCTTTACTATTACATATTTATTATCGCTAAACATCAAATTTGAAATAAAATAATATTATGTTCTATATCTTCTAACACAACAGACCAAGGATACAAATTTGGCTTCCATTTTCAGTAAGAAATTTCAAGTTTGTAACAGAAATTACGAACAATACATTCACATTCATATAATTACAATTTTTTTAAAAATAAAAATTCTTTTTTAGAATTTTCGGGTTTAAAAATTGAATTTTATACGAAAAATATAAGCCAAACTGGCAACCATCAACAGACTTTATATTAATCATTTGCGGTCGAGTGCAGGTCTGCCACAGGCGACTATTTTTCAATTCTAATTGGCACTATTTTCTTATAACATAAATCGTTGACACACTATTTGACAAGCTTTTCTAGAGATATAAACTTCAAACTGCAGCAGAAGTTCGATATAAGGTGGTTTTTGGAAGGCATGTTTCACACCCGCGTCATAATTTAACCGCGGTATATCGAAATGCTGTCAATGAAATACCAATCATACCGATATATGTATGTATGATAAAATGTTAGTGGTACGAAAAAAGCGTAAAAAGGTAGCTGTGTTATCCCACTAATGATTTTTTTTATCTTGTCGTTTTCTTTTTAATATTAATGTAATTGGATAAAAATAATAAAAACATATATACATGAAAAGATATGCTTGGAAATCATATACATGAAAGATACATGAAGTATGATAATTTGCAAAAGAAAATCTCATTAAGATTTTACAAAAGTCATTTTGAAAGTTAGAAAAACTAATTATCGAATTTATTGATTAAAAAATGTAAAAAATGCATAACGTAATCAGCTAGATACAAACATGAGACATTTCTTCAGTTACAAAAAATTACTTTTATTGATTTCATACCGGAATATTGGATTTGAAGTTTTTTCCGAGTTTCTGTCTACATGTAATTTATTTATTATTTTTCTGAAACGCATACTATATTATGAGATTGGAAAATTGACATAATATGATAGAAACGCGAAAATTTATCTTCATTGAACGTTGCGTAATTACTTACATTGGTGCTAATTTTAGTAACAGTGCTTTTGTAATTAACTGAAGACAGAAAAAAAAATAGTGTTCACATATTGATTTCAGCTAGGGAGATATTAATGTATTTATTAATCTTTCTTACAAAGCATACTCACGAAGTAACCAAATAAAGTTCTTTCTTTTGCAATATTTCAAACTCTTAGATATCATATAATTATTAATGAAAGTTATTATTATTTTTTTTGCTGTCTCAAAACAAATATATATATGTATAAAAAAGCAATTTAACAAATTACAACGACCATTTGTAAAATAATTTAATAAGACTAAAATTGAAGACTTATAAATAAATTCTACATCTACAAAAAAAAAAAAAAAAAAAAATCATTTTTTATGATGATCAAAACATGGCTTGCGTAATAACAGAGTTACCATGGACTAAACAATGGGTTAAACATTGACATTCTTTGACCAATAATAAACAAATTTTAAATGAAATTTCAGTTTTACAATTTTCGGTACTGCAAATTTTTAAACTTCTGAACATCACCCATTTTCAATTTTTACACCGTCACGTATGGGAAAAAAGTAATTTTAAAAACATATTGTTTTTTTTTTTTTTTTTCTTTTTTTTTTTTTTTTTTTTGTCATTGGTGCAACAGAAATATTCCAATGATAATAAAAGTCCTTTTTATAATGATCGAAATATGGCTTACGTAATAACAACGACATAGATTAGTACTCTATGGATTAATTATGGATCAATCAGAAAACGAATAAAATGTGGACATCACGAGGTTTCACATATACCGCAGATATTTTGAGAGCAACAACCGTTTTACAAATGTTTAATAAAATACATAAAAATATTTACCACAGTTTGCATTTTTTATAACATTAAGAAATATCAGTTATGTAAACTCAGGGTTCGCCCTTTTCAAAGAATTTATCAAGAAAAATAAAGATATTTTTGCATAAAAACCAAAATAAATCTAGGTTAAAAGACGTTTTATTTTATTTTATTTTTATTTCTTTGCGTTAGAAATAAATACAGCAGGAAATTAATTTTGTAATTTGATTTTCATTGTTGTAATGTATAAATCAACTATAAATCGTGTTTGACCCGTATTTAATTTCAAGTATTATTCCAATCGATTCATTTAAAAGAATCAATGAATTAAAGTTGAATACAGACAATTGTATTCTAAGAACACGTAAAAGCGAGAATTTTTTATTGTAAACATATAAATGAAAGCTCTAAAGTACACTTAGATGACTAGTTGTATAAATTATTCCAGTTCCTGTTACATTATACAGATCCTGTTTAATGAACCATCCCCCTTAATACACGGATTTTGTCCACTTCCTTGAAACGCAATCTTAACCAGGTTCGACTTAACTTTCGTTCATGTATTTTATTTTTTATCACTTTTTAGCTCACAGGCTATCATAGCCTGAGAGCTTATGTGCCCGCCCGTTCTATATGTACGTGCGTAACGCGATAACTCATGATAAAAATATCTGATCCACTTGAAATTTTGTATATAAGTATATACTGACAAGGCGCTTCCCTGATTAGTTTTTGGAGTTCATTCGATATGTATAAGAGGGGGAACGGGGGGCTCATGCCCCTCCCCTTAATTGATATAAATTGGTTTTTCATACAGAATTAAGTTTTCGTTCAAAATTTAGACATAGGTTCATTCTGATGAGGCCATTCCGTGAATGTTATTAGGTGTTCATTGAATAAGTATAAACAGGGGGAACGGGGGTTCTAATGCCCCTCCCCTTAATTTATACAAATGGCTTTTTCAAGCAAATTGTCAGATTTCGTTCAAATATCTGAATAGTTTTGGAAGTTTAATGGTTAAGTATAAAAGAACGGAATAACGCCTCTTAAATTATATAAATGCTAAATGGGTTTTTTATTAAGAATTATCTGATTTGCTCTGAATTTTGAATATAGATTTTTTATGTGATAAATTATGTTCTTGATAGCTTAGGAGGTTCAATGATTAAGTTTTAAAAAGGGGGAAGCTGTTTCCCCTCCTTAATTTGTTTTCCGAACGGAATTAATCCTTGAAAACATAAGGGTGTAATGTAGAATTAGTATGCGTAGCCTGTGAGCTCAATGCCATCAGTTTAACTGGGCAATATTCTTTTTATTATATTTGGTTTGATTTTTCTGGATTTACTATTTAAGATAGCCCAAATTTTGCATCTTTTAGCTTGATAATGTTAAAAATTCAAATTCATTATTGCCTCCACTTTTTTGAAAAAAAATTATTCATCTTATTTAATGCCAAGTAAAATGATTTCAGAATAAAACCAATTACACTATTTTAAAAAACTGGTGGGAATCAAACAGTTCTGAATAAAAGACTTAAAGCTTGCAGCCAGTGAATGTCTCGACGATTAAGTGGTTAATGCAAAGAAGAAATCGTACATATTACTTGTGAAACTTCAGATAATTTGGGCCTGAAGATTCTACCTTAATTCTACAAATATTTCCATTTTTTAATATATCTATTATTTTATGATTTACAGTATTTTAGGGGATTTTCAATTTGTTGTCTAACTTGATCATATAATATAATTTTGATTTTTTAAAAAAATAAATTATAGAACCTCATTTTTAATTTGGATGTTCACAGTTATAAAAAATAACTTGTGTTGGTTTATAATGGTTTTATATGTTTAAAAATTGATCGATTTGAATTAGGATGCATTTTTATTCAATATTAATAACAATAAGAAAAAGAATTATGATTAAAAATGACAGATATAAAGAAATAAACTTCTGCATAGTAAGAAAAAAGATTTATTTCTTGTAGTTCGAACTAAAAAATTTAATATTTATCTTCAAATATTCCGTACCACTTCATACTTTGAAAATATAGAAAAAAAAATTGAATATTTCTTTTTTTTTTCGATTTTCTTTTCCAGAAAAATATTTTAAACGCACTTCTTTTTATTTCTCTCTTTAATGTTCTTTCTTTAAAACGTTTGCTCCAGATGCAAATATTTGAAAAGCTCGGGTGTTAAAGTAGACTTTGGGGTAGACTATAACACAACGGAATAAAATTATAGCCTACCATTGTCAAAGGAAAAAAAATAAAAGTATGTTCAGCTGTATGTTCAGCAAAGGCTTTTCAGAATTTAAAATTAAAAATATTCAGATAGGGAGATTGATTGAAGAATAAAACAAGTGCATGCATATAAATAAATAAATAAATATATTTGAGAGCCATAAAATCTCATGTAAAATTTTCAAAATTAGTTGCAAGTGTTAACTACAGGTGGCGCTGTCAGCTATAGTGGCAGTACATAATCCCAGATATAGGCTGCAAACTGTCCTATACAAGCAGTCGTTGCCATCACTAACAATGTTTCCTGTCTAAAATCGTCTGATTCGTTTTCTCATCAGAAAAAATCTTCAATTTTGAATAAAAAAACTCACTTTGCTTCCATAAGACTGCAATTTAACCGGTGATCCTTGAGTAACAGTAAAATACATTGTTTCATTGGATACGCAATCTCATTGATTTCCTTCAATAACCCTCATAGCATGCATGGTCACAGTGACGTCACAGTGACGTCACTGTGAGTCACTTTGGTCACATCCCATCTGTGACCAAATTGCCACCACTCAGAGACGTCACATTGTGACTGAGATGTGACTTTTTTAAAAAATCTTTAGAAAAATATAAAAAAATCTTCAAAACATGTTATTCACTTTAAAAAACATGTTTCTGGCAATTTAAATATCTTTGCTTTTGTCACAGTTTCGTCGCAATGTTAATGTCAAATTAGTCACAAATGACACATTTTTCACAAATTTTTCACACTGTGACCACTTTGTGAAACGTCACAAAAGAGCTCTAAAACGGCCATAAGGACTTCACATTTTAGTCACTGTGACTTCACATCGACAATCGACGGTCACAAAGTGTGACCGCCATGTGACTTCACAACGACGTCGATGTGACGTCATAATGCCTTACGGGAAGATGTTAGACCACAATGAGTTTCACAGTACTCTTTTCGCAATGCTGCCACTGGTGCCCTTGCATTCTTAACCTTCTGACAATCTTGCAAAAGGGTAAATTTGTATGGTGATTTCTGTGGACTTTGTTTTAAATGCTAATAAAACATGATTATTTCAACATTATATTAAAAAATACTTGATTACAAATATGAATGTGAAGCTTAACCACTTACAGGGTGTCCAGCAAATAAAACCCTGATTTCAAAATTCAATTTCTCAAAAACAAAGATCGATAGTAATATGCTGTAAACGGTTTTTTTCGTTAGGTAAGCTGTAAAAATCTTATACACAAATTTCAAACAGTGAATATTTTGAAAAAAAATGCGTTCTGATTGTATAGAATGCTTTGATTTGACATTTTTCTTGTTTTAGATTGCGTGCAGAGAAATAATTTTTCAGCTTGCAGTACAATATTTTAAAGATTTTTCGAAGTAAATTTTTAGAATATCGAAATTTCAAAATTTTAATTTCAAAAAACTATGAAATATGGCACTTTAAACCGAAAAACACATTCTCTGGCAGCAATCAAAAGCAAGAAAAATGTCAAATCAAAGCATTCTATGCAATCAGAACACAATCTTTTCAAAATATATACCGTTCGAAGCTTTTGTATAAGATTTTTACAGCTTACCTGATAAACAAACCGTTTACTGAATAATTCTATTGATCTTTGTTTTTGAGAAATGTAATTCTGAAATCAGGTTGTTATTTGCTGGACACCCTGTAACTGATCAATATATTAAAAAATAAGCTTTCAAATAATGCCATTTTTTGTGTCTTTTAAAGAATTTTTAATCTTTTATCACCGGTTTTTCGAAACAGAAATTTTTGCCTAATTGAATCACAATAATGCTCGAATTAAATAATGCAAAATCTATAATACAAATTTACTGGTGAGAATAATAAATCATGACTAGAATATGGATGTCCGTACCTGGTATGGGCAAATCATGATTGGCAAAAGTACTGTCTATCTCACGCATGCGCGGGAAAGAGGAAAAAGAAGGAACTCGTTAAGAGCTCACACTATCCAGTAAAAAAGACCCGGATGATAATGTTAAATCTATGGGGGTGTTCTTTTTAAATATCATAGGATAGCTGAGGATGATCTACAACCGGGCTAGTTTTTTTATTTTTTCAATTCTGATTTCAGATTATTTTTTAAAATACTTTAAATTTCGAAAACGGTTAGAACCGGTTCTGAAATTTAAACTATTATAATATAAAAAATATGTAACCAAAATCGTAAAAGTAAAAACAAGTGTAACTCATCCTCAGCTATCCTAGGCAAAAAAAATCATACAAAAATATTAAAATTTAAGCGAGATATTTGAAAAGAACGTCCCATAGACTTAAAATTATCATCCAGTTTTTTTCAGCGAGTAGGGTTGGCTCTTAAGAGCGCTAATAATTATACAGTGTATCCAAAATATATTACATCATTAGATTTATATTACTTTAAAAAGAGATCATAGAACAAGGAAACCTGACGATTACTGAACGCATTAACACGGGCTTGTCAGTGAGAGGATAAAAGTTTATATTAAAAAAAATACTGGTGCGAACAGAATACAAAAATAATCGTCTGTGGAAGCCTTATTTTTGGGAATCTATCTGTGACTAAAGCGGTACCTGTGGGTAGAATATGAAACTAATTTTAAAACTATTGAATCTGATTTTTTCAGCTTTCAAAATAAATGTACTATTGGTCTCATCCTTCTATCTATCTATGTCTTACAGTTTTTTTTAACCATTAAAAAATGGTTGTTGTTTTTGATGGAGGATTGACAAAATGACGTGGTCACTTTTGAATTTAAATTAAATTTTTATTTGAATTTAAATTAAATTTTTTACTTTTAGAAGAATTTTTATTTGAATAGGAAATTAAAATGTTTAAAATCATTGTAATAAAGGAGAAAACTAACAAATTTAAAAATGGCAGACGGAAATTAACAGATATGGAAAAAGAAATGAATGACCGTGATTGTCGCATTCAATGACATTAAACACAATAGGCGTACTTAAACAATCATAAAGTAATTTTCATTTCGACTTTTTATTAATGTTTTACTAATTTATTTGCTCTTTTGTTATTTAAAATAAAAATTTAGTCAAAATGTATAAGTTGCTTATTAGTTTGGCGATTCGTATCATTTGGCGAAATTGGTCGACGGGATAACTAAGTAGTACTGTATTTAGTTCGGCGCAATAACGTCTTTCAATGCAGAAAACGAGAAAATCAAAAGATTATCGAGCCGCTGAAAAACAATTACGTGTTGAAAGGCGATCACGAAAAAGGAAGCAATTTAATACCGAACCAATTAATTGTAAAACATCATGTCTCGAGGGCGACCAATCCACTAGCCATGGCGTTTTACAATCGGTCGGTTCTAACCAGGAAAATTTGAGTCCCAATAGGAATTCTAACAAGCCGGAAAATGTTATAGCTATTACTCTTGATTTTCCACCACCTAAAAAGAAAACTAAAAAGCAATCGGCTTGGGATAAACTACAAAAAAAAACGTTTTTCATTCAGTGTCTGATGGACCCATTCACAGACGTATGTTCTGCGATCTACTTTGGTTTAAAACCTTCATCACCAAAATTCTGCTCTGTAAAATCAAACAGTATAGGCCAAAGTCTTACAAGTATAACAATATTAGCCAAAGCTGCATTTTAATAATGATTACTTTCGCACCAACAATGTTACATAGTTTGAAATATTTCTTTCGTCGCCAACTTTTATGCTTGGCGACAATGGAGTGATGTAACGTGAACCGTACCTTCAAATTGCACCATGTATAAAGTCATTTATATCAGTAGCACGGATAATACACAATAAAACAACTGGTATTTAGCTTAAAATGATAGATGAATGTTTCGAGTGAAACATTTTTCAAATGGTTGGTGTAATTTCTTAAATTACAATTTATTATTATTATTATTATTATTTTATTTATTAAGTCTTTGGCTAGACATCCAGTATTATTTTATTTATTTTTAATAACTGAAATTTAAATGCATTATTTTACCAATTTGTACTTTTTGTTTTTTGTATTTCATTTACAAAAAGAAAAAAGCAAGCTTGAATTTAAATTTAAGTAAGAAAACAGTTTAATACAAGGGTACAAGAGCCATACGCAACAGGGAATTTTTCAATTGAAAACCACACTTTGCTACAGTTTAACCGGTTGAGGTTTAAAATATTTCTCGGTTGAACGCACAAAATTCAGCTTGATTTAAGAAGAAAATTCTTATCAGAAAATACTGGTGCCGAAGAACTTCCTGTTCTTCAAATTTCAGTACAAGCATGTATCATGTCTATATTACCACTGTGTTGCCAATGGGCTACTTTTTTTAAATTCATATTTGTTGATTGGCACCACTTTTTAGCTCACAGGCTATCATAGCCTGAGAGCTTATGTGCCAGTCCGTTCTGTATGTTCGTTCGTGCGTAACGCGATAACTCGTGATAAAAATATCCGATCCACTTGAAATTTTGTATGTAGGTATATCCTGACAAGGCGCTTCCCTGATTAGTTTTTGGAGTTGATTCGATATGTATATGAGGGGGAACGGGGGCTCATGCCCCTCCCCTTAGTTGATATAAATGGGATTTTCATGCAGAATTAAGTTTTCGTTCAAATTTTAGATTAGGATCATTCTGATGAGGCGATTCCGTGACTGTTATTAGGTGTTCATTAAGTAAGTATAAATAGGGGGAACGGGGGTTCTAATGCCCCCTCCCCTTAATTTATATAAATGGGTTTTTCAAGCAGAATTGTCAGATTTCGTTCAAATCTCTGAATAGTTTTGGAAGTTTAATGGTTAAGTATAAAAGAGGGGGTAACTCCTTTTAAATTATATAAATGCTAAATGGGTTTTTATTAAGAATTATCTCATTTGCTCTGAATTTTGGATATAGATTTTTTATATGATAAAGCATGTCTTTGAAAGTATAAGAGGTTCAATGATTAAGTATAAAAAAAGAGGAAAGGGGAGAACTGTTTCCCCTTCTTAATTTTTTTTCGAACGGAATTAACCCTTGAAAATATATGGCTTTAATGTACAATTAGTATTTGTAGCCTGTGAGCTCAATGCCATCAGTTTAACTGGGCAGTATTCTTTATTTGAACTGGTGAAATTTCCTTTATTTTCGCCTTTATTAATACGTCATTAAATAAAACAAAATTTACCATTTCAAAAAAATGGTGCCAATGAAAAATTTGAATTAAAAAAAAGTAGCCCATCTGGCAACACTGTATTATAAAAAGAAAGTTTTAAAAGAAATACGAATTATAATATCTACCTTTTTTTTAAAACAGAAATTGATTTTTAGAAGCTTTAATTAAGCTGAAAGAAACTTAATAATCGTTTTGTTCGATAAAGCTTGAGTTATGTGCTTAAAAATTTATTCTTGTTATGATCTATTTTGAAATGATCACAAATGAGTATAACATTAGAATTTTCAAAATGTAATAATTCTTAGTGCCAAAACTAATGATTTTGTTACCATAAGTTAACTTAACACACAAGAAAAGGAAGAACATATAGTGAGTATGATTTCAAATCGCCCCAAGGATATCGTTTAAACTTTCTTTCAGAACAATTTTTCCTTTAATTATTAAAACCAAATTGTTAATTTACAATTATTAAACTCATACACAGATTGTATCACCAATAAATTTAATTTTAATAATTATAAAAAAAGTTATGAAATCATTAAAGTTATGTTTATTTTAATCAAATCAAAAATTTTTAAATCAAATTATTTAAAAATAATTCAAAATTTCGAATTTTTTGGAAATCCGAAAAAATAGTGGGAATATAAATAAAATTTTCAATTTCTAAAGAAAAACAAACAAAAAATATTTAAACGAAACTTAAAATACTGATCATAAGTAAATCTAAATATCTTTTAAAACCGAAAAAAATTTCAATTCCAAAAATTATTATGAATTTCAGTGATACAAATAATGTATATGTAAACCCTTAAATTGACAAAAAAAGCGTAATTCCTTGCAATTAAATCCATTTTTGTAGGAAAATTTCAAATTTTCCCACTGGGATTCGAACTAAGAACCTTCTATTTATTAGCTAGATGCTGTAGCTCCGTACTACCATGTCTACACGATATGCGTTGAAATTAAGCTTCTCTTTTAAAACTTAAACCACAAGAATGAACGAATGACATTGATAACATTTATTTAATTAAAATAATATACATTTTCAAATTTTATGATTTGTCGTATGACACGAGTTATTAAGCTGCGATTAGACATAATTTGGAGACTCTGTAACGGACGGACAGACTGAAAACAGAGATGAATAGAGTTTTGTCAGATGAACGTAACTCCAGAAAAGGAGCCAGCTATGATATGGAAAGTAGGTTTTCGTGTTGAAAATAGGATTCGTGTTGTAGATATTCATTAATATTTGGAACAATTACTCTATAAATACAGGTCCTAGGATTTTTTTTAAAGAATAAATGAAATAAAACTGAATTTCCAATAGAACAGCAATTTTTTCCCCTTATGTAATTTAGATATTGAAATGTGCCCGTCTTCTTCTTCTTCCTATTTATTTTTTATTATTTTCTTTTCATATATGTATATATATATTTTTTTTAACAAAGCTTAGTTTTTTTTTTTTTTTTTTTTTTTTTTTTTTTTTTATAGAAGAAAAAAGTTTTGGATTCATGAAAAATTTCGAAATGTCGGTTTTGATGGATTTATTGGATTGCCTGTAACTCTGTCAGTGTGTGACAAAAATTTCATGGACGCTATATCTGAAGAGCAATAGAACATAATTTAACATAATTTAACATTAATTTAACATTTAATAAAACATTAGATTCTATTAGATCTTGAAATAAATTGATGTTGATTTTGTTTGGTATAAATAGTCCAATATTCCGCTGCTATAATGCATTTTTCTTGATTTTAGCAATATCTCTACCTCAAACACTAATGTACGAATTTTCAACAAACTTCAGATTCAATTTGACATTTTTATATGTTGTTACTGATTAAGTTTTGATGTAAATCTCCCAATACGTGGCGCTGCATTTTGCATGATTTACACGACTTCAGTGATAAACTTATTTCAATAACTAATGTGTAAAATTTCAGATCATAAGAATCATCATGTTGGGCATAGATAGCCATTTAATTATGGCAATTTTTAACGACTTAACTGATTTGTCCGCACGTTGAACGGGCAATAAGAGTTGCTTGATCCATCGCTTAAAGTCTTTTGTCACCGCTATTTTTTATTACAATTTCGTACTACTTAATGGCAGAAATATTATGATTACTGTAGCTGTATAAAAGTAATGTATATCAAATACTTATTCGATGTAAAAAAGTCAGTTAAATGGTTAAGTATTTACATGTATGAGATAGAAAGAAGCTTTCGGTTCGTCACTTCCGACCATTTTTACTTTCTTCTATCTTTACAAGAAGAAAGTATTGGATTCATGAAAATTTTCGACTTCCGGTTTTCGACGGATTTATACGTTTTAGAAGGTCCTGAACACGTTTTGACTATTTTTAGAAAATGTCTGTCTGTGAGTCTGTCCGTCTGTCTGTCTGTTTGTCTGTCTGTCTGTGTGTCTGTCTGCATGTGACAAAAAAATTGTGGGCTCTCTATCTCAAGAACTTATGCTCGAAATTTCATAAAATTTTATATTCAGTTAGACCTTGATATGAGTTAGTGCCTATTGGTTTTTGGTGAAAATTGGCTTGCAGGTGGCGCTGCTATACTAGGTTTTTCATGATTTTCAAGATTGCTATATCTCAAGAACTAATGCACAGAATTTCACCAAACTTTAGATTCTGTACCCCCTTGATATACATAGACGCTGATTAAGTTTTGGTGTAAATTGGCCAGCAGGTGGCGCTGCTATGCCACGTTTTTCATGATTTTCATGATAGCTATATCTCAAGAACTAATGCGCAGAATTTCACCAAACTTCAGATTCCGCAATACCTTGAGATACATAGCCGCTGATAAGGTTTTGGTGTGAACTGCCCTATAGGTGGCGCTGCTATGCTACATTTTACACGATTTTTGCGATAGCTATATCTCAAGAACTAATGCAGAGAACTTCATCAAATTTTAGATTCTGTTACACTAGAATATATAACGTAATTAGACGCTGATTACATTTTGGTATTAACCTTGCAACAGGTGGTGCAGTTATGCTGCATTTTGCACGATTTTTCCGATAGCTATATCTCAACAACCAACGCACAGAATTTCATCAAACTTCAGATTTTGTTACAAAATGACATGTATCATTACACGATGATTACGTTTTGTTATAAATCCTTCAATTGATGGTGCTGCTGTGCTATATTTTACACTTTTTTTAACTAGCTATATCTCAAGAATTAATGCACAGAATTTCATCAAACTTCAGATTCTTTTACACCATAACATAATTAGACGCTTTTTTACGTTTTGGCATAAATTGTCCAAGATATGGTGTTGCTGTGCTACGTTTTGCAAATTTTTTGTTATAAATATATCTCAAGAACTAATGGACGAAATTCCATCAAATTTCAGATTCTGTTAAGTCTTGACAAAAATAGATGCTTATTAGGTTTTAGTATAAATTATCCAACATGAGGCACTACTAAGCTCATTTTCTCAGAATATTAATTAAATTTTGCGTTTTAGGCTTTTCGGATACCAGAATCTCATTAGGCTAGGTCAAATGTTCGAGGAAGTTCGATAGTGGGTAACTTTGGGGTCACCACGTTTTTTTTAAATATTAAAATATACTTATGAGATAGAAGAAAGTTTTGGGATTGACACATCCAACTAGTTTTTTTATTGGGGAAGGATGTCTAATGTACTGTACATATTTCACGAATATTTAATACTCATTTGGAGCCAGTTAAAAAACATATATTCAATATTTAATAAATATAGTTTTAAAAACTAAAAAACACGCCTTTTAAGTATATCAAACTAAAAAGTGTAAAATAATTCGTACTATAAGCTGAAAACGAAAATAGATGAAAAATACTATATTACTATAAAATCATTGTTATTATAGAAATCAATTAATAAGCAATAAATAAAATTATCGTGGAAAAAAAGCGTGGGGTGCTCCATCTACCATGCTCCATCTATCAGTTCTTAAGAAGCATCCCACGCTTTTTTCCCACAATTTTATTTATTGCTTATTAATTGATTTCTATAATAACAATGATTTTATACTAATATAGTATTTTTCATCTATTTTCGTTTTCAGCTTATAGTACGAATTATTTTTCACTTTTTAGTTTGATATACTTAAAAAGCGTGTATTTTAGTTTTTTAAAACTATATTTATTTTTCACTTTTTAGGTTGATTACTTTAAAAGCGTGGTTTTTAGTTTTTTTAAATTATATTTATATTTAATACAAAAACCAAATTAATCGGTTGGATAGTTTCAGAGTAATTGGTGAACATACATAGAAAAAAAATACATACACGTCGAATTGATAACTTCCTCTTCCTTTTCTGAAGCCGGTTAAAAATAAAAATTGTAATACGGAATTTTTTTTTAAAATTTTACATAGATGTAAATAATGTCAGGAGTGGGGTTCGAACACACAATCTCTTTCGAAAAACAGAGCTTCAACCCAGCGCCTTAGACCGCTCGGCCATGCTGTCTACAATCCATTTTGAGAACGTATTCAACACTTTAAATTAGCGAAAAATCACTAATTTTATTAGTTTTTGCCTAATTACTAAAAAAGTACTGAACCAATTTCGATGAAACTGAAGTGGTACCAATTCGAGAGCATCGTCTTTCATTTAACACCAAAACCAAGTTAATCGGTTGCATGGTTTCGGAGTAATCGGTGAACATACATAAAATAAGGAGAGTTACAAACTCACAAACTTACAAACTCACAAACTCACAAACATACAGGTGAAGTTAATAAAAGCGTGGTAAATAAAAAAATCACTCAGATCAATAATGTTGTTTTAAGAGAAAGTTAATATGCTGCATCCAAAAAAAAAAAAAAAAAAAAAAAAAAAAAAAAAAACATATTTATAAAAGCTGAATTGTATCAATATAATTTAAACATATTGAAGCGCTAGTCTCCTTTTACTACCGCAAAAAACTTTCACGTTTTATTAACTTGCCTATTTTTTACTATCACTTAGAACTGTAGTAAAAATAGTTGAATAGTAAAGATTTTTATGACAAGTGTGGGTTTCTGAAAGGAAATTTTATTGGCTAGGCTTTGAATAAAATGTGATATAGAGAAAACTCAGTGAACCGTTCCGATGATCGATTCGGTTTATTATTTAAGGCAACATGTATACATTGGGATTTTTTTTTCTGGAATCCTTTTTATTGTAGAATAAAACTTTCATGCATCAAAATATAACTTTCGAAATATTAGAAATTATTTGTATTTTCTTTTTACCTAATAACACACACACATATACAAAAACAAATTCTCTTCTGTAATACGATATTGCAGAAATGTATAGAAAAAATAGCAAATGAAGTATCCTGTAAATGTTTTTATATGTTGTAAAACAAATATGCAACTTTATTCAATAAAATGGTCGCACAGTTGGTGCCTCCATTTTATTTATTAATTTAATTAAAATTGTTAAAATATGGCACTGTAAGACAAAAAAAAAAAAAAAAAAAAAAAAAAAAAAAAAAAAAAAAAAAAACTCGTTCTCTGCAAGCAATCTAAAAAGAGAAAAATGTCAAATCAATTGCTGGCCACCCTGTTTTAATATTTAGTTTCTAATTGTATTTTGAAACTATATGTATATTGTTCAGGATTGAAGCATATGTTAATAACAACTGAAAGGGGAACAACTTTTATAGAAAAGCAATTAACGAAATCTGATTTAAAGAAGAAATTTAGCAGAAGATCATTTGTAGTTCAGATATTATCTAACGAGAACTTTTATCATAAACGTGCAAATCGAACTTTTAAGTTTATCACCGCAGTTCTATTATTCATACTAAATAAAAAAGGTGTCGATAAAGCAATTGCTTTTTAATCTTATTTGCTATGGGGCCGTCTATTAATCATGCGAGGCTCGAGAGAGGGGGAGGGGTCCATAAAAAAATCACGAAATATCACAAGAGGGGAGGGGGGGTGTAGTAATATATCAAGAGTATTTATTTTTTCGACAAACGCGCGATATTGAACCGAAAAGCGGCGTTTCGTGTATTTATTTTTTCGTCAAACGCGTACAAAGTCCAAAGCGGCTTGTAGTGTGACCTTGATTCACCGTTGCCAGGCAACGAACGAAGTGAAGTTCCCGCGAGAGAGATTCTCTGCGTAGTGCGCGAAAATGATGACGCCGAGTGGCTTGATGAAACCGATGTTAATCTTCAACAAAGCACTGTGCCTACAACTAACTTTAGAGATGCTTATCCAGTTATGGGTGTTGAAGAAAGTCTTGCTAATCCGTGGTCTGAGGAAATTAAATTATGTTTATGTATTACTACAAAAAAGTTTTTCGCATTTTTTTCATTATTTTTATGTCCGTCCAAAACAACTCTCAACCTTTCTGTTTACCTCTTAAGGTTATTGTAGTTTTTTTTATTTTCTATAATAAAATTTGATGATACTTGAACCTGTATTTTCTAATAAATATTCTAAAAAAACTAAGATTTTTTGTAGGTACTAAAAAATACACGTGATGTAGGGTTTGGAGGGGGGGGGGTAGTCTTGAACCTCACCATGTATTACCAAGGGGGAAGGGGGGGGTTAAAAATGCCAAAAAAACATCACGTGCTTAATGGACGGCCCCTATGTATATATGTATATATGATATAATTACTAAGCGTGTTTGATTTTTTTTTTTTTGTAAATGTCTATAGTGGTTATACATAAATGTCTTTAGAGATTATATATAAATAATGAATAAAATCTGAAGCGAAATTGTTCAGTATTCGCTGTTGGTCTTTCACATGATCGCTTGTATGCTATATTTTCATATTATTTTAGAAAAAAAAATTGAATAGTACAGGGGTGTAAAAATATAGTCGCCGGCGGGTAGTCTCGTACAATTAACCCATTAACGCCCAGCGTCCTCTTTTGAGAACGGTTACAAAAAAAGCAAAAAAGCGGTTTTTCCGCCAGTAAAGAGGAAGATAAATATATACCTTCTTTTATTAGACAGAATTCTCGATAAATTTAGATAAAAGTTAATTTCATTTTAAAAGTGGTTGGAAATACAAAATTTAAATTTTACCGAAGAAAATAATTTGGGCGTTAATGGGTTAAGCTTTATTCGTTATTTTTCGTATACCGGGTGATTATAATTAAAGTCCCGATTTTAAAAATCGATAATTTTAAAACTACTGGTCAGAATGACTTGATATTTTAGCAGAACAATCGTAAGGCAATGGAATTTTGTTTGGCGAAGGAAAAAAATTAGTTCCAAAATGTGCCGATAGATGGCGCTGTCCGGGTAATATCAGGAGGAAAGACCAAAAATATATTCGTTAAACACAGAAATGTTCTTAGCCAAAAGAAAAAAAATTAGAGTTCAGGGATTTACTAAAGATTTATTAGCGAAAAGACCAGAATACAGCGACAACAGCGATTATGACAAAAAAAGAGCTTCATGGAATCAACACCTTGCTGATGATTAAAGCATAAGTTGTTCGATATGCCCTCCGCCTTGTTCCGCTACTAATTGGAAGCGCAAAACGGCATGCTCCACACCAGATCGGAGGGCATCTGTACTGATGCAATGGATGTGGTGTGTGACGCTTGCTTTCAAGTCTGCTAGATTCTGAATCCTCCCACTGTAAACAACATTCTTCAGGTACCCCCAAAGCCAGAAATCACACGGGTTTAAGTCGGGGGAACGTGGCGGCCACGTTGTTGGAAAATGACGGCTTATGATCCTGTCATCTCCGAAATTAGCACTCAGTAGCTGCTTCACAGGAATAGCAATGTGCGGAGGAGCGCCATCTTGCATGAATATTGTGCGATCCACACACTGACGCTGCTGAAGTGCCGGAAGGACATGGTTACGCAAAAGTGTTTCATACCGCTTGCCAGTAACGGTGCAGGTAACGGGACCCGCAGGTCTGATCTCCTCGAAGAAAAACGGACCAACGTAAACGCTGCCGTTATTCCGCACCACACAGTAAGCTTTTCAGACTGAAGAGGTAATGGCTGTAGCTGGGACGGATTCTCGGTCGCCCATATCCTGCAATTTTGCGTATTTACAGAACCTTGCAAATGAAAGTGGGCTTCGTCAGACCACAGAATGTTCCATGGCCATCCGTTGTCCACTTCCATCCGGGCAAGAAATTGCAGTGCAAAAGACTGACGTGCTTCCAGGTCAGCAGGTAGCAACTCTTGCACATGAGTTATCTTATACGGATAACAGTTCAAGATCTTCCGTAGGATTTTACGCACCGTGCTGTTCGGCATATCCAGCATTCGGCCAACTCTCCGTGCACTTCTGATTCCAACATCACTGTTAGTCTGTTCTTTTAATGCTGTAGCCACATCTTCCACTGCCGCAGCCGAAACTGGTTTTATTCATCTACCCCGTTTAACGTCAAATGAACCGGTCTCTTCGAATTTAGCAATCATTTTTCGCAGACCTTTTGCGGTTATTGGACAAAATTTAATGGATTTTAATGTCCGAAACTTCCTAATAGCTGTAAGTGCACAGTCATCGTTCTTATAAAAAAGCTTCAAGAGCAGAGCGCGATCCTTCATAGTCAGAGTCATGATGAAGCATTTAGGCAAAGAGCTGTTGCTCTGCATTTTTATGGCAGCTAAGTCTCATGTGCGCATGTCACGTATTAGTAATTTGCATATATCTAGACAATGTGAACACTGACAGCGCCATCTATCGGCACATTTTGGAACTATTTTTTTTCCTTCGCCAAACAAAATTCCATTGCCTTACGATTGTTCTGCTAAAATATCAAGTCATTCTGACCAGTAGTTTTAAAATTATCGATTTTTAAAATCGGGACTTTAATTATAATCACCCGGTATATTTCTTCTAATTTTTATTCTAAGAATGCTAATAAAATTTAAACGAAGAAAACTAATAAAATTTAGTGGTTACAGACGCTTGCGTCTAGATTTATAAAGCCGCTTATTAAAATCAATTTGGTTCAGAACGAATATGATTTTATTCAGAGGCGGTTACTGTATAATTTAAAGATACATATACTGTTAAAAAATGAAAGCATACATTGATAGAAACTAAAAATAGAACAACTTTTACAGAAGAGCAATTAACGAAATCTGATTTTAAAAAGATATTTATAAGAAGATACTTTAAAATACTGACTATATTATCTAATGGGAACACAACTCATAAAAATGTAAATCAAACTTTAAGATCATCGCAGCAGTTTCATCCAAAAAATAAAGAAAATTTTTCGACTAAGTAATTGCTTTTTAATCTTCTCCCAAATATAAATGAGGTTATTACGTATTCCTGATCCAAATTTATTTTTTCTTTGGAAATTAACTCTGAAGTGATTATTGATTCAACAAAAAAGAAAAAAATGATAAATGCAAGTAATATTTGCTGATGCTTTTCAAAATATTCAGATATATGCTATATTTTGACATTATTTCACAAAGAATATTGTACTGCATTTATGCATAAAATCAAGTGAATAAATGCAAAGACAACTAATACTTAATTTATAACTGTAATTTGAAAAGGAAAATATTATTAAAGATTAAAAATAAGAATTAATAGCGACTAAAAATGAAATAACTTATATAAAACATTTAAGAAATCTGATTTAAAAATAGAATTTATTAGATGACAAGGTAGAACCCGTCGAATTTCGACGAAAGAAAATATTTATCAAGAAACTGTTTCATTGACTTATAATAAACCTACGAAATTACTTACAATGAAAAATGCATCTAATATTGATTTGTCTAACTCTCATATACATAATATTTTAACCTAAAGTTAACAAAATAATATTTCTATGAAACTCAGTTGTCCCAATTATTAAAATTAAACTTTAATCGTAATGTAAGCAGTAAAACATAACAAACATCTGTTATTATGAATAAGTTATTAATTGAGGCACTTATGCTTGGTATTCCAAAATGAAAAACTGCAAAATTTATTCCACTTTTACTTAATCATAGAATTTTTTTCCCGTAAAGTCTAAATCCGACATGTGAAAAGGAAAAGATCCAACGATTAATGAGATAATGGCCACATAAAAACACAGTAATTTGCTTTTTTCGGATTTTTCCCCTTTGATTTTAATAGAAATGGCGTTCTCCTGTTGCCACAATTAGAAAAACTAATAACTTATATTAAAAACTACAAAAAATTAATATCTCAGAAATAAATTAAGATACGATTTTCAAACAAATTGCATTTAAAAGTATTTTTTTCCAAATGATGGTGTAAAAATTGAAAATGTGGGATGTTTAGAAGTTAAAAAATTTCCAGTAGCAAAAATTGCAAACCGAAATTTCATTTCAAATTTCAAGTTGCCATTTGCAAAATGACGTATACGTTACGCACAGATACGTTTGGCCTTTATAATATAGATATTTTAAAATTCAGATTATATTAATGACATTATACTATTGTCATTAAAATTACTATTCTCTAATGCAGAAATTAGTAATTTACCTTTATTCCACTTAGCTTAACCTTTATTTGTTCAACAGACATAATAAACTATCTTTAAATGATTATTAAATCACATTAGCTAATTTTATAAAAATTATGTTTTTATACGCACACAAATGTTTACTAACATCTGAAATGCGCTATTGCTTAATGAAAGTTTTGATAGACTCGTACGATACTTTTGAACCTGAATTTTATACCTATACATTGAAACCTCGTTAACTTGAACATGCTTAACATGAATTACTTTTAACATGAATCTTTTTCACAGCCCCCTATAAAAACGAATACAAAGAATTGATGCTGATAACATGAATTACTGTTAACATGTACGAAATTTTGATTCCCCTTGAGGTTCATGTTAACGAGGTTCGACTGTATTATTCTTTTAACTCTTTCATTGTTGCTGGTTCATTTTTGGACCATTATTTTCGTTCCTAAATGGAACATTGACACCAAAATTGTGAATCGTCAATTTTCATTTTCTTAAATGCTTTAGGAAAGGGCTGATCCTTCTGTTGAGCTGATCCATAGTAGCAGACCAGATCCTATGATCGTTAGGGTCATTTGGGTGAAATAATCCACCAGTGTTCGTCAGGTATGACTCAGTTGGAAGAGCAGCGGCGGCTTCAGCCAATATATCCCTGGTTCGAATCCTGGCCCGGACGCATTTTCAGAAAGAATCATGTTTTGAGCACCTTATCGCCAGAACAACGATTGGCGCGGAGATGAAGTCAATGCTATGCACCCTTTCTTGTTCGTGACGTCAAACGCCTAGCGAATGGCAACCCTTCCTTCTGCAAAGAGATCGTGCTTATTGTTCATTTGTTTTTCCGTAAATGTTATCAAGCAAAGAATATAATATGAGGAAATGTTATTCACCGTTGTTTACAATTAAAATATAGTTTAAAACAAAGAGCTTTTTCAGATTAAAATGATTTCGGATTTGAAAATCAAAACAAAACGACAATTGGCGTTTGGCGATGCAGCTAGCTGAACGTTCTCGCTTTCGCCACCGCGCCAAGGCTGGTGCTCAAAACCTGATTCTTTCTGAAAATGCGGCCCGGACTTCTTTCACCCAGTTGGAAAATTTACAGCTTTTGTAATTGATTTATCGATTGAATAATCGTATTTAAAATTAATCTAATACTTTAAGAAAGCTTGTGGTTATTTTCAAGTAAACTTCTTTATGATTTTTGGTATTATTCAATTATTTCTGCATTTTACAAATAAGAGTACTTTGCCCCTGAAATGGTTAACATATTTCAATGTATTATCGATGCGTTTACAAACTGTTGTATTACTTTTAAAAAATACACGTTTAGCTTGTGTTTGTCTAACATTCCTCACTATATTTGTGAATTATATATTGCCATTTCATTTCGTAATTTTCGTTTTTGCATTATCGACATTTCACTTTACGTTTGTTGTTCTAATATAAAATTTGTATTAATCATTCTGTAATTCAAAAAATCAATAATTTCGCTTTATTTAATTCGGTTTAGTTGTTAACTTCAACCAGTATTATAAGATATTCTGTATTTGCGGGTACGCAATTAAATGTAAATGACTATCATTCGTAGAATACATAATTAAATCTTATTAGCTAAATTTAAATAAAATGATTTGCTTTAAACAGGAAATAAAATTAAATACCTCAATGATGGTAATTGTCAGTGAAACCATTACAAGTTTCATTTCTGTTCATAGAAGCATTTAAATGATTGGAACAACGTGTACTAATTTAAATAACCTTTTAAAAACATTTTATTTAAAACCATCATTTAATCTGACTTCATTGAATTTTTAGGGATAAATAAGGCTTTATTCTAAATAACAAGTATTGCCAACTTACTCCAACTTTTAGACATACAATAATTTAAAAAAAAAATCAGCAACTTAATAACACATTTAAGATGTAAGAATATGATAAGGACAATAATACTATTATATATAACGTTGAAATTTAGCAAAATAAAAAAAATGTTAATGTTAAGAAAGTATACACCAAAGTATTCACTGAATGGGTTCTCAAAATTAAGTAAAAAGTACTAAATTTTAAGTACTTCACATACTCAAAATAGCTCCGATCCAAATGTACTCAAAACTGAGAAACATATGTACTCGTTTTTGAATCCATGGTTGTGTTCAAGTATATATCGCTAAGAACTGCCCTTTAAACTTACAAATTAAAATAAAAATATACTCACATTTACTTCTTACTCAAAGTTATCTATACTAATATTATAAAGAGGAAAGATTTGTTTGTTTGTTTGAATTGAATAGGCTCCGAAACCACTTGAAGGATTTGAAAAATTCTTTCACTGTTGGAAAGCTACACTATTTCCGGTAAATATAGGCTATATTATATTTTCAAAAAAAAAAAAAAAAAAAAGGAGGATCCTTACTAAAATACCAATAATGTAACCCAAGGTGTAGAAAAATGACCTAAAAATGACCTTACATTGCGTCCGCTGCGAATATTAAAAATTCTTTCACCGTTGGAAAGCTACACTATCTCCGGTGAACATAGGCTATAATATATATATATATATATAAAAGGATCCTTACTAAAATACCAATAATGTAACCCAAGGTATAGAAAAATGACCTTAATATTACCTTGCATCGCGTCCGCTGCGAGTACTATTGATTATAATCTATATACATAAAACAAATTCGGGCTCTTTATAACATTTATAACTCAAGAACGGATGGATCGATTTTTATGAAATTTTGTATGAAGGTATCTGAGACCTTAGTTTAACATATAGGCTACTTTTTACCCGACTATCTAAAAAGAGGGTACTGCTTTTAGTAGTTAAATTTAATGGGATGAAGTAGTAGTAATAATTTGCGGTGTCAGTAGTGGCACGGGACTGGGCGACTTGCCGTTCCCGTAGCAAAGCGAGGGCAGGCTGCTAGTTAGTAATAAACGTTTAATTGATTATTTATTAAGAAAAATAAAAAAAATTAGCAAAATACGCAACTAGAATATTTTTATGACAAGAGCATTATTTGCAAATACTTTTAAATTATTTCATGGTACTGTGCATAATTTTATATTTACATTAATAAGAATCTTTTATACTATCATGAATGAAATAAACCAATACAGGATACAACATTATCCTTTGTTTGGATTTGATGACATATGATGTTTCAAAATTGAGAAAGTAATGTATTCATTTTTAATCCAAATATACTCAGTTCGATATGAGAACATCGATGTTCTCATTTTTGAGCACTTCATTTTTTTCAGTGTACATATATTTCCTGCAGAATAAAAGTTTTGTAAACTTTTTCAAGAAACTGGGAACGTTCTAAAATGTTATTAAAAAGTTATATGTGATATATAAATTTTAATATTTGAAAGTATTTTAGGAACAATATTAACTAATATACTTAATTAATTACTCCATATCTAGCACAATATGCCGAGTATAATGAAAAGAATATATTAACCACTTTAAAATCATATAGGGAACTCATTCATTTTAACTACGTTATTGTAGTGGAGATCTGCTTTTGATTTGTAGAGTGAACATTAATTAGTAGAAAATTTTCATAACTCGGGAAATATTAAATCTAATGCGCATGGAACTATCTATAAAGAGGAATTAAGAAGTCTTTAAAATAGTGCAGCTTTAACTCCTTCGAAACGGGAAACTTTTACGAAATATTTAATATTTTGTCACCGGTTTTTAAAAACAGAAATCGGGAAAATGCCCGATTTACCCCCTTCGCGACGGGAGCCTTTTATGAAATTTTATATGCTTTGTCACCGGATTTTAAAAACAGACATTTGTGCCTTATTGAATCGAGAAAATGCATCGATTAAAAAAGGTAAATTTTGCAGTAAAATTTTACTGGTGAGGAGAAAGAACGATTCTTAAGCCTTTTTGTGGCACGTATACGTGTCGCTCGTCCCCAAGGGGTTAATGCCTTATTAAATCGAGAAAATGCTCCGTTTAAATAAGGCAAATTTTACAGTAAAATTTTACTGGTGGGGATACATATGGATCCTTAAGCCTTTTTGTGGCACATATACGTGTCGCTCGTCCCCAATGGGTTAACTGTAGCAAGTTTTGCAGAGACTTATCAGCGCCGGAGAATATTTCCTTCAATATTTTTAATAGAAATTTTCCCTTAATTTAAATGCCGTATTAATGCTAAATTTCAGTGAATTATCACGAATAATATTATAATAAATTTTGTTGGTAGAAGCTCACTACAACGGTAGAAGGCTTAGATTCCCGCATATTATGATAACATAATAAAGCTTCCTTTAAGTGTCAGTGAAAGAGATGATAATACCTGGGTAATCTTCCATCTGTAATAATGAATAAAATATTTTATCATATTTGTGAAAGAAAGTTTGCAGAAATTAGGTAATTTAAATAAAGATAATTTTTTATTCAAATTTACTGGTGGATGTTTGCTTAAGCGGAAATTATAATTTTTTGATCCAATGTAAAAAATCAATTTCTATCTTGTAACAACTTGCTCAGTTACTTCATTCACAACTGGTAGAATCTACACTATATGTTTCTTCCTATCTATTCATAATTTTATCGTCTAATAGACTTTGATGCGGCAGCACAGACAATCACTTCATCGAATTTAAGGATGAAAGTTTTGGATTAGACTAATCTCGATTTGAATATTAAAATGCAATCGGTCTGAGAGGTGATATCATAGTGGAAAACACCTAAAAACCTGGTTTTAGCTTTTGACACAGGCTTACATGTATGTTTTCCAGCTCCCAGTCTTCCATGTTTTTATACTTTTGCGTTCAGAAAAGGTCAATGGTAAACCAACGAGTCTAGCGTTAAAAGCAGTAATTTAGTGTTTTCCCGAATATAGGACTTGGAAGACCTATCGCTTTTTAATATGCAAATCGAGATTTAACTAATCCTAGATTTTCACCTATGAATTCGAAGAGATGATTGTCTGTGCTACCACCTCCCAGTCTATAAGATACCAGTATGATATCAGATTAATAGTGTAATTTCATGTCTTAACTCAGGATTGCAGTCTCAAATTTTACAGTCATAAAGATCTAATTTTATGAAAATTACGATCACCAGAACTTTCAACCGTAGTTTTCAGTTTATGTGTTTATTAAAGAAAATATTTACAAGCCACGGCCTAATGAAATCGATTCGTCAATTGAAATCATGAATCAACACGGTATTTGATTTAATGAATTTAAACATGCTTACGACCATTGGCAAGAAGATATTTATTGCTGGAACATTTTTGTAAATGCAGAATAAAGGGCAACTACGTAAAACACTTGTTAAAACTATAAGCTTTGTTTGTTTCACTATCTTATCATCTACGTTTCCATGTTTGTTTGTATAAATATGAATTATTAATGATTCTTTTTACCCGACTAATTTATGCCCCATTGTATGTACATAGAATGAATTTAAATCATGGGACAAATTTTAAGGGCGTTAGGAGACATCACAAGGATTCAGATTTGCATTGCAACCCATAGTCGGAAAAGTTTCTTGCTGTGATAGAGAAGACACAAAATACAAGAAAGACATTACAGGAATAAGAGAACAAAATTTTTTAATTATTACAGTAAAAATCTAAGAAAAAAGAACATTAAAGGGACAGTGATAGTCATCAAAAAAGGTGTTCGAAATTATGACCCTGAGTCATGATGCTTAAAAACACATCTCCGGAACAAGAGAAATCTAATATTTTCGAGAATACCGGAAGTGTCCCGGACTTCACCAGTAGCTGCAACGCTTGGTGTAACAAGTTCCTCAGCACGTTCCAGCATTGTAAGGCATTTTTGAAGCACTAAGAATAATAAACATGTTTTCTGCATGTTTGTGACCTACCTTTTTTGTGTTTTGTCACGTCATTACCGCGCCACATGAGAGCATTTTCGACCATGTATTCCTATGCAAATCTGAATCCTTGCGAAGTCCCCTACATTCCCTTAAAGCTTGTGTCATGATTTTAAATTCACAATGTATACCTGCATATGTTCCAGGATTTAAAATATGTTGGTATGACATATATTTTATGTATTATATAGAAAAGAGAAAAAGAAAATTACATAAATAATACAATATATTTGGCAACTTGAAATGCGATAGTCAAAAACTGATTGCAAAAAAAAAAAATAAAAAAAAAATAAATAAATAAATAAATATTGGTACGGTTTGGCTGTAGTTTCTGTTGCTACGAAACAGTTACTACCTAAATTTCTAGAGATTTCCTAAACTGTAACTTCCACATAAAGTTTGAATGTAGATACCTGTAGCTGTTTCCGTATGAAAAAATGCTGTTAGAGTCTTATATGGAAATCTACATAGTTCTATAAAAAGTTCTTTCCAAACTTTTTATCAAAATATCTGCAGCTGTTTCCACAAAAAAGTTTTATCGATGTGTATAAAGCTACGTAGCATTCTAGAGAATTTCTACAGAGAAACTTCAAATAAAAGTTTTATGTGTGTATAATTTTTTCTATTCAGAGATCTCCTTAGAATCTTATATGGAAATCCATAGAGATTGTTATGTAGAAAGTCCCTTAAAAACATTCCTTCAGAAAATCTGCAACTATTTTTACAGAAGTATTTGTTTAGAAAAAATCTATGTAGAAAGTTATAGAGATTATTTAATAAAACAAATCTTTGCAAAATGTTTTATAGATATGTGTATAGATGTATATATCATTTCTTAGATTTCCGACAAAGTTACTACCAAAAATTTTTTTATGTAGATTAATATTGTTTAATTTTGTGAAAAAACGCAATTAGAAAATCATATGATAAGCTGTGGAGATTCTTGTATAAACATTCCCATAAAAAATTATCAAAAAAATCTGTAGCTGTTTTCACAGATTATTTCTGTTAGAAAGAATTTATATATAAAGCTATAGAAATTACTTTAAAAAATTCTTTATGAACATTGTCTATAGATATCTATAGATATCGTCTACAGATAAATTTATTAATAAAAACAAATTTAACAAGTTGGAAATTGCACGTGAAGCGTAGCAAATTAGGTGCGTTCGTACGATAATGAAGTTTTAAAAATATTACTTTCATATATTAATCTCATAAAATTGTAAATAGTGAATTACAATGAAAACGCTCATCAAACAATGTTCTCCCTATACCATTATGTAATGGAATACTTTTGTGTGGCCTTGTAGGAATACTTTTGATTGCCCCTGTAATTGATCTATGCATCCGATTTTCATTAAATTTGAAATAACTCGACAAAATTACTCAATAATTATGTATTTTAAATTTCAAACGTATAGAATATATTTGAAAATTTTTCCTAATTGACCATAATGTAATTGAATACTTTTGATTTCCCCTGTAATTGATTTATGCACACGATTATCAAAATATTTGAAGTAACTCGACAGAATTATGTAATAATTGCATATTTATTTCAAACGATTAAAATGCATTTGAAACTTTTTTCCCCATTGATCGTAATGTAATGGAATACTTTTGATTGCCCCTGTAATTGATCTATGCATCCGATTTTCATTAAATTTGAAATAACTCGACAAAATTACTCAATAATTATGTATTTTAAATTTCAAACGTATAGAATATATTTGAAAATTTTTCCTAATTGACCATAATGTAATTGAATACTTTTGATTTCCCCTGTAATTGATTTATGCACACGATTATCAAAATATTTGAAGTAACTCGACAGAATTATGTAATAATTGCATATTTATTTCAAACGATTAAAATGCATTTGAAACTTTTTTCCCCATTGATCGCAATGTAATGGAATACTTTTGATTGCCCCTGTAATTGATCTATGCATCCGATTTTCATTAAATTTGAAATAACTCGACAAAATTACTCAATAATTATGTATTTTAAATTTCAAACGTATAGAATATATTTGAAAATTTTTCCTAATTGACCATAATGTAATTGAATACTTTTGATTTCCCCTGTAATTGATTTATGCACACGATTATCAAAATATTTGAAGTAACTCGACAGAATTATGTAATAATTGCATATTTATTTCAAACGATTAAAATGCATTTGAAACTTTTTTCCCCATTGATCGTAATGTAATGGAATACTTTTGATTGCCCCTGTAATTGATCTATGCATCCGATTTTCATAAAATTTGAAATAACTCGACAAAATTATGTAATAATTATGTATTTTAAATTTCAAACGTATAGAATATATTTGAAACTTTTTCCTAATTGACCATAATGTAATTGAATACTTTTGATTGCCCCTGTAATTGATCTATGCACACGATTATCAAAATATTTGGAATAACTCGACAGAATTATGTAATAATTGCGTATTTTAAATTTCAAACGATTAAAATGCATTTGAAAAAATTTTCCCCATTGACTGTAATGTAATGGAATACTTTTGATTGCCCCTGTAATTGATCTATGCATCCGAGTTTCATAAAATTTGAAATGACTCGACAAAATTATGTAATAATTATGTATTTTAAATTTCAAACGATTCGGTTGGGTAGTTTTTGCGTTGTTACATGCGGACGGACAGACGGAGGGACAGACGGACGGACTGAACGACCACTATAGGTGCTACGTATTATATAATTACGAACGCACCTAAAAATGACTAATCTTGAAAAATTTCTGTCTGAAATGCATAAAATTAATCCTTGGCACTCCGTTGTCTCCGCTGCGGAAATATTAGCTTTCCTTGAAAAATTTGTTTTGGGCACCAATAATAAAGGAAAAGGAAATTTTCCTTATTTAATCAGAGAATTTTTGAAATTCTCTATTTCAAGGAAAGTTCTTTTAAAAAAGTGGTGCTAATCGGAAGAAATTTGTGTAAAAGGCACCAAAGTCCGAAGGGTTAAATGTTGGATGTAAAGCAATCGGTACATCGTAACCATTCACAGTGCATCATAATAAACGCTATAACACCTCCAAATTATTATATTTGCATGCCATTTCAAACGTACAGTGTAAAACATAGTATTTTAACAAGTCGGAAATTGCAGGTCAAACGTAGTAAATGAGTTGCGTTCGTACTATAATGAAGTTTTTAAAAATATACAGTACTTCCGATACAATACAATATCAAAATATTTTGTGTGCCCCTGTAAATACTAAATGCTTTTTATTATACAAGGATTAACTTGTAGTAAACCTCAGCAACGTATATCAATTTCATAAAATGATAAATAAATTAATATAACTTAAACGCATCCCAAAACCTACATCCTATATCAGTATACAATAGAATACTTTTTGCTGCTCTGTATATCAATAATAAATATTCTTTGCACCACAGATTGTACAGAATGTATATGTGAGTATATATTTCACAGATGCATGTGAATCGTATGTTCGAAAGAGTGTAACATCATTAAAATTCTTTTGAAACTATTTTTTCCCATTGACCGCAATGTAACGGATTACTTTTGGCTATCCTTGTAATATAACTATGCATCCGATTTCCATAAAACTTGAAGAGACTCGACAAAATTATGTAATAATTATATATTTTAAATTTTAAACTAGTCGATTGAGTAGTTTTTGTGTTGTTATATGCGGACAGACGGACGGACGAACGGATTGAACGACGACCATAAGTGCTACGTGTTTATATAATTACAAACGCACGAAAAAATGAAAAAATAATAAAGTGATTATATGACTTTTTCTACATTTTTAAGTCTCATTGAGACTTAAAAAATGTTTAAATAGGTTTAACTAGATTGGGAAATTACTTAAACATTACCTTCAGATACACTACGTTTATTTTGTTACTTATTAGGTGCGTTCGTAATTATATAAATACGTGACACCTATGTTCGGAATTTGGTCCGTCCGTCTATCTGTTCACCTGTCCACCTTTAATAGCCCAAAAACTATTCAACCTAAGGATTTTAAATTTAATATATACTATAAAATAGTTGCAGATTTTCGTGGAATCATTTCAAATGTTATGAAAATCGAACCAAAACTTAAGAAAAATATTAATGAAATATTTCTTCATTCCATGGTAGGCAGTTGTTCTAGGTTGCCATGGGGATTGTTTTTTATATCCTATCATATTCATTTACCGTATTTACTCGCGTATAACGCGCACTTTTTTTTTCAAAAAATTAGGCAAAAACTCCTAGGTGTGCGTTATACCCGGATATTATTTTTACTGCTGGGTGTAATCAAGAAATATAATCTAGATACTCAATATAATCAAGAAATGTATTCAAAGAAGCAGGGATGTAGTGAGGGGTATGAGCCATACACCTTCTAGATTTTAAAAAAACACCGTATACCCTCTATTTCAAGAAAGTTGTAGAAATACACTCTGTATAGATTCCAGGGCTCCCAAATGGTCCGCGAACTGAACATCAGAATATTTTTAGAGAGATTTTCTTTTTAGATTTTTCTTGCAAATTGTCAAGAAAGCACGTTTGGAAGTTGATTCTAGCTCAAACGTATTATGAAATTTTCAGTTAAAAAATACTGATGTTCAGTTCGCGGACCATTTGGGAGCCCTGAGATTCTGCCTTGAGAGTATCCCTCTACTCATAGCGTAAATCCCCTGTTATTTTTTACGACTACACCTCTGCAAAGAAGACGTAATCATTCGGGAAATCTTACTTATTTGAAGTATTACTGCATCTTTACTTCACTCTTTGCACTTTTTTATACAATAGAACTATTAACATTATTTAAACGCTAATTAGTCATTCACTGCTGCCCCCCCCCCCTTGTCATTCACTCCCTACCCGAAGTCTGAAAATGTATTTTCGCTCTGTTTTCTGGCCTAATGTGATGTTTGTTTCAGCTTTATTTACTGAAATTCATTTAGTCATTCATTTACTTGCATGTCAAATTAACGGTGCGCGTAATATACGAGACTTTTAAAAATCGCCCTTTTTTCTTGTAAAGTATGCGCGGTATACACGAGTAAATACGGTAATCAAATGATATCTCATGATTTGTAGTGATTCTAGGCTACAATGTAATTACGTCCTGATTAAGATGGTGTCCTATTATTTCGGTATTACTGAATTTAATATACAGAATCCTAATAAATGTTGCATTTATTAATTTTTTTTATATAAAAGTGCAACAGCTATTGCTCCAGGATTTCCATATTATAAAAGTAGTTATAACAGGATCGCAATTCATTTGTCACGTTTAACGTACAATGTCCGACTGTATGTCCGAGTTTCCATAAACTTTTAGAACATAAACCATTTTAAATTAACCGCTTCCCAGTTTTGGCCGTTCGACAGCGTGTTTTTGCTAATCATGTTTTGAGTGTACCACGTACGGTCGTCCATAATTCAATCATAATTTATTATTCTCACCAGTAAAATTCTATTGTAAATTCTGTATTATTTAATCAGAGCATTATGCCTCAGTGGTGCCAGATTAGAAATTTTGTCCCCATTTTGGGAGATTTTGAACCTCCAGGGGAATTTTTTGGGGACAAGTAAATCTTGGGGACATGTTTGGGGACTATGAACATATTTGGGGAAAAACTTGGGGAATTGTTATCACAGTTTTAATTTTTACTTTCAGTAATTGGCCAATACTGGATCTGTCTGGAATTCGATTTTGGTTTGGAAAACGAAAATAAAATACAGAAACAATAGATATGAATCATTCTCGTGGTCGTGCTCACCTTTTATATGTATTACATCATGATCTGCAATGGGCTATCCCCCGTCTGAATTTTCAGAAGAGTGATTCAGATTTTACTGTCATCGCGGACAAAAACACAAGTGCAGAAATACATTTCATTTAATAGTATACATTTATGGAACAAAAACAAAAACAATTTTATAACTTTTTGTTGTTGTTTTTAGTTTTGAATAAACATGTAAAATTCTGTTGAGATTAAATGTTTATTTATTTATTTTTTTCAAAAACTTGCTTGATTTGGGGAAAAAATTGAGTTTAATCTTGTTAAAAAAAATTTATAACAGAAAATTGAAAATTGAGAACTTGCTTTTTTGAGTAGAAATTGCGTTGGGGACTTTTTCTGAAAAAAGCCCTGATTTGGGGGAAATTTAAGAAATTTTGGGGAAATTGACTTTTGACAATCTGGCAACACTGTTTTGTCTGGTTATTCAAAAATTTCTCTTTTGAAAAACCGGTGGAAAAAAAATTCTGTAAAAGATATGAAAAAAATAGACATTTGAAATTCCTTTTTAAAAAGTTAAGTGATTTAATTGAAATTAAGTGAAAAGTTAAGTTCAGTTAAGTGATTAATCTCTACCTACTGCAATTTTAATTTCTTTAGCATAAGTAACAGAATTAAAAATTTATTTTATTATTTATTTATTTATTTATTATTTATTAATTAGATTTAATCTAAAATATATTGCATTCCATAGCTTTAATTTTTTTCAACCTGAGGAGTTTTATTTTTGGATTACGCAAAACTGAAATGCAAATGCAGGTCAAAGAATCCCAAAAATTGGGGTAATTTGGAAAATGTGGTCATGTAACTTTCATGGAGAAAAGAAAATATTTTTAACGATCGCAACTTGATCAATGACAGCCGTTTTTGTATTCTATGCAGAAAAGTTATAAAGAGAAAAAGTGATCGAAGAGACATTCTTGTCAACACTGACAAAAGAAACGAAGGGAAATGCCACGAAGAATTTTAAGTTTTTTCGAAAATCAAACTGAAAAATATCGAACGTTTAGAATGAAAAAAATATATCTATTTTTTATATTATTATTATGAATCAGGAATAATAAACATTTTTTTTTTACATTCATATATATTGTATGTATAAGTGACTAAAATAATACTATATTTCAAAAACAGTTTTACAGTATCTTAACCACTTAACTAATTCAATAATAAAAAAAAAATCTTTTGAATAATGTCCATTTGTTATGTCTTTCACAGAATTTGTAGCCTTTTATCCCCAATTTTTCAAAATATAATATTTTACTTAACCTTCCTACCCTGTTCAAATTTTACTCAATCTTGATAAAAACATTTTACACCAGAATCATTATTTAAAACATTTTAATATATTTAATTGGCTTATTTTCTTGGATCTACTATTTAACCTTCTTTATGAAAATGTTCTGGTGCAAATCGTATAAAACAAATTATAGCTATTTGTCGATTAGACCCATTCAGGGTAGGAAGGTTAACTGAATCGCGAAAATGCTCTGTTAAATAATACAAAATTTACGCTAAAAAATTACTGGTGAGAATAATAAATCATAATTGAATATGGATTCCCGTACGTGATACGGGCAAATCATGTTTGACAAAAATACGTTGCCCATATGACACACGGGCAAATCAGGAAAGGTTAACATACAATTTCCCATTCGCTTCTTTGCGAAATATTTATAATTTTTTTATAAGATAAACCAGTTTAAATTAAAACTCTAACTACTATAATTTTAATTTCTTAACTATAAATAACGAAATTCTGAATATTCTATTTTTTTTAAATTATATATTTTTACATAAATATTTTATTTATTTATTTATTGATTGATTGAAACTAAAAAATATAACATTATATATCTTCATTTTTTTTAAGCTGAGAAATTTTATTTTTGGATATCACGAGACTTATTGAACATTAACCAATTGAAATTAAAACTCTGCCTACTACAATTTCAATTTCTTTAGCACAAGTAATAGAATTCTAAATTTTTTATTATTTTTATTTTTGTTTATTTATTTTGATTTAATCCAAAAACTATAACATTCCATATCTTCAACTTTTTTCAAGTTGAGGAGTTTTATTTTTGGATTACGTAAAACTGAAATGCAAATGCAGCTCAAAGAATCACAAAAGTGTGGATAACTTGGAAAATTTGGTCATGTAACTTTCACGGGGAGCAAAGGAGGAAATTTTAACGATCGCAGTTTGATCAATGACAGCCGTTTCTGTATTCCATGCAGAAAAGGTATAAAGAGAAAAATGTGATCGGAGAGACATTCTTGTCAACACTGACAAAAGAAACGGAGGGAAATGAAACGAAAAATTCCGAGGTTTTTTTTTTTTTTTTTTTTTTTTTTTTTTTTTTTTAATCAAACTGAAAAAAAATTGAAAATTTAGAATGAAAAAACATATGCATTTATCATTATTAGTATTATATTATTATGAACAAGGAATAATAGACTTTTTTTACATTTTTATGTATCGTATGTGAATAAAATATTTAGATGATCAAATAACAGAATTCTGAATTTTATTTATGTGCTTATTTTTATTTTATTTGTTGTTGTTATTTTTATTGATTTTAAATTTATTCTAAAAATAAAACTGAAAATAAAAAGATCGAACGTTAAGAAAAAATATATATGAGGACCCCAGAAGCCAAGGGGTATAAGAGACAAAATTGAAAAAATTGAGTTAAGTGCACATGGTATCTGGAAATATGCTTTTTTCATTTCAGGTAAAGAAATATAGGTCATTTTCTGATTATTTGGGGAGTTATAGAGATAAACCACTTTTTTCGAAAAACAAACAACATTCATTAATTATACATTTAAAGAAAATTGTACTCTATTTTTTTTAACAGTTATTGAAATGAGAGTTCAAAGATTAGAATGCAACAAGCACATGTTTCCTATTTCAATTTAGTCAATTGTTATTGATGTTCCAATTTAACATCAATTATCTTTAAACTCAATTTACTCCAAATCGATATTTTGTCACTTGTACCCCTTGGCTTCTGGGCTCCTCATATGTGATACGGTCAAATCATGACTGGTAGAAACACGTTGTCCGTATAACATACGTCCAAATCAAGAAAGGTTAGCGTACAAATTTCGACCTGTTTCTTTGCGAAATTTTCTTACTCTGTTAGAGCATAAACAAGTATAATTAAAACTCTACCTACTACAATTTTAATTTCTTTAGCATAACTAATATAATTCTGAATTTTATTTATTTATTTGAATTCATTCTATTTTATTATTTATTTTATCTTTTACTTCTCATTATTATAGGATTTAATCTAAAAATATAACATTTCATAACTTTATTTTGTTTAACAGAATTTTAATTTCTTTAGCATAAGTAACAGATTTTTAAATTATTTATTTTTTTATTCTTATTTACTTATTTATTTTTATTTATTTTTTATTTTTATTGATTGATTGATTGATTCATTTTGTGCTTAATATAAAAAACTATAACATTTCATATCTTCATTTTTTTTTTCAAGTTGAGGAGATTTATTGTTGGATTATGCAAAACTGAAAAGCAAATACAGCTCAAAAAATCACAAAAGTTGGGGTAACTTAGTAAGTGTAGTCATGTAACTTTCATGGGGGAAAAGGAAAGAATTTTAACGATCGCAACTTGATCAATGAACAGCCGTTTCTGTATTCCATGCAGAAAAGGTGTAAAGAGAAAAAAGTAGTCGAAGAGGCATTCTTGTCAACACTGACAAAAGAAACGAAGAGAATGGAACGAAAAATTTCGAGTTCTTTTGTAAATCAAACTGAAAAAAAATCGAACGTTTAGAATGAAAAAAATATATATGTTTTTATTTAACTATTCTTATTTTGAACGAGGAATAATAAACTTTTTTGCATTTATGTATACGATAGTATATATAGATGACTAAAATATTGCTATATCTTTTAAAGAATTTTATAGTATTTAAATAAAGCTTTATTAACTACTTGACTGTTTTAATATGAACGACCGTATGCGGTACGGGCAAAGCACGATTAGCAAAAACACGTTGTACTGATGTCGTATGGGCAAATCAGAAAAAATTAACGTACAACTTTCAATTTGTTTCTTTGCGAATTTTTTTTTATAATCTTTTAGAGCCTAAACCAGTCTAATTTAAAACCCTACCTACTACAAAATTAATTTCTTTAGCGTAGGTAACAGAATTCTGAATTTTATTTATTTATTTATATTTATTTTATTTTATTATTTATAATTTTTTATTTAATCTAAAAAATATAACATTCTGTATTTTAATTTTTTTTTCAAGCTGATAAATTTTCTTTTGGATTAAGCGAAACTAAAATACAAATGCGGTTCAGAGAATCACAAAAAAATGGTGGAACTTAGAAAGTGTCTTCATGTAACTTTCATGGGGAAAAGGAAGAAATTTTAAGGATCGCAACTTGATCAATGACAGTCGTTTCTTTATTCCATGCAGAAAAGATATAAAGAGAAAAACGATCGAAGAGACATTCTTGTCAACACTGACAAAAGAAACGAAGATAAATCGAACGAAGAATTTCGAGTTCTTTTGAAAATCAAACTGAAAAATACCGAATCTTTAGAATAAAAAAAAATACACATTTATGATTTTTTTTTATTTTAGTACTTATTTTTATTTCTACAAAAAAAGTATTGGATTCGTGAAAATTTTCGAATTCCATTTTTTGACGAATTTTCACATTTAAACTCCTTGGAGACGAGCGACACGTGTACGTGCCGCAAAAGGCTTAGCAATCCTTGTCTATTCCCACCGGTAAAATTTTACTGTAAAATTTGCCTTATTCAATCGGAGCATTTTCTCGATTTAAGAAGGAACAAATTTCTGTTTCTTAAAACCGGTGACGAAACATTAAAAATTTCGTAAAAGGCTTCCGTCGCGAAGGGGTTAAGGGTCAGAGATTAAAAAAAAAAAAAAAAAAAAAAAAAAAAAAAAAAAAAAAAACATGTTTTTACAAAATGTCTGTCTGTGAGTCTGACTGTATGTGACAAAATTTTTTGGGGCGCTCTACCTCACGAACGAATGTACGGAATTTCACAAAAATTTAGATTCTGTTAGACTTTGATATAAACTGGATTTGATTAGGTTTTCGTGTATATTGCGTAACACGTGGTGCTACTATGCTGCCTTTTTGGCGATTTCCACAATATTTATATCTCAAGAAATAATGGACAGATATTCATAAGACTTCAGGTTTCGTAAGTGCTTGATATAAAATAATTATGATTGCGTTGTGATGAAAATCTCCCAATAGGTGGCACTACTGTACAGCATAATTCATGATTATTGTAATAGCTCTATCTCTGGATCTAATGACCGATTATTTTATCAAACTTGAGATTCAGTTAATCTCTGATAATAATAAGTATTCTTTAGTTTTAGGAGTAAACCGCTCAACATGTGGCACTGTCAAGCAACATTATTCATGATTATCGCAATAGCTGTATCTCAGTAATGCACGAATTTTCATCAAACTTCAAATTCAGTTAATCCCTGATATAAATTAGCCTTCTTTTGTTTTCGGAGTAAATCACTCAACAGGTGGTAAGTCTAACCATCTTTTTTTCTTTTTTTGTGATTTTATCTCAAATACTATTACAAGGATTTTCAATAAAAGAATTTTGTTAGAACTTGAAATAAGTTCCTGTAGATTAGATTTTGATGTAATTACCTAACTGTTGACGCTGCTATGTATCATTTTTCTAGAAGTATTTGCGTGTATGAGATAGAAAAAAGGTATGTGATTGCCACATCCAACTGGTTTATTATTATTATTATTAACGAGGCATAATACATTTATTTACATTCATATACAGTCGAGTCTCTCTATAACGAAACTCCATACATCGAATTTCTCTATATAATGAATTTTTAGTAGGAAAGGTCCCCTTTTCGAATGATTATATTAAAAACAGTCTCTATATAGCGAAATATCTATCTCCATATAACGAATTTTTTCATAAAATTTGTCTTAATTTATTCAGTTTTGAAAAAGCTTCGAAATCATATGGAATCAATTTTCCATCACTTATTTTTGATTTATCGTTCAGTGCTGAGTTCTTTTTTTAAATATTACTTCTCTCCTTGTTCTTTAAATCCATCGAGTTCATCCCACCTCTTACACATCTTTCAACATCCTTCTCAAAACAGAGTCAATTGGATTGTTACACATATAAGAGAGGAATCAATGAGAGGCACATAAGCGAGGCCTTCAAATGGAGGAAAATGTTAATTATAATTTTTCATTCCTTGCTAAAATTTGAGCTTTTTTAGAGCGTAACAATTTTAAAATCAAAGTAACAAAAAAATTAGACTTCTTCGTCTGAAATCAGTGCAAGTCTTCCTCATTTGATTTTCATTAAGCTTTCAAACAAATGTCTATTCTCTTTTTTGAAACTGCTTAAATAATTAAGAAAAAAAATGTTAGGTTAATATTTACTTTTAAACATTTCAAATTCTTAATTAAAAAGATCAAAAATAATATTTGTTCAAAATTTACACATGCAATGCGATTTTTAACATCATTCTCTATACATCGAATTTCTCTATATAACGAATTTTTTACTGGAATGATGGATTTTGTTATATGGAGACTCGACTGTATATCGTATATATAGCTGACTAAAATATTACTGCATTTTTTAAAGAATTTTATTGTATTTTAATTATGTTGTATTAAGGGTGAAACATCTTAAGAAACACATTTTAAAAATATTTTTATTTATTGAGTTAAAATTTGAATTTTTTTTGTGATAATTTAGCATATCATTGTCAACAAGATCACATGATGAAACTTTTCATAATTTTTTTAATGAAAATTAACATGTAATGTTAATTGAAAAAGTGGGGTAACTTAAAATCATTATAAAAAAATATTATTTGTAGAATTTCAATCATTTACAATTTAAATAAACAGAAATATCTAAATTTTAATTTTCATTAAGCATTTTTAAAAATATGAATGAATAGAGAAAAAAAAAATTAAAGTAAATTTCTTAATGATGTAACTTATATAAAAAAATCATATTTTCAAAAGTATGTATTTATATATATTTTTTCAAATTTCCTGAATTAAAATTAAAGGAAAACAATCATAAGAGACATTTTCCAAGTTTGAAGCATTTGTCTTTAACGGTTCTTTAGTTATAACAATTTAAATCAGAGAAATGGTGAAAAAAAAACATTTTGAAAAAAAACGCATTTTTACAAGTAGTCCTTTCTATGACAGCTCTTGTTTATAGAGGAAATTTAAAAACAAACCAACAGATAATATTTTCTATTCCAATTGAGATAGAAACAGGATTTAAACGTTATTATAAGCTTAAATTAACATAGACACACACAAAAAAGAAAGAAAATTTGAAGAGTTTTTTTACCCGCACCGTCTTAAATTAACCTAGTATTACGAGATGTCTCACGTCAATCAAGGCCCCAAATGCTCTGGAGGCCAGTATTTATTTCAAAATTTTTGATAACAGATAATTCTGTAAATAAGTAATGAGAATGATATTACATTCAAATACTGGCATTTGGAGCCTCTTTTCATGCGGGACACATTAACCCTTTTAGGACAGAACGTATACGTACTGCAAAAAGGCTTAAAAATCCTTCTTTATCCCCACTAGTAAAAAATGCCTTATTTAACCCTTAAATGCATATTGTATCATTTTCAATACCACAAGTGTTCCCGATTTTTTGGGGGTTTTATTCACATATTACGTATTCTCACCAGAAATTTAAAAAAGCAATTTTCACTTTACTTAATGACAGACCATTCGTAATTAAATAAAGAAAAATTTACTATTTAGATTTTACTGGTATGAATTCTAATTCTTTGAATTGCGCATGTTTTGGAACGCATTCTATCTCATGCATTTAAGGGTTAATCGGTGCATTTTTTCGATTTAGTACGGCACAAATTTCTGTTTTTAAAAACCGGTGACAAAACATTAAAAAATTCGTAAAAGGCTCCCGTCGCGTCGCGAAGGCATTTAGAGCCTATAATAGTCGCTCAAAAAGAACGTTATTTTCAAATATTTCGCTCAAATTTTATTATTTTCACATGATTTTCTTTGGATAGGACAAACTGAAAACAATTTTCAACCAGGCTAGTTTTTACTTTTTCGATTTTGTGTTTCAGAGTTTTTTTTTATTACTTTTACTTTTGGAGCGAGTTTCAATCGGTTCTGAAATTGAAGCTATCATAATATGAAAATATTAACCAAAATCGAACAAGTAGAAACTGGCCAAGTCGTTGATCATCCCCAGCTATCACAAACAAAACAAGTTGGAAATTGCACTTCAAGCGTAGCAAAGGAGGTGCATTCGTACGATAACGAAGTTTTAAAAATATTACTCTCATATATCAATCTCATAAAACTGTAAATAGTGAATTACAATTAAAACGCTCATCAAACAATGTTCTCCCTATACCATTTTGTAATGGAATACTTTTGTGTGGCCTTGTAAATCAATAACAAATGTTCTTTGCACCACAGATTATGTAAAATGTATATTGTAATATGTACTTTATAATTGCATATAAATTTTATTTAAGTTCGAATGAGTGTAATACCATTAAAATGCATTTGAAACATTTTTCCCCATTGACCGTAATGTAACGGAATATTTTTGATTGTCCCTGTAATTGATCTATGCATCCGATTTTCATAAAATTTGAAATAACTCGACAAAATTATGCAATAATTATGCATTTTAAATTTCAAACTTATAAAATACATTCTAAACTTTTTTCCCATTGACCATAATGCAATTGAATACTTTTGATTGCTCCTGTAATTGATCTATGCACCCGATTATCAAAAAATTTGAAATAACTCGACAAAATTATGTAATAATTATGTATTTTAAATTTCAAAAGATTAAAATGCATTTGAAACTTTTTTCCCCATTGACCGTAATGTAATGGAATACTTTTGATTGCCCCTGTAATTGATCTATGCATTCGATTTTCATAAAATTTGAAATGACTCGACAAAAATATGTAATAATTATGTATTTTAAATTTCAGACAATTCGGTTGGGTAGTTTTTGCGTTGTTATATGCGGACGGACGGACGGACTGAACGACCACTATAGGTGCTACGTATTTACATAATTACGAACGCACCTAAAAATAATATTAAAATATTAAAATTTGAACGAGATATTTGAAAATAACACATTCATAGGTTTAACATTATAATCCGTGTCTTTTTGAATGAGTCCAGCGGCCTCCTAATAGTAGTAATTTTTTTCGGTAGAGGTGGTTAATCAGCAATTTAAAAAAATTGTAGTTTTGGCTGAATTGTCACTCCATAGTTTTTATACAAAAATTCTACTTGACTGTGTTATAGAGCATTCTCTTTGGTCAAAATAGAGCTATTCTATTGAAGCAGTAGAGTGATTCCGCAGCTAAAGTGGCCGGTTTTTTGCAGTGAATATAACATATTTATAGAGGAAACGCGATTTTTTAAATTTCGGATAAGGCGAGTTTTGAAATGTTCATCCTCAATTATACTATTACACACAGGAAATTTTGCACGGTTAAATTTAACAGTAAATTTCGCATACTATAATTTCTGAAAACGTTACGCCTGTAATAATTAGATAAAGTAAAACTTATAATAAATTTTAGTGGTAAGGAAAAACCGTACAAGTTTTCTGCTATGTTGTTAGTGCAAAGCACTTCTGCAATTTTTCCTGCAATTTTCTTTTTAATTCTTGTTTCGAGCAGCAACTTATTAAAAAGTATGTATTCGATTGAATTTCGATACTATTAAAATCATATTTAGAATAAATTGGAAATATTTTAAATTCAATTTTAAAATATAATAAACTTTTAATCAATATTATAATGCTTAAATTTCTTATTTGGACGGTCTTAAATTAAAAAGACATAACCGAGTATTTAACAAACTTATATGAGGATCGCAAATTAAAATCCATCTTAATTTTGAACTAGGAGAATCCAAAAACGTACATTTAAAGGCGAATGTAATTTAACTGAATCTATAAAGTTAAGGCAATCTGGACTTTCAAATCATGTAACTTTAGTGGTAAAAAGAAGTTATAACGATCATATTTTGATCATTGGTTTTCCTATTCTGAGAAAAAAAAACATGAAAAAGAAAAAAAGAAATGAAACAGACATTTTTCTCAAGAGTGAAAAAAAATAAAATTGGGGGACGAATAAGTCAAGAATGTGGAATGTTTCTAGATGTCAACTCAGAAAAGTTCGAAATTTAAAGTAAAAAATATGTAACTTTTTATATAAAACTGGAATCGAAATTTTTACATTTGCATATCTTACTCATAGAGTTGAATACATTGATTTAAGATATATTATAAAGTTATATTATGCATTTAAAGTAAATATTTCATTGGATAATAGGACTTGTATGAGAATCTCAATATGCGAATGATTTTATTTTTGAAGTATGAATGAATGTCCAAAAACCATAAATTAAATGCAAATGTAATTCAACAGAATCTACTACATAAAGTAATCTAGATTTTGAGATAATGTAATTTCATTGGTAAAAAGAAGTTAAAACGCAGTTTAATGAATGGCTACGGTTTCCCTATTCCGACAAGAAAATATGAAAAGAGAAGAAGCAATGAAACAGACATTCTTCTCAATAGTGAAAAAATAAAATAAAATTCGGGGTAAATAAGTCATGTGTGTGTGTTTTTTCTGGATCTCTAACTCAGAAATATTCGAAATTTAAGGAAAAAAATATCTACTTTTTTTTATAAAATAAAGTTATAGATTTTTACACTTATATGTCTTACTCATAGAGTTGAATACATATGACTTTAACCCTTAAATGCATAGGATAGAACGCGTTCCAAAAATGCGCAATTCAAAAAATCAGAATTCATAACAGAAAAATCAAAATAGTAAATTTTTCTTTATTTAATTACGAATGGTCTGTCATTAAATAAAGTGAAAATTGCTCTTTTAAATTTCTGGTGAGAATACGAAATATGTAAATAAAACCCCTAATAAATCGGTAATACTTATGGTATCCAAAATGATACAATATGCATTTAAGGGTTAAGATAGATTATAAAGTTTATTATGCATTTAAACCACTTAATGGTCGCATTAAATTACTTCATTCATTAAATTACATATTCAAATTCATTAGTCTCACCACTTTTATTTAAAAAAAAATAATTCATCTTATTTAACCACTTGGGGACGAGCGACACGTATTTGTGCCGCAAAAAGGCTTAAGAATCCTTGTTTATTCCCACAAGTAAAATTATACTGTAAAATTCGCCTTATTTAATCAGAGCATATCCTCGATTCGATAAGGCACAAATTTTTGTTCTTTAAAAGCGGTGACAAAACATTAAAATTTTCGTAAAAAACTCCCGCCGCGAAGGAGTTAATGACAAGTAAAATGATACCAGAATAAAACCAAAAACACTATTTTATAAAACTGGTGTGAATCAAACAATTCTGAATAAGAGTCGTGAAGCTTGCAGCCCGTGAATGTCTCGGACGCGACGATTAACGCTCTTATTCACCAACTACTTCGACCCCGAGTTAAGCCGAAATCCTCGGTCAAACGCGCAAACGGTATTCACCTTTCATCCTGATTGGACATCTCCTTGATAACGACCAATCAAATGTTATCATGAATTTCATTTGAGCTTTCGATCAAACTGTTCTGAGCAGAGGTAGATGGTGAATACGAGCATTAGTGATTAAGTAAAATATTTTATTGATCTATAGCTGTTAGCTGTGTGTTTTTGCAGAATTATTTCAATGAATATCATAAAACGAATTTTTTTTATCAAATCGATGTTTGAACAGATATTACTTTTAAATCTTCTTATATGTATATATACAAATATATATGAAAGGGTAAAAACTAAAACCTTTTAAAATTTTAAATTCAAAATTAAAATTCAAAATTGTAAAGTTCCAATTAATATTTTTAAAATTTAATTCTGAAGCTTAAAGCTGTAATGCCCCTGATAATTTTCTTTCCCAGCCTAACATATATTACTTTCCAGATATTTTTTATGAACGGTCTTGAAAATTAAAACTGCTGATCTAAATGCATTTTCCGCAGATATGATTATTTTATGCATATTAGTGTAAAATGAATAAATGGTTTGGAAATATTTTTTAAGTGCATCAAAGTTGCAAAAACATAGTTTTCTAGTTTATTAAATATATATATATATATATCTATATATATATTAAATATTTTTAAAACATACATTAATAAAAAGAATACTGCCCAGTTGGCATTGAGCTCACAGGCTATGCATACTAATTGTACATTACAGCCTTATATTTTCAAGGGTTAATTCCGTTTGAAAAAAAAAAATTAAAGAAGGGAAACAGCTCTCCTTTCCCCATTTATACTTAATTATTGAACCCCCTAAACTAATCAGGAACTTTATCATATAAAAAATCTATATCCAAAATTCAGAGCAAATTGGAAAATTCTTAATAAAAACACATTTATATAATTTAAGAGGAGTTATCCCCCCCCCCTCTTTTATATTTAACCATTAAACTTCCAAAACTATTCGGAGGTTTGAACGAAATCTGATAATTCTGCATGAAAAACCCATTTATATAAATTAAAGGGAGGAGCATTAGAACCCCCTGATTATACTTATCCAATAAACACTTAATACTAATCACGGGGGCGCCCAGTCAGAAGGATCCTATATCTAAAACTGACAATTGTGCATGAAAACTGATTATTCTGCATGAAAAACCCATTTATATCAATTAAAGGGAGGGACATGACCCCCATTCCCCCTGTTATACATATCGAATGAACTCCAAAAACTAATCAGGGAAGCGCCTTGTCAGGATATACCCATACATAAAATTTCATGTGGATCGGATATTTTTATCATGACTTATCGCGTTACGCACGTACATACATACAGAACGGGCTGGCACGCTCTCAGGCTATGATAACCTGTGAGCTAAAAAGGAATATATGTATACACATACATTGCTAGAAAAAACAGTGTTTACTAGTAAAAACAGTAAAATTCTGCGAAGAAGCAGGAACATCATTTATTTAAAAATCAACAAATTTGATACTGCAAGAATAATCTATCCACAAAGCTATTTTAAAGTACGCTTATTTATTACAGAGACAGCTTAATTAAAATAGTCTCCATTTCACTTAAGTGGAACATGCAGGATGAAATATTTTAGCAACACTTAAATAATATTGGTACCAATTTAAATGCCGTGGAATTTAAACTGTGAATGTAATCTTGAGGATATTTGTTCATTTGATTTTGATAATTAATACTGAAAAATTAATTAAAAGGTATTTCTACAGAATTACGCGAATTGTGCAGTAAATTGTAAATACTTCGATGGTTTGAGAATTTTATATAATCTAATAATAAATACAACATTATTTTAATCCTCTGACAGCCTTGCAAAATTGTATTGTTTTTCATTTCCTTTTAAATGTTTTTTAAAGGAAAAAAAAACGTTTTTTTTTAAACCTTATATTAAATAAATTAAATAATCTTTATTTGGGAATGAATTTAATCCCTGAAAGAATTAATCATTGTTTAATATGTTAAGCATGTAGTAAATCACCATAATTATTTTACTTGTAATAATGCTTGTGTTGCAGTAAAATGTGGATCCTAGTGAACGTGTAAATACCGGTTTATCAGTGAAAGCATTAAAGACAATGGCATTCTTAATTCTATTTTATAAAGATTTTTTAACAGAGTTGAACGAAATATTGGTTTGATAGGAGAATTGCGTAGTGTCGAGGAAATTAATTTGAACAGGAAAATTGTTATTCTTACTTACTGCACAAATCTTCCGGTACGAGTTTATTTTCTCGCCACTACACTACTTTTTGATCTATCCAATAGTAAGCAATGAGTAAAATACATACTATCACTTAAACGACATAATGATTCAAACTAAAGTAGTATAGAATTACGAAATAACGATTTAAGCAGTACTTATACATAGTTTTAGCGAAATTTTCAATCTCCCCCCCCCCCATTTTGCACCTTTTATTATATTTTTCCTTTTCTCCAATGTGTAGATCGTTCTTAAAACCTAAATAATGTTCAAAAAATAATATAAATATTCACTTTCAATTATAGTTAATATACATTCTTATTTACTATTGATAAATTGTATTTGATGGCTTTGTCCATGGTATGGCGGTATTTTAACACTAGAACTACCGTGTGTTTCGGTTCAAACCAGAAATTTGATTATGAAACAAGTTTAAAAGATACAAAGAAAAGAAAACAAAGTTAAATATTAAACTGTTTTAAATAAAAAATTTTGTGTAAAATATTTTCTAGTTCTTGTGTTAAAAAAAAGCCTGTCAGCTCAGCCTACAGGCGAAGGTATATTTCGAGGTAAGGCGCAAATTTCACCAACAAAAACTAATTCAAGATTAGAGATAAGCCTAGTTTCATCACTAAGAATAAGCTTTAGAGATCTAAACCTATATATTGTATATATATATATTGACAAAAAGGTTTAGATCTCTAAAGCTTATTATATATACATATACATAGCTGCCAACTTTTACGCATTTTTGCTATCACTAAAATTGTACAAAAATTTTCCATTTGTTTAATCTTAAGATTTCGACGATTAAATAAGACATTATTTACTATAAAATTTTTGTGGTAGGAAAAATGCGTAAAAGTTGGCAGCTATGCATATATATTTATTTGGTATGCGCTTTTAAATTTAATTAGTTTGTTTTGCATATTATTCAATACTTATAAATTCTGATACTCATATACAGGGTTGCACAAAAGTATTCGCATACCATTATTCTTACAAGAGGAAATTGCTGAAGGGGATTTTTTAACTGGAAAAAAAGTAACACTTAAATGAATTAAATTTTGGAATGCATTTTGTTAATAGATACAAATTTCTATATCATATACAGAGCTTCTAAAAAAATCGGATAATTTTCTGATTGTAGACTGGAACAACTGAAATTCGGTTTTAAAATGCGTCGTACATTTTCATATAGTGAAATGAGACGAAGTATTTTAATTTCTTAAACAATGAAATTTAGTTATATTATTCTGAATGTGTTGGAAAGCGCTTCATAATCTATGCTTGACGCACGATTTTTTCTTTCTTGTTTAAATAAAAGAAGCTTTATTTAATACACTTTGCCGAAATGAGAAAGGGGTTTTGGATTAATTAAAAAGCAATAAAATCTTAAACTCTTGTATTTTTTCAATGTATGTTGTTTATAGATATAAATTTTTATACCATATACAGGGCTGATAAAAAATCGAATAGTTTTCTGATTGTAAATCGGAACGACTGAAATTCGGTTTGATTTTTCGGACATGATTTTTTCTTTCTTGTTTAAATAAAAGAAGCTTTATTTAATACACTTTATAGAAATGAGAAACGGGTTTAAGATTAATTAAAAAGCAATAAAATCTTAAACTCTAGTATTTTTTATTTTTATTTTTAGTTTGGTTAATTATTATGCAACACATTCGACTGGCAAAGTTTCGACGCTTACATAATCTGAAATAAAATAAACTGAAAGAGCTATTTTGAGTAACTTTAATTAAATTCAGTTATTTCCTTAAATTAATGCGAAAATAATATTTATTTAGGGCAAAGTTAAACTTAATTTAGGAAAAGGAAACATTTATAGATGACAGAAATATATATTCTGATATCGATTTCCAAGCAGTGTAGTTAATTACCTCGTGCAGTCAAACTTATGATAGCAAAACATTTAATAACACTTTTTGTCATTTAATAAAAATATTAAAAATATTTTAAAATAACTGTGGCTAATAAAATTGACGGGTTTAAAAATAAGATATATAAAAATATTTGCGATTTTTAAGAATGTAAGTTAGTTTATATATATGTTTACTTACTGCCAAATTAGTAAAGTCATCAGATTTAGATTATAAAACATTACCCACTGTTGTGGCGTCTACGCAGCGTAAAAATGCGAATGCTTAAATTAATATTCTAGTTACCACTATTTTTGAATTAATATATTTTGACTTACTTCTATCTTTACAAAAAAGTATTGGATTCGTGGAATTTTCAAATTCCGATATTCGAGAAATCTAGACGTTTTAGTGGTCAGAGTACCGAAAAACATGTTTTTACAAAATGTCTGTCTGTGTGTCACACATCTTGTGGACGCTTTATCTCAAGAACTAATGCACAGAATGTAATAAAATGTTTTATAATCAGTTGGTCTTTGATATAAATAAGTACTGATTAGTTTTTGATGGAAATTGCTCAACTGGTAAATCTGCTACGTAGAATTTTTCACGATTTCTGCAATCGCTAAATCTTTAGAACTAATGCGCGGATTTTCATCATACTTCATATTATGTTAGTCCCTGACATGAATTAACATGTTTTATATTTTTTAGTAAATCGCTTTACAGGTGGCACTGCTGTGCTGCATTTTATGCGATTATAGCAAAAGTTTAATATCCATAATTAATGCACGAAATTTTATCACATTTCAGAATCAGTTAGTCCTTAGCTAGATTGGCGTTTTTTACATTTTGGTATAACTCGCTCTACAGATGGCGCTGTTATGGTTAATTTTTGTGAATTTCGTAATAGTCTATTTTCAGAACTAATGCATGGACTTTCATCGAACTTCATATTCGGTTAATCCTTCACATGAATTGCCACTTTTTCACATTTCATATAAATCGTTCACAGGTGGCGCTGTTATAATGCATTTTTTATAATTACGGCAATGACCTTATCAATTATTTACACCAAATTACATATTAAATATTTTATTACCAAATATTTATCAAGAATTGTATCACGGATTTTTATCTAATTTAAGATTCAGTTAGACGCTGACACAATTACTGATTAGGTTTAGGTGATAATAGCCCAATAGGTGGCGCCTCAGAGCTGAATTTTGTAGGATTCACTAGATTTCCACTAAAGTCATTTTTCAAGAGCTAGTGTATTAAATTTCATACATTCAAAATTATAGTAATTAAATTAATAAAAACGTGCTTCAAACTTGAACACTTTATCTTTAACGGTTCTTGAATTATAATAATTTAAATATGAGAAATTGCCCCCCCCTCCCAAAAAAAAAACATGCACAAACACGCATTTTCCTAAGAAATCGGTTTCATGACAACCATTGCTTTAAAGTTAGATTTTTAAATCGAATCCAAACGAAAAAGTTAATATTTTCCTGTTTCTGTTAAGGCAGAAACAAGATTTAAACGTTATTTTAAGCAGAAAAGAAAAAAAAATGAACTTTTTCATGCAATAAATTTTTTTCTGAAAATTTAAAGATTTTTGTGCCTCGGACCCCCTTAAAGGATTATGGAATTTAAATGCATCTACTTCAATAATATTTTTAGTATTATAGTTTCCTTGAGAATTAACTATTCTACTCTATTGTATGACTGATGAAATAAAAGCGCTAATTTTTTTCAGTCTTTTTCTAAACTCTCTCTGTCTGATAGATTTTTCTTTGAAATACGACAAGTGTGGCACTCAGATATTGATTTTCAAAACTGGGAAGTTTTTGTTTTTCGTATACTACAAAGAAAAATAATTTTTATTTAGAACTTATTGATTTTAATGTTTCAAAAGTCTTGTTTTGTCCCTTTCGCCTCCAGATGTTTTTAATGATTATATTGTATGTAATTTATCTTTTTATTTTATAAGTTTAAGTGTATTTATAAAAAAAGTGCAATAAGTGTGCAAAAAAATTTTTTTTTCAGATATTGATTCCAATTTAATAGTAAGTTAAAAGAAAAGAAATAATGAAAAATGAAGACTTTTGACTGTCTATATTTTGCTTTTAGAAGAAAATATTTTGATTTATATTAGTATCTGCTTTAAATTGCCAAATATTATTGAAAAAAATGCTTTAATAATTACAAAAAATATCTTTAGAAATTTTGTCAGAGTTTATGTTAATAACAATGAAAAATGCAATTCAAATTTCACATATTTTCATGATACGCAAATATTTATTTTTGTATATATATCTACTGAAATTAGCAAATAGCGATAAATATGAAATTACTGATTCACGTGGATTCTAACAAGAACCTTCCTCAGCAATATCCTTCTGTTAATGGTTTCCTTTAGAAAGCCATGGAGCAGATATTTTATTACTAGAAGGGGGCATTTGGAATCGGTTATTATTATATTTAAACTAGGCAACAATCCCAAAACTTTCTTCTGTCTCATGTATGTTAATGCTTCAAAATTAACTACCACAGTGCCAAAATTAAATGACAAAAGCATGGAATTATTCTTGAATAACTACTTTTAAATATAAATCCAGCTTAATGGTAATATTAACATTTTATGCCCTTTCCTATAAAGTACAGTCTCCACAGAATGCTAACTACAGAATGGCATGTCAAAAAATATGTCTTTAATAAGTTGCGTGTCATAAAACTTAAGGCTTTCTTCTATATTGTATTTAAAGCTTTCCATCCGAAGTTATAGTCATTTTAAATCGAATAAGTCTTCCTGGACGACTCTGTAATTTATCAATCCGTTTTTTTAATAATATATACATAAAAACGTTTGCTATGCTTTAAGTAACTTATTTTTTACTTACCCATCATACGTAGTATAGGGCAAGTCTTGCAATCGTTTTGAAAATCGGAAATTTTTTTTGACGGATTTACAGGTTTTAGATAGTGGCGATTCCGAAAAACATATTTTTAGAAAAAAAAATTGCCGTCCGTCCGTCTGTCTGTCAGTCTGTCTGTCTGTAAACGCTCTATCTCCCGAACAAATTGAGATAGAGACTTGAAATTTTGTATGTAGTTAGTATGTAAGAATGGGACGAAGCCTATTTAATATCAGCAACCTCAATTATCCGGAACTATTTTTTTCGGACTCTCGAAAAATTCGTTCTGATGAAAGGTATATAAAACTTTTCGAATTTTTTTGTTCTAAGGTTGTAAAAGGCAATAAAATAACACACATTTTGCATATAGAACGAAGTCGATCGGATTATTAGTTGCCGAGATATTTGTAATCCTGTTTTCCACATTCTTCGATTTTTCATGACCCTGTATTTCATTCAAATTTCAATTCAGAGGTATATTTTAATTGGAAATGAGACGTTTAATCCGACGCAGTTAATTGTTAGTTAATAGAATTATTATTTTTGGAGTTATAAGGATGTTTCTTTTACGGAGTTCGGTACTACTTGAGTAATTTGGCGTTTTATATAACTTGTTGAAATTGGTACATCAGCAGTTCTTTAATATAGCATTACTATGTATATTAACAATATATAAATTTTGTTTATGAATTGCAATGCATTGTATAAATAGTTTTCACATGTTTTATTTTCATATACATATCCATGATGGGTAAGTATTACGGTGGCCCCAACGACTAGTTATATATACATTTTTGAACAAAATAAAATACAAACCGGAATAGCAATTCAAACAATTGATTTTACCATTAAGTTGGCACGCTAGAGAAAACACTAACTTTGCATGTTCTTTCTTAAGAATATCTTGATAAATGTTATGCTACAGAATGACATGCCAGAAAATTTTACTTGCAAAGAATAAGTTTGTAATAATTATTCCTTCTGTATTGTGTTTAAAATACTTGTTTCAGAATTATTCTTGTTTTTGATCGCAGTGTTGTAACTGGCACTGGCAACTATTTTTATATTCTTATCGCATTACTATGTTTTAAAGAAAAATCTATTAATTTTTTCTTGCAGCTGATGTCAAAGTGTATGGGAAAGAAATTTGTTCTGAAAAAGTCGTGAAAATAAATATAATAATAATAATAAACAAATATATATATATATATGTACCGGGTGTCCCAAAAATGACTGATGGATTTTAAAATTCAATAACTTGCAAACGGTGGCAGCTATTAAAAAATTTTTTGCAGGAGGGCTATGTATAATGTCAGGAGTTTTTTTACCGCAGTTCTTGATTTTAGTTCGAATTTCAAACAACAGATGGCGCTGATGGCGGTTGGCGGCCAGTCGACGCCGAGACTTACGTCATTCAGCTTTGACGCAAAAGAAAGAGATTAAGGCTATGGAGTACGTCTTATTCTACAGTACAGTCTTGCTCAGGCCCCGATTCTGGACTCATTCGATATGATTTCAATGGTATGCGTTGTTGCCATGGAAATAACAGATTGTTCGATAGTGGAATACAGCGTTTAGAAGTGGGCATAAATTTCGCAAGCAGTATTTGAGTTTCCAGATTTTTGTTTAGGAAGTTTTATTTTCCCGGATAAAATTACTTTTTTATGGCACGATTTAAAGAATATTTTATGCATCATATTTTAAAACTAGCTAAAGAGATTTTTTCAATTTGATGATTTTTGTTATATTCTTAAGAAATTTTAGATCTTTTAAGAAAATTCGTCAGTAGATTTTTATGAATGTTCAAAAAATAATCATGAAAACTGTTGATAGTACATTATTGTGTAAATTAACTACCAAAAACAAATATTATAAGTTGCCTTGTTTAGCCCTTTTCAATAGGATTAGTCTATCGTTGCATTAAAATAGAAAAAAATAAAATAAATGTGAGTTAATTAAAATTTATTTTCCCGGATTAAATTACTTTTTATGGCATGATTTAAGGAATATTTTAGGCACCGTATTTTAAAACTACACTGTTAAAAATTTGAAACCTTTGCTGCATCGTCACTCCTTCACTTTTATAGCAAGAGATTGCTTCACTGTATTATGGAGCATTCTCATTGGTCAAAATAGAGATATTCTATAATAGCAGTGGAGTGACGATGCAGCAAAGTTTCCAATTTTTAACAGTGTAGGTGAAGATATCTTGCTACAATCTTGCTCTTACACTATAAAAATCTGCTGCATTTTGTTGTATACGCACACCGCTTGTATAGAAACGGTTACTTGATTGTATTATGAAGCATTGTTATTGGTCGGAAAAGAGATATTATATACAAGCGGCGGAGTGCGTATGAAGCAAAATGCAGCAGATTTTTAACACTGTGAGGCCCGATTCTGAACTCATTCGATATAATTTCTATGGAATGTGTTGTTGTCTTTGAAATAACAAATTCTTCTATAGAAAAATACAATATTTAAAATTGAGCATGAATATAACAATCTAAATCGATCTAAAATTTCTTAGAATATAACAAAAATTATCAAATTAAAGAAATCTCTTTATCTAGTTTTAAAATATGATGCATAAAACATTCTTTAAATCGTGCCATAAAAAGTAATTTAATACAGGAAAATAAAACTTCCTAAATGAAAATCTTCTGCAAATCGAATACTGCTTGCAAAATTTATACCCACTTCTTAACGCTGTATTCCACTATCGAACAATCTGTTATTTCCATGGAAACAACGCATTCCATTGAAATCATATCCAATGAGTTCAGAATCGGGTCCCACAGTGTTAAAAATCTGCTGCATTTCGCTTCATACGCACTCCGCCGTTTGTATATAATATCTCTTTTCCGACCAATAACAATGCTTCATAATACAATCAAGTAACCGTTTCTATACAAGCGGAGTGCATATACAACAAAATGCAGCAGCTTTTTACAGTGTAAGAGCAAGATATCTTCACCTACACTGTTAAAAATTGGAAACTTTTGCTGCACCGTCACTCCACTGCTATTATAGAATATTTTGACTAATATTTTCACCCCTCTTTTGACCAATGAGAAGGCTCCATAATACAGTGAAGTAATCTCTTTCTATAAAAGTGGAGAAGTGGCGATGCAGCAAAGGTTTGAAATTTTTAACAGTGTAGTTTTAAAATATGGTGCCTCAAATATTCCTTAAATCATGCCATAAAAAGTAATTTAATCCGGGAAATAAATTTTAATTAACTCACATTTATTTTATTTTTTTTCTATTTTAATGCAACTATAGACTAATCCTATTGAAAAGGGCTAAACTAGGCAACTTATGATATTTGTTTTTGGTAGTTATTTTACACAATAATGTACTATCAACAGTTTTCATGATTATTTTTTGAACATTCATAAAAATCTACTGACGAATTTTCTTAAAAGATCTAAAGTTTCTTAAGAATATAACAAAAATCATCAAATTGAAAAAATCTCTTTAGCTAGTTTTAAAATATGATGCATAAAATATTCTTTAAATCGCGCCATAAAAAAGTAATTTCGTTGCATCGTTTATACGACGATCACTTGTACGACGTTTACATTTATACGATGCTTTAATGTGGTCCCAATTCATTCCTATTCCTTTTAATGTAAAAATATATCTTTTATACGACGTCCAAAATCGTTTATACGTCGATTTATGGATTTTGTATAGGTTTATTTTTGTTCATTTTTCTTGTATATTTTGAGAATGAGGTTTAGTTGGCAGCTATGAATGACACCAAAGACCGTGATTAAATGCACTCCACATTATTAAAATGTGGGCTGGTGTTCGATTAGTCTAAGCTGAAAAAATCAGCTACGTGTAATAGATTACACTGGGAGAGGTAATTCTTTTTTAGGGGATGGTCAGCTTCCTCGAACTGTTTTAAGTTGCAAATAGACTATCCTTCTTACTGTTATCAGTATTGGCGACTTTAAGTTCCCCACGCGGGGTTTTTGATCTTTCACTTTAAATGGAAAGGAAATGATGCACTGCAAATGAGGAACCTTTCGGTGAAGCATAAACATAAGTGAAACATAAATAAAGGTACGCTCATTTAAATTGCTTACTAATCCCCACCCTTTTTTGCTGTTTATTTTGATATTTTAGCTCACAGGCTATCATAGCCTGAGAGCTTATGTGCCCGTCCGTTCTGTATGTACGTTCGTATGTTCGTATGTTCGTGCGTAACGCGATAACTCATGATAAAAATATCGGATCCACTTGAAATTTTGTATATAGGTATATCCTGATAAGGCGCTTCCCTGATTAGTTTTTGGAGTTCATTCGATATGTATAAGAGGGGTAACGGGGGCTCATGCCCCTCCCCTTAATTGATATAAACGGGATTTTCATGCAGAATTAACAGTTTTCGTTCAAAATTTAGATATAGGATCATTCTGATGAGGCGATTCCGTGACTGTCATTAGGTGTTCATTGAATAAGTATAAACAGGGGCAACGGGGGGCTCATGCCCCCTCCGTTAATTAATATAAACGGGATTTTCATGCAGAATTAACGGATTTCGTTCAAAATTTAGATATAGGATCATTCTGATGAGGCGATTCCGTGACTGTTATTAGATGTTCATTGAATAAGTATAAACAGGGGGAACGGAGGGCTCATGCCCCCCCCCCCTTAATTGATATAAATGGGATTTTCATGCAGAATTAACAGTTTTCGTTCAAAATTTAGATATAGGATCATTCTGATGAGACGATTCCGTGACTGTTATTTGGTGTTCACTGAATTAGTATAAACAGGGGGAACGGGGGGCTCATGCCCCCCCCCCTTAATTGATATAAACGGGATTTTCATGCAGAATTAACAGTTTTCGTTCAAAATTTAGATATAGAATATTCTGATGAGGCGATTCCGTGACTGTCATTAGGTGTTCATTGAATAAGTATAAACAGGGGCAACGGGGGGCTCATGTCCCCTCCCTTAATTAATATAAACGGGATTTTCATGCAGAATTAACGGTTTTCGTTCAAAATTTAGATATAGGATCATTCTGATGAGGCGATTCCGTGACTGTTATTAGATGTTCATTGAATAAGTATAAACAGGGGGAACGGGGGGCTCATGCCCCCTCCCTTAATTAATATCAACGGGATTTTCATGCAGAATTAACGGTTTTCGTTTAAAATTTAGATATAGGATCATTCTGATAAGGCGATTCCGTGACTGTTATTAGATATTCATTGAATAAGTATAAACAGGGGGAACGGGGGGGGGCTCATGCCCCCCCTTAATTGATATAAACGGGATTTTCATGCAGAATTAACAGTTTTCGTTCAAAATTTAGATATAGGATCATTCTGATGAGGCGAGTCCGTGACTGTTATTAGGTGTTCACTGAATAAGTATAAACAGGGGGAACGGGGGGCTCATGCCCCCCCTTAATTGATATAAACGGGATTTTCATGCAGAATTAACAGTTTTCGTTCAAAATTTAGATATAGGATCATTCTGATGAGGCGATTCCGTGACTGTTATTAGGTGTTCATTGAATAAGTATAAACTGGGGAACGGGGGGCTCATGTCCCTCCCCTTAATTGATATAAACGGGATTTTCATGCAGAATTAACAGTTTTCGTTCAAAATTTAGATATAGGATCATTCTGATGAGGCGAGTCCGTGGCTGTTATTAGGTGTTCATTGAATAAGTATAAACAGGGGAAACGGGGGTTCTAATGCCCCTCCCCTTAACTTGTATAAATGGATTTTTCAATCAGAATTGTCAGATTTCGTTCAAATTTCTGAATAGTTTTGGAAGTTTAATGGTTAAGTATAAAAGAGGAGAATAACTCCTTTTAACACTAGAACCGCGGCGACGGGTCATTTTGACCCGTATCATGCGCAGAGATGTCAATTCGAACCAGAAAACTCTTTATGAAATAAGCTAAATGTAAGCTGAGCAAAAATGATTTCAATAAATTACTTAAACAGTTTTAAATGAAAATGCCGGTGAGAAATATTTTCATAAAACTTAAATGAATTTTCCCGCGGTTTTAGTGTTAAATTATATAAATGCTAAATGGGTTTTTATTAAGAATTATCCGATTTGCTCTGAATTTTGGATATAGGTTTTTAATATGATAAAGCATGTACTTGATAGTTTAGGAGGTTCAATGATTAAGTATAAAAAAGAGAAAGGGGAGAGCTGTTTCCCCTTCTTAATTTCTTTTTTCGAACGGAATTAACCCTTGAAAATACAAGGCTGTAATGTACAATTAGTATGCGTAGCCTGTGAGCTCAATGCCATCAGTTTAACTGGGCAATATTCTTTTTTATTTAATTTACAAATTCCTGGAAATCAGCATGTTAAGCATAAAAATTTAGTGAAAAAAATATTTCTATGTTTGGAAATGAAAATCGATTATTCGTCGTTATCGTTTATACGACGTTTTTCGGTAGTCCCTTAGGCGTCGTATAAACGATGCTTCACTGCATATATATATATAATGCATGTAAAATCCTGTAATCGGATCATTCAGTGTAGTGTGATCTGTATGCTGTCATTACTCTTTTTTACAAAGCATGTACAAAAACTAATGCATGAGGGCATTACGTTGTGTTCTAAAAATGTAAAAATTGTACATAACATTTAGATTCATTTTTAAAACTACCCTCAGGATTAAATGCATGGCATAACATAATTCTTTTTTTGCAGATTTGCATTTTAAAAAATTTACTTCTGAGAATCGTTTTACATTTTTGCTTAAAAAAATGTGTATGTTGAATAGCAACGCATTGTTTTGTTTTCACACGTATAGGACCTTTTGTTATGCACATTTTTTACACTTACATTGTTAATTTGAATTGGCTATAAATCACGGTTATAATTCAATAAATACTTTTAATTAAAACAACATACTAACAGAAATACTAACTTGCATGCAATTTCTTTATAATACACAAAATATTATGTCAAAAAATATTACTTTGAAAAATTATCTTCAAATTATTAAAATTGCTAAATCTTGCTGATTTTATTATTCAGAAAACCTTAATTTACAGAGTAAAAATTTAAAAAAAGAATTTGTTATGCACAAAATAGTTATCATTATATAAAATAAAGTTAACAATTCAAACTTTATGGTGAAAATTCGTAATTTCCAAATAAAAAATCCATCAGATTTGAACACTTAACAAACCTTACAGCGCCCTTCCGTATTATGTTTATATCCTCAGTGGTCCGGTATACGGTATATTATACCGGGTGTCCCAAAATTGACTGATGGATTTTAAAATTCAATAACTTGCAAACGGTGACAGCTATTTAAAAAATTTTTGCAGGAGGATTATATATAATGTCAGGAGTTTTTTTACCGTAATTTTTAATTTTAGTTCGAATTTCAAACAATAGGTGGCGCTGACGGCGATTGAAGGCCAGGTGATCAGTGCTGAGTGAAGCGTCGACCTGGCATTCAATCGCCGTCAGTGCCACCTATTGTTTGAAATTCCAATTAAAATAAAAAATTACGGTAAAAAAACTCCTGACATTATACATAACCCTCCTACAAAATTTCTTTAAATAGCTGTCACCGTTTGCAAGTTATTGAATTTTAAAATCCATCAGTCATTTTTGGGACACCCGGTATATACCATTTAATTTTAAGTCCTATATCCCACATTTACATCAGAATTTTGGAATTAAATGCTTCTTTTTTATAATGTACACGAAAACAGCTTCCAATTACTTTCTCGCAATTTGTTTGTAAATTCCGGAGACAACCAGTCATTTTAAAATTTTTGGAACACAAGTAATTTGTTACTGAAAGGATTAAGCGTTTCTTACAAAATTATTGTTGTTTCTAATCGGCACATTCTTTTTAACGCATTCTGAATTCCTTTTATTTATCTTTTTATTAAGCATGCAGCAGAGATCTTTATGCTATGATCATAATTTTCTTACGCGTTTACTGTTTAATTAAGCAGAATATAAATCATAACAATAATTTAAACAATTGTTTTAAATTATTAAGAAACATTAACGAAAATACGATTAAAAATGGATAATTAAAAGAGCATGGGACCAAAAGAAGTTCGAAATATCCAAGCATTTGAGTTCCATATATTCTCTCAAACAGAAAAAATTGAATTAAAAAAATAGCTCCACGTTTGAAAGTTTGACTCATAAATATTCTCCAAGAGTAACTGTATAAGAGTATTTTTTCATTCAATCAGACATATTTTAAGTATTACTAATTTAATTATTTCTCACTTAAAGTATAGAAATCAGATATTTTTGATTACTTCTTTGAATGCAAATTTTGAGACACAGCATATATTTATAACTTAACAAGTGATACAGAAATGAAATCTGTACAATGACTCACCGTCGAAAAGCGTCGAAATTCATGGACAATGCATCATATTTTCTTATGAACTATGGGCAGATCTCGCACATATTTTTAATTTAAAAAACTTTCTTATAAACTTTGACAAAATTTGAAAGAGAAATATACTACAAAATTTATAGTGGTGAAAATTAGAATATAAAAATAGTCGCCTTTGGCAGCCCTGAGATAGGGACTTGTTTTGTTTTGGATAGGGACTTCCTTATTCTTTTCATATCCAAATAGTCCGTCCTCAGCTTGGTTGTTGTTCTCCAATTGAGCAATAACACCCGCATCATTTGCCTACTGTAAGGAACTTAATTCCAAAGAACTTAATTCCTAAGCCTACGGTAGATGGCGCTACTCGTTCTAAGAGAATGAAAAGAATTTTCCAAAAAAGAACAATTTTTCAATTGAGTGGTGTCAGCTCGGATGATTTGTGTAGTAAGATGGCGAAGCATTGTTTGGGTTTTGTTATGGAATATGTGATATAAAAATGCTATTCAATTTTTTGTTAATTTGTGTCGTGATCGTCTCGTGAGTGTTTAACGTGTGAAATAAATTTTAAAAAGAGAAGAATGAGTTTATTCCTAGTGTCGACTTCTGCATTTCTTAGTCAACTCTACCTTCTGTGTTGTTATACTACCCACATTTTGTCCCACCTTGTATATTGTCAGTACCAGGCCAAACTATCCAATATGAAAACAGTGTGATAGTGGGCCTCTTTTTTCTTAATTCAGATTTTTTGATGGGCACAAGCATTTTAAATTAGTAAAATTCGTTTTATTTAAATTTATTCAATGGCCATATTCATTAAGGCGAAAACAAAGGGTTTACCATTTGAAAAAATTGATACCAATCAAAAAATCTGAAAAAAAAACCTAGCCCACTATCTACACTGTTTTCATACTGGATAATTTAACATGCTACTGATGACATTCTCACACAAGACCGATGGATCATATTTTGCATCTTGGGAATAGGAGTGTGACTAAGTCTTGGGATATTGCTTGGGTCAGAAAATTCTTTGAAAATCTCCACTTACAAGGAAGGTCTCCATACGGGCATACTCAGAAAAATCTGAAAAAATTACAGAATGTTCTTCTCATATAGTTATATATGTTTATAAAAAAATTTCGGCGGAACCTCCTTATAACGTCCGTAAAAAAAAAAAAAAAAAAAAAAAAAATTCGTTTATTTGGCGATTTATTTCCGGTTGGCGAAAAAACGAAATTTTGAAAAATACGCTTTTACGCTTCGAATACTTTTTAAAGAAAAAACTTTCTATGTTCAATTTATTTAAATAAGTTTAGTTTAAGTAATTTTAGTTTTGCATTTTTACTTTAGTTTAAGTGTAATTTTGTCATATACGTTTATATGTACTTATAACAAAATGAAATTAATGTATTTTATCATTAAAACACAATTTAAATTGATTAAAATTGTTCCAAGTTGAAAAATACACTGTAAAAAATCTGCTGCATTTTGTTGCAACGCACTCCTTTGCTTGTATAGAAAACGGTTACTTGGTAGTGAAATGAAGCTTTCTCATTGGTTGGAATAGAGATATTATATACAAGCAGTGGAGTGCGTTGCAACAAAATGCAGCCGATTTTTAACAGTGTATGACACGGTCAATTCACCGTGCTATGGAGCATTCTCATTGGTCAGAAGAGAGATATTCTATAAAAGTAGTGGAGTGACGTCAGGGCCGTAACTATAAACTTGGAGGCCCCGCGGCAAACTAGTGAGGCCTCTCGCATCCGGGGAAAATTAAAACTTTGCCCCAGGCGCAGTTTTTCTTCCTCACGCTGCTGTTTAAACGTGCACATTATGATAAGCCCAAAGATGAATTTAAAAAAAAAAGTAGAATTGGGCAACCTTACTCGGCAGGCACCTGGCGACGACGCAATTTTTGCCGATCCCACTGAAGCTAGCATAGGGGAGAAAATTCGGACTTCTGATGGGTTAAATATTTGAAATAGCCCTTTTTTAGGCTCATTTTTAACTTTATGTATTTTAATCATACTTTTCTGTTTAAAAATCTTTTTAAAGGTGGATTTCGATTTTTTTTTTCGATTTTACAAAGATTTTCTAGATTTTTTTTAGATGTTTTTTATATTATTCAACCGATCAGAACCCCACATTTTCTTACTTATACTAGCTTCTGTGGAATCGGCAAACATTCTGGCGCGACATGACACATTCGACTCGACATTCTGTCTGCTTTAGAGTAGAGCTGTAGAGCTGCTTTTGCATGCGAACGTATGGAGTATATCCACGGACACGCAAAAACATTTACTCTAGCACATTTTTTATTATTATTACTAACTTATAGATAGGTGCTGGACATTTTATAGGAACTTAGACTAGAAACTAAAATCAATAGTTTTTAACCATCTGTTTGGGGCCCCTCAGGCTTGAAGGCCCCGGGGCAGTGCCCCGGCTGCACGTTGCAGTAAATGCTGCAGATTTTTAACAGTGAAGTCAATTAAAATCAGTTTTCAGATTCGTTAAAATTATCTGCTTTTGGCGAGGAAATGCACTGCTCGCCAAATCCCGCGTCGCTTTCAGCTTTTACCGCCAATTATTCCAAACTAGTTTATTTTTTTACATATCTAATAATGTAATTCTGCCGCTAATTTTCACTGATCCTTTATTACCTACATGAGTAGTTTAATTCGTATTTTTTTCAAAAAATTCTGAGTATGCCCCCAATGGAGACCTTCCTTGTTAGTAACATTTTAAACCACCACCTTTCTTTTCTTTAGAAGGAACATTAAAATAAACGCTTAACTCTTTCAGACCCAGTGTCCATTTACGATGGATATATAGTTTAAAACCTTATCTCATTTAATCCTTTCACTGCAGAATATTAAAACATGCTCCATGAAGAGATGAAAAACTAGTCTTTTTGATATATTTTCGTTTTTTTTTTCTTTTACTTTTTTTCTTTTTTTTTTTAATTGGAAACAGTCAATAGAAGTTTATGACTTGCATTGTTTGTAAACATTGTCAGGCTTTGGTATGCAAAAACACGAGTAATATTTTTGTTTTTAATTTTATTAATATTTTTTCTAAAGTATCAATTATTTTTATATATAACATTTATAAGTTACTCTTAGCATTCCAAATAGTTTTACTTGATTACTGCTAATAGTTTACACAAAATGTAAGCCAAATTACATATCCATTACAATGGGCATACAGTACAAGCGGTTGTGATTCTTTTCATAGTTGAATTATAATGCTTTTATAATCGAGTTTATTTTTATGAATTTGACTTGCTTTTAAAGCAACAAAAAGTTACTACGAACATAAATTATTCATATTTAACACTTTTCAACAAAGTTGAAAAGTGATTATGGTTTCGGTTTTCCTGTCCGGTTGTCCGCGCTCTAACTCTCGTAAATCTTCTTGGATTATCCTGAATTTTTTGGAGGTTATTATTAACATTTATCCTAGCACAAACCCTACTTCAAATGAAAATTCTAGTATGATTAATTTATTTACAGGGACAGTCAAAATTTTTCATTAAATTACGGCCTGTGAAAAAAATCTTTCAAATGCATATTCAAGATGTTACACCCTGTATTAAAACAAACATATTGAATTTTTAAAGGATTTACAAAATGCTCTAAAATACGCATTCTGTAAAATATGTGGTTAAAAGAACAGTTATTCCTTTACAGGGCCACACAAAAGAATTCCATTACATAATTGTAAAGAGGGAATTGTTTGCGACGTATTTTATTAATATTAAACTATTTCATGTATAATAAAAATTATATATGTCATTGAGTCATAATGTAAGTTATTTCAGGCATAATGCGAAGTGCATAGCATTTACAGGGACATACAAATGATAGCAAATAGTATTTTCTATCCGATCAACTGTATATTATAAATGTTGTGTGTGTCTATGTAATAATAATTATTAAAATATTATATTTTTGAAACTTATTTAGTGTTATAGCATCTTTATCTAGGTTTGATACGTAAAAAAATTATATTTATATGAAAAATTACAGAAGTTGAAGCTCAAAATATTTGACTTTTGCAATCTCAGAGGCCGGTTGTCCATTCCTTTGGACACTTTCCTATTTTTTTTAAATAATTACATTTACCTTAATTTCTTTCTTTAACATGTTTATTAGAGCCCTATTTTAATATTTTATAACTTTATTAATGTTAGTATTATCATTACTCACTGCATTAAATGCGGGACTGAAAGGGTTAAAGTAATTTCACTGAAAAAAGTCTCAGGAACAATTTTTACATCAAAATTTTGAGGGCAATTGTACAAAATATTTGAACTAACCAATATAAAATTCGTAATATCCACAATCGTTTTGCATTATTTCAACCCTTTGCCATCGAGAGGTGATTCTCACTGACCACTAGCGTCCCTCGTAAATTGGTGCTCCTACAGAGTACAACAGAGCCTCAACTCGGCTTGAAAAGAGCGCCCTCAGTGGATCACTTAAAACCTAAACCATCACGTTGGCGATTTTTATCCTCGTGATTTCTCTTTAACTGTAACCTTATTCTGCTTGGCGCTTGTTGCTGAATGCTGATTTGATTACCTTTGCACACGTGCTTATGATCTTAGATTTCCGCGCTTATATTGATTCGTAATTATTACTGTAATTATTCTTGTTATTATTTTACTACAACATTAATTTTAAAATAAAATTGAATTTCGACTGTTTCAGAAAAAGTTTAAATTAATTCTTTCATAAATTTCAAAACAAGAAGCAGCAAGCCGTCGCTGTATATTTTTTTTTCTTTTTTCCCTTATCATTTGTCGCCAAGGAAGCGATGTTTCGCCGAATTAGCAACCTCTCTTATGTTATGATCGTAGGTTCAGAGTGGTCCGCTCGTGTCGCTACTATCTATGTGTAATCCCATGTTAAACAAGTTGCCATTACAGTGTATGAAAGTTGATTCTCTGTTACAATTCCGTACTCTGTGGGTGCTCCAAATGCTATGGACAAATGCTCCGATTTTTCTTCGTCTGAACTAATGGCGGAAAAATCTGTGATAAAACATGCAGAGGTCGCAGCATCCCTAAAATTTTCATACTTTCCTACCACAATTTTAAAACGATAATATTTAATCAAGAATTTCATTGTAGATGTTAAAGGAATGTGACACGAAAATTTTGGATTAAAAATACTGGTAGAAAACTGCGAAAATTTAAGGGATGCTGCGACCCCTGAAGATGGCAAAATAAACTGTAAGATATTAATGGTGTCCTAATCATTTGGCTTCCCGAAGATCACTAGACAACACTACAGGTGATTGGGATTCACCTCTCGAGTGCAAATGTTGATACAGAAGACTAGGGACCAATAAAAAAATTCGAATTATCCGGAATTTCGTATTATTCCCTTGAAGGGCGGTGGTATAAAACATATCCCACTTAATTTTAATTGCGAAATACTCCATTGACACCAGAATTTTGAAATAAAAATTTTTATTTTACCAAATGCGTGAAGAAAAGCTTTTATCTTTTTTTTTTTAAATAAATCTGTTTTCAAAATCATGTGTCGTTCAATCATTTCAGCATTTTAAGAATATACGTGCTTTGCTCCTTAAAGGGTTAAATAAATTTGAATTATCCAAGATTCAGTGTACTAATTCTGTATATAATATATTAATAGAAATGATTCTATAAATGATTCTACATCAAAGAACAATACAGGAACTTCATACTTAAAAGTTTTCATATTAAGAAAATATTTTAAGCACTGCTTCCTGAAATAATGTGAATTGCAGTCAAGACTTTAGTTCAGTTAACTTTAATCGGATTAGTTTGGCAACACAAGAGTAATTAGTGTTAAATAAGATAGTTCTGCTAATCTCAAACCATTTTTCTATCTCATATTGGTTAATAATTCAAAATTTGTCGTAATAACATTAAATGAAAATCTTTATCCATCATGAGGATTCTAAAGGTAGGTTCTTTGAATTGAAAGCATTTAAAAAAAAGGATATAAGCATAGTAATTTTAAAATAAATCATTGCATTTTTGCACCCATCGTTTAGGTGTATGCCACCCAAAGAACAAAAATAGCACTTGTTGGACGGTACAAAGCGTCTTCAAAAATTTTTAATCCATGTATAAAAATTTATAAAATAATAGCAATGAAAATTATTGGTATGCGAATTTTTATTTAGTAATTTTATATATTTATTTCTCTTATTATTAAAAAAAAATACTTTGAATATGCATTTTGTGTTAATTCAGTCTTCGATTAAATAAATTATGTGACAAAAAAACCTGGTTAGGACGCTTAAAGAGTTAAAGTCTAGAAATGATCTATTTATATGATGATGTAATAGAATATGATGTCTCATTAAAGTCAGTCCATTAGTTTTTGAGAAATGGCTATCACGGATATTGTGAGAAATACAGCCTAGCAACGCCACCTATTTTTATATTTCCACCAAAACATCTTACATCAACGTCTAACTGAATCTATAGCTTGATTAAAATCTTTGATATAGTTTTTGAGGTATTGCAGGAATCGTAACAAACTTTGCATAGCAGCGCTGCTTATCGCGCGATTTACTCCGAAACATAGTAAAAAACATCACCTGCCCTTCAATCGCCGTCAGCGCCACCTATTGTTTTAAATTCGAACTAAAATAAAAAATTACGGTAAAAAATCTCCTGACATTATACATAACCCTACTGCAAAAAATTTTTAAATACCTGTCACCGTTTGCAAGTTATTGAATTTTAAAATCCATCAGTCATTTTTGTACGCGGTATTACTGACTAGTAGTATTAATTGTTGAGAGGTAGTGTACTGCGGTAGTCGTAAAAATTGCACCATAGCAGAGCCAACAGCAGGTCGATTTACACCAAAATATAATCAACAACAATTTACATAAGGAACTAGAGTCTACTTTTTTTTTCTTTTGCTGCTTTATTATAATTCCGTACATCAGTTTTATAGATAGAGTGCCCTCGCCACATTCACAGTGGCATTTTTTTTAAAACATAATTTCCGGGATCTGTGGCCTCAAACATTTGTAAATTCATTAAAATTATGAATTTGCAAATTTTCATGAATACAAAAATTTCTTTTTGTAAAGATAGAAAAAAAGTAAAAATATGAAAGAGGCTAAATTAGAAAGCTATGTGTATATATATATATATATATATATATATAAATAGTTTAGTGCTTTTTATTAACGGATGTTGCTTTTTAGTTAAAATTCGGTGATGTTTTATTGCCTATTAAAGATTTCAGATTAATAATATAAACTATTAAATAAGATAAATATATAAGTAAGGGAGAACTAAAAGACTTTTCCGTGTACAACTTAAATAATATTCTGTTTGCTTTATAGTTAAAGTACGTTACTAGTGAAATGTTCTATTAAAATATAGTGAAATTTAATGAGCGTTTAAAGTTTTGCATTTCTTGAAACAGAAATTTTTTTTAAACGAAAATCACGAAAGATATTTCTGTTAGGTATAGCAGATAAGAGAAAAAAAGTATTGACTAAAGAAGTAATAATAAATTTATTCCTAAAATTCGAATGTATAGTTTAGTTAAAGAGAAAATCAAAATTATTGTGTTACATGAAAACAATGAAAAAAAAAAAAACGTTTCAAGAGTAATTTAATTATGTTACACTTTTTCTAACATCGTAAAACTGATATGAGTATATTCTGTACAATGTGTGGTGCAAAGAATATTTGTTATTAATTTAAAGGGCAACGCGAAAGAAATTAAATACATAATGGTACAGGTAAAACACTATTTGGGGCTAGTTTTAATACTTTTAAACTATTTCATATTTTATGACTACTTCGGCAACTATACTATATGTAAAGTAATGTATACCATTACACTAAGATCTGAATATTTTTAAAACTTCGTCAGAGTACGAACACATTTCATTTGCTATGCTTGACGTGCAATTTCTGACTTGTTTAAGAGGAACTTTTGTTTTAAAAACTAAAAATATAACTTCATACTTTATATTTTAACCCCTCAGTATAATCTAACTATATTCTTAATTGGGTTTCTAAGAAAAGATAAATTTTCTTAAATATGCGCATAATAATTTTCACCATTCTACTAAAATTAATTTAAAACTCATATTTTACCTGTTTAGTTCTTTAGCAATTTTTGTTTTATTTGAATGTTTCTGTGAAAATTTACAAATATCTAAAGATCATAGAAAACGAAAATCCAATTTTTTTTTGTGTAACGTATAGCACATAAAATAAATTAAGCAAGGATTAACCTCATTCTTTATTTGTCCGTACGTCATATGGACAACGTGTTTGTATCAATCATAATTTGCCCATACCACATACGGGCATCATTTTTCCAAACATGATTTATTAGTCTCAACAGTAAATTTTTATTGTCAATTTTCCATTGTCAATTTTCCATTATTTAATTTAGCGAAATTTGTTTTCCCAAGCACCTTCGTCGTTCCAAGCCCAAGCTCGCACTCTGTTTGGTTGTTGCTCGAGGCACTGTTTTCACGTAACTTGGCGATAACCATACTTGGCGAAAAATACTTCGCTCGTAAGTGAACGAGTAAACCTAAAACCTAACTTACTCATTCTTATTCTTCCTTCATTCTTATCCTCGTGGTCTTGTACTCTTGTGTGTAAAAACTTTTAAAGAGTACAGCTTTCAGTAAGACATGTTTCATCCAATCCAATGCTGCAAAAGAAAAGTCACTTTGTACTCGGTTCGGAAGGAAATCAAACTCGACGGACGGAAGCATCTATCGCTACGCCAAGTATGATTATCGCCAAGTTACATGAAACAGTGCCGAGAGCAACAACCAATCAGAGTGCGAGCTTGGGCTTGGAACGACGAATGTGCTTGGGAAAAAAATACGCTTTAATCTATGCACTTTTCTTTCTTAATTAGGCAAAAATTTCTGTTTTGAAAAACTGGTGATAACATTCCGTAAGAGACATGAAATAAACAGACATTATTTGAAAGTATTTTTTGAAAAATATTGAAAAAATATTGATCAGCTTAGTGGTGGTTAAATATTAATGGATTTATTCTGTTATGGTTTTTAAGATGAACTTTTGTTATCAGATATCAAAATGTAACTTCGTAGTTAAGAGTGGACTTTACACTGTAGTTTACTAAATGAGTATTGAGACATGCTCAGTATTTTTATTTATGAATTTTCTATACAGTGTACAATGGGATAAAATATAACAGTTTTAAATCTACGTACCATTTTCTAAGAAGTTAAACAATAGAAACAATGATAAAGTCCAATGATAAACCTCTTTTAGGTTATGTCTTCATCTCTCTTCGAGCTAAAGAACGCTCAAAATATCAGTTCAAATCTTTATTTTCTCTCGAAAAAGGCCGAATAGTTCGGTTGAAACTGTCCGGATAACTTTATCATTGTTTCTAATGTTTAAACTTCATACAAAATGGCATGTAGATTTTAAACTGTTATATTTTATCCCATTGTACAATGTATAGCAAATTAAAAAATAAAAATTCTGAGCTTGTCTCAATACTTATACATAACTTCGTATTTTATTTTTTAAACCATCAGTCTGAGTATCCTCCGATTATATTTCTAAGAAAGGATAAATTTCCTTAACCCTTAAATGCATAGGATAGAATACGTTCCAAAAAATGCGCAATTCAAAGAATCAGAATTCATACCAGAAAAATCTAAATGGTAAATTTTTCTTTATTTAATTACGAATGGTCTGTCATTAAGTAAAGTGAAAATTGCTCTTTTAAATTTCTGGTGAGAATACAGAATATGTGAATAAAACCCCCAATAAATCGGGAACACTTATGGTATCGAAAATGATACAATATGCATTTAAGGGTTAATGTACGCTTAATAAAGTTCACCTTTTCACTAAAATTGATTTAAAACTCATATTTCATCAATAATATTCTATGAACTTTATTTAAAAAATATCCCTTTCACGACGATATCACCTGTTCGAAAACACCCACCTTCATTAAAATGAGATTCGCATGAGCAGATGTCACTTCAGATAATAAGGTCGGTCGTTTAACTCCGCAGTTTCTCACTTTCCGCTAAAACACAGATTTCATTGAATGTTCGGCACTAGGCTCTTTGCAAATTTGCCGATGAAAATCTTGTTTAGTTCTTTAGCAATTTTTTTTTTCTTTGAATGATTAAGTAAACATTTATGAGTAAATAAAGCCACGGAAAATAAAAATTATAAAAAATATTTATGTTAAGTGTAGGAGATAAAGGAAAATACGCAATGGTTAAAGAAGTAATTAGAAGGCACGTCTAATAATTGCTCTATTTTACTTTTGTATTTGTTTTTACTATATAGCACTTAACACTTTTCGGCGCGTAATGAATGCGCGTAGTAAATGTGTTTAAAATAGTTGACTTCAACAAGAATTTATAAAATTTATTAGAGAATATTGAAATGCTTATTTTCAGGTATGTTATAAAATAAAATTTTTAGTTAAATAATCTTGGCACCGGTATAATTAAAATTAGGTTTTCTTTTTTTATTGACACCGCACCAAAAGCTGTTAAAATGCAGATAAAAATTTCTCTCTGCCAGCTTATATTTATACTGCATCATTTTATATTTAGGAAATTCATTTTTTATAATCATATTTAGAGTTAGACACCAACTTTACTACAGCTTACATGCTGTATATTAGAAAGCAGATAATATTTACAGGACCCAAAGAATCTTTCGTCTACTATACTGTATACCAGGGCTGTCCAACGCGGCGCCCGCGGGCGCCATGGCTCCCCTTTGAAGTTTCTCGGTTGTTAAACTTTTTAGAAGTAAAATTCCATTATGAAGAATACTTTCTTTAAAATCATCAACATTGGCATCAGAGCTATTTTCAAAAATTGTGCGAACGCATTAAAACCCATTGAGGGGTGGTGGATTCATCATATCAGTTATTGTTTATAAAATGTATTTATGATGATTAAATTCTGTAAGTTTTTGTAATTTTAGTAATAATTGGAATAGCTTTTTTTAATAGTTAAGAAGTAACAGAAAATTAAACATTTCTCATCTCCCCCAACAATTTGCAAATACATGTGCATGAAAGTTCAGCTTTTTTCTTTTTGCTGTTGTCACATTGGCCCATTGGCTGTCTTACACAGGGGATAAAGGGCTTAATTATTCCTTCTTGAATTCCTTGATTTTTGAAATTTCAGAGGTGTTCTATTTCGCTTATAAAGTTGAACATAATTTCCATTTATGAAAGCACTTTCAGATTACCTTTCTAGAACAAACCGAATGGATCGGTGAATATTATGCCTGCCTTTGTTTTTGTACTTTTCATAAAACTAAATTCAGTCATTCAAAATAAGGCATAGCTTATTTTCACATTCTAAAAGAAACATAGCATATCTCTGGTTTTCATATTTAATAATTTGTTATCAAAGACGCGCTTAAAGTTTCTGGAATTTTACACTACAGACATTTTTTGGAATAGCCCTCTCATAGAAAATTCTATATTTTGAAATTTAATGTATTTAACTCCAAATTATTATTTTATTTTGCCGTTGGGCCTTTTGTTTGCCGCTGTAAGATTCATTTTCATTATGTTATGATGTACGTTTATACTAACACTTTGCGATAGTATTGTCGCATGTTTTCTGTCAAGTGTATCATGGCACCCTTCATTGAGTGCCAAGAGCTGAGATGCGCCCTTGCTTACTAAAAGGTTGGACAGGCCTGCTGTATACTATCGCTCTAAAATATGAATATTTATAAAACCTCATTATAGTACGAACGCACTTCATTTGCTATGTCTGACGTTCAATTTCTGATTCGTTTAAGACGAACTTTTGTTATAAAAATTGAAAATTCTACTTCATATTTTATATTTTAACCCCTCAGTATAATCTAAAAATCCTCCTAATTAGATCTCTAAGAAAGGATAAATCTTCATAATTATGCCCATAATAAAGTCCGTTTAACTTCATCAAAATGAGATTTGCATGTTAATGAGCAGATGTCACTTCAGGTAATAAGGTCGGTCGTTTAACTCAGCAGTTTCTCTCTTTCTGCTTAAACACAGATTTCATTGATTGTTCGGCACTAAGCTCTTTAAAAATCTGCTGATAAATATCTTGTTTAGTTCTTTAGCAATTTTTATTTTCTTTGAATGTTTCTGAAAAAAATTACGAGTATATAATGACCACAGAAAACGAAAAAAAAATAAGCAATATGGCAAATAAAAAAAATAAGCACTGATTAAACTCTTCCTTGATATGTCGGGCAACATGTTTTTGCAAATAATATGTTGACCGTACCATGCACGGGCATCCGTTCTCCAATCTTAATTTATTATTCTTACCAGATAAAATTTATTGTAAATTTTGCATTGTTTAATTGGAGTAGCTTTCTGATTCAATTAGGCAAAAATTTCTGTTTTAAAAAACCGACGGTAAAATAGTAAAAATCTCGTAAAATACAAGAAATAAACATTATTGGAAAGACTTTTTAAAAAATATTGATCAGTTGTTAAATATAAAATGGATTCACTCTGTTTTTTTTTTTTTTTTTTATGAGATGACTTTTGTTATATAAACTAAAAATATAACTTCATATTTTATATATTAAACCCTCAGTGTAATCTAAGTATCCTCCTAATTGGATTTCTAAGAAAGCATATATTTTCTTAAATATGCGCATATTAAAGTTCACTGTCCCACTAAAATGGATTCAAAACTCATATTTCATCGATAGTATTTTGTGAACTTTATAAAAATATTCCTTTCACGACGATATCACCTGTTCAAAAACAACCACCTCCATTAAAATAAGATTTGCATGTTTATGAGCAGATGTCACTTCAGATAATAAGGTCGGTCGTTTAACTCAGCAGTTTCTCACTTTCCGTTTAAAAATAGATTCCATTGATTGTTCGGGGCTAAGTTCTTTTAAAATATACTGATAAATATCCTGTTTAGTTCTTTAGAAATTTTTCTGTTCTTTGAATGTTTCTGTAAAAATTTACATGTATAAAAAGACCACAGAAAGCTAAAATCACAGAAAATATTTGTTTTAAGTATGGCCGATAAAAGAAAATTAAGCAATGATTAAAGAAATATTCTGAAGCTTATCCCTGATATTTGCTCTACTTTATTTTTTATTTGTTTTACTATGTAGCATTTAATCCTTCACAGCTCTATGTAAATCTCTTTTAAATAATTAATTCAAGTCGAGTAATAAAAAAGATTTCGGATACTATACTGTATCCAAAATGCTGTATACTATTACACTAATACAGTATTTTGGAATATTCTCTTTAGATTATTCTCTTTGAAATAATTAATTCCCAACAGAATTTATAAACAAATTTATTAGAAAATAAGAATTTGTTTATTTCAGGTATGTTTCAAAACAAAAAAATTAATTAAATATTCCTGGTGCTAGAAAAATTTAAATTAACCCATTAGTGCCTAGCGTCCCTTTTTAGGGAAGCTTCAAAAGGTGCATTCAGCACTGTGTTTGACACCGGTAAAAAAGAAAAGCAATAATTATTTTATTTAAATGATGCATTTTCGTGATTAATCAACTAAACTTAAATATTTTAAAAATAGTGGTGCCAACCAAATAAAACTTACGCAAAAGATGCTGGGCACGAATGGGTTAAGTGTCCTTTTATAGGTACAACGCGCCGAAAAGGGTTAAATTGCAAAGGAGAATTTCACTCTGCCTGCCTGTTCTTACTCTTAATCAATTCTTATTTCGGAAATAATTTTTTTTTATAATCATATTTAGAGTTATACATAAAGTTTACTACAGATAACTTTTTTTATATTAGAAACCAGGTAGTATTTACAGAGTCACAAAAAAGATTTCGGATACTATACTGTATCCAAAATACTGTATACTATTACACTAAAATCTGTATATTTTTTAAAACTTCGTTAAAATAAGAACACACTTCATTTGCTATGCTTGACGTACAATTTCTAACTTGTTTAAGACGAACTTCTGTTATAAAAACTAAAAATGTAACATCACATTTTATATATTAACCTCTCGGTATAATCTAAATATCATCCTAATTAGATTTCTAAGAAAGGTCAAATTTTCTTAAATATGCGCATAATAAAGTTCACCGTTCCACTAAAACTGATTCAAAACTCACATATCAACAATACTATTCTGTGAACTTCACAAACATATTCCTTTCACCTCAATATCATCTGTTCGAAAACACCCACCTCCATTAAAATGAGATTTGCATGTTTATGGGCAAATGTCATTTTAGATAATAAGGTCGGTCGTTTAACTCAACAATTTCTCATTTTCCGCTTATACACAGATTCCATTGATTGCTCGGCCTTTTGTTCTCTTATAAATTTTGCTGATAAACATCCTGTTTAGATCTTTAGTAGTTTTTAGGTACGTTCGTAATTATATAAATACGTAGCACCTATTATTGTCGTTCAGTCCGTCCGTCTGTCTGTCTGTCTGTCCGTCTGTCCGCATATAACAACGCAAAAACTACCCAACCGAATCGTTTGAAATTTAAAATACATGATTATTACATAATTTTGTCGAGTTATTTCAGATTTTATCAAAATCGGATGCATAGTTCAATTACAGGGACAATCAAAAGTATTCCGTTACATTACGGTTACTGGGGAAAATGTTTCAAATGCATTTTAATGGTGTTTACATTTATTCTAACGTAATAAAATTGATATGCATCTATAAAGTACATATTATAATATACATTTTGCATAATCTGTGGTGCAAAGAATATTTGTTATTGATTTACAAGGCCCCACAAAAGTATTCCATTGCATAATGGTATAGGGAGAACATTGTTTGGTGCGCATTTTAATTGTAATTATTTAGAATTTTATGAGATTAATATATAGGAGTGATATTTTTAAAACTTCGTTATCGTACGAACGCACCTCGTTTGCTACGCTTCACGTGCAATTTCCAACTTGTTATTTTCTTTGAATGTCTTTGTAAAAAGTTTTGAGTGTAAAAAGACCACAGAAAACGAAAATCATGAAAAATATTTGTGTTTAGTATAGCAGATAAAAGAAACTAAGCAATGATTAATCTATTTCCTGATTTGCTAGTACGTCAAAATGGAATTCCGTCTCTGCCCGTACCATGATTTGCCCGTACCACGTACTGGCCTCCATACTGCTATCATAATTTATTATTCTTACCAGTAAAATTTTGCTGTAAATTTTGGAATATTTAATCCGAGTAGATTTTGTATTCAATTAAGCAAAAATTTCTGTTTCGATAAACCGGCGATAAAAGATTAAAAATTCCGTTAAAGGCATGAAAAAATTATTATACACCATTCAAAATGTTTTTTTCAATTATATTGATCAGTTATGTTAAATAATAGTAGATTTATCCCGTTTTATATTTTTAAGAGGAACTTTTATTATAAAAAGTAAAAATAAAACTTCATATTTTATTTTTTAACCCCTCAATATAATCTAAATGTACTCCTAATTGTACTTGTAAGAGAGGGCAAATTTTCTTAATTATGCACATATCAAAGTTCACTGATCCACTAAAATTGAGACAAAATTCATATTTCATCAATAATATTCTGTGAACTTGATAAAAATAGTCCTTTCACGACGATATCATCTGTTCCAATACACAAACCTTGCTTAAAAGGAAATTTGCATGTTTATGAGCAGATGCCATTTCATATAATAAGATCGGTCATTTAACTCAGCAGTTTCTCACTTTCCGCTTAAAAATAGATTTCATTGACTGCTCGGCGCTAGGCTCCTTAAAAGTTTGCTGATAAATATCCTGTTTAGTTCTTTAGCAATTTTAATTTTCTTTAAATTTTTCTTTAAAAACAAAATTAGTATATAAAGATCACAGAAAACGAAAATCATGAAAAATCTTTGTGTTAAGTGTGGCAGATAAAAGAAAATAAGTAATGACTAAAGAAATAATCAGAAATGTATCACTAAATTTCGGATGTATAGTTCCAAAATTATTCCGTTACGTGACAGATGGGAAAAATTTGACAGTTTCATGTACAATGATGCTTAATGATGTTACACTTTTTCGAACATCGTAAAATTGATATGAATCTATGAAGTATAAACTAAAATATATATTGTGTACAATCTGTGCTGCAAATAATATTTGTTATTAATTTAAAGAGCCACACAAATGAAATCATTTACATAATGATACAAGTGAAACACTATTTGAGACTTTTTAACTATTTCATTTTTTATGAAACTAATACACATTGCTGAACTTTACTACAACTTATTTCCTGTATATTAGAAAGCAGATAGTATTTACAGGGTCACAAAAAAGTTTTCTGATACTATACTGTGTCCAAAGTACTGTACAATATTACACTAAAATCTTAATATTTTTAAATTTTCGTTATAGTACGAACGCACTTCATTTGCTCTGCTTGACGTGCAGTTTCCGACTTGTTTTAGACGAACTTCTGTTATAAAAACTAAAAATGTAACATCACATTTTATATTTTAACCTCTCAGTATAATCTAAATATCCTCCTAATTAGATTTCTAAGAAAGGTAAAATTTTCTTAAATATGCGCATAATAAAGTTCACCGTTCCACTAAAAATTGATTCAAAACTCATATTTTATCAATACTATTCTGTGACCTTCATAAAAATATTCCTTTCACGACGATATCACCTGTTCCAAAACACCCACCTCCATTAAAATGAGATTTGCATGTTTAAGAGCAGATGTCACTTCAGAAAATAAGGTCGGTCGTTTAACTCAGCAGTTCTCACTTTCCGCTTAAACACACATTTCACTGAATTTTCGGAGTAAGCTCTTTATTGATTTGTTGATAAATATATTGTTTAGTTTTTTAGCAATTTTTACTTTCTTTGAATGTTTCGGTAACAATTTAAGAGTATATGAGGACCACAGAAGATAAAAATAATGAAGTATATTTATGTTAAGTATAACAGATAAAAGAAAATAAGCAATTATTAACCTCTCCCTTTATTTGCCTGTTAGTGATACTTGCAAAGCGTTTTTGCCAATCATGGGTTGGACGTACCAAGTACGAGCATTCATATTTCATTCATGTTTTATTATTATCACCAGTAAATTTTAACAGTAAATTTTATATTATTTCATTCGAGCATTTTTCTTAATCAATTAGGAAAAAATTTCTATTTTTAAAAACCTATGATAAAAGATTGAAAATTCTGTAAAAGATGGAGAAAAAGGTCATTATTTGAAAGTTTTCTCAAAGCTATTTATCATTAAGTTGTTAATTATGTACTGTTAGATTATAATAGTTTGTAATATGGTGTAGGTATTTTAAAAATCAAATATTTCTTATTATATGATTATCTGAAGCAGAATTATCAAAGTATGATCAGATTTTTTCCCCCAGAAAAATACATTTGTATTTTTATCTTAAATATAAATGGATTTACTCTGTTTAGACTTTTTAAGATAAATTTTTGTTATAAAAACTAAAGCTATAACTTCATATTTTATAAATTAACCATTCCGTTTAATCTAAATATCCTCCTAATTAGACTTCTAAGAAAGCATAATTTTTCTTAAATATGCGCATGAAGTTCACCATTCCACTAAAATTGATTCAAAACTCACATATCATCAATACTATTCTGTGAACTTCACAAACATATTACTTTCACTTCAATATCATCTGTTCGAAAACACCCACCTCCATTAAAATGAGATTTGCAGATGGGAAAAATTTTACAGTTTCATGTACAATGATGCTTAATGATGTTACACTTTTTCGAACATCGTAAAATTGATATGAATCTATGAAGTATATACTAATATATATATTCTGTACAATCTGTGCTGCAAAGAATATTTGTTAATAATTTAAAGGGACACACAAATGAAACCATTTTCATAATGGTACAAGTGAAACACTATTTGAGACTTTTTAACTATTTCATTTCTTATGAAACTAATACACATAGCTGAACTTTACTACAACTTATTTCCTGTATATTAGAAAGCAGATAGTATTTACAGGGTCACAAAAAAGTTTTCTCCTACTATACTGTATCCAAAGTACTGTATACTATTACACTAAAATCGGAATATTTTTAAAATTTCGTTATAGTACGAACGCACTTCATTTGCACTGCTTGACGTGCAGTTTCCGACTTGTTTTAGACGAACTTCTGTTATAAAAACTAAAAATGTAACATAACATTCTATATTTTAACCCCTCGGTATAACCTAAATATCCTCCTAATTAGATTTCTAAGAAAGGTCAAATTTTCTCAAATATGCGCATAATAACCCCACTAAAAATCTATAGAATCTCTGTAGGTAATTGGCCCAAAAACCTATAGAAAATCTGTAGATATTTTTATGGTAAAGATAAATCTGCAAAATTTCGGTAGAAAGTGGGGATTTCTTCAGATAATCCTAAGATTATTTTTAGTGGGGAAAGTTCACCGTTCCACTAAAATTGATTCAAAACTCATATTTTATCAATACTATTCTGTGAACTTCACAAACATATTCCTTTCACCTCAATATCATCTGTTCGGAAACACATACTTCCATTAAAATGAGATTTGCATGTTTAAGAGCATATGTCACTTCAGAAAATAAGGTCGGTCGTTTAACTCAGCAGTTTCTCACTTACCGTTTAAACACAGATTTCATTGAATTTTCCGCGTAAGCTCTTTATTAATTTGTTGATAAATATCCTGTTTAGTTTTTTAGCAATTTTTACTCTCTTTGAATGTTTCTGTAACAATTTATGAGTATACGAGGACCGCAGAAGATGAAAATAATGAAGTATATTTATATTAAGTATAACAGATAAAAGAAAATGAGCAATTATTAACCTCTCCCTTGATTTGCCTGTTCGTGATACTTGCAACGCGTTTTTGGCAATCATGGGTTGGACGTACCAAGTACGAGCGTTCATGTTCCAATCATGTTTTATTATTCTCACCAGTAAATTTTAACAGTAAATTTTATATTATTTCATTCGAGCATTTTTCTTAATCAATTAGGCAAAAATTTCTGTTTATAAAAACCTGTGATAAAAGATTGAAAATTCTGTAAAAGATGGAGAAAAAGACGTTATTTGAAAATTTTCTCAAGATTATTTATCATTAAGTTGTTAATTATGCACTGTTAGAATATAATAGTTTGTAATATGGTGTAGGTATTTTAAAAATCACATATTTCATATTATATGATTATCTGAAACAGAATTATCAAAGTATGATCAGATTTTTTTTCCCAGAAAAACACATTTGTATTTTAATCTTAGATATAAATGGATTTACTCTGTTTCGACCTTTTAAAGGTAAATTTTTGTTATAAAAACTAAAACTATAACTTCTTATTTTATAAGTTAACCATTACTTTTAATATAAATATTCTCCTAATTAGATTTCTAAGAAAGCATAATTTTTCTTAAATATGCGCATAAAGTTCTCCGTTTCGCTAAAATTCATTCAAAACTCATATTTCATCAATAGAACTTCATAAAATTAGTATTCCTTTCACGACGATATCACCTTTTCGAAAACACCCACCTCCATTAAAATGAGATTTGCATGTTTATGAGCAGATGTCAATTGACATGTTCAATTGTCACTTCAGATAATAAAGACGGTCGTATAACTCAGCAGTTTCTCACTTTAAGGGAGCTCAGGGGTTGAAAACTTTTCAAAAAATCGATTTTTTTACGATCTAATTTGATTATTCATTGAATTCTTAACTCAATGCAAAAAAACTTATTTTTAAAATATTAAAAAAAATATTTTTAATGGAAAAAAAGTTGTATTTTTTAGGGTTTTTTTAAATTTTCAACTTTGAGAGATTTTTTAATAATGTTTTTTTAAGTGATAGTTATATCCTTAATTCATAATCTAGATAATGACGTTATATGCATGCAAAAAAAATTTAAGCCATTCAATCAACTAGTTTTTTTTTTTTAATCTTTGTGTTAGTCGTCAAAAATCAAGTTTTGAGAAAAAAAGAGTTAAAGTTGAAATTATATGGGTGCGGCTATGTAAATATTGATACATAAATGCTTATAACTCCGTTAAAAATGCTAATATTTTTATGCGGTTTTTTGCATTCATTACGTGATAAAAGATTAGACATTACGTATAACGCATGAAATAAATAGACATTATATTAAAGTATTTTTTTTAAAATATTGAAAATATATTGATCAGTTAAGTAAGTGGTTAAATATTAAACCTTGGCACACCGTTGTCTTCGCTGCGGAGACATCATCTTCCCTTCCAAAATTTGTTTTTCGCACCAGTAATAAGGAAAAATAAAATTTTCCTTATTTAATCAAAGAATTTTTTTAATTGTCTACTTCAAAGAAAGTTCTTTTAAAAAAGTGGTACTAATCGAATAAAATTTGTGTAAGAGGCACCGGAGTCTGAAGGGTTAAAGATTTATTCTGTTTTGGTTTTTATGAGGTGAACTTTTGTTATTAAAACTAAAAATATAACTCCATATTTTATATTTTAACCCCTCAGTATATATAATCTGAATATCCTCCTAATTGGTTTTCTAAGAGATGATAAAGTTTCTTAAATATGCGCATAATAAAGTTCACCGTTTCACTAAATTTTTTTCAAAACTCATAATCTATCAATAGCATTCTGAGAACTTTTTAAAAATATTCCTTTCTCGGCGATATCTTCTGTTCCGAAACACCCACCTCCATTAAAATGAGATTTGCATGTTTATGAGCTGATGTCACTTCAGATAATAAGGTCGGTCGTTTAACTCAGTAGTTTCTAATTTTCCGCTTAAACATAGATTTCAATGACTGTTTGGTGCTACACTCTTTAAAAAATTGTTGATAAATAACATATTTAGTACTTTAGAAAATTGTGTTTTCTTTGAATGTTTCTTTAAAAATTTAAGAGTGTATAAATAGAAAAGACAACAAAAGTCATATTTTATCAATAGCATTCTGAGAACTTTTTAAAAATATTCCTTTCTCGGCGATATCTTCTGTTCCGAAACACCCACCTCCATTAAAATGAGATTTGCATGTTTATGAGCTGATGTCACTTCAGATAATAAGGTCGGTCGTTTAACTCAGTAGTTTCTAATTTTCCGCTTAAACATAGATTTCAATGACTGTTTGGTGCTACACTCTTTAAAAAATTGTTGATAAATAACATATTTAGTACTTTAGAAAATTGTGTTTTCTTTGAATGTTTCTTTAAAAATTTAAGAGTGTATAAATAGAAAAGACAACAAAAGTCATATTTTATCAATAGCATTCTGAGAACTTTTTAAAAATATTCCTTTCTCGACGATATCTTCTGTTCCGAAACACCCTCCTCCATTAAAATGAGATTTGTCTGTTTATGAGCAGATGTCACTTCAGATAATAAGGTCGGTCGTTTAACTCAGTAGTTTCTAATTTTCCGCTTAAACATAGATTTCAATTATTGTTTGGTGCTGCACTCTATAAAAATTTGTTGATAAATAACCTGTTTAGTACTTTAGCAAATTGTATTTTCTTTGAATGTTTCTGTAAAAATTTAAGAGTATATAAATAGAAAAGACAACAAAAGCGTGAAATATATCTGCGTTAAATATAGCAGATAAAAGAAAATAAGATATATTAACATTTCCTGTGATTTTCCCGTAAGTCATACGGATAGCGTGTTTTTGTCAATCATAATTTGCTAGTCATAAATTATTATTCACACCAGTAATATTTTATTGTAAATTCTGTAATATTTAATCCGAAAATTTGCTGGTTCTTTTAAACAAAAATTTCTGTTTTGAAAAACCAATGATAAAAGATTAGACATTCAGATAACTTCATATTTTATATTTTAATATTCTCAGTATAATCTAAGTATCCTGCTAATAATATTTTTAAGAAAGGATAAATCTTCATAAATGTGCGCATAATAAAGGCAACCGTTATACTAATTTTTTGTTTCAAATATCATATTTTATCAATACTATTCTGTGAACTTCATAAAAATATTCCTTTCACGACGATATCATCGGTTCGAAACACTCACCTTCATTAAAATGAGATTTGTATGTTTATGAGCAGATGTCACTTCAGATAATAAGGTCGGTCGTTTAACTCAGCAGTTTCTCACTTTCTGCATAAACATAGATTTCATTGATTGTTCGACGGTAAGCTCAATACAAATTTGCTGATAAATATCCTGTTTAGTTTTTTAGCAATATTTATTTTCTTTGAATGATTCTGTCAAACATTATGAGTATATGAGGACCACAGAAGATGAAAAAAATGAAACATATTTGTGTTAAGTATAACAGATAAAAGAAAATATGCAATTATTAACCTCTCCCTTTGATTTGCCTGTTCATGATGCTTGCAACTCGTTTTTGCCAGTTATGGGTTGGACGTACCAAGTACGAGCATTCATATTCCAATTTATGTTTTATTATTATTACCAATAAATTTTTAATGTAAATTTTATATTATTTAATTCGAGCATTTTTCTTAATCAATTAGGCAAAAATTTCTGTTTTAAAAAACCTGTGATAAAAGATTAGAAATTCTGTAAAAGAAGGAAAACATAGTCATTATATGAAAGTTTCTTCAAGAATATTTATCTTTAAGTTGTTAATTATATACTATTAGATAATAAAAGTTTGTAATATGGTGTAGGTATTTTAAAAATCAAATATTCCATATATAATATTTTTCTATATGATTATCTGAAACAGAATTATCAAAGTATGATTAGATTTTTTTTCCCCAGAAAAACACATTTATATTTTTATCTTAAATATTAATGGATTTATTCTGTTTTGACTTTTCAAAAATAAAGTTTTGTTATAAAAACTATAACTATAACTTCATATTTTATAGGTTAATCATTCCGTTTATTCTAAATATCCTCCTAATTCGATTTCTAAGAAAGCATAAAATTTCTTAAATATGCGCATAATAAAGTTCACCGTTCCACTAAAATTGATTCAAAACTCATATTTCATCAATAATATTCTGTGAACTTCATAAAAATATTCTTTTCACGACGATATCATGTGTTCCAAAACACCCACCTCAATTAAGATGAAATTTGCATGTTTATGAGCAGATGTCACTTCAGATAAAAGGGTCGATAACTCAGCAATTTCTCACTTTCCGCTTAAACATAGATTTCATTGTTTCTTCGGCATTATCAGAGTTCTCGCTGTTGCTCGCCATTGCGCCAAATTGCGACTAAATTCTTCATTTAGCGAGTAAACAAGCGATTAGATTCGCCAAATTGCTAGTGCTCAATTTTTGTTTTTTCTGTCTTTTCTTTTTTGCTTTTCCTACAGATGCATAACAATCGTTGTCGCAGTTATAAAAACTTAGAACATATTGAAAAAAAGGGGTATATTAAAGAATTATCGATTTTTTTGGCTACACGGCAAATCTATTTTGCTAATACTTTTTTCATTTGGGGAATGTTTTTCATTTTTAATTAGCCAAATTACTAATGTTGGTCAAATGTCAGCGAGAACACTGGGCATTATGCTCTGTGCAAATGTGCTGATAAACATGCTGTTCAGTTCTTTAGAATTTTTATTTTCTTTGATTGTTTCTGTAAAATTTACGAGCGTGCAAAGACCACAGAAAACGAAAATCATGAAAAATAATTGTGTTAAGTATAGTAGATCAAAGAAAATAAGCAATGATTAACATTTTCCCTGATTTGTCCGTACGTCATAAGGTCATTGTATTTTTGTCAACCATGATTTGCTCATACCACGTACGGACATCATTATTCCAATCATGATTTATTATTCTCACTACTGAATTTTTACTGTCAATTTTCTTCTACTTAAGGGTGTTCTTAAATCAAAAAGGGTAACTTTGTGACATATGCATTAATTTATTTTTGTTCGTAAATACATGAAAATAGCAGGTCTTGTTGTTCAGAAACTGTCTAATTGCACTCATTCTTCTGTTTTTTGAAAAATACAATAGATTTTTCATAACAAGCTTTCAAAGTTGACACTTTTGAGCATCTTTCCCGACGAAAGCAGAAAAACCGGTCGAAAAGCACGGGAAAAACAGGTGATCGATTGGTCGAAATAGCTTATAACTCGATAAGTAAATTAATTATCATAAAATGGAAAAATAAGTTCAATTCGAAATCGCTTCCATAGTCAGGCATTCCAATTTTATATATTTCCGTTAAAAAATGAATTTGTAAATGTGTCAAAACGTTTTTCGCTTGTTGAGCGGATCAGTTAAGGATACCCTTAATTTGAGCATTTTTCTGATTTAATTAGGGAAAAATTTCTTCTTTGAAAAAACGATGATAAAAGATTAAAAATTATGCAAATGATGCAAAAAAATATACATCATTTGAATTTTTTTTTCAAAAATACTGATGAATTAAGTACTTAATTATGCACAATATGATTATAAAAGTTTATACTATGTAGTAAGCATTTTAAATATCAGATGTTTCATACGCAACATTTTTCAATATGATTATTTGAAACAGAATCATTTTTTATGATCAGATTTTTTTTACAGAACAACACATTTATATTTAATTTTAAACATCAATGGGCTTAGTCTGTTTTAGTTTTTTTATGATGAACTTTTGTTACAAAAACTAACAAGATAACTTCATATTTTATATTTTAACCCCTAAGTATAATCTAAATGTCCTCCAAATTAGATTTCAAAGAAAGGATAAACTTTCTTAAATATGCGCATAATAAAGTTCACCGTCCCACTAAAATTTATTCAAAACTCATATTTCATCAATAGTATTTTGTGAATTTCTTAACAATATTCCTTTCACGACGATATCACCTGTTCCAAAACACCCACCTCCATTAAAATGAGATTTGCATGTTTATGAGCAGAAGCCACTTCAGATAATAAGGTTGGTCGTTTAACTCAGCAGATTCTCTCTTTCCGCTTAAACATAGATTTCATTGATTGTTCGGTGCTAAGTTCTTTAAAAATTTGCTGATAAATATCCTGTTTAGTTTTTTAGCAATTTTTGTTTTCTTTGAATATTTGTGTAAAAACTTATGAGTATATGAAGACCACAGAAGATGAAAATACAGTTAACTCTTGTTAATTCGAAATCGGATAATTCGAATCTTCGCTTATTTCGAACTAAACATGAAGTCCCGAAATTTTCAATGGCAGAATAACGTTAAACTTTTTCATTAATTCGAACTCATTTTCTCTTGACATCGTTTAATTCGAACTAACGAAAATTCCGATTTTTCGTCCTTCCTTCCTTCCTTTCTCACGGATTTAAGATCATTTGAATAACTTTATTTCTTAGATTTTTGTGAAAATTATTCCGAACGAGTATACGTATAATCCATTGCATTTCATGTCCACTTTCTAAGTGTCCCGTCTCTCCATCAGTGCCGCTTCAAATTTTTCTTCCATTGTACTTGTTTCTAATCTTTTAATTTGTTTATGTATTTATATATTTTGATTTAATATTAAGTCATATTCTCATGATAACAAACGAAATAAATAAAAAAAAACACTATAACATTAATTAATTGGTAATAATACCATTTTAAGCACGTTTTTTTTCTCATACTTTCCATAATTCGAAATTCGGATAATTCGAACATTTCTTGTGGTCCCGACGAGTTCGAATTAACTAGAGCCGACTCTAATGAAATATATTTGTGTTAAGTATAACATATAAAAGAAAATAATCAATTATTAACCACTCGCTTTGATTTGCCTGTTCGTGATACTTGCAACGCGTTCTTGTCAATAATGGTTTGGACATACCAAGCATGGGTATTCATATTCCAATCATGTTTTATTATTCTCACCAATAAATTCTTTCTGTAAATTTTATATTATTTAATTCGAGAATTTTTTTTTAATCAATTATGCAAAAATGTCTGTTTTAAAAAACCTGTGATAAAAGATTAAAAATTCTGTAAAAGAAGGGAAAAAGACGTTATTTGAAAGTTTTTTCAAGACTATTTATCTTTAAGTTGTTAGTTATGAACTATTGGATTATGATAGTTTGTAATATGTTGTAGGTTTTTTAAAAATCAAATATTTCATATGTAATATTTTTTATATGATTATCTGAAACAAAATTATCAATGTGTAATTAGGATTTTTTCCCATATAAACACATTTATATTTTTATCTTAAATATTAATGCATTTATTCTGTATTGTCTTTAAAAATGTTTGATAAAAACTAAAATTATAAAATCATATTTTATAGGTTAACCATTCCGTTTAATCTAGATATCCTAATAGATTCCTAATTAGATCCTAATTAGATTTTTAAGAAAGGTCAAATTTACTTAAATATGCGCATAAATAGGTCATCGTTCCACTAAAATTGATTCAAAACTCATATTTCATCAATATTATGCTGTGAACTTCTTAAAAATATTTTTCCCCACGATATCACCTGTTCCAAAACACCCACCTCCATTAAGATGAGATTTGCATGTTTATGAGCAGATGTCACTTCAGATAATGAGGTCGGTCTTTTAACTCAGGAGTTTCTCACTTTCCGTTTAAGCATAGATTTCATTGATTGTTCGGCGCTAAGCTCTTTGAAAATTTTCTGATATATACCCTGTTTAGTTCTTTAACAATATTTATTTTCTTTGAATGAGTCTGTAAAAATTTATGAGTAGGGGAGTACTTGAGCCATTTTTTTAATTTTAATTTTTTTTAATTTTTTATAATTTTTTAGAACAAAATAAAATATTGAAAATGAAAATTTGATATTTTTTCTTCAATTAAAAACCACTTTCAATTAATTTTGAACTATTTTTCTAAGTTTAATAAATTTTTACTTTTTCTTTTACATCGTGGCTCAAGTATCCCCTTGGAGGGGATACTTGAGCCAAATGTCACATTCGGACCAGTATTTTGCAAAGAAAAAAACCGATTTATAATATACGCGGGAAAAAAAAAAAAATCATTAAACCTTTTCAAATAAATTTGTTCGAATTTTCGGGTGTCGTTGTGACATTTTAGAATTAAAATTATGTGGTAGAAAATTCTACCAGCAGAGCTCAAAGGGCCATACTTTCCATACTTTCCATACCAAACCATACATTCAAAATGGTACCAAGGTATGTGATTTCTTTTTTACATGTTCAGAACTATAAATATGTTACCATGTTGCCAGTTTTAGAAAGAAAAATTGATTAACTGTAGAGATAATAGGGGTGGCTCAAGTATCCCCTCTCTCCCCTATGTAAAGATCACAGAAAACGAAAACCATAAAAACATGTTGTGTAAAGTATAGCACATAAAAGAAATTAAATAATGATTAACCTCATACTTTATTTGCTCGTACGTCATACGGGCAACGTGTTTATCCCAATCATGATTTCCCCATATCACGTACGAGCATTGTTATTCCAAACATGATTTATTAGTCTCACCAGTAATTTTTTATTGTCAATTTTACATTATTTAATGTATGCATTTTTCTTTCTGTATTGGGCAAAAATTTTTGTCTTGAAAAACCGGTGATAGAAGATTAAACATTCCGTAAAAGACATGAAATACAGTGGGTTACCAAATTATTGGGGACAGTCATGAAGTTTTGATTTTTTGTTCAATATAAGGATATACAGTCGACTCTCGTTAATTCGAAATCGGATAACTCGAATCTTCGCTTAATTCGAACTAAACATAAAGTCCCGAAATTTTCAATGGCAGAATAACGTTAGAAAATTTCCTCAATTCGAACTCATTTTCTCTTGACTTCGTTTAATTCGAACTAATGAGAATTCCAATTTTTCATTTTTCTTTTCTTTCTCACGGATTTCAGATTATGTGAATCGTTTTCTTTCTTTGATTTTTATGAAAATTGTTCCGAACGAGTGAGTATACGTATAATGCAATGCATTTGATATCCACTGTCTTAGAGCCCTGCCTGTCCAACAGTGACACTTTAAATTTTTCTTTTCCATCGTGCTTGTTTCTAATCTTTTAATTAGTTCATGTATTTATACATTCTAATTTAATATTAAGTCATATTTACAGACAAAATAGTCATAACAGACGAAATAAGTTTAAAAAACACTATAACATTAATTCCTTTGTAATAGTACCATATTAAGCATGTTTTCCTTAATTCGAACTTCGGATAATTCTTGTGGTCCCGACGAGTTCGAATTAACGAGAGTCGACTGTATTTTGAAAATAAACACTGCTTTTAAGTTTAAAAAGCTTTATTGTTATAGTTTAAGTATTTACGCAATATATGAAGGAAAAAAACAACCAAAATATAATGCAGTTAATTTATTAATGTTATATAAAGAATGTTAATACAGTAATTTCCTGCGTATAATCCGCGGATCAAACAATTCTTTTTCGACCCAGAAATTGTATTTAGTAATTGTAGCCAAATATTTACTACGATATAAAACATTACGTTTTATTTAAAGAAATTTCTGGGTCGAAAAATGATTGTTTGATCCGCGGATTATACGCAGGAAATTACGGTATTTGGTGACATTTCCTTTGGATTTGATCAGTGGTTCGATGCGTCTCGGCATGCTTTCTATGCATGTTCTGGCACTTTCGTTTAGTTTAAGTCTGTGATGCCATACATTTATTAGTTTTTCGATCAGTTGTACCTTGGTTGTAATCATATCTTTGACGATTTCCGCCTTGGTGATCTTCCATAAGTTTTCTATGCGGTTCATGTCAGGAGAATTGCCAGGCCAAGAAAATACAGGGATATTGTGGTCTGCCAAAAACTTTGTAACATTGAATCATGCATAAACATGAATCATGCATAACATTGAATCATGCATAAACATGAATCATGCATAACTTTGAATCATCCATAAACATGAATCATGCATAACTTTAAATCATGCATAAACATGAATCATGCATAACTTTGAATCATGCATAAACATGAATTCCTCACCATCTGGGAACCATTCTTCAATTTGCGGGAGCAGCCGAGTTTCCCGAACTTGCCTGTACTGGTCTTGTTTCATGTTTCTCTGGACAATGCAGAGGCGTCCAACCCCTTTCGTGCTTATGACAGACCACACCATTATTTTATCAGGGTGTTTAATACTCTCCACGATGCAGTCAGGGTGGTATTTTTCGCCTGGGCTTTGCCTGACAAAGCTGCTCTTATCGGCTAAAATCTCAAAGGCTGATTCATCTGAGAAACATACTTCAAAAAAATTAAATATGATAATAATTTAGAAATAAATGCTTTTAAATGACAGAAATAATAATTATCTTATCAACTGACCTTACTCCAGTCATCAATGGACTTCTGCGGATGTTCACGAGCCCAAGCATGGTGCAGCTTCTTCATCGCTTCTGTCAAACGGGGTTTCTTGGCTGGACAATGACTTGTCAATCCTTCCTCCGCTAATCTCCGCTGCACTGTTCTCTTAGAAACTGCCATTCCAGATTCTTGAAAGATTTCAGTAAGGAATCCCACACTCTTCTTTCTGTTTTCTAAACAGATATCCCGAATTTTCCTATCAGTACGTGGAGTTATCTTCTTTCTTCCATTTCTACCTTTTCGTTTGGGCGAGAGTGGCTGGTGTTTTGTCCAGATTTATTTTGATTCTATTTACTACTGACTTGGAAACTCCAGCAAGTTCTGCTATTTTCCTTTGGGAATGATTTGTATGCAGAAGAAGGGTTTTTACTTCAGATTTTTTCCTTGGGGACAAATCAACCCTTCGACCCATACTGAAATCAATTTAAAAAAAATTAAGATTGTAAATAATTTCACAAAAAACAAACATTTTACTAGTAAAAAAAGAATATTCGCATATCATTCTTAACTTTTCCAAAAAACGCCAAGGAATTTTGTTTAAACTAAAGATAAGAGTCTGCCACTTTTGCGTTTGTACAAGACTCAGCGTTTCTCCCGTTATTAAAATACTTATAGAAAGCAAACAAACATTTTAATATACCAAAAATGCTTAAAAGTTGAATTATAAAGATCTTGAAAATAGTAAAATACTTTCCTGCTACACTTAAACCACTTAGAACCGTAGTCAAGCGCAACCAAAGTATAAAACTAGCAAAAATTATGACTGTCCCTAATAGTTTGGCAACCCACTGTAAATAAACATTTGATTTTTTTTTTTCAAAATGTTTTTTTTAAGTTGTTAAATATAATTAGATTTATTCTTTTTTTTGTTTGTTTGTTTATTTGTTTGTTTGTTTGTTTTTTTAAGTTGAACTTTTCTTATAAAATCTGAAAATAAAACTTCATATTTTATATTTTAATCCCTCAGTATAATCTAAATATTCTCCTAATTAGATTTCTAAGAAATGATAAAGTTTCTTAAATATACGCATAATAAAATTCACTTTTCCATTAAAATTGATTCAGAACACATATTTTATCAAAAGCGTCTTTTGAACTTTATAAAAATATTCCTTTCACGACGATATCACCTGTTCCAAAACTCCATTAAAATGAGATTTGCATGTTTATGAGCAGATGTCACTTCAGATAATGAGGTCGGTCGTTTAACTCAGCAATTTCTCATTTTCAATTTAAACATACATTTCATTGATTGTTCGGCGCTAAGCTCTTTACAAATTTGCCGATGAAAATCTTGTTTAGTTCATTAGTCATTTTTTTCTTTGAATAATTAAGTAAAACTTTACGATTATATAAAGATCACGTAAAACGAAAATCCTAAAAATATATTTGTGTTAAGAAAAGCAGATAAAAGTAAATAAGAAATATTATCCTCTTCCTTGATTTGCGCGTACGTCATACGGGCAACAAGTGTTTGTCAATCATGATTTGTCTGTATGTGGTACGGGCATCCATACCCCAAACATAATTTATTATTTTCACCAGTAATATTTTATTGTAAATTCTGTATTATTTAATGCAATTATTTTTCTGATTCTACTAGACAAAAATTTCTGTTTTGAAAAACCGGTGATAAAATATTAAAAATTCTGTAAAAGACGGAAAAAATAGACATTATTTGAAAGTTTTTTTTAAAGAATATTTATCATTAAGTTGTTAATTATGCACTATAGGATTTTAATAGATTGCAATATGCTGTAGATATTTCAAAAATCAAAAAGGGAAGAGTGGGGATACTTGAGCATAGGGGATACTTAAGCCACCCCTACTATCTCTACAGTTGGTCAATTTTTCTTTCTAAAACTGGCAACATGGTAACATATTTAAAGTTCTGAACATGTAAAAAAGAAATCAGATACCTTGGTACCATTTTGAAAGTATGGTGATTAACCCTTTGAGCTCTGCTGGTAGAATTTTCTACCACATAATTTTAATTCTGAAATGTCACGACGACACCAGAAAATTCGACCAAATTTATTTGAAAAAGGTTTAATGCATTTTTTCGCGTATATTGTAAATCGGTTTTTTTCTTTGCAAAATACTGGTGCGAATGTGACATTTGGCTCAAGTATCCCCTCCATGGGGATACTTGAGCCACGATGTAAAAGAAAAAGTAAAAATTTATTAGACATAGAAAAATAGTTCAAAATTAATTGAAAGTGGTTTTCAATTGAAGAAAAATATCAAATTTTCATTTTCAATATTTTATTTTGTTCTAAGAAATCATGAAAAATTTAAAAAATGGCTCAAGTATCCCCATCTTCCCCTATTTCATATGTAATATTTTATATGATTCTCTGAAATAGAATTATCAAAGTATAATTTTTTCCTAGAAAAACACATTTATATCTTTATCTTAAATATTAATTGATTTATAAGATTTTTTTAATATTAATATTAAAAAAATAATGATAAATAATAAAAAAATAATTTTTTTAATATTAATTGATTTATAAGACTTTTTAAAGATAAATTTTTGTTATAAAAACTTAAACTATAACTTCATATTTTATAGGTTTACCACTCAGTTTAATCTAAATATCCTCCATATTGGATTTCTAAGAAAGCATAAATTTTCTTAAATATGCGCAAGTTCACTTTTCCATTAAAATTTATTCAAAACTCATATTTCATCAATGTTATTCTGTGACCTTTATAGAAATATCTCTTTCACGACGATATCATCTGTTCGAAAACCCCCACCTCCATTAAAATGAGATTTGCATGTTTATGAGCAGATGTCACTTCTGATAATAAGGTCGGTCGTTTAACTCAGCAGTTTCTCACTTTCCGTTTAAAAATAGATTCCATTGATTGTAAGCGCTTCGCTCTTTAAAAATTTGCTGATGAAAATCTTGTTTAGTTCTTTTGCATTTTTTTCATTGTATTTTTCTTTAAAAAAGTACGAGTATATAAAGAGCACAGAAAATGAAAATGATGAGAAATATTTGTGTTAAGTATGGCAGGTAAAAGAAAATATGCAATGATTAAAGAAGTAATCAGAAATTTGTCCAAAACTTGTTCTACTTTATTTTTACTTTCTTCTATCTTTACAAGAAAATAATGGATTATTGAAAATTTTCGAATTCAGGTTTTCAACGGATTTATAGATTTAAGGGTTCAGAGATTCCAAAAAAAAAAAAGAAAAAACCGTTTTTACAAAATGTATGTCTGTGAGTCTGTCAGTCAATCAGTCTGTATGTGACATAAATTTTGTGGGCGCTCCATCTCAAGAATAACTGCACGGAATTTCACAGAACTTATGATTCAATTACACATTACTATAAACTGGATCTTACTAGTTTTGTGCTATTACCCAACGGGTGAATCTGCTATGCTGCCTTTTTCACGATTTCCACAAAAGCTATATCTCAAGGACAAATTAACGGATTTTTATAAAACTTCAGATTCCGTTAGTTCTTGATTAAATTCAGTTCCTATTACACTTTGGTCTATCTTGCTCCAAAGGTTTCGCTGCTATTTGGCATTAATTTTGTTTATCGTAATTGTTCTGTATCAGGATTTAATGTGCGAACTTTCATCAAACTTAGATTCAGTTAGTCCCTGATATTAATTAGTATTCTTTAGTCTTTGGGGTAGATCGTTCAACAGGTGGCTATGCTATACATTATTGATGATTATTGCAATAGCTGTATCTCATTAACTAATCCACGGATTTTAAACAAACTTCAAATTCAGTTAGTTCTTGTTATAAATTAGTATTCTATAGTTTTTAGATTAAATCTCTCAACAGGTGGTTCTTTCCTCAGATTTATTACGATTACTGCGATAATTATAGCACAGATGCTATTACATGGATTTTTATTAAATTTTAATTTCAATTAGTACTTAAAATAAGTTGTTGATGTTTAGATTTTGGTGTAGGTGACGCTGCTATGTTTCATTTTTCTAAAAGTATTAACTTGTATGAGATTGAAGAAAAAATTGTTATTGCCACATCCGGCTAGTTCTATTTGTTTTTACTTTATAACATTAAAAATTTAAATGAGAATTTCAATCTGCCTGCTTGTTCCAACGCTGCATCAAATATTATTCCGAAAACATATTTTTTATAAACATACTTAGAATTAGACACCATAAATTTTGGAGAATTTCATACAAATTCATACGACACAAATTTCATACAATTAACAAGGAAGGTCTCTTTACTGGGCATACTCAGAATATGTTGGAATAAATGCTACTTCTACTAATTACGTATGTAATAAAGGATCAGTTAAATTTAGCGGCGGAATTTTAGTAGAAAGTCTATAAAAAATAAAAGATTTTCGAATATTTGGAGTGAAAATATGAAAGTGACATGAGATTTGGCGAGCAGAATTTTTCCTCGACAAAAGCAAACAATTTTAATGCATCTGAAAATTGCTTATTAATTGTCACTTTGAATCCTTCATTATTCCCACCAGTTATTTTTTATCGTAAAGTTTATCTTATTTAATGAGAGCTTTTTCGTGATTCATTTCCAAAAATTTCCTGTTCACAAAAACTAGTGATAAAAGATTGAAAATTAAGCAAGCAACTTTTGTCGTAAATAGTATTCGACAAAAAAGTGTATTCTTTGAAATTCTGTTTCATCGGCAATCGGGGATAAATTGCCAAATAAATGAATATTTCATTATTTTTTACGGACGCTCTATCGAGGTTCCGCCGAAATTTTTTTATAAATTGACGTATCCATATGAAAAGAACATTCTGTAATTTTTTTCAGATTTTTCTGAGTATGCCCGTATGGAGACCCTCCTTGTAAGTTCTGTAGTTTTTTCTCTGTTATATGCGGACAGATGAACGGACGGATTGAACGACGACCATAAGTTCTACATATTTACATAATAACAACCACACCTAAGAATGCCATCGCCACTCTCCCTGAATTTGGCAAAAAAGCTTGGCTTGAAATACCACAAGAAAGGAATGTCCGATCTTTAAACAAAGGTTGAATAAGTAATGGGATAGATGAAAAGGACGAGATGTTTATGAAAACAAGTTGGAAATTGCACGTGAAGCGTAGCAAATGAGGTGCGTTCTTACGATAACGAACTTTTAAAAATATTACTCGCATATATCAATCTCATAAAATTATAAATAATTACAATTAAAATGCGCACCAAACAATGTTCTCCCTATACCATTATGCAATGGAATACTTTTGTGTGGCCTTGTAAATCAATAACAAATATTCTTTGCATCACAGATTATGCAAAATGTATATTATAATATCTACTTTATAGAAGCATATCAATTTTATTACGTTCGAATGAGTGTAACACCATTAAAATGCATTTGAAACATTTTTCCTCAATAACCGTAATGTAACGGAATACTTTTGATTGTCCCTGTAATTGATCTATGCATCCGATTTTGATAAAATTTGAAATAACTCGACAAAAATATGTAACAATTATCTATTTAAAATTTCAAACGATTAAAAGGCATTTGAAACTTTTTCCCCATTGACCGTAATGTAACGGAATCCTTTTGATTGTCCCTGTAATTGATCTATGCATCCGATTTTCATAAAACTTGAAATGACTCGACAAAATTATGTAATAATTATGTATTTTAAATTTCAAACAATTCAGTTGGGTAGTTTTTGCGTTGCTATATGCGGAAGGACAGACAGACGGACAGACAGACGGACAGACAAACGGGCAGACAGACGGACGGACAGACGGACGGACTGAACGACAACAATAGGTGCTACGTATTAACATAATTACGAACGCACCTAAAAATGACAATGCTAATAAAGATGAACTTAAAACTGGCGATATTTATCCTCATGTAACCGGAAAAAACTATTAAAATAAGGCAAATTTTCCTATTTATTTGGAAATTCTCTGATGATATGGATAATGAAAGACGATTGTTGATTTTTTCAGTATAAAAAATGAGTATTTAAAAATTTTCAGAAATATTTAAATCCTTTTTTTTACAATTTTTTTAATATATATATTTTTTAATTCTATTGGTTTTATCTATGAGCCGACACTCGCCCCCTCCCCCATATTAATCCGGAAAATTTTCCTTAATTTCTCGGTTAATACGCAGAAATATTCGATAGTCGAAAAAAGTCTGCCATTAGTAAAGAGAAGATTACAGTTAAAAATTAGTGATATCTAAAAGACCGTCTTGGCTACGCCACAGTCTTAGTTTAGTTTATTTGATGACATTGCACTGATGAAAGACTTGATCGTCTAAAGGATAATTCAAATTGTTTTATGTAAGTGTGGTTTTTTTTTTCTCCTTTTTAGGTGCGTTGCGTTCGTAATAATGTAGATACGTAGCACCTATAGTTGTCGTTCAGTCCATCCGTCCGCATATAACAACGAAAAAAATACCCAACCGAATTTTTTTGAAATTTAAAATATAATTTTATTACATATTTTTGTCGAGTCATTTCAGATTTTATGAAAATCGGATGCATAGAACAATTACAGGTACAATCAAAATTATTCCGTTACATTACGGCAAATGGGAAAAAAAAGATTTGAATGCATTTTAAAATACATAATTATTATGTAACTTTGTCTAGTTATTTCAAATTTTATCAAAATCGGATGCATAGTTTAATTACAGGGACAATGAAAATTATTCCTTAACATTATGATCTATGGGGAAAAATGTTTCAAATGCATCTTAATGGTGTTACGCTCATTCGAACATAATAAAATTGATATGCATATATAAAGTACATATTATAATGTACATTTTGTATAATCTGAGGTGCAAAGAACATTTGTTATTAATTTACAAGGCCACGCAAAAATATTCCATTACATAATAGTATAGAGAGAACATTGTTTGGTGCACATTTTAATTGTAATTAACTACAGTCGAGTCCCTCTATAACGAAACTCCATACATCGAATTTCACTATATAACGAATTTTTTGTAGGAACGGTCCCCTTTTCGCATGATTACATTAAAAACAGTCTCTATATAGTGAAATATCTATCTCCATATAACGAATTTTTTCATAGAATGGTCTTAATTTATTCAGTTTTAAAAAAGCTTCGAAATCATATGGAATCCATTTCCCATCACTTATTTTTGATTTATCGTTCAGTGCTGAGTTTTTTTTTATTATTATTACTTCTCTTCTTGTTCTTTAAATCCAACGAACAACTCCCACACACCTTTCAACATCCTTCTCAAAACAGAGTCAATTAGATTGTTACACATATAAGAGAGGAATCAATGAGATGCACATAAGAGAGGCCTTCAAATGCAGGAAAATGTTAACTACAATTTTTCATTCCTTGCTAAAATTTGAGCATTTTTTGAGAGCGTAACAATTTAAAAATCAAAACAACAAAAATTTGCAGATTTCTTTGTCTGAAATTAATGCAAGTCTTCCTTATTTGATTTTCATTAAGCTTTCAAATAAATGTCTGTTCTCTTTTTTGAAACTGCTTAAATAATTAAGAAATAAAATGTTAGATTAATATTTACTTTTAAACATTTCAAATTCTTAATTAAAAACATCAAAAATAATATTTGTTCAAAATTTACACATTAAATACGATTTTTAACATCATTTTCTATACATCGAATTTCTCTATATAACGAATTTTTTCCTGGAACGGTGGATTTCGTTATATAGAGACTCGACTGTATTTACAATTTTATGAGATGGATTTATGAGAGTGATATTTTTAAAACTTCGTTATCGTACGAACGCACCTCGTTTGCTACACTTCACTTGCAATTTCCAATTTGTTAAACTCTGATTTACCACCAGCGTACCAAACGGGTCCACTGAAACTGGCAGGTACATTCAAAATATTTATTCAAACCAATAAATAAATAAATAATACACTAATTCTATAAACTCAAGCGACAACTTAAATAACTAACTTAAATGTTTCAAAATAAAAATTCTGATGTCGAATAATTTTATAAAATTTGAGTAAAATTTTGGATAGCTTTAGGATTAAGCACGATGTTGTTAATAATTTAAAGTTTCATGTCACACATGAAAGTTTTAGTTCTCTTTAAAATCTAATAAACTTTAAATTTTATCATTCGTGTTAGTTTCATAAATATTGTTTTTAATATATAAAAGTATTTGACGTTTGTAAAAAAAATGATTTATGATCTTAGATTGTTTATTAAAATATCTACTGATATTAATTCTGCTGCTTATGAAAATATCTTGCAACATATTTGTATGACACCTTTATGAAAATAACATATTTATTAGAACGAATTTTTTTTTTAAAAAAGGTAAAGGTGATTTTTAATTAAGTTTATCGTTTACTCATGCAGAAAGCATGTATGTTAACGAGAATATGAAATAAATATTGCAAAATAACGCTGACAAAAAAAATAGAATTTTATATTGATTTCTCGTAATTTCACATATTTAGTGTTGAAATTTAAACTGTTACACAAAATTTTCTTAGAAGAAAAAAATTTGTAATATCCTCGTCAGGCAGAAACAGAATGTTAAATTTCTGGAACCGAATTATAAGTTTATGTTATAGTGTCAAAGATTGCTAGATGGGCTACATTTTTAAATTCGGATTATTGATTGCCGTCACTTTTTAATATGATGAAACACGCCTTATTCAGTAACGACTTGTTAAAATTTGTGCAAAAACAAAGCGACTTTCACCGTTTGAAAAAAGTGTTACCAGTTAAGAAATCTGAATTAAAAAAAACTATCACACTGGCAACATTGAAGTGCATGTAAATGTTTAAGTAAAGCATTGATAAGCGCAGTGAGAAGAACATTGCTGTGAAGCGCGTATTACAGTAAAACATTTTACCTATTATTTAAAAACAGTAGAATTTTATATCTGTGGGGCTGCCATCTAGAACTCATAAGAAATATTTAAAGTAGCCATTGGAGTAGTTTTTGAAATATTCACGGAGTTTTTGTGTCTCTAAACAGGGAGAACTTTAGGTGTTGCCGGCCCGGCAGCACTGCGCGTTAAGGGGTTAAGAATTAAAATTCATTATTGCCACTACTTTTTAGAAAAAAAAATTTATCATCTTATTTAATGACAAGTAAAATTATACCATAATAAAAGAAATTACACTTATAAAACTGTTGGGAATCAAACAATTCTGAACAAAAGCCGTGAAGCTTGCAGCCCGTGAATGTCTCGGGCGCGACGATTAAGTGGTTAAATGAAATTAACGTTAAACTGGTGATTCAATGGCTTTATTTTATAATTCTGAAACTTATAAGCCAGAAAGGAAAGTAGTGTATTTTGATTTATGTTACAGTAAAACCCCGATAATTCGGATTAATTGGGACCGGACCCAATCCGGATTATCGAAAATCCGGATTATCCGGAGAATAAGAAAAAAATGAGATAAAACAAAATATGCTTACAGAAAATCACCTTTATATTAAACTTATTGAATATTTACAGACAGTAAAAATGTTCACTTTGCTTAATTCTTCCGAAAAGATTTCAGAAAACGTTATTTTTTTTTTTTTTTTAATTCAGAATACGACGATGAAACAAATTAAAGTTATGGAAATTAGCCAGTCGCTTCTCAAACTTGAAAAAAAATTGACCAAACTGATCCGAATTATCCGGAGATCCGGATTAACGGGGTCCGAATTTGCGGGGTTCTACTGTATTTAAAAAAAAAACTTCTTAATAATTCAAAATTTCATTCATTTATATACAATTAATGGACAGTTTTGTAAAATAAAATTTAATTCTTTATATTTGTGTATATTTGTAAACTTTTGTGGTGTATAAAAAAATTAATACCGTGAACCACTGCCAAAGTTGTGAAAAATCACTACTCATTCTAATTAGCATTTTCAACGAATAGCGTCGTTGACGTCTATGCCGTTCATGAATACTTTTACAGATTTACTCTATGTTTTCTACTATAGAATTACCCTATGTACTATTATTTTTAACACAATCAAACTGATTGGTAAAGTTATCATACGAATTGAATATTTCCAGCTGAGCGAAAAATTGTCCAGGCCGGGAATCGAACTCGGATACTTGGCTTACAAGGCCAATGCTTTACCTGTTAAGCTATCTGGGCGATAGCTGGCTGGTATTTTTCGCTCAGATAACCTTATTGGTCGTAACATCTGATCTGTCATTTGAAACAGCTCTCAGAATAAACCGCAGGTAATGGAACTCCATATAACGATGGATACGTAGATATACTATTATTTTTAACACAATCAAACCGATTGGTAAAGTTATCATACGAATTGAATATTTCCAGCTGAGCGAAAAATTGCTCAGGCCGGGAATCGAACCCGGATACTTGGCTTACAATATTATAATATTATAATATTCATTTCGTATGATAACTTTACCAATCAGTTTGATTGTGTTAAAAATAATAGTATATCTACGTATCCATCGTTATATGGAGTTCCATTACCTGCGGTTTATTCTGAGAGCTGTTTCAAATGACAGATCAGATGTTACGACCAATAAGGTTATCTGAGCGAAAAATACCAGCCAGCTATCGCCCAGATAGCTTAACAGGTAAAGCATTGGCCTTGTAAGCCAAGTATCCGGGTTCGATTCCCAGCCTGGGCAATTTTTCGCTCAGCTGGAAATATTCAATTCGAATTTACCCTATGTGTTTTCACTATGTACGATGGAACATCCGGGTAGCCCTTTTGGTCTCCATTTCCCATTTGAAAATGTCGTATTCACGTCAGAAATCCTGAAAGAAGATCCTTTCTTTAGGTAATCATGATACGTCTGTCGTTAAATAAAGAAAACTATAAAATAGATAATTTCTGTGGCGAATGTAACGTTTCAGATTTTTAAAAAAATTGCCAAACCTGGCAAGCCAGTTCAACATCTATGAATAAAGAGGAATCGAAATAACTCCAAATGGGTGGAGCTTCAGCTGTAACTGGTTTTACAGAATGTCATCTGTAACTATGGCAAAAAATAGATATTCAGTTTTATTGGTGGAAGTCTATCTCTTTGGTAGTCAGACCCTGAATTTCCACTATGTGGTTAGGTGTTACAATGGAGATATGAATAAAAGGGAGGTAACATATAATGTATTGTCAAGAAATTGCACGTGAAGTAACTGAGGAGGTTGACACAAGATAGCGGCTGTCTATTTAATCGGATCAACAATTTATGATTACCGCCGGCAAAAACTTCTGCTAGTAACTTGAATGCGTAATTTTGTTTTTCCAAGCACCTTCGTCGTTCCAAGCCCAAGCTCGTACCCTGATTGGTTGTTGCTCGCGGCACTGTTTTCCTGTAACTTGGCGATAATCATACTTGGCGTAGCGATAGATGCTTCCGTCGAGTTTGATTTCCTTCCGAACAGAGTACAAAGTAACTTTTCTCTTGCAGCATTGGATTGGATGGAACGTGTCTTACTGAAAGCTGTACTCTTTAAAAGTTTTTACACACAAGAGCACAAGACCACGAGGATAAGAATGAAGGAAGAATAAAAATGAGTAGGTTAGGTTTTAGGTTTACTCGTTCACTTACGAGCGAAGTATTTTTCGCCAAGTATGGTTATCGCCAAGTTACGTGAAAACAGTGCCGAGAGCAACAACCAATCAGAGTGCGAACTTGGGCTTGGAACGACGAAGGTTCTTGGAAAAAAAAATTCGCAACTTGAATAGAAAAATTCGTCTAATTTAAGCGCCTTTTTGTGTGCAACGTTCTCTCACAAATATTGTAAAATAATTATATTTCTTTCTACTGCTGTCGATTTACACAAACATTATAAACTTCCTACTGACGCAGATTGTAGGTTTGCTTGGTTGTCACAATGTCCCGGAAATTCCACCGAAAAAAAAAACTTTATAAGTAAAAATGAATATCAGTTTTTGCCATTACTTTTTACTGTCATTTTCCATTAATGAGGCGTTTAAATATGCAATTTTTTTTTTAGATAAAGCTTATAGCAGGTTTTCGCTGCAGTAACTCTGCGAAAACGGTTGCAGTATCATTATTTTAAGGATAAGTCATACATTTTTCCTTTAAACTATTTTCACCATTGACAGGCAATTCAACGCTCTTGTAAAATTCATTAAAAACAAATCCAAATAGGTTATTTCAAAGGAGAATTTTTACTTTATGTAATCGTATAATGTCTGTTCATAACCCAAAAATATCATTAAAAATTTCTAGTACGAATACAGAATTTCTGAATAAATCAATAATTCCTGAATTGAAACATTTAATGTAAAGGATGTGAATGGAACAATTTAAGAGTAAAATCATTTGAATTTTACCTATAATAACTATGCTGAAAATTATCCTATAAAACTGATATTTATACTAATCGATTTTATTAACGCTTACAAATTAAAGTTATACGTACATTTTGATTAACAGATTCCCAAAAATAATATCAGAGCTAATACTGACGACAATTTTTATAGTCATTACAGCACTGCTTTAATAAAATAAATTCTGTAAAATATTTTCTTGCATATGGTGTTAGATGTAGAAAAAAAATTGTTTTGAGATTTTGGCGCGAGGTAGAATTAAAAAATGGTAGCCAAGTCGTTGTCCCGTGATCAAAAATGTTTAAAGGAAAAATTGAACATTTCTATGTGCGATTTGTAACCAGCTTTTCATTGTTTTGGCCAGCCCCTTATGAATTTTGTTCATAAGAATCGGAAACATGAGACATATAATCATTTTTGATGAAAAAAAATCCTTCTTAATTTCCAAAACTCAGTTACTCCACGGTAAAACATGTACAAGCATTTCGGGCTATGCGTTAATTTTAGTTTCATTTATGCAATAAAACCACTGATTAAATATGGCAAAAATTGTTTTTGAACAAAAAAGTGATATAAATTAGATATGATTTATGAACCATTGCAATACCTAAGCTCTTACCCTTAAACATTTTTTAAATAAATTTAAATAGCTAAACCTATATTGCTTGAAAGGTTTTAAATTCTTTTTCTAGAATTCAGACTTCACACAAGGATGACACTTTTTAATATAAGCTTTACAATATTTTTATTTTAAATATCAGTTAAAGGCATCGAAAAGAGTGTTTATTATTTATTTATTTAATAATTATTGAAATACTACAATAAAAAATATTAGGTAAATTTATCATATTTTTAAATGCTTTGTTTACTGCTTAAGATATAAATGTACTTCAGACATTCATTATTAAGAAAAGCAAGATTTTCTTTTGTTCAGAATAAAGAATGTTACCTTGTAACCGCTAACAAATTTTAGAATGAAAAATATTCTTTTTGATACCAGAAAGGTTAAAAAGCAATTCCTATATCATCAATCTTTTATCACCTCGAAATGTCGCAGGTGTGCGCCTCTGTTCCGTTCAAGTAAAATGCGTAGAAATTTGATGCATTGGTCAATTAATAAATTAGAATCATTTTTGAATGAATCGCGGAAGTTAAAAACTGCCCATGTCCCGCTGAATTCTAGGCCTGCAAGTGATACTGAAATGAAGGCTTCATAGGCGATTTCTTTTTACCGAAGTAGGAAATATGCATTTATTTTTAATGTTATGAAAACGTACCAGCGGAAGTTATAGGGTTAAAAAGTAGAATTATTTTCGCCTTTTTTAATCGATGGAACTTCTGTGATTGGATAATGCGAGAAAAATTTCTTCAAAACGGTGGTAATCAGTGTTGCCAGTGATCCACTTATTTAGTATTTAAATTATTTGCTTGGAACCTCTTTATTAAAATGGTAAAATTTTCATTATTTACTGATATATTAATTAAGGTGAAATCAAGAGGAATTTGACATTGCAAAAAATTAAACAGACAAGAAAATAGAATTTAAAAAATGTAGGCCGCTGGTAACGCTGGCGGTAAACAGAGTGTATTGATCCACAATTTGGCTACACATATACAAGATCACTTGCATCTACTACTAATCGGTCATTTTCTTTACGACTCTGCTTGATGAGAATAATCTTTAACACTTCCGAGACGATCAAGAAACATTTTAAATATATTCTAAATAAATTTATTTCTGTTGATCGAATATAAGAAAGCAATTTTTATTTCTACAAATAGTCCTGAAAAAAATACTTTAATCACAATATGGTCTTCATTATCGATTGGAATAAAAGATAATTTTAATTTCTACTTGAAAATTACGAAAAAGAAGATATCTAATAATTCCTTTGGCGTTTCCCTATTATCCCCCTTTTTCGATAAAAATGGAGTATTTTTATTACCAAGCTTCATGAAATATGATTAAAATTAGAAAAAAAAATTAGTATATCGAAAACTAATTAAAAATTTAAAATTCTAACCCCAGTTTTAATAACTGTGGATAAATATGGATACCGTAAATTTCCGCATATAAACAAGTCCGTAAAAAACGACTTCTCACTCAAAAATTGTTTAAAATTAGAAACTCGTATACTAACCGGTGTTAAAAGATGTTGATGAAAGATTTAGCGAATAAAAACTGAAAAATATATGTTTTTTCGTGCACATTTACAATTTTTTTCGTAAACTTACATTATAAATTTCCTCATATTTAATTTTTGATGTCTTTGTCTGCTTCTGAAAACGGGATATGAAGATGAACAGGCTCTTTCTGAAAATTCTGTTATGTAAAAACATAATATTAGTTATTTGTATATGGTTAGGCTTAAAAATCTGTAATTTTTTTAAAAAAACTATTTTCTTAGGTTTTTAAATTCAGTAATTGTATTTCATTAATCCCTCCCTCCACTAAAAAAAAAAAAAAAAAAAAAAAAAAAAACTCCTGCAATGACCATTGAATTTAATTTAATTCTCAGGCAACATACGAAGACAAAATATTATTATTACTATTTGATAAAGATTACATTCAGTTTTTCCTTACATTAATATTTTATTGTTTAAATATTTTTCTTATAAAACGTAATTTGTAATATTAAACTAACTTTAAAGGATTTTTTGTAACCATCAAACCACATTAATGAAAATAGTTTACCAATAACTTTCTGATTTGCTTTAGATTTTTCTTAATCCAGGATACAACACACCTCTGATCGACTTATTATTATTATTATTTTTGTTTTTATATAATTCCGATCATGTACCCTACAATATTCGACGCTCTTGTATTTCAAAAATTGGTTCACTTCTAGATCAATTTGAAATTCTGGCGAGAAAATTCGTTATCCAATGACAATAAAAACTCATGAAAAATTGACAAAGAAAGTCAAATCAGCTATGAAATAAAAGTTCGTCTGACATCCTAATATCAACGACAGCCTTCAGTACGTCAGCAGTTGCCAGCGTGCTAGGGGAAACACTCTTTGTCGACGTCATGATTTTCTGAATTTTTATCGTATGGCTGATCAACTGCCGTCTAAACAAACAAGAACATTTCTACTTCCTCAAGAGAGGCCGTCAATATCGCCGTTTAAACCCTTTGCGGCGCAGGGGAATTTCATTGCTTAAGTATAGAAATAAATGACTAACACCGGAATCTGAAAACATCGTTATTTGTTAATATGAAAACGCTATATTCCACTCATTCAACAAACCGTAATTTTTTAAAACAAAATTCCGGTGCCAACGTGGCGTTTGGGAATTAAAATTAAGTGGTATATCTATGAAACCACCGCGCCGCAAAGCGTTGAAAAACCTTTCGTCTGATATTAGCCTAATAATCCTCGTTTACCCCCCCACCAATAAATTTTTAGAATAAAATTTGCCATTTTTAATTGCAGCATTTTCTGGATATCATAAGGCACAAATGTCACACCTTAAAAACCAGTGACAAAATATTAAAAATTTCATAAAAGGCTCCCGTCACGAAAAAGTTAAACTCTTTTGCGGTATGTGTCGAACGTCCCCATGAGATTATTTCGGCCACATTACTTTTTTTTGAAGAAGAAATAGCTGTGAAACTAAATCAGTCGTTTAATCAGTCATTTCACAAGTTCGTTTGACTAGGATTTTATACATGTAGGTTGGATTTATTTATTTTTAGATACATGGATTTTGTATACATTTTACATATTTTGCTTTTATCACACATTCTTTTTTGAATTAGTATTTTTTCCCTCATTGGCAGAATAATAAATAAATTTTATGCAACAGATATTTATGAAGTGATTTTATTTTTCATTTTACACCAAAAATATTTGATAGCAAATTTGTTGTACCTTATTAGAAAACACGTATCAACAGTTGGTGACTGGATATTGATCTCTAAATTCACGTCAAATGCTCTGAAAGTATGTGCATTGGAAAGTTATTAAAGTAGATGTTTTACCACAGAGTACGTAACAGAGCCTCAACTCGACTTGAAAAGAACGCCCTCAGTGGATCACTTAAAAACTAAACCATCGCGTTGGCGATTTTTAACCTCGTGATTTCTGTTTAACTGTAACCCTATTCTGGTTTGGCGCTTCTTGCTGAATGCTGATTTGATTATCTTTGCACACGTGCTTATGCTATTTGATCTTAGATTTCCGCGCTTATATTGATTCGTAATTATTACTGTTATTATTCTTGAATTTTCAAGTTTAAGTTATTAGGTCGTTATGTTACGAAGAGACACATGTATTGTTTGCAAGACGAATACGTCAAAGTTATTTCATATTAAAATAATTCTTTCATAAATTTCAAAACAAGAAGCAGCGAGCCGTCGCTGTATTTTTTCTTTTTTCTTTTATCATTTGTCGCCAAGGAAGCGATGTTTCGCCGAATTAGCAACCTCTCTTATGTTATGATCGTAGTTTCAGAGTCATCCGCTCGCCTCGCTACTGTCTATGCGTAATCCCATGTTAAACAAGTTGCCATTACAGTGTATGAAAGTTGATTCTCTGTTACTACTCTGTGTATTTTACTATCTTTATTAGGTGATATATCTGTGATTCTAATATTCTGGTTGAGACGCATGTCTCAAAAACTTCTTCATATTTCTTTAAAACCAATGCTCCCCATACACATTTTAATTATTGTATACATTGAGTACGTCTTCTAACTATGCATATTTTTTTTATGTATCAGCCTCTTCAGAAATATATGCATAGAAAATATTTGTTTACATGTTAAAACACATACTTTATTAATTTCAAATGTTACACGTAAATTTTCTGAAATTTCCGAATTTAGACTAGTATTTTTTAGCAATATTTTCAGTGATTTTTATTTTTATCCTATAATTTACACTTTATTTCCTTTTATATAAGTAAATATATACATATATAATGTATACAAATATTTTATATATGTATATATATATAAAAAATATAACATATATATATACATATATACATATATATATATGTGTGTGTGTGTATAATCAAAATAATTAAAAAATAGTGTTCAAATATTTTTTGAGACCAATAACATTTAATGCGCACTCATACCAATTATTCATCCTAATACGAATACGTTTATTTGCAGGTTTAATAATTTCAGTTCTATAATTGAACTTTTTAGGTGCGTTCGTAATTATATGAATACGTAGCACCTATAGTCGTCGTTCAGTCTGTCTGTCCATCCGTCCGTTTGTCTGTCCATCCGTCCATCTCTCAGTCAACGCAAAAACTAACTAACCAAACAGTTTTAAATAAAAAAATATATGATTGTTGCTTAATTTTTTCGAGTCGTTTCATATTTTATGAAAATCGGATGAATAGTTCAATTACAGGATCAATCAAAAGTATTCCGTTACATAACGTCCAATGAGAAAAAAATAGTTTCAAGTGCATTTTAATGATGTCGCACTCTTTCGAAAATACTAAAAAAGATACGCATATATGAAGTATATTCTGCGTAACCTGTAGTACAAAGAATATTTTCATTAATTTACAGGGCCACACAAAATATTCCTCTATATAATGGTATAGGTGGTGTGGGGGGGGGGGGGCGTAACATTTTTTGAGGCGCGTTTTAATTATATAAATTTATTTCTCATTTTATGAAAAAAAATATGCGTTTCTGAGTTAAGTTGCTTCCTGCATAATAAATCTTTTCTATCTGTTTATCCACCAGTAAAAGAGAGAAGAATAGTATAAAATTCAATGCATATAATCACTGCAGAATTTAGTCTAGTCGTTTCAAATTATATGAAGATCAAATTAAAACTAAAAAAAATATATATTAATAAAAGTTTTCTGCATACTATTTATCTTATCTTACATATTAATTGAATACTATCTCATAATATTAACCCTTTCCGGCACGGGCGAAATCTGAAATAAAATGAGAAATAATCGACTGACACCGGAATTCCCAAACGAATTTTTGATATATTTTGAATTCCTTAATTTAAGGTTTTTATTGTAAAAGCAAAATTTTACTTAAATATTACTGGTGCCGTTTGCAAGTTTGGAATTAAAATTAGGTATCCCCGACCGGGCACAGTGTGCCGGAAAGTGTTAAAGTATTCAGGAGCCATGGTGGTTACGTCCTATTTTAAATTGAGCCATAGTTTTTTATATTAGTTAATTTAATATATATAACTGTGATAACTTTTTTATTCCTCCTTTTTTGTATAAGAATGCTTTATCAATTGCACCAAAATCTGAATGTTTATCAAATTAGTTAAAGTAGAAACTCACTTCAATTCCACTTACCGTAATTTCGGGTGTATAGGCCGCAGCTCAAACAATTCTTTTTCGACCCAGAATTTTTTTAAAAACAAATATAACTAGTCAGATCGAATATTTGTCTTCAATCACTAAATAAGATTTCTGGGTCCAAAAAGAATTGTTTGATCTGCGGCTTATGCACCCGAAATTACGGTACATGTACATTTTCTGACTAGTTGTAGTTCTAAAGGTAATATGATGTTTGACCCTTTAATTATTTTTTCTGACACAAAATTGTTTATTTCACAATTGCTAAATATCACGATTCTTTTTCTATGCTACATTTAAAAAAAATAACAAAATTCATTATTCTTAAAATAAAGTAAAGACAGTTTTTCATCTATCAAAAAGAAGCGAACTGGCCATTTATTTGTTTAAGATTTATAAGCTTCATGGACTTTCAAGCTTAGTTTGTCAAAATTTTCATAAAATAACATTTACCTTATTTAGTGAATAACAATTGTATCTCCACTTGTAGCGACCAATAGTTTACGAATTTCTAGTATGAAAATACCTAAAATTTCACTAATTCTGTAATGCGTACAAACCTTGTTGTGATTTGACAAAGGTAGTCAATCAATGTTTTAGAGACAGGTAATATTGGGGCAATTTTCCACCAGTATTTTCAAACATTAATTTTTCTTTTATTAATGCAGGGGTCGCAGCGTCCCTAAAATTTTCACACTTTACTACCACAATTTCAAAACGATAATATTTATTCTAGAATTTAACTGTAGATGTTCAGGAATTCTCACAAAAAGATTTTGATTCAAAATACTGGTAAACAAGTAAGAAAAATCATGCGTTAAGCATAGATTATGAAGCACTTTCCAACACTTAATGAAATCTTTAACAAAACTTTGTTAATCAGGGAAATAATAGCGTATAGCCAAACATACCCAAATATGTATTCCAGTACATTAGAACAGCCCTGTATTTCATATGTCAGTTTATATAATGGAAAAATTTAGCTTAGCAAGAAAATACCCAGTAGCTTGAAATTTCTTTTTCAGCAATTCATACTATTAGATGGAAACATACTTGAATACTTTTGTTCAGCCCTGTAGTTTACATTGCACCTTTATTACACGTCAGCATTAGGCTAAAATTTATTGTAAACTAAAACACTTTTAAAACAACTGAAATCACATTCTCATAAATCATCATTCATAGGCGCCCATGTACCGAATTCTTTGCGTGGCCCTGTATATCCCTTTATCTATATTCTGCAAACATTTCTCAGTAAATTGAATGCAGCTCAGTGTAAAAATGCATAGCTTATTTAAGAACCACCTTTAAATAATTTACGCTCATATTCAGTAACGTTGGTGAGCTCTTTTGGGTATCCCTGTATATCAACTATAACATTTATACACACCATATAATGTGCATATATTTAGCGAAATAGAAACGCGAATATCATAATTAAAATGCATTTCATCCCTCCATCAGCCATCATCGGACACATATACGGTCTTTCGGAAAGAATATACCATTTGAAATCTTTTGTTTGGCCCTGTAAATGCTATGTGCTTCATATTATGCAAGACAGTAGCGTATAATTTATATTAAGCTTCAGTGACATATATCAATTTTATTATACATGAAAAAGCTTAATATATTTAAAATATGTCACACACAATTCTCCCTTTTACCATTATCTAATGGAATTCTTTTGTGTGGCCCTGTAAATGAATAATAGCTACATTTTCACCTTATATTTTATAGAATGCATATTTTAATATGTTTGACAGGGTATAACATCTTTAAAATTCCTTTGAAACGATTTTTCCCCATAGGCTGTAATGTAATAGGAAACTTTTGATTCGCCCTGTAGATAAAGTAATCATGGTAGAAACCTCATTTTCGATAGGACTTGTGCTAGGGTAAACGTCAATAACGTCCTAAAATTTCATGGCAATCCGAGTATATTAACGATTTTTCCCCATAGGCCGTAATGTAATGGGAAACTTTTGATTATCTCTGTAGATAAACTAATCATGGTAGATACTTCATTTTCAGTAGAGTTCGTGCTAGAGTAAACCTCAATAACGTCCTAAAATTTCATGGCAATCCGAGTATATTAACGATTTTCCCCCATAGATGGTAATGTAATGGGAAACTTTTGATTCGCCCTGTAGATAAACTAATTATGGTAGAAACTTCATTTTCAATAGGACTTGTGCTAGGGTAAACGTCAATAACGTCCTAAAATTTCATGGCAATCCGAGTATATTAACGATTTTTCCCATAGACCGTAATGTAATGGGAAACTTTTGATTCTCTCTGCAGATAAACTAATCATGGTAGATACTTCATTTTCAATAGGGTTCGTGCTAGTGTAAACCTCAATAGCGTATAAAAATTTCATAGCAATCCGATTATATTTACGGGAGTTAGAGCGCGGACAGACGGCCAGACGGACAGACGGACAGACGGCCAGACAAACCGAATGCATAAGCACTTTTCAACTTTGTTGGAAAGTGCTAAAAAGGGCAAAAGTTTTAGGGACGCTGTGACCCCTATTAATGCCTGTAATTATGCGTTTAAATGGTTTAGATATGTGGAAGATATATTGAAATAGGATGCGAAAGACAATAATAAACTGGAAATAAGAAGGAAGTCAAAGAAGAGGATTACCGAGAAAACTTTTGAGCGATCACCTTGAATATCATATTTAAAAATGTGGATTAAGAGAGGAAAAGATGGAGGGTAGTGTTGAGTGGCGAAGGAAGTTACACTTAATTTTTAGTTGGGGAAAACTTCAAATTCGGAAAATTCCTAAAGAAGAAGAAAATTCTGTTTCTAAAAACTCCAGATATTACTACTATTTTTCGAATGTAATTCAAATGTGTACTACAATCGATTAGATTGTGTGAGATTCTAGTTAAATATCCTTTGTTAAAATGACCTGCAAATTTATGTCCATAAAAAATATACTTTTACTAATATATTTAATTTACGAAACTTCTTGATAATGCATGAAAAAGTTCTTTAGATTTCACGTATACAGGATTGTTTTCGATATTTGCATTACATCCCTGTAACTGCAATTTTCAGATATTAGCATAGGAAAGAAATTTTGTATTATGAAAAATCTGCAAAAACGAAGTGTATAAATTAATCCTATTATTGATCTTTCTATAGCTTTATATTCTACTTATTTTTTCTCCACATATTCAATATTGACTTAGCTTTTTCGGTTCTACTGCTTAACAAATACGTATTCAGTAGAACGTCGGTTATCTGGACTAGTCGATATTGAGTCCCATTCGATTAACCAAAAATCCGGATATTTGGACAATTTAAAAAGACAGCTATGGCGATGTATTTCTCTTAACTTCCCTTCACAATTCTTCTAAGCTTAGGATTGGCAATTGTGGTACTACTCATTCTAACATTTTTCAAATTACATGCTTAGTAGTTTTTAACTTATTTTTTCAATACAAAATTGGACAAATAAAATGGAGATAAATGAGGAGAGGGGACTCGCTTTTGTTGGACACAAATTTTTCCCCCTTTCAAGGAATCTGAAGATAAAGACGGATTTATGTGGGGAAAAAATTGCGTGGGACTTTCGCACGTTAAAATAACCTCCAAAAAAGTTGATTTTTTACATAGCTTTCTTTACGTTTGTTGGCAATTTTATTATTTACGGATTAGGAAATAATTACTTAAAGGTTAACTTCCGTGACATCCAACGAAATTCACCTTACCGCGATTAAGGAAGTTTTGCTTCCAAACTTTGGAGAAGGCAGGATGACGCTCGTGAGGCTGTTTTATCCTTGATCTAATGGTTTATTGGACAATCAGGTTAATAGGCGTTCTAGTCCATTTATTTAAAACAAAGGTATATTAAATCAAAAAGTATAAACCAGAATAATTAAAGAGTAATTTATGTAACTAATATTAATAACCTAATAAATTCCGTGGGCTGGAAATTTTCACAATCATAAAGCTCAAGTAAGATGCAGAAAAATTGGATGCATTTCATAACTAAAGCAGTTTTACACTTTCAATAATCGCTTACATTTCTAAGTCCCACATTCTGTTTATGATGGACATCTTAGAATGTCCCGTACATTTTCAATCATGAACTCACCGCTTACTTTTCTTATAGTGAAGATGAAAATGAGATGGATCAAAACAGCTCAATAAAACAGAAAAGAATGGTTAATTTTCAACGAAATTCACCTAACCGTTCCTAAAGAAGTTTCACAAAAGTAATTTTCAGGATGATTGGTGGAAGTTGTATTATCCTTGATTTATCAGGTTGATAGACACTTTACTGCATTTACTTAAAAAAGTATATGTAATAAAAACAGTAACCAGAATAATTAAAGAGTAATTTATTTTTGTAATAATAATAAAAACAACTAATATACTTGGTAAATTGTGCGATCATTAAACTCAAGTAAAATGCACCAAAATCGGATGCATTGAAAAAGTAAAACAGTTTTACACTTTCAATAATATCTTAGGCTAATTCCATGAAAATATGTAATGTCTGTCACAAGCAACGATTTTTGTCTACCAGTATTTTAGAACGAAAAAATGTGATTTATTTCATCGGAGATATCTCATCAGTTGGATAGGGCGAACCAAACATTTCGAAAATAACGGTGGCCAACAAGCATAGCGATTTTTAGCCGTGGGATAAACATGAAAAGATTTCATGGAAATTACCCTTACATTTCTCTATTTGATATTCTGGTTATGATGGATATTTCCCATATATATTCATTCCTGAACCTTCTGCTTACTTTTCTTATTGTGAACGTAAAAATTAGAAGGACTAAAATAACTCCACACAACAGAAATTTCATGGTGTAAACAAGCAGCAATTCTGTCTTTTCAGAATTTACCGTCGCTTAAAATAAAAATAATATATATATTATTTTTGCATAGTGCAATCTGTCGAACTTCGATGAAAAAACTAACCTAGAAAAATACTCACAATAAAAATGCATCTTATATTGGCTAGTCTAACTCCCAAACAAGCATTATTTTGACCAAAATTTCACTGCTCTTCTATAAAGGTAGTCTGCATTTTTGTAAAACTTTGAGGTTTATCCGGTGTATATTATTTCAATTTCGTAATTTTCAAAAGTCAAACATTTTCACCTATGAAGAATTTCAAAACAGCTAGAAATGATGCACTTCTATAAAATATATTAAATGCTCTTGTAGAAAAATGGATACACTTCTACGACCATAGAGAAAATGACGTCACTGATATCTGTAGAAGAATTCCACATATATGATCTAGCCTTAAACAGCAAATATGAGAAAGTATGCACATATTGCAGCTGTCATGGAATGATGCACACGCACAGTCTCGTCAATAAGGGATGCCATAAATTCGACAAAAAAGTCGGCTATATGATGAATATTCCTCCATTTGTTTATAACATTAATAAGGTAACTTAAAATTAAATATAGTTTATAATAGCTCGATGATGTTCTATCAAAAATCATTCTTTTATCTTTTTTTTTTTAATGCACGTTTTTAATTACAATTTTTCTGCAGTTGTTATTAGAAAAATGGCAACAAAAAGATAAATCATAAAGTAATCTAATATTTTCCCTTTATTTTCTATGGAAATGGAGAACTTCAGTTGCCGCCGTTGCATAAATCATACTAAAAACTACAAAAAATTAATGTCTCAAAAAATTGAAATGCAGTTTTTAAATAACATTTTTCCGGATACGGAGTTGCAAAACTTGAAAATGAGCGATGATTGGAAATTAAAAAATTCGCAATGGAGAAAATTGCAGTACCAAAATTTTATCGTCGAATGTTGCCTTTCTCAGAATAGCATCAGCATTACGCACATGTGAGGGATTCTAGCATAGTTTTGACTTTAAATTCCCTTAATAATAATTTTGATTTTAGGGTTTTTATCCTTAGGGTTTTTTTATTTCTTATATTTGAAAACACTCCATTCCATGATTGTAACCAATATTAACGAGAAAAATAAAGTTTTGTGGCCATTGTTGGCGTTGCGGATATGCCACGAAATTCCTTACCGTCCCGTGTCTTTGATACTGTTTTTTTATTTATTTATTTTTAGATTTTTGTATAAATTTTTTTTCAATAAAATATATTTGATGTAATTTTTTCCCCAAAACTGGGACTATTGTTAAATATTTTGAAAAATTTTTTTGGCGGATTTACATGTTTTAGGCATTGGAGATTCCGAAGATATGCTTTTAGATGAAAAATATGCCGTCCGTTTGTCTGTGTGTATGTCTGTCTGTAAACGCTCTATCACCCAAACAAATTCAAATAGTCACATGAAATTTTGTGAGTACTTAGCATGTAATACGAAGATGACTAATAAATATCTCCAACATTCATTATCCAGAACCATATTTTTCGGACACTCGAAATACTCATTCTTATGAAAGGTATATAAAATTTTTCGAATTCTTTTATTTTTAGGAGTGGATGTAAAAGATAATAAAATAACACAAATTTTGTATAAAGAACAAAATCGATCGGATAATTCATTGCCGAGTTGTTTGACACTCTATTTTCCACATTCTTCGATTTTTCATGACCCTGTATTTCTTTCAAATTTCAATTCAAAGATATATTTTATTTGGTTATGAAACGTTTAATCCGACGCAGTAAACTGTTAGTTAATATTATTATTATTATTGGAATTATAAGGAACTTTCTTTTACGCAATTTGATACTAACGAGTAGTTTGGCGTTTTATATAATTTGTCGAAATTGGTTCATCAGCATTTCATTAATAGAGTATTACTATGTATTATAAATATTTAAACATTATACGTTTAAATTTTAGTTTTGAATTGCGATGCTTTTTATAAATAGTTTACACTTATTTTTTTTTATATTTTATATCACGCTTATCCATGATGGGTAAATATTACAGTACCCTCCTTCCCTCAACGACTAGTTCTTTAATTATTATTTTTTTAACTCTGTCCTTGAATTTCATATTCTTAAACGTTCCTCTTGCTAAAGTTAGACATAAAAGAATAAAAAACTCCATATGTAGACACAGGATTTTTCGCGACTTTTTTCTCATGCAAATTTAATCTAGAAACAAAGAGGTCTGAAGTTTCTAGCAGTAAACGATTTAAATAAATCGAATATCAGGAGGTTTTACGAACATTTAATCTTTCTAAGTATTTTTTAAAAACATTCTTAAAAGTTAATTATAATGCAAAATTTAGTTTAGCACCAGCAGTAACACAAAAATTCAATTTTAAAAGTTTTAAAAAAATCTGCTCCATTTTACATGTCTAACGTTTTAGAAATTCTTCTGTTGCAAGTAATTTTTAATCTTAACAATTTCAAATTAATCGTAATATAAAACGCTTTTATAACTTATTATTCTACCCTTTTAATACTTGGAAATTTTTATAAACTGATTTTGCGAGTATTTACATTTTATAAATAACCAATATTGCAAAGGAGGTGGGTCATTAAGGGCCCTTTTTCGCCCATCAGCACCTAGATGTGACATGCATTTTTTCCATTAGTATACCTCATAACAAACAAGAAATTATAATATCTTGGATGAAAGTTTTATAATTGATGGAAAAATGAAATATATACTTAAGTAAATGTGATGTATATTAATGAGCATAAACACTATTGTCATTACTTTTATTCCAAGAAATTTATAGTAAATACAATACTAAATGCAAAATTGCGATGAATGGAGCTTATTAAGATTTTTATTTCAATACATGAAATATCGGAAATAATCAATAACAGAAAATATAATCATACAGTTGCAGACACTTTTGGCAATATGTTTCAGATTATTTTCTTCCTTGGTTGCTTCACCAGAATCACTACTGGACCACCCAATGGCCGAATTTTGTAGTGTATGAGCATATTTAATGCATGTTTTTAAATTTTGGTTAAGTTATGGCACAAGTAAACCACAAACCATAATAGCAACATGCGTCTAGTACTCTTAGACACTTGCGCCTACTTTACATTGACAGTGCCATTGTATGATGTTGCTTCTCTATTTTTTTTATCCAAGTATTACAGATAGAGTTTTTAACACTTTTGTGTCGAACAACCAAACGTTGGTTACGAGAGGTGCCCCATAGCATCCTCTGTTATATAATGTTGCTACTTATTTAGGAATCTTGGTGTGGCATGTTCGATAATCATTTCTTGCAGAAGTTTCAAACAATCCCGTAAAAATCTACCAGTTCTCTCACCATTATTTAGCTTTAGCAACTCGCTGATATTATGTGAATATTCTTTTAATATATGTGTAAGCATTTTAGCGTAATTGTTTTTTGAATCCGCGAAGTAAGGGCCGAAGACATCCAAAATATATTTTGAAGTAGTGACGAATATCGTACGCTTAACGAAAGGTCTTCCTTTGTATAACCAGAATGAATTTCTCTGAAAGAATTAGTTCGCACTCTTCTGGATATAAATGTACGTGCTATCGAAAATAATTATTACAGTATCATTTTCGTCATCCGGAATAAAAAATCTTCCAGCTAAAGACCTCGTATATTTTTCAATAATCTGTATTCTAATGATGTGCTCCATTCCAATATGTTGTCGGGCAAATTTCTTAATCAATGTCTGTAATGCATATTTAAAGAAGATATAATTTTTTTCTTATAGTGAATAATGTAGACAGAACACCATTAGAGAGACCAGTTCTAAGTTTTACAAGTAACACTGAAAAGCAAATACGAAATGACCTCTTTTTTGAGGAACGTATTTTGAATTTTACTAGTTTAAAGGTATAGCTAAAATGATACATAGTGTAGCCATGAGAGTATCCATGAGAGCATAATAATCGATTTTAGAAAAGTGTCCAGGTTTATCAAAATCGAGGTCTTCTGCTTTGTAAATTTCTGATATTGTTTTAAATACTTTCAATATATATTTTATACATCGATGTATTCTCACTTACAGAGCGTAAATCTTTCAGAGATTATTTACTGAAGACCAATCAAGAAATATGAGTTTTACAGAATCTTTTCCCCGATGAAATATAGATTCTAGTTTCTAAGGCTTGAATTTCAATAGCTTTTGCTGCAATAATGAGACATTTCTTAACTTTACATATTATACAACAAGTGTTAGAGTACTCACAATGAGGTAGTGATAAATGTATAATAGGTTTCTTATTTGTGGTCTCGTCGGCAGTAATCGTTGACGCATAATCTCTTACTTTTACATCAGAAGAAGAAATAGAAGTATTTAGAGACTGAAGATCACGAAATACATACTATCTACATTTAGAGCATTACATAGAACCACTCTGTAGATCGCAGTTTTTCGAACATCTAAGTATCGATATAACTTTTTTGTTAGAACAGATACGAAATTTTTTCCGTCATTCTTTACAATAACAATGACATCCAAGCATTATATATCAGCAATTTCTTTAATAAATATTTACAAAAATAGTTTCAGAAAACAACACTGACCTTTCAACAACATAAATATTTTTTGAGCACGGAAAAACATATCTGAACGTTCTCCGATAACAGTGAATTTGATTCTCCCGGATGATACTTTTTTTCTTTAAAAGATAGAAGCGCACATTGAACCCAAATAAAATAATGCTCCTATAAAAGCTTATTAGGAGTAGTATCATTGCATGTAAAAATTAATTGGGTTCATCGAGCGCTTCTTAAAAAAAATTAACTCAAATACGCAAAAAATGTCAAAAATGTGGAAAAAAGCCAAAATACTCCATTTTTGGGCTATAATTTCTATGACTTACCATTTTATTTATGACGTAAAGCTTATACTAAACAAAAATACCCATCTTTAACTAAGCAAAGCCACTAAACAATTACCGGAATTCGAAACTTTTTTTTCGGGTATATGATGGGCGAAAAATAGCCCTTATCAGCCCACCTCCTTTCAAGCCACAATTTTAGAACGTTTTTTACTCCTGTACTGATTTAGGGACTGTTATATCTTTTGTAAAATATAGCCTATTTCTGGGACGATATGCTCAGTATTTTAGCACCATTATTTTTTAAATCAGCTTGAAAGTTCCAGAGATTACCCAGTGCAAAGTAGCACACATACAATACTTATTTATTATATGAATATATACTCATAAAATTAATTTTCCTGTTTCATTGTTACGCATCTTCAAAACGAGAACAAAAGTAATCCAAATGACTAATTATATCATTTCGACAGTTATTGCGTTTTTCTGATTCAATTTTCTTGTAATTCTTGTATGAATACTCTTTATGATATTCATACTGGATTTCATAACAAAAATCTTCGGTATATTTGAATGGCTGTATATACCTTCGGAACTCTACGATTCGTAGAGACTTACAACTACGTAGAGACTTACGTAGTTGTCAACTTACGTAGAGACTAAATATAACTTCGCTAAAAAGGCGTATTCATCAATTATCTAAAAATGTTAATAAATCTTTATATAACTTGCCTAACGAAATTGTCGTTGAGCTTCCAGATTATGAGATTTCCGACCCCATTAATAGAAAACGTCCCAGATACACACTTATATTGGAAGAGAATGATTGAGTTTCCCTCAACCCTCTTTTAATTTTTATTTTTCTTTGTTTGATTTTGTCCAAAAGAAATTCCCCCCCCCCCAAAAAAAACAGCTATACTGCTAGTTTTCTCTAGCAATATTAATTATGCTACCTCTTAAATGTATGGTCTCTGTAAAGAGTCTAGTTTTATGTTGAAGCACCCCCACGGTAGCTTTATTCATATTTATGGAACTAATGGAACAGTTTTCTTTTTTAACTGTTTTTCCTATTTCATTTTTTTATTTTGTAATTTTTTCTTTTTTCTTAATATTTTAATTATACTATTTTTCATTTATTTGTGTTAGCTAATTTTATTCTTAACTGTGGGTTCCAGTCACGTCTACCCATTTCTTTTTTTTATGGCTCCCTAATGCCCATGCAATACGGTTTACAATGTTACACTGGATATAAAGTTGACTGGCAACTAAAAGGTGGACTTTTACTGATTACCTTGTTCCTTGTTCGGATTCAATAATGCAAAATTCACAAGAAAAATTTACTCATGAGAATAATAAATCATGATTGGAATAAAGATGCTCGTTCAGACAAATCATGAATGGCAAAACACGTTGCCCTTTTCACGTACGAGCAAATCAAGGAACGGGTTAATAGAGCTCGTACGCATCAAACGGTTTACGGGAATTTTAGGTGCTTTTGTACTAGAATTTTCGTGAAACTATGGTAGCTATGTAAAAATATTTCTTTTCATTTAATTAAATAAGGTAAATATTACGTTACAATTCTGATAAAAGGTGCTTGAAAGTCGTTGAAGCGTACGAGCCCAGCTTGATCACTTAATTAATAACTATTTTTGAAAAAAAGAAAAAAATTCAAATAAAGCGTATTTTTTTCATGTATTTACAAAATTTTAATCTTTCTTCTCCGGTTTTTCAAAACAGATATTTTTGCCTAATTGAATTAGAAAAATCCTCCGATTAAATAGTGTAAAATTTACAATAAAAATTTACTGATCAGAATAATAAATCATGATTGGAATAAAGATGCTCGTACAGACAAATCATGAATGGCAAAAACACGTTGCCCTTTTCATGTACGAGCAAATCAAGGAATGGGTTAATGGAGCTCGTACGCATCAAACGGTTTACGGGATTTTAGGTGCTTTTGTACCAGAATTTTCGTGAAACTCTGGTAGCTATGTAAGAATATTTGTTTTCATTTAATTAAATAATGTAAATATTACTTTACAAAAATTCTGATAAAGGGCGCTTGAAAGTCGTTGAAGCGTACCAGCCCAGCTTGATCACTTAATTAATCACTATTTTTGAAAAAAAGAAAAAATTCAAATAAAGCCTATTACTTACTCATCATACGCAGTATAGGGTAAGTCTTGCAATCGTTTTGAAAATCGAAATTTTTTTTGACGGATTTACACGTTTTAGACACTGGAGATTTCGAAAAACATATTTTTAGAAAAAAAAATCCGTCTGTCTGTCTGTCTGTAAACGCTCTATCTCATGAACAAATTGAGATAGAGACTTGAAATTTTGTATGTACTTAGTATGCAAGAATGGGACGAAGCCTATTTAATATCAGCAACCTCGATTATCCGGAACTATTTTTTCCGGATTCTCGAAAAATTCGTTCTGATGAAAGGTACATAAAAATTTTCGAATTTTTTTGTTTTAAGAAATGCATGTAAAAGGCAATAAAAAAACACAAATTTTTCATAAAGAACGAAGTCAATCGGGTTATTAGTTGTCGAGATATTTGTATTCCTGTTTTCCACATTCTTCTATTTTTCATGATCCTGTATTTCATTCAAATTTCAATTCAGAGGTATATTTTAATTGAAAATGAGACGCTTAATCCGACACAGCAAACTGTTAGTTAATATGATTATTATTTTTGGAGTTATAAGGATGTTTCTTTTACGTAGTTTGGTACTTCTTGAGTAGTTTGTCGTTTTATATAATTTGTTGAAATTGGTGCATCAGCAATTCATTAATAGAGTATTACTATGTGTATTAACAACATTTAAATTTAGTTTTGGAATTGAAATACATTGTATAAATAGTTTTCACATATTTTATTTTCATATGCATGTAAATGATGGGTAAGTATTACGGTGGCCTCCAACGACTAGTTTTTTTAATGTATTTACAAAATTTTAATCTTTCTTCTCCGGTTTTTCAAAACAGATATTTTTGTCTAATTGAATTAGAAGAATGCTCCGATTAAATAGTGTAAAATTTACAATAAAAATTTACTCAGGGTGCGTAGTCATCAAGAAACTCAGAGGATTTTAATTCTTTTAGTATCAGAAATTCTTTAAAGTACTGGTTGTTACATCTGAAATAGGATTTCTTTTTCGTTAAATAAAACAAATATTACATTTTAAAAATTCCGGTAAAAGGTCCTTACAAGGTCCTTCCATACTACGCACCCTGTTTACTGATCAGAATAATAAATCATGATTGGAATAACGATGCTCGTACTAGGTACAGACAAATCATGAATGGCATAAACACGTTGTCCGTTATACGTACGAACGAATCAGGGAAGCGGCTAACAGAGTTAGTACGCATCGAGCAGTTTACGGGTTTGCGGGTGCTTTAGTACCAGGCACAGAGTAGTAACAGAGCCTCAACTCGGCTTGAAAAGAGCGCCCTCAGTGGATCACTTAAAAACTAAACCATCGCGTTGGCGATTTTTATCCTCGTGATTTCTGTTTAACTGTAACCATATTCTGGCTTGGCACTTCTTGCTGAATGCTGATTTGATTATCTTTGCACACGTGCTTATGCTATTTGATCTTAGATTTCCGCGCTTATATTGATTCGTAATTATTACTGTTATTATTCTTGAATTTTCAAGTTTAAATTATTGGATTGTTATGTTACGAAGAGACACATGCATTGTTTGCAAGACGAATACGTCAAAGTTATTTCATAATTCTTTCATAAATTTCAAAACAAGAAGCAGTAAGCCGTCGCTGTATTTTTTTTCCATTATCACTTGTCGCCAAGGAAGCGATGTTTCGCCGAATTAACAACCTCTCTTATGTTATGATCGTAGTTTCAGAGTGGTCCGCTCGTGTCGCTACTGTCTATGCGTAATCCCATGTTAAACAAGTTGCCATTACAGTGCATGAAAGTTGATTCTCTGTTCCGTACTCTGTGGTACCAGGAATCGCTTCAAGTACTGGTCGCTATCTATGAAGATTGCTCTTCATTTAATGAAATAACGTGAATACAACTTTACGAAAATTCTGATAAAGGTGCTTCAAAGTCGTTAATGCGTAGGAACCCAGTTTAACCACTTAACTTATCACTATTTTTGAAAAAAAGAAAAAAAAAACTTAGAAATTATGCCTATTTTATTCATGTCTTTTACAAAATTTTAATCTTTTATCACCGGTTTTTCAAAACAGAAATTTTTGCCGGTACTACTCTGTTATCCCGTCGACCAAGTTCGCCAAATTATACAAATCTCCGAACTAATTGCCAAATTATACATATTGACATAATTTTGATCTTAAATAACGAAAAAACAAATAATTAGTAGAATATTAATACAAATGTTAATAAAAAGTCGAAATAAAAATCACTTAATGACATTTTAACCCTTTAACGTTCATTGGTTTCGCCACGAAACCACAAAATTTTAATTCCGATATGCAACACTTACATCGGTATTTTTATCTAAAAATATCCCTTTTATTATGTATGTGAAAAATCACGTTTTCTTATTTAGAAATATATTTGTTCTTAATTACCGGTGTTATTTATTTATTTCGACATTTTAGCAATGAAAATGCTTTGATCGTTAAAGGGTTAAACACGTGAGTCGTATTTAAATACATTGAATGTGACATTCATGTTCATCCATTATTGGCATTTAATCTTATAGTTTGGCGATAATTTTTTGGTCGACGGGATAACCTAGTAGTACCTTTTTGCCTAATTAAAAAAATGCTTGGATTAAATAATGCAAAAATTACAATAAAAAATTATTGATGAGAATAATAAATCATGTTTGGAATATATTTGCCCGTACGTGGTACAGTCAAATCAAGATGATCAAAAATATGTTGCCCGTTTGACAAACGGTCAAATCGTTGAAATGGTTAACAGGGTTCCTACATATGCAAGGGTTTACAGGATTTTGGGTGCTTTAGTACTAGGAATTTTTTCAAGTACTGATCGTTATGTATGAAGGTTTCTTTTCATTTGATTAAATAAGGTACATATTGCTTTACGAAAAATATGATACAAGATGCTTCAAAGTTGTTGAATCGTACGAAACTAGCTTATTTCTGTAAGGGATTTCCGGGGCGGCGACCTTAAAAAAAGAACACCTAATTTAAATTTACTGACACCTAAAATATTTAATTAAAATTTTCTTTTTATAACATACCTAAAAAAAAAACGGAGAGCAAATTCGTATTTTCTAAAATTTCGTTTATAAATACAGGTATAAGTTAATTATTTAAAACTGATTTATTAATTTTGGGCCTTCAGTTGCAGACAATCTTTAATTATAATTAATGTCTTTAGTTAATCATTTAGAAGTATAGGCAATGGTGCAAATCAGGGTAGGAATTTTGGATCTCCAAAAATCAGAATTTTTATACAGTGAACTTAGTAAAATTTACATTTAGAATTTTTTTTTTAAATAAAAGGAAACAAAATTTTTAGTGAATGAAATCTAGTGCCTCTAAAGCCTTAATCTGGTTGCGCTACTGAGTTTAGAGAAATAATTTCTTACTGAAAAATTCATAAATGAAAATAAATATTAAAATTAGTCTTTTTTGCTTCTTTAGATATTTTTCTAGGTAATTCTTTTCTTTTCTTTTAATAGAGGAATCCCCAACGGAGCTGGCTTTTCAGCCCCCTTTCAGACACAGCAGACTCTAAAAATTTGCTAATTTGATTGACTTTAAAAAATCACCGAAGTTTGAATTATAATTAAAAAACCGTTGTCGTTTTTCATGTAAACGAGTTTCAATTTCCTTTAATTATGGAATTTTAAGGTCGAATCAGTTTTTGCTTAAGAAATCCAATGACTGTTTCGTTTTTAATTGAAGAAGAACAGTTAAACATTTGCTAATAAGCTATTATAGAATGAACTCAATAGATTCGTTGCATTCCGGTATTTTTGAACAGAGCTATAAGAAAGCTCTTTTAAATACGACATTCAAAGTGCAATGCTTTAATCTGGTTTAATTATCCACAAAGTTTTCTTTGTTTTTTTATATTCACATAAAAATACTTTTCCTGTAATTAAATTAAAAGTTATTTGCGCTGTCTTAGAATTCGCAATCATTTTTTAAAAGAGCATCTCAAAATAATGAATATAAAATATAATAAATGTCTCGTGTAAATAAATTTTTAATGTAATTTATTTGCAATATTGTTATTTGGTCATTTTAAATATGACGTAATTTCTCATATTTACTTCTTTTAAAAAATATCGGTTCTATTATTTTAAAATTTTTATTTCTTTTTCAAATTCATATGAAAATAATTTTGCTGAAAGGATATATTTTTATATACAGCTTCTTAAAGTTGGCAACAATAGTTTAAGCGATTATCCAAAAATGTAAAAAAAATGTGCCTTGTAAATATCTTTTTAAATTTAAACTTTTTGGCAAGATTATTGTGTGGTATGTGATGTAACTTCCTACCTTTGCAACTTTTAACTCCGATTAATTACTTTAATATTTTATTTCTCTTTTAAAATTCACGTGTAAATAGCTTTTATGACGTAAGAAAAATATTTCCTTGCTTTTAAATATGTAACTAGATGGAACATGATAAAATTCGACGTAAAAAAATAATAATAAATAAAAAAAGTTTTAAAATGCCTTATTAATGAGCCTACGTTCCAATTTCATTTCTTCTGAAACTCATATCCACTGTTTTAAGCTAATTAATTCTTTTCTAAAAATGGAAATAATATACTTTATAATATTAACCAGCAGGCTAAGCCCGCTGCGCTGGTCTGTTTTTCAAAACAAAACATGAATCAAACAAAATATTGAATATGATTGTGTTTTTTAAAGCAACTTCACCTCGAATGCTCTTTCACATTTCTGAAAATCATACAAAATGCCATTGTATTTAAAGATAGAAAACCAACGATTATAAATGCACCAAAAATGCATTAAAAGTTAGCAAACAGCTGTTTGATTATTCTATCGAGAAAAAAATTAATAGCAGATTATAAGAATAAATGTCAATAATCGATGATCGTAAGTATGATAGCAATTGATATTACACGTGATACACGTATTTTTTTACATCATAAGTGCTTTTTAATTCGACTTTTAATTTGTATTTTTTATTTATGTTTATTGTTCTTTCGTTATTTAAAATGAATTTATGTAAATTTGAATAGTTTGGCGAAACTGGCCGACGTGTTAATCAAGTAGCACTCAATTTACATTTGAAAATATCATATTTCACAAAAAACTCCGGCACAAACCCGGATTTGCAAGATTTCCTTCCAATATCAATGCGGCAAAATCCTCGTTTTAGAATAGCGAAGAAATGTGCATTTTTAAAAATTACAGTAAAACCTCTAAATAACGGACATCTTGGAAGCGCAGAAATTGTCCGCTATTCGGAGGTGTTCGCTATTGAGAAAAACTCAGAGATAGAAAAATTGCTAATTAATGCTTACTGTTTCATTAGTCGATTTTAAAATGTCCTAAAACCTCTATTATATGTTTAACCAGAAATTAAAATAACTTTTAACCCTCTCATGCATATGGGCCTCATATGAGGACAGATAATTATTGCATTATTAAGCAACTAACTTTCGAGCATTTATTTATGGAGATCTGATTTGTGGAAAGATAATAGCTAACATGCAGTACAATAATAAAATTATTTTAGAATGGGTCTTTCATTTATTATAAATGAAGATTTTTTGTGAATAATGAAAAATAATGAAAATTAATTTATGCATGAGAGGGTTAAAGCAATAAAACTAAAATAAAATTGTGCCTTTATACCTTTCTCCTTTGTTTATTACATTCTTACAAGAAAAATTTTACAATAGTTTGCTTTTACTTGCGATTACATGTAATTTGTTTTTCAATGTGAAGTTTTAACTCTGTCAATTTTAATCCTTTTAAATTATCTTTTTCTTAAAAAAAAAACAAACTTCTATAACAGTTTATTGTATTTTTCTGCTTCTCAAAAGCATACAATCACAAATCATCCGTGGGACGGGGGTTGTGATCACAGATAAATGTAGGGGTGGAGGGGATATTCTCCAGCTTATTCACATTTATCTGTGATCACAAAATTTTTGACGCATTGCACTGATAAATTTAGAGGATTTTTATTTTTTTTCCTCGTTAAAAGTACCTTTTCATTCTTTTTGGCCAAAATTACTGTCCGCTATTGGGAATGTCCGTTATTCAGGGGTTAAACATGCAAAAATTTAAGTTTGGGGTGTGGGGATTTGAAAACTGTCCGTTAAATAGATGTGTCCGCTATTCGGGAGTGTCCGTTATGGAGGTTTTACTGTATTTTCGTTATTTTAAAACGAAAATATTAATAAGTAAAAAAAGTTACTATAGCACAAAACAATTTACAGAATTTCTAAAAAGAAATTGACAGTGAATAAACAATTTATTAATACAGAAAACCCTATTGCTGGGTTACCATATCAGGCAAAATAACACCGTTTTGGCGATAGTCAGATACATCAATGTGTATATAATATCTGTGCTAAACATGTTTGGAAAAAACAATAATCGTTATTTATACAGCATGTTTAAATACTGTAGCATAGTGAAAAAATGTATACATGACAAATAAGCACCACATTGGCGAGTTTTTTTTTTCTTCTCAGGCCGATTTGGAGAAAATTTTGTTTTCAAATACCAGGTACATATAGAGTTTACAATTATTTTCTGTTATTTTAAATGGAAAATAACAATAAATTTTAAAAAGTTTAGTTAATAATTATAAAACAAAATTTTTTGTATTCTTTAAAAAATAAAATAAAATAAAATAAAAATTTATTAATAAATAAACAACAGCCAGGTTACCAAGTGAGGCATAAAATCGCCATTTTATTGCAGTCGCGCAAATGTGGCGCATGTATGACAAATGTGCCTAGATTAAAATAGTTTATATAATTGGAAAAAAAAGAAAAAAATTGTAAATAGACAATTTATTAATAAATAGACAATAACATCCGGGTTGCCATATCAAGCAAAATAATGACACTTTGGCGTCAATTAATTACCATATGTATATATGGTATTGGCGTAAGAGACAAATCGCACCAACGTAGTGCATAGGAGATATCTGTGCCAAAAAATTTTTAAAAGTTGCAGTTAAATTATTTTACAATATCTATGTATGTGGAAAAACATTTACCCTAAAATTTAAATATTATTCATTTTTGTGGTATTAACTGCTATATATGTATTTAAGTTAAATGTAAAATGCTTTCCTAAAAAGGCTCTTACTCATTAAAAGAGAGAGAGAAAAAAAATAGTTCTTGCGAAAATCGCTCCGTCTTGTTTTTTTTTTTTTTTTTTTTTTTTTTTTTTTTTTGTTTGTTTGTTTAGAATCGCATTGATTGGCGACAAAAGTAGATAAACACCCGATTGAACAAACAACATACAAACAACAATTAGAGCCATTTTTTTTTAAAAAAAACTAATTCTGCAAGTTTCTTCTGTAAAACACATAACGGGAAAGTTAGATTTAAAAATATTTTTAAAACAAGTTGGAAATTGCACGTGAAGCGTAGCAAATTAGGTGCGTTCGTACGATAACGAAGTTTTAAAAATATTACTTTCATATATCAATCTCATAAAATTGTAAGTGAATTACAATTAAAACGCTCATCAAACAATGTTTTCCCTATACCATTATGTAATGGAATACTTTTGTGTGGCCTTATAAATCAATAACAAATGTTCTTTGCACCAAAAATTATGTAAGATGTATATCATAATATGTACTTTATAGTTGCATAGAAATTTTATTAAGTTCGCATGAGTGTAACACGATTAAAATGCATTTGAAACATTTCTTCCCATTGACCGTAATGTAACGGAATACTTTTGACTGTCCCTGTAATTGATCTATGCATCCGATTTTCATAAAATTTGAAATAACTCGACAAAATTATGTAATAATTATGTATTTTAAATTTCACACGTATAGAATATATTTGAAACTTTTCCCCCATTGACCATAATGTAATTGAATACTTTTGATTGCCCCTGAAACTGATCTATGCACACGATTATCAAAAAAATTGAAATAACTCGACAGAATTATGTAATAATTGCGTATTTTAAATTTCAAACGATTAAAATGCATTTGAAACTTTTTTCCCCATTGACCGTAATGTAATGGAATACTTTTGATTGCCCCTGTAATTGATCTATGCTTCCGAGTTTCATAAAATTTGAAATGACTCGACAAAATTATGTAAAAATTATGTATTTTAAATTTCAAACGATTCGGTTGGGTAGTTTTTGCGTTGTTATATGCGGACAGACGGACGGACGGACAGACGGACAGACGGACGGACTGAACGACCACTATAGGTGCTACGTATTATATAATTACGAACGCACCTAAAAAGAGAGAAAAAAAAATGCTTATGTTTTACCTAATGAAATTTTTGATATGTTGTTCTCTTTTAATCTGGCTCAAAAGAAATAAATAGCCAAATATTGTGTCACTTCAAAACTTTCTTTCACATTGAGATACTTTTTAAATATTATAAATATTCTTTTTTTTCGTTAAAGATAAATATTTTCCTTTCATAATATTATTTTGCATTAAACCGATTTTTTTCTTTTTATCATTATTTATTTTAAATCAATGAATTAACAGGGTTTTTTCGAAATGTTTATATTATTTTCCATTAGAGAATGCATTTCATTTCTTTTTTGAAATATAATTATCGCCAAAAAATTAGTTGTTGCAACCCTTCCGTCAAAAAAAACCGAAAAATACGAAATTTAGTACGAAAAATCAGAGTTATCCCTGTATATTTGTATCATAAACCTCCGCAAAAATATTTCCTATCTAATGATATAATCTGTAAAAAGATCCATCGGGTAGTTTTTGAAAACACCCGTTTGGAAGTTTCAGAACTTCTGCTTTATAATATATATGATTCGAACAATTTGCATATAAAATAGAATTTTAATGCTTTTGAATGATAATTTCGTTGCATGGCTTCCTCGTTCTCTTTCCATAATCGATATGTCTATCCTATTTACGGAAATGCGGATATTTTCCTTCTTATAAAGTAACATATCCGATAAATACTTAAAAAAAAATAATGGAATATTATTCCTATCATAATCTAATTCAAAAAATATTTCAAGCAATTTCATATGATATGATGTTCTGGCTATTCCTTTTCGGATTGTCGGCAGTAGTAACTTTGTTAAAGTGGTAACGTCAACCCCAACTTTAACTCCTTTCTTAGGAAAAATTAAACAATTGCCAGGTTTTCTGTTTATAAATCTGTTTATAAACAGATAATAAAAGATAATTATATTAAAAATTCTGATAATAGTATAATTATCCTTTGCTGTGATGCAGCTTATTTCTCTTATTTAACATTTCTCATGTCGAAAATTCTTTTCTTCTCCGGAGAATCGATATAAATTTGGGATTTGCTAGACTACCGTCCTTTTCTTTTGTTAGTTCTACTACCACAGTAAGTTCGTACATCTTCTGAATGCAAAAATACTATAAAATTTTCTAATGTAAAATAATGGAACTATTTCACTTCAACAAAAATTAATATTAAAACTTTTTATCGGGAAATGGTTGGAATAAAGAGTGTCTGGTAAAAAAGAAAATAAAAGGTAATGAAAAAATGAACTAGAAAAGGATGTAGGTTGTATGTAGCTATCATGGGACACATTGATACTTATAAATGTGCCCCGACATAGACTGTATTAATGTGCTCCATGCAGCCATTTTGACTAATATGAATCTTAAATCCAATACTTTATAATTTACCAAAATATAAAAAATGAGGGGCTGATAAACAGTTGATTTACTTAATATGGAGAGTTCTTTTCGGTTGAAAATACTGGAACAGTTATATAATACCATTACAATTGTACAACTCAAAAATACTTTTGACTTACAAAAAATATATATCACTCGTCCCATTTGATCAAACTACTGAATCATGCCAAGAACTTCTGTATGTAGTTGTGTGCACTAGCATTATCTTTTGGGAGTTGTAAAACTTTCTGTAATGACCTAATGAGCAGTAGAGGGGGTGTATCAATGTCCCAGTTCCCCTATACATAATCTAATCTTAAAATTTATTGCCTTTTTTTTGTCTCTGGTCTTAATCTGGTAAATAGATTTGGAAAATAATTCATACTTAGAAATAACTTAAAATGTCGTTAATTTGAAAGTCAGTTTTCAAACAAATTTCATCCTTAAATTAATTTTATTCCTGTTTTATCATGTCACAAATGGAATTTCACAATATTTAGAAGTTATATAAGTACGATAAAAAAAAGGGATAGCGATCTTCATTGTCACCATCGTTATACTATTCTAAAAATTGTAATTAGGTTTTGGCTGCTCTTCAAAAGTAGACTGCTAATTTTTTGAAGACAACAGAGATTTCCATGATGAAAAAAAATCCTTTGTCGATAATAAGGAATTATTAAATGAATTTACAATAAACCCACAAAAATATTGCAACAGATATAAACCTTACAAGAAGACTTTTTTCTTTCTTACTGTAAAACCTTTTTTATTAATTTTAATCTTCCTAAAATTTTTTACTTTTTAAAATTCATTATTAAAAAATTAATATATTTTATCTAAAATTAATTTTTGTTAAGCAAGAGAGATCATATAATCAAAATAAATAATCAAAAAAGTCTCCAATTTTTTTTTTTTTTTTTTTTTTTTTTTTTTTTTTTTTTTTTTTTTATAATCCAGAAATGAAAAATGACTGTAAATTACATCATTTTGACACCATGAAATTAATTTTACTTTTAAACTGAGCATGCAGCCGATTTCAACAGAACAAGCTTTTTACACATACTTTTTTATAACCGTATTTTTATGCTTAACCAACATGTATTAAAACAAAAAGATATTTTCTATTTCATTTTGATGAAAAAAATGACATCAATAAAACAAAAATGCATAAAGATAAAATAAGCCCAAATAAGCAATATTCTGGTGACGTCCGAGTAAATATGAATTTTTATTCGCTTATCAAAATAAAGTACCTGTGCATAAATATTTTTTACCGCAATTTAACTCGCAAATTAAAAAATACTTTCAAAACGTCACAGGTATCATCATTTTTATATGTCTTGTATGTTTTTTTTTTTTTTTTTTTTTTTTTTTTTTTTACTGTTTACAATAGTCAAGTGTAAATATATCTTTTTTTTCTGAGCAGTTATTACAAATTGGCAATAACTTAAAATAATAACCTTTTCTAAAATGTGTAAAAAATATCGGATGAAATGCTGAAAATTTGAATTCAAAATGGAAATAAAACGTTAAAAATGTAATCAAATTAAAACTAGTCGTTGGGGGCCACCGTAATACTTACCTATCATGGATATGTATATGAAAATAAAACATGTGAAAACTATTTATACAATGCATTGCAATTCATAAACAAAATTTAAATATTGTTAATGTACATAGTAATGCTCTATTAAAGAACTGCTGATTACCAATTTCGAAAAATTATATAAAACGCCAAACTACTCAAGTAGTACTGAACTGCGTAAAAGAAACATCCTTATAACTCCAAAAATAATAACTCTATTAACTAACAATTAACTGCGTCGGATTAAGCGTCTCATGTCCAATTAAAATATACCTCTGAATTGAAATTTGAATGAAATACAGGGTCATGAAAAATCGAAGAATCCGGTAAACAGGATTACAAATATCATGGCAACTAATAATCCGATCGACTTCGTTTTATATGCAAAATGTTTGTTATTTTATTACCTTTTACATCCATTCCTTAGAACAAAAAAATTCGGAAATTTTTATCTACCTTTCAACAGAACGAATTTTTCGAGAGGCCGAAAAAAATAGTTCCGGATAATCGAGGTTGCTGATATTAATTAGGCTTCGTCCAATTCTTACATACTAACTACATACAAAATTTCAAGTCTCTATCTCAATTCGTTCGGGAGGTAGAGCGTTTACACACAGACAGACAGACAGACGGACGGCAAAAACTTTTTTCTAAAAATATGTTTTTCGGAATCTCCACTATATAAAACGTGTAAATCAGTCAAAAATTTTTTTTCGATTTTCGAAACGATTGCAAGACTTTCCCTCTACTACGTATGATGGGTAAGTAAAAAATAATTGTAGACTGCACACCGGGAAGTTATAATGCATAAAATGATCTAGAGTTGATTAAATTCGTAATATTGGTGTATAGTTATTGCTCTTATAAAACTATTTTAATCCCTTCCGGCACACTGTACCCGGTCTGGGATACGTAATTTTAATTCCAAGCTTACAAACGGCACCAATAATACCTTAGTACAATTTTGCTTTTACAATAAAAGCCTAAATTAGAGGATTCTTAATTTTTAAAAAAAGTCATTTGTTATTCCCGGTGGCAGTGGATAATAATTTCTTATTTTAGTAACAAATTTGGCCTCGCCGGAATGGGTTAATGGAACGATTTTGATCAAATTTAACATTATCTCAATCTTCGATTTAAAAACTATCTACATTGTCGTGTTTATCAAACATTTTTTTTTATAACAGCACTTATTTCCATATTTTTGTGTGTAGTATCTTTCTTAATATTAACAAAAAAAAAAAAAAAAAGTTGAATGTAGATACTGCCATTGCAGAATTCAGTTTCGCCTCCGATTAGAAAAAAAAAATTAAAAAAAAAAAATCGATAGAGGTTTTTTATAAGGGCGACCCCGTTTAGAATGCAATGAACCAACTTCATTTTTCTTGTGTTTATCAATATAATAGCAAACAGAACGGCGTGAAATACCCAGTTGATTAGCAATTTCTCTCTGAGACTTTGGAATTGCGGAATAATAAAGAGATACAATTTGGCGTGCGTCTTCAATGACTAGATTCATCGAAAACGGATTTTTTCTTTAGTTTAAACGCTTTTTTATAGATTCTAAGAAAAAGAAATGCATTTTAACAATAAAACGAGTGGAATCCCGTCGAATTCGACGAATGAAATGTTTAAAAGACCCGATTGATTTGGCTTAAAAAAAGCAAAAGTAATTACATTATTGAATCAATATGTAATCAATATGTAATAAATATATTTTCAAACTTAATGTAAAGTTTTCCAGTTACAATTTTGCATGCAAATATTTGCACATCTTAAGTTAAAATTGTAATCTGAGTGCCGGCGAAATCCAGAAATTTTATTTTATATGCACTACAAAAAAAAAATAGATTTATTAAAAAAAAAAAAAAAAAAAAAAAAAAAAAAAACGAATCTCATTTTTACTATGACATTATTTTCACTAACTGAAGTCATCTGAAAGTAAAATCTCAATCTCAGTGTCCATAATGAAAAGAAATATTGAAATGTAATATTGTTATGAGTAAAAATGCGATGTTTTAAATAGTGACGTCATTTTCTCTTCAAATGTTTTTTAAAAGTTACTGTTATTAGTAATATGAAAAAGGCGTCCGTAATAATATTGTAAATTCATTTTATCTGGTTGCTGAATGCCATCATTTCCCTCATTTGAAATATTTCTTACTTTGCTTTAGACATTAATTTTTATCATAAATTATTTTCTGTTATTTTATTTACATTATTAATATTATTTCTCAGTAAATATATTTTTTTACCTCAATTAGTGCATAATTATATGCAATCATTTTATTGTGGTTAAATTTTACGAAAACAATTAACTTTTTTCTTTTAAATGCATGGACATGTTCACTGATGAAATAAAGTTTCTGACTTGTGGAAAGTAATAATGGAAAATAAATTTTTATTATCGAGAGAAAAGCTAAACTAAGTTGCCACCAGTTTGAAGAAATATCGTAAAAAAGCATTTAAAATTAAAAATAAAATATGAAAATAGAAATAAATTAAAAAATAGTTAAATGGGCACAACTACAAATAAATAGCTTTCATTTAAAAAAATAATTATCAAAATCGAAAGATCAAAATCGAGAAAATTCAGGGCTGATGACACGACATTTTTAGCTTGTCTGAAAAAAATAGCATCGGAAGCTAAAAAAAAAAAAAAAAAAAAAAAAAAAAAAAAAAAAAAAAAAGACATCTGGTTACAAATATCTCAGTGCTAGCGGCGGTGACATCATAAGTTGTTTTTTTTTTAGAATGGAGAGATGCAATATGAAAGTATTATAAACTATCCAAATAACTTCCATGTAACGAAGTTTCAACATTACACATAAATACTTCGTTAGAAAGAAAATTCGATAAACAGAAATCAACTCAAATCAAAGAAATTTATATAGAAAAACACTTATAGTATAAGAAAAAACACATAAAATGGAAAAATGAAAAAAAAAATGTTTTAACCACTTAACGCCACAATTTTTTTACAAAACGCTTTAAATAATGCCCAGTATTGTCTTTTACATAATTTTTAATCTTTTTTCATCGGTTTTTCAAAACAGAATTTTTTGCCTTACTGAATCAGACAAATGCTCGGATTAAATAACACAAAATTTACACTAAAAAATTACTGGTGATATTAATAAGTCATGATTGGCGAAAACTCCTTGCCCGTATGATGTACCGGTAATTCAGGGAAGCGGTTAATTTGTGCAATAACGTTTTTTATGCAATGGAGATGTATGAAAAAGTTTAATTAGACAATATCTAAAAACAAAAACTCATAATAAAGAAAGTAGAGCAAAAATTTAAGCATAGCGAACCTTTTCCCTTCATTTATGATTCCTTAACTTAAAAAAGTGTGCAGTGTTACTTTGATTTCTTATAAAAAAATTCATTTATCACAAAATTTTTCGTACAAACATTTCGCACTTGAACAATTAATTCATTCACAAATTCATGAAACTGTAATACCGTTCTTATTGTAACGAAGGCTTTTAAAATTTCTTCTTTTCAATGGAAATGATTAAATAAATAAACTAGTCGTTGGGGGCCACCGAAATATTTACCCATCATGGATATGTATGAAAATAAAACATGTAAAAACTATTTATACAATGAACTGCAGTTCATAAACAAAATTTAAATATTGTTAATATACATAGTAATGCTATATTAAAGAACTGCTGATGTACCAATTTCGACAAATTATATAAAACGCCAAACTACTCAAGTAGTACAAAACTGCGTAAAAGAAACATCCTTATAACTCCAAAAATAATAATTCTATTAACTACCAATTAACTGTGTCGGATTAAGCGTTTCATTTCCAATTAAAATATACCTCTGAATTGAAATTTGAGTGAAATACAGGGTCATGAAAAATCGAAGAATGTGGAAAACAGGATTACAAATATCTCGGCAACTAATAATCCGATCGACTTTGCTCTATATGCAAAATGTGTATTATTTTATTGTCGTTTACGTCCATTCCTTAGAACGAAAAAATTCGAACATTTTTATGTACCTTTCATCAGAACAAAATTTTCTAGGATCCGAAAAAAATAATTCCGGATAATCGAGGTTGCTGATATTAAATAGGCTTCGTTCCATTCTTACATACTAACTACATACAAAATTTCAAGTCTCTATCTCAATTTGTTTGGGAGATAGAGCGTTTACAGACAGACAGACTGACAGAGAGACAGACAGACAGACGGACGGCAAATTTTTTTTTCTAAAAATATGTTTTTCGGAATCTCCACTATCTAAAACGTGTAAATCCGTCAAAAAAAATTTCGATTTTCAAAACGATTGCAAGACTTACCCTATACTACATATGATGGGTAAGTAATAATTAAATAATCTTATTTTCGCATTATCCCCTGAAATTAACCCTTGGCACTCTGTTGTTTCCGGTGCAGAGGCATCATCCACCCTTCCAAAGTTTGTTATTGGCACCAGTAATAAATGAAATTAAATTTTCCTTATTTAATCAGAGAATTTTTCAAAATATCTACATAAAGTAAAGTTCTTTTAAAATAGCGGTGTTAATTGAATAAAATTTGTGTAGGAGGCACCGGAGTCAGAAGGTTCCTACATCCAACGCAACACATGCCTCATCTTCTCAATGTTATACATGCACGGAAGTGTGATAAACTTCTTTATTAGCCTACGATGCTATTTCTTTCAGACAAGCTAAAAATGTCGTGTCATCAACCCTGAATTTTCTACTCAACCGATTTTGAAAATTATTTTTTTAAATGAAAGCTATTTATTTGTAGTTGTGCCCATTTTAGCTATTTTTTAATTTATTTCCATTTTTATATTTTAGTTTTAGTTTTAAATGCTTTTTTACGATATTTCTTCAAAAGGGTGGCAACACAGTTTAGCTTTTATCTCGATAATAAATTTACAATATCAATCAAATACAATATTATTACGGACGCTTTTTTCATATTACTAATAACAGTAACTTTTAAAAAACATTTGAAGAGAAAATGACATCACTATTTAAAACATAGCATTTTTACTCATAACGAAATTACATTTCAGTAGAACACTGAGATTGAGATTTTATTTTCAGATGACTTCAGTTAGTGAAAATAATGTCATAGTAAAAATGAAATTAGTTTTTTTTTTAATTAAATTATTTTTCTGTGAGTGCATATAAAATAAAATTTCTGGATTTCACCGGCACTCAGATTACAATTTTAACTGAAGATGTGCGAATATTTGCATGCAAAATTGTAACGGGCAAACTTGACATTAAGTTTGGAAATATATTTATTATATATTGATTCAATAATGTAATTACTTTTGCTTTTCTTTAAACCAAATCGATCGGATCTTTTAAACATTTCATTTGTCGAATTCGATGGGATTCCACTCGTTTTATTGTTATAATGCATTTTCTTTTTCTCAGAGTCTATAAAAAAAAGCGTTAAAACTAAGGAAAAAAACCCGTTTGTGATTAATCTAGTCAATGAAGAAGTAGCACGTCAAATTGTATCTCTTTATTATTCCGCAATTCCAATGTCTCATAGAGAAATTGCTAATCAATTGGGTATTTTACGCCATTCTGTTTCTTATTATATTGATAAACACAATAAAAATGAAGTTAGTTCATTGCATTCTAAACGGGGTCGCCCTTCTAAAAAACCCCTATCGATTTTTTTTTTCTAATCGGAGGCGAAACTGAATTCTGCAATGGCAGAATCTACATTCAACTTGTATAGAATATTTTTTCGTAATATGAAGATTAATTTCCATAGTAATGTTATTCAAGGTCAAGATTCCGCAGAAAATTTTGTTAAGGAGAAAACTATTTGAAATAGGAAGCAAGGACCCCATTTCAGAGTTCACTTTGGGGGGGGGGGGAGTTTTCTTTGATGGCAGTGGCATAGCCATGAGTGGGGTTCGGTAGGGGGGGGCTGATTTCTCTCTTACTGAAACAAAAACCGATGAAATGTTCTGATTTAAGCAGATTTTTTGTGTTAGCATGTATAATTTCAAGATAGTGACTAAAAATTTATTCCGTTTAAGTCAGGATTCCGCTGTAGACAGTTTTCTTTTTTTAAAAATATTCTCAAAAGCTATTAAAACAGTTTTTTAATAGCATTTCTCTGAGGATAGGTGTATTACATTTATTGTAAAACTTGTAAAATCTAAACCTGTCAAAAAATAATAATAAAATAAAATTTTTATGAAGAAAACACTGTGTAATTTTAAATACTCTTGCTAAGAAAGGTACCTGTCGAAAGTATAGATTTTGTTTTTCTTTGCAGGCTTTATGGTCAGGACAGGGAGCCATTGAATAAGTTTCTTGAAGGGTGGAGAGGAGACAATATTTTCTTTGCGGTTTGAAATAGCATACCCACTAAATTTTTTTTTCTTAAAGATGGGATTCTTCTAGACATATTTGTAACACTTTCCAACGTCGTTGAAAAGTGAATTGGGTTTCGTAATTGATGTATGTTATTGATGTTTATAATGGAATGTTTGGTATTCAAAATGCAGTGTGTATGCTTCATTGTTCATTTACTAAGGCAACTCAAAATTTTTCTGTTATCTTATGGCCTATAAGTGAAAAATAATTTTTTTAGATATTTTCATATTGCTAGAATATTTTAACCTCATGAAATTTATATACATTTTTGAGGTTATTAAAAGATGAAAACGATGTATAATGTTAAGTTTAGCACTAATAGTTCGCGTCTAGGTGAATTAAAAAGTATTTCATTATATTGTGGTCAATGTCGAATTGTGACATATTTTAAAAAAACTTACTGTGTTACTAACATATAGAAATTGATAAACGTTTCTGAGATATGCTAATTAGAGAAGAGTTTGGGCTCGTTTTTCAGAGCCCGGACTCACCTGAACCCGAAAACTTTTTTGTTCAACACATGATGAAAGAAAAGGGAAAAAAAGAAATTCATAGTATTAAAAATTTACTCTAAATGTAATACATCTCATTTTTTAACAATTGTTAATTTCTAGCAAATAATAAATTTTATGAAATGTACATTCCATCTTATCAAAAGAGACATTTGGTATGAAATAAATATACTTCCATAAAAAAAAATTTTAAATTTTCTCCTGTAACAAATAGATAACGTTGATTGCCACATTAAGAAAGAGCATTTTAAGAATAAACTAGCTGCACCCGTCGAAATTCGTCGTTAAAGAATACATATTAGATATGATATATATCAGTCTTATATAACACAATAAGATACTGAGCGAAATAACTATTGCCACCTCTTAAAATAGGGAAAACTTAACTTTTCATGATGAAGATACACAAACTTTAAAAAAATAACAAAAAATATGGAAAACAACTCATAAATTATTATGTTGGACTCAACTTCAGCTACAAATCTTTTTCAATGCGGTTTCTAAACCTTAAATATTATTTAAATGCCAAATTATTTAAACAAGTTGGAAATTGCACGTGAAAGTAGCAAATGAGGTGCGTTCGTACGATAATAAAGTTTTAAAAATATTCAGATCTTGCTGATATAGTAGAGCGTACTCCGGATACAGTATAGTAATCGAAATCTTTACGTTTCTGTAAATATGCAGGAAGTAATTTTTATTACACCTCAGCAACGTATATTTTATTCATAAAATGTGAAATAGTTGAATATAATTAAAACACGTACCAAACCATGTTTCCCCGTATAGCATTATATAGTGGAATACTTTTGTGTGGCCCTGTAATTTAATAATAAAAATTCTTTGCATCACAGATTGTACAGAATGCATATTTTAGTATATATTTCATAGATTCATGCCAATTCTATTATGTTCGTATGAGTGTAACGTCATTAAAATGCATTTGAAACTTTTTCCCCATTGACCGTAATGTAATGGAATACTTTTGATTGTCCCTGTAAATGATCTATGCATACGACTTTCATAACTTTTGAAATGACTCGACAAAATTACGTAATAATTATATGTTTTAAATTTCAAACGATTAAAATGCATTTGAAATTTTTTTCCCCATTGACCGTAATGTAAAGGAATCCTTTTGATTGTCCCTGAAATTGATCTATGCATCCGATTTTCATAAAATTTGAAATGACTCGACAAAATTACGCAATAATTATATGTTTTAAATTTCAAACGATTAAATTGCATTTAAAACTTTTTTCCCTATTGACCATAATGTAACGGAATCTTTTTGAATGTCCCTGTAATTGATCTATCTATCCGATTTTCATAAAATTTGAAATGACTCGACAAAATTATGTTACAATTATGTATTTTAAATTTCAAACGATTCGGTTGGGTAATTTTTGCGTTGTTATATGCGGACAGACGGACAGACAGACAGACGGACAGACGGACAGACGGACGTACTGAGCGACCACAATAGGTGCTACGTATTTACATAATTATCAACGCACCTAAAAATTAATATAATACCTCCGAAGAGGAATTCAATAATATCTGCATAGTTTATTTTTTCTCCGTTTAAATATCGCTTGGTAACTGTACACAGGCCCTGATTACCGAATAGGCACGAGAAGCACGTGCTTCCCCTAGAAAAATTTTGAAGGGGCCCGAAATTGAGAAAACAGGTCGCCCCAAATCTTATGTTGAATTAATTCCATATGAAAGTTTTACCTTTTTTCTTTTTAACTAATTCATGTATATGGATTTTAAAAAGTTTTTCATAAAAAGTATGTTTAGCAAATAACTTTTTTATCATCCTTCTATATTTTGCCCGACCAATCAAAGCCCTCAATTTATCAAGTAGTATTATCATTCAACCAATCAAAATCGAAAGAATCTAGTCGGCAATCATAATGCCCACCAGATTGTGAAGTTAGTTGCTAGGGTGTGACGTCTGTTGACACTGATTCACTGTCTCGTTGCGATGAATTTGCCATGCGATTTGCAAGTAGAATTTGATAAAGCAGTAATGAAATCTCTCAACTTTTAGATCTGTGAAATATTTACATTCAACACCGCTCGCGCTGTGTTTATCATTAACACGTGCGTTGTATGGATATTTTATTACTCTTTTACATTATAGTTGAATTTTTGCAGAATTTTATTTTGTTTAACTTAATTATTCAGTATGGCTAAAACTAAGCCTCAAAGTCTTTCAGGATGAAGAAAAACGAAACAAAAGAGCAAAAAAACTTGCTTATAACAAACGATTAAGCGTGGCAATGAACCAATTTGTTTTAAAAACAGAAGACAATAGGGGTGATTCAGAAAACGTACCTGGTGCAAAAATATCTACACCTGCAAAAGAAGAAGAAATTGAAGTTGAATCCACATCCGAGACTGAAAAAAAAATCATCTTTTCCCGTTCCTGAAATTGAAATCCAAGATAGTGATTTTGATGCAAATTTCCAAATCGTACCTTCTGTTCCTGATGAAGAGATTCCAAATAACTTAGATTCAAATTTTGAAGTTTTGACTTCTGTTCCTCAAAAGTGCGAGCTTAAGAAACAAAATAAATCTCAATGTGAAAATCAGCCAACTTTCACGGAAAATATTTTTACAAATTTGGAATGTCGCCCGTTTGTTTCTAAAGAAGAAACTAAGGAAAAGGAATTAGAATGCATAGGTAAAAATTCAACATTAAAACAAAATGCTTGTGATTCGAATTCTAATGATTTCCTTTCAGTTTTACCTGAAAAGGAAAGTAATACAGAAGTTGAGACTACATTGGAAACAAATCTTGTGCAAAACTTTATAAATTATAGTGATCCTGCTTTGTGGCCTCCCATAACTGATTCTATTAGGGAATATTTTACTAACATAAAACTGGAACAAAACATAAGTTATCTTAGCAACTCCAAAAAAGTAATTGGAGGAATTGAGCGAACATGTTCAAAAAACAATTTCTTTAGATATAAAAAAATGGAGAATTAGTCAGTCGAGAATGGTTGGTTTATTCACCCAGTGTAAAGGCTGTTTTTTGCTATGTATGCAAGTTGTATGGTGGTTCAAATGATCAAGCGTTATGTAAAGATGGATTTTCAGATTGGAGAAACATTGTAAAAAGGCTCTAATCGCATGAAAACTCAGAATTTCATCGAAGATGCATGTTTTCCTTCTCATCACGATCAAAATCGTCTAATCGTATTGATAACAATCTTGTGGAGCAATTTGAAAATGGATGTGAGTACTCTCGGAAAATCTTATTCCAGAGTTGTTGCTGTTATAAAATATATATCGCTACGTGGACTATCTTGTTTTGGAGATGATGAAACTTTTGGATCTGTATATAATGGAAATTTTTTAGGTATATTGGAATTATTAGCCTCATTTGATTCTTTTTTTGGCAGATCATATTTATTATTATGGTAATAAGGGTAAAGGCAATGTTAACTACCTATCATCAACAATTGTTACTGAATTCATAGAGATAATGTCAGACAGAGTTCTGAAAGAAATAGTAAAACAAATCCAACAGGCAAAATATTTTGGATTTATTGTGGATTCCACACCTGATATTAGCCATATTGACCAACTTGCTATTGTCTTACGTTATGTAAATCAAGATGAACCAGTTGAGCGATTTTTAAAGTTTATTCCTATTCATAGCCACAGTTCAGAACATTTGCATGAAGTCGTTATAAATTTTCTTCAAAGTTTGAATATTGAGTTGAAATATTGCCGAGGTCAATCATTTGATAACGCTAGCAATATGTCTGGTAAGTACTCAGGTCTTCAAGCGAGGTTAAAAAAAGATTTTTCCTTAATTCATTATGTTCCATGTGCAGCACATTCCCTAAATCTTATTGGCACAAGTGCTGTAGAATGTTATCATTCAGCAGTATCATTTTTTGGAGTTGTTCAAAGCTTGTACAATTTTTTTTCGGCATCCACACACAGATGGGAGTTAATGAATGAAGAGTCATTATTTGATGCAAGCAATTTGACACTTAAGTCATTATCAGGAACCAGATGGTCAGCTGATGCTGATGCAGTGAAAGTCTTGAAGAAAAAATACATGATTATTTTCAAAGTTCTGGATGCTATTTCAAGCAATGAAAATGAAACAGCTACAACTATTAGACATGATGCTAAACGTTTACATTCCAAAATGTCAAAATTTGAGTTTGCATTAATGACTGTTATTTGGGACAGCATTCTTCAAAGAATGAACAATGCTAGTAAGACCATTCAGTCTGAAAATTGCAAAATGTCTACAACTGTACCATTGTACAATTCATTGATTAAATTTGTTCAGCATGTGCGAAATCATTTTGATGATTGGGAAAATCAGGCAGAGACTTTGATCGGCAACAGAAGTTACACTGAATCTCGACCAAAGAAAGTGACGAAAAGTAGAATGCTGGATGAAACATCTAGCAAAAATGTTGAACTTTCCTGCAGAGAAAATTTTTTATTTCAAACTCACTATGTAATATGTGACTCCCTTATCAGTGCATTGGAAAAACGAAAGTGTGCATATGTTTCTCTAGAGTCGATATTTGGTTTTATGTGCAACGATAATCTGTCCGAGCTGAACATTAAAGAAAGCGCTAAAAAGTTTCACGATATTTACTCTGAAGATATAGAAGAAGAATTTCCTGATGAATTTTTGCAGTTTAATGAGTTTGTAACAAAAGACTTGCAACCTATACAAAAATTGAAACTTATTAAATTACACTGGTGAACAGCTGTTTTGGTGCCGGGGTATTTTTAGCTGATTTTATATGAATTTGATGTCCTGAATTCAAATATGGCATTAGTTTTTCTCTATCAGCTCAGTTTTTTAAGATAAACAACTTTTTGTGAAATATATGTTTCATTATTTTAAGGTAAATCCATGTATTAAAAAATGTATGTAAAAATAAAATAAATACAGGATTTTTATTTTTTATAATACACAAATGTTAGTTTTATTATTATGATATACACATATTCAAATAATAATTTTTTAATTATATTATACAAATATTTTTACTCACAAAAATAGAGAAAAACGTCACTGATGAAACTGATACTGATTGGATGCTTCGGAAGCTTCTTTTCCGTGACATTCTGGAATATATTTTAGAACAGTGTCTTTTTAAACTCAAACTGTAATCTGAAACCCTTTGCATATCTCATGTTTTTTGGTAACGGTCCTCCATAGTCTTATTATTGTGGTGAAATCTTTTGGGCTGTTTATCACTTGTGCCTTCTTTATTTTCAAGAAAATGCTCTAAGTGGCAATGTAAATAGTGCACTTAAATACATCTAGTACACCAATAAAGAGAGAGATTTAAAACTATTATGCTTTTCATTTACCAGTTCTACATAGATTTCTCCTTTGCATTTGCCCGGAATGTTTTTGTGAACTGCCACAAAAGAAGTCCAGGCATTTTATTCAGCCTCATTCGTTGAATTTACGAAAGTAGGATCCTTAATCAGTTGTCTTATTTGTTGTCCGTTAAATATTCCTGCTTTAATATCGTCATAACTCAATTCGGGTGTTTTTACCTTATATATGCAAATCATGACCCGTTCTTATGGAGAATTTACACAAACTGCTTTATAGGACAGAGCTTGATATGCAGTGCAGAAAATATGATTTTCTTTCGCCCGACTAAAGTGTTATTAATGACATTCCTTTCTCCAACATCCATGTTTTCTTTCTTAGGCCTTTCTTTTCTAATCTAGTGGTGTGTTTTATCCCTGCTATCCCCAAAATATAAAACAATAGTATTTTGTGTAACTTCTGTGCTGTCCAAGGACAATCATCTGGAAAATATTTAGGAAGAACCAATTTTTCTAACAGTCCTCTAAATTCATGACAAAATACAAGATTGTTTTTTTGAGAGAAGAAGGGTAGTAGACAATTTTGTCTTGTGTGATAAAATGTAAGTTTGGCTCTTTGTTCTAATAAATTTTTGTCTTTTAATCTTGAAACCAACCAGTAATTCAGAAGCTTCTTTTAAAACATTGAAATCTCTTTTGAAATAATTTAAATCAACCTGGTTGAAAAATTTAGGCATTGCTGACGTCTCCTCATAATCACTCTTACCTTCACAGCTATCTAAAAGATGATCAGAAGGACAATATTCATCCTCACTAAGCTCTGGTAGCTGATGAAACGTTGCGATCGGTAGTTCCTGAGTGAGGAAGTGGGGGTCTTGAAGACACTAAATCAGGATAAGTTTTCTTATTACAATTGTTTCGATTAATTCAAATAGTATTCCTGTGCTAGGTAGAAATAATAATCTTAAAAATGGTTTTGGAGTTCTCTCCAAACCATTGGTAAGGCGAATTTGAAACTTATTTTTTTCTGTCAGCTCACTGTCATAAATGTTCTGTACAAGTTTTACAGACCTGTTGCGGTGCGCAGATTTTATCCTGATCACCAAGTCTAACCCCAAAGTATCCAAGATAAGCTCGCTTTACAAAGTCAGTAACATATTTTCTGTGTTCTTTCAACTTTTATTCTCCGCATATGTAGCAAAACTTATCTGGATGATTTATACAACTTTTTCTACTTGAACTCATTTAAAGTCCATTCTACAACGCAAACACAACAATCTGCAACACTACGAGTTTCACGTTAAATTGATACGAATTCTACCTTAAACACAAATATCATGGAAGTTCAAAAACTTTAGAAAGTCAAAGAAAGCCAGTTTTGTTTCCATGGAGTGAACTCTGAAAATAATTTTATCTCTTAGAGCCTTTTACATTTGGCTTTATGGATGAGCGGCACGAAATCATAAGCATGCGCAGATCCTCAGTTTTGCTTGCACATTTTTTTTTTTTCAAGATCTTGTGGTATTTCAATGTCCTTCTAATCGCCTTGAGCGTCGTTACAGGGCTATGTATCATAAAGTCAGTTTAAGTGTTCAAGGTCACTTTAGTTCTAAAAAATCTTTAGTTCGCTTTGCATATCTAAAAAAGTAGAGCTGATAGAGAAAAACTGATTGCATATTTGGAATCAGCGTCCCAAAAATATCCAAAATCAGTTGTAAAATCTCAGGCACCGAAAAAAATTTTTTTTTTGTAGGCCTGTGTTATTAAACATAGAACAGACTTTTCCTAATGTTGAAGTAGCATTGAGAATAATGCTTTCATTTCCCATTTAAAACTGTTCTAGTGAACGGTCATTTTCTGTTCTAAAAAGGATAAAAAATCGCATGAGATCATCACTTTCTCAAAATAAAGTAAGTGGCTTATCCTTACTAGCAATAGAAAGCGACATAACTACTAAATTAGATTTTAATGACATAATTGATGAATTTGCTAGGTGTAAATCAAGGAAGAAGGCAATATAATAAAATATAACAGGTAAAAGTGTTATATTAACTGTTATTTTCAATTTTGTTAAACTGTTATTGTCAACTGTTATTTCCAAATTTGCTTTTATATTTTTAACTTCTTGTATATATTATAATTTTGCACTATTTTTTACACTTAAACAAATCAGCAAGCAGAAAATATTTCTAAGTTTACAGTTTTCAGTGAAAATCTTAATGACCATGCTTAGAGCTGGCTTCATATAATAAATTTATATATTCTTTATTTTCTTGCAAAATTTTAAACTTTGTTTTGGTTGCAGTAGAAAACTTTGAATTTTATGTGCTTAGTAATTTATAAAATTTCATTTATTTTTAAGTTTTTGAGAAGGGTGTCCATAATTGCGATTCTTGTCATTTTCCATCAATAAACACTCCATTTAAACATTGCTTAAAATGGAATTTTTGTAATGTTTATAGTACATAAAATGTTTTAATGTAATTTAAAATTTAAATAATAAAATTTTATTTTTAAATTGCACTTGCCAAAATGTCGTAACACCAAAACTTTTATAAATAGCTTCTTTCGCTCCAAACATCATTTCTACAGTTTTATTTTGAAATTATTTTATTTAATATTTTCAATGTCTAACTCAAAGTATCACTTCTTTCACATTTGTAATATCTGTTACTTACAAGCAATCTGTAGACATTTGTTGGAAATAATGAGACGAAATTATGCACTAATACTTAAAAACTTTTATTACTGTTGACCTCCCCTAGTTTTTCAATAAATTTGACAGTAGTAATTACCTGATACCCCCCCTCCTCCTAGCATTTTAAACTATTCATCTAAAATAATTAGGTGCCCATTACTAGAATTTTACGTGTTTTGGAAAATTTTTGTGTACTATTAAATTTTGTTTCATATTTGGTTGCTTAAATGTTGTTTACAGATTAAAAAACAAAAAATATTTATTATTATTATTTTTAAGATTCCTTGTTTGTCCATTAATCTTGCACATCTGACCTAATATAAAAGGCAGCATATTTTTAACTTGTAATAGTTATATCATTGTTAAAACTGATTTTATTAAATTTTCATTAAAAGCAGTTTAGTTTAAAACAGTTGATTCAAGCTACATAGAAATAAATATTTAAAGATAACAATTTATCAAAAAAGACTATGAATAAGTGAAAACTTTGTTTATTTTATTTATGATTTGTATAATGTGTATAAACTTATTATTTATTTTTTGCTTTTTAAAAACTTATAATAACTAAGCTCTTAACCATTTACACGGCCAAACTCCATGAGCGCTTCCGTTCCTTGGGAGAAAAGGACATTGAGTTCGGCCGTGCCATTTAGTTTTGGTCTAATGGCTTATTAGAACGGTTTCAAAATTATTCATTGCTGATCATTCAAAAAGATTTTGGCACAGATGTCATATACACATTTTCACGTGCTTTTTCCCCTTGCCAATTCGGGGAAATTTTTGTTTTTCAATATAAATTACATATAATGACAGCAGGTGATTTTTTATTGCAATGTAAAAATAAAATAACGTGAAACAGAGAAAGACTCTAGTATTTTAAAAAATAAAATTAAAATAAGAAAATGATCCTTCTATAGTAAAAAAAAACTAGCCTTAAAAGGAATGACTCCTGGAATGATGCTGATGTGGAAGATTTCCGGAACTAACGAATCCGGGTTGTCCACTCCTTCCATGAGCCGAATAGACCAATCAGGAAAGGGCTCCGTCTATGCATCGCCGTATGGGTTACCATAAAGAGAGGAAAGGTTACCATCGCCAACAATCGCCAAGTTTGTCGCCAACTTGGCGATATATCGCCAAATTTGGCGACCAAAATTAGTTGTCAAAAGTGACGCCAACTTGGCGATAATTGTAATATTTCGCCAAATTTTTAATTTCTTTACAACACCAGTCGTTTGATACATCATTTGAGAGGTTTGCAACTGCTTATTCATATAATGGATGTCTTGTGTGTTATCCCCCACTCTGCTCCTCAGGGGGGACACATTTTTAATTTCTTTACAACACCAGTCGTGTTACACAAGATTTGAAAGGTCTGCAACTGCTTATTCATATTATGGATGTCTTGTGTGTCACCCCCACACTCTGCTCTCCCCAGGGGGGGGTCACATTTTTAATTTCTTTACAACACCAGTTGTGTGACACATCATTTGAAAGGTCTGCAACTGTTTATTCATTTTATGGATGTCTTGTGTGTCACCCCCACTCTGCCTCCCAGGGGGGCACATTTTCAATTTTTTACAACACCAGTCGTGTGACATATCATTTGAGAGGTCTGCAGCTGCTAATTCATATTATGGATGTCTTTTGTGTCGCCTCCCACTCTGCCTTCCAGGGGGGCACATTTTTAATTTCTTTACAACACCAGTCGTGTGACACATCAGTTGAAAGGTCTGCAACTGCTTTTTCATACCATGGGGTATTGGCGAGCGCAGCAAGCAGGGGTAGCCAATAATTTGGAATCGCAAAGCGATTACGCGGGGGGGGGGGGGGGGTTGGCGAGCATAGCGAGCAGGGGGGCGGCGCCCCCCTAGTAGTTTGAAAATTAATTTAAAGAATTAAAATAAAATACAACCGTAAAAAGGCATGAATTTAAATAAGAAACTTAATAAGTTACTAAAACAGTAAATATAATTTTCACAATAAATCTTAAATATTAACACTTATAGCTATATTGAATGCACGCAGCTATATCATTTATTATTTCTTATAATCATATCAGAAGAACATTTATAACATATAAATCCATATTTAAGCAAAATTTGTTAACATATAAAGATGTAAAACAAAATATAAAATGCTAAATGCATTAGGCGAGATATCAACTAACTAGGTTTACAATAAGAAACAAAAATACCGGGTTACAATGTTTGGCGTAAAATCGCCAATTTTAAAAATATGTGCAAATGTGGTGCGTATATGATATCTGTGCCAAGATTTTAATTAAATGTACTATCAGGAAAAAAACTTTATTTTAATAATGAATGAGGGATAATTTACTTTCTCCTTTAATAATTGCTTTAATGTTCCAAATATTCTAGATATTCTCTCATGTTTCATTTTTTAAGTTTGAATTTTCCATTTTATTAAATTATCCATTTCATGAATTATAGCTAATATCTATAAGATTTTCAATGTTTTTTCATTTTATGTTTTTACTGTATCAGATTGTGGATGTTGTTTCTGTTCGATGTAATAATTTTTTTTCAAATATATATATATATATATATATATATATATGTATTGTTATTACTGCATTCCACTATTTATTTTCCACTATTTATATATCATTTGTTTAATGAAATATATGTGAAGTCAGCTGAGCCACCATAATATGGCGAGATTTTGGGTACGTAAAATTTAGAAAGGTCTTCTCGAATGAGGGGGGGGGGGGGGGCTGAATGCCACTGTGCTTCCCATAGCTTCAGAGGTTAATCGGGCCCTGACTGTACAAAATTATAATATCAATAAAACATTTTAATTATAATAGAAACAGGGACTTACTAAACTGCATAACCAACTTACTACACATTTACTGCACTTGCAATAAATTTATTCATTGGTTTGTTGCCTCCATGAACTATTCAAAATTAATTTTGAGTTATGCAGCTTCAAGTTGATTTTTAAGATCTACTACATTTAGCATAATATACTAAAGTAAGTTTGCTTTATATAATTAAAATCATATACAGAACTATACGAAGAACTGAGTATATAATGGCTTATGGATATTAATTCACAGACATGTCATTAAAGTTTTAGTAGCTTAAGCATTGCTTGAATTAAATTTCAGCAATAATATGTTGCGTGTATTAAAATCTGTACGCCATATACCGGGCTGTACAAAAGAATTTCAGTACATTTCCCCTTATTGATAGAAACTGCTGAAGGGGAAATTTTTACTATGTTATGTTTTTTTTTTTTTTTTTTTTTTTTTTTTTTTTTTTTTTTACTATTTAAATATTTTGGCATACTGTATAAAATCTGTACAAATTTATAGATCTTAAACAGATCTGTACAAAAGAACAGGTTTACTTTTACGGCTATGGGCGGTAATTATTGAACTGTGTTTTTTAAATCCGTTATATATTTTCTAAAATGTTTACTCACATATCTTCTTTACATTATTAGAAGGCTTGAGTTTTGCTAAAGCATTCTGGATGTGTTGGAAAAATTTTCATAATCTGTGCTTGACGCATGGCTTTTCTCTCTTGTTTAACTTCTCAACTGGTTTGCCCGAACGCCGTTCGGGCAAGACGAATTTGCCCAATTTTTTATTTAAAGTTTATTGACATTACTATTATTTTTAAGAAGATTTCCATACTATTGAAAAACGGAAACTAAATTTAGACTAAATTTTACGAATATTTTATTTAAATAATAGTGATGTGAGTCCGCTATTTTCAATTTATTGATCGGAAAAGAATTAACCAGTTAAGGCAGGGCATTAAATTTCAGCATAAAAAATACTCGCCAGACTAAAATTTTTACTCGCCACTATTTTACATTCATTCAGACAACAACGTCAGCCCCCACACCTGCACAGAAAATGAAATATTTATAACAAATTTACATTAAATTGACGATTGTTAGAAGGAGCTGTCTGTTAAATCCAGAATACTTTACATTTATGAAAAATATTGGATATTTTTAAAATATTAACAGATGTAGTATGAGGAACTTTCTGTTGACCGGAAAAAAATGCAGAAACATATCTACTACAAAAAGAAAAATAATAACATTAACTCAAAATAGGCTTGCCATAAGCTTTCAATGGTTACAGAAATACATACCAATGATAAGTTCCTGTACTATTAGCTCTTCAGGTTTGTACAGAGATGTCTTTCAGCACTGAAATACCACTTATCAATTGCAGCTGTAGGGTCAAACTCCGTCAGGGTGGGTCCATTAACAGAAATTTTGACAAATCATTCATTGTCTCAGTCTTCAGAAAGTTCCTGCATGCTGTCTTGGAACTGTTGCAAGAGCTGAGAATCCTCTATCAAATGAAGCTGTACTTACTGGTAAAACAGTAGAAAATGTTAGGATATGGAGCGCATATTGGGGAATCTTGCTCAACATGTTTCAGTGTTTCATCTTTCTCCAGCATCTCTTTCAGTGCCAGTGATGGGAACATAAATTTAAATTCTGCCTACTCTGCCAATACAATACGCACTTTTTCATTAAAGAGATTTGGATTCAAATACATAAAGAGCTTCTTTATTTCTTCTATCCCAAATTCAAGAATATTTTGTTTAGGAGTCTAACCCACAGCGTCAAAAATATGCAGACATGCTAACACATCTGATGAAATAGATTGCAATCTTTCTCTAATATATATCTTTATATGTTGTGCATAGTTTGATTTGAAGCACAACACTTTAAAAGACGAAACTTACTCACCAACCTTAAATATTTACTCGCCAATGGCAAGCTGGCGAGTGGAAATTTCGCGCCCTGAGTTAAGAGATTAATTTTCAAAGAAAGACTATTATTTTATTTATTAATCTGCATTTTTTTCCCCAGAACGACGCAAAATCGATTATTCAGTTGACCGCAGATTTGACGTTGCAAAATTTGCAAATTGGGCTTGAAAAAAATAGATAAATCGGCAAATTTGAAAAAATTTATAATTATTAGTTTATCGGCCTAAAGTATTTATTACACATATTTCTATTGTAATAAAATTTGAGAAGCTATTTTAGGTTTTGAGTATTTTTTTTTAAAGTTTTGAGTCTGACTTGTAATGACATATAAATTTTCTAAAATATTCAATTCCTTGAGAGGTGTGTGTGGGAGGAAGGGGTACGCCCCCCCCTCAAATGGTGCCCCTGTAGGGACTTCGTTTAATGGAAGTATTAGAATACTAAGACGAAAAGAAAATTATTTTTTTACGACCAGAAACATTAAGAAGTATTTTTATTATAGAAAAATTAACAAAATCCTATTGTTGTCTGTAAAATTAAATGAATATAGTTCATGTGAAATGCAACAAAGTTTGGTACATTCGATTAACGAAAAAATAATTTTTAACCTACTTGCTGTCATATGCAAGTGACGTCACTTTTGACTGCAGCAAATCTGATTGAAGATTTCTTCTAAAGATTTAGAATAGGTTTTCTCGGCCATTTTTGCCCTGTTCTCACTGCATACCCGTAAAACTTTTGATTTTTTGTACTAATTTAAAAAATATGCATGAGTCCACAAAATGTAATTAATAAAATTATTTAAGGATTATCCTTTCTTTTAATGTGGCATTAATTTAATTTAATTTATAAATTAAAAGTTTCGTTCAAAAAAAATTAATTTTATTTTAAAATATTAGATAGTTTATAGGTATTTTCACTGAAAACACATTTCAGATATTAGTAATTTTCTTCTTATAAATGACTCTCTTTGGACTTTATTTGCCTATGAAAATATAAAATAGTGTCTTTTAAATTATGTTTAAAATATGAAGGTATTAATAGTTAACCATTTAAGGGAGACCCGTAAGAAAAAACCCAAAATTTTTATTATTGATTTTAAAGTAATGAATTTTGGTGTACTACTTAAGAATCCTTTTGTAATGAATAATTAGCACAAAAATTCACTTTTTATTAAAAAGTATATTTTTTATGGGGATTTTTATGATTTGTTTTGTCGAAAAATACACTTTTTAAAATTACTACTCCTCATTCAATATTCAATATTTTAGTATTACTAAAATTTCGTAAATAGTGTTATAGTGTATAGAAAAGAACTAAGGAGAGATATTTTTAATTTTTCATTTTAATCGACTAAAAAAAAAAAAAAAAAAAAAAAAAAAAAAATTGTTATAATTTTCATGTTTACCAATTTATGTTAAATTTTCAGAAATAGTTACAAAAAATATCTCTCCTTACTTTTGTTGCAAATTTTTTTAAGATTCTAAAAACATAAACACTTTGTTTCTAAATCATTTTACCACTGAGCCTTAGTACTTTGAACTTAGGCAAAATATGAAAAAAGCCATTTTCAGGAAAACACGTTTTAAATGGGCGCTAGTCCTTTAAACTCTATAGTGAGTACAATTTAAAAAGCTCATTTTCCACCTGTTCCAAGTGTCCCCGAGTTCTGAAATTTTGCATGGATATTCGGAAATATGTATTTCATCGTTTTCTGAGATAATTTTTTTTTTTGAACTTTTGATGGTTTTTGGCCGAAAATGGGGTACGGGTCTCCCTTAACTGATCAATATTTTTGAAAAAAAAAACTTTTAAAAATTTCACATTTTTCATGTTTTTTACAGAATTTTTAATATTTTATCAGAGATTTTTCAACACATAAATTTTTACCTAATTGAATCAGAAAAATGCTCCGATAAAATAATGGAAAATTTCCAATAAAAATTTACTGGTGAGAATAATAAATCATGATTGGAATATGGATGTCCATGATATGGGCAAATTCTGATTAGCAAAAGCACATTTCTCGTCTGTCATACGGGGAAATCGAGCAAGTGGGTAAGGAAAAAAATAGCAAAATAGAAGAATCAAATCAAGTTAATGAAATTTGTATAATGAAATACGCATGCATAAAATAGAAAAATAAAAAAAATACGCATAAAATGGAAAAATAGGAAAAATGGAAAAAATGAGTTTTAGATTGCGCAATTAATTTTATTATGCAATGGAGACACATAAGAAGTTTAATTAGAAAAATGTCTAAAAAAAGAACATAATAAAGAGTAATGAGCAAAAACTGTAGCTTAGAGGACCTTTTCTTCTTTTTTTTTTACAATATTCCAATTTCTTAAAAAAGTAAAGTTGTTCTTCCATTTTTTTATAAAAAAAAAATTTTTAACAAAAATGTTTCAATTTTTTTTTCTTGAACAATTTATTCAAAACTAATTCGTGAAATTGTAGTTCCCTTCTTATTGTAACGAACACTTTTAGAATTTTTTTTTGAATGGAAATAATTAAATGAATAAATAATTTAATTACATACAATCTTCTGAAATAAATTCATACATCCATCTCAATAAATACCTCACCTTTCGAATGCTGTAAACTCACACAAGTGTGATAAACTTCATTACATAGAATATTTTTTTGTAATATGGAGATTAACTTACATGGTAATGGTGTTCAAAGTCAGTCAATGTTCATCAGGAAATTTGGTTAAGTAGAAAATTTCGTTAAATAGTGACTTCGTTAGAGGGAAATTTGACAGTATGGGAATACGAATACGAAAGAAAGATTATTTTTCTGCCACCAGAAACATTAAGAAGATATTTTATTATCAATAAATTGACAAAATCGTTTCTTTACCGAAACATCAAATTAAAACAGTTCACGTAAAATGCAGCAAAGTCTTCTGCATTTGATAAATGAAAATCTAATTGTTACTTACTTGGTGTCATGTGCATGTAAAGTCACTAGTAATCACTTAACTGATTTGCTCATATATCGTACGGACAGGAAGAGTTTGCTTCATCCAAAACGTAAAGCTTTTTGACACCGATATTTTTTAAAATACAGTTTCATGCTATTTAACGGCAGATGTGTTTAGATCAAATGATACGTATATTTTAGCTTGAAAAAAATGATGTTTGTTCCATATTTTCAATTTATTGTACGTAAGAAACAGAGATCAGTTAAGTCAGGAGTCGGAGCATTTAGGACAAACTTTAATGTTCTTACCAGAATATTTTATGAATAATCTTTAAGAGACATTTTTATAGCACATGCAAATTAATATATTATGAAAATTAATGAAAAGAAATTCTGGTCAGAATAATAAAATTTGTTCTATATGCTCTGACCTCTGGTTAACAGCAGCAAATCTAATATTGAAGATTTCCTTTCAGGATTTATAACAGATTTCCTCACCGGTTTTTCTATTCTCACTGCATACCTGCAGAACTTTTTTTGCAATTAAAAAAAATATATATGCGACCACAAACGTAAACCAATTAATAAGTTCTTTGTTTTTATGTGGTATGAATTTGATTTCTTTTATAAATTAAAAATTTTCGTTCAAACATAGTTTACTTTATTTCAAAAATATTAGATAGTTTACGGGTATTTTCATTGCTTACACCTTTGCACTGCCCACATTGTCTCAACTGATTGTCTATGAACTCCTGTATCATCGCTCCTAAAAAAAATATATATATATATATATATCTTGTTTTGCTTTTTGAAATCCCAAATACGCATTTTCGTAGCATTAAAAAATGGCGTCTAAAACCAGTAAACAACAAGCCATTAAGGAATCCAAAAGATAACTGCGTGCGCGTGCGAACTATAAGATTGCTGTTTCTTAGCGCATTAGCGCAACTTCTGCTGAGGTGGCGCTAACACAAAAGTACTGGATTAAATAATCGAAAATTTACAATAAAAATTTACTGGTGAGAATAATAAATTATGATTGGAATACGAATGCCCATCGTACGGGCAAATTAAGATTAGCAATAGCACATTGACCGGATGATTTACGGGCAAATTGGGCAAGCGGGTAAAAAGAAAATTCGCAAAATAGAAGAATGAACTTAAGTTAATAAAATCAGTATGCTGAAATACACATGCATAAAATAAAAAATACATACAAAATGAAAAAAAAAATGTGTTTTAGATTGGGTAGTAACATTTTTTATGCAATCAAGTCATATCAGAAAATTTCATTAGAAAAACGTCTAAGAAGAAAAAAAACTTAAGATAAGCGGGCAAATAATTTAACTTAGCACACCTTTTTTTCAGTATTTCAATTTCTAAATTTAAAAAAGAGTAAAGTATTACTTTCATTTCTTATAAAAAAATACATTTTTCACAAAATTTTCCACAAAAGATTTTAGCACTCGAACAATTCATTTGTGACAAATTCGTGAAACTGTAATTCCCTTCTCATTGTAACGAAGGCTTTTGCTGTATCTTTTTTTCAGTGAAAATGATTTAAGGGTACAGTGGACTTTCAAAATCGCAAAAAATCATCAAATTGTCGAATTTTCATTTTTAGCATAATAACATTATATGAACTCCCTGCTATTAAACACAAAAAGAATTTTTCAATTTCCACTGTTTTTACTGGAGTTATAAGCATTTTTGTCCAAACAGCTGATTGTGCCACGTCCCTTTGTTTACTTTTTTGCCGATTCACATCCGTAAAATTTAGTCTAGTTTTTAGTTTTACCATACAAAATGTTATTATTTTGCACTGAAATTATTAATTTTGTGATTTTGCAAAACAATACTTTAACTGTAACTTTTAACTGTTTCTTTAAGCGTTTGTTTACAATGTATTTAGAGGAATTGCTTTTTGTCCCCAATCTTTTTAGCGTAAATTAAAAAAATATTAATATATTTAAAATATTAAAAATATTTAATATATTTAACAAAAATTTTTACAATAAGTGGTATTTTTACCATGAATATTTCTAGTAAAATTTGAAAACATTTTATTAGAAAATACAAAATGTTACTTTTGAGAAGATTTTTTAAAATTCAGATACTTCACGTCCTTTGCATGAATTACTGTCGAAGCCACATATTTTATGTGAATTTAACATAAAAACATAAAACACTTACATATAAGCTAGAAATGATATTATATCTCTTAATAGCTGAAACTGAAGGAAAATATTAAGCAATTATAACCACTGTAGTTACTAAAACCTTTTTTTCTCAGAATGAATATTTTCGTCGTTTTCATGATTTCAAAATGTTCCGTGCGAAATTCTTTATTCCAATTTTTTCTGATTTTTTGTTTAAAATGCTCTTTATGTGTTAACAAATGTTGCTAGAAATATTTTTTTTTAGACCCATGTAATTTTTTTAAATTTCAGTTATATGAAAATTTTAATGATTTTTTAACGGAAAATACAAAAGAATTAAGTTAAAATCTCTTTTTAAATGTTTTACAAGTAATATGTTAAAAATGCTTAGTAACATTTGTTAACACATATATAGACACATAACACATATATAGAAAAATTGCGCATAAAGAATTTCGCATGGAGCGTTTTGAAATATTGCCATTTTTTGTTAACTTAAAGAAAGAAAAATCTGTATCACAGAAATTATTGAATATATATATTTTTTAAAAAATTGTGAAATAAGAGATATCTATATATTATGATTATTTCCAGAAATTTTTAAAAAAATTCATTTAAAATTTAAAATATTAGATTTGAGAGTCCACTGTAGCCTTAATAAATGAATAAATAATCTTATTTTCGCATGATCCGCTGATATTAATCCATACATACAATGCACCAGATATTTTATCTTCTCAATGCTGTACACTCACGGAAGTGTGATAAACTGCGTTACATGGAAAAAATTTTCGTAATATGGAGATCAATTTCCATAGTAATGTTATTCAAGATCAAGGTTCCGCAAAAAAATTGCATAAACCCTTGGGGACGGGCGACACGTATACGTGCCGCTAAAATGCATAAGAATCCATGTTTATTTCCACCAGTAAAATTTTACTGTAAAATCTCCCTTATTTATTCGGAGCATTTTCTCGACATAATAAGGCACGAATTTCTGTTTTTAAAAACCGGTGAAAAAACATTAAATATTTCATAAAAGTTTCCCTTCGCGAAGGGGTTAAAGAGAAAACTATATGAAATAAGTATTCAGGGGGCGCCATTTCAGTGTTTTCTTTGGGGGAGGGGGGGGGCAAAATTTTCTTTGATGGCAGTGGCCTGTACTCTATCCAACCAAAACAAAAACCGATGAAATATTCTGTTTTAAGTAGGTTTTTTGTTTTAGGTATAAATTCAAAATAGTGACTAATATTTTTTTTCGTTTAAGACAGGATTTCGCTATAGACAGTTTCTTTTTAGGTGCGTTCGTAATTATGTAAATACGTAGCACCTATTGTTGTCGCTCAGTCCGTCCGTCTGTCTGTCTGTCCGTCTGTCTGTCTGTCCGTCTGTCTGTCTGTCTGTCCGTCTGTCTGTCTATCTGTCCGTCCGCATATAACAACGCAAAAACTACCCAACCGAATCGTTTGAAATTTAAAATACATAATTATAACATAATTTTGTCGAGTCATTTCAAATTGTATGAAAATCGGATGGATAGATCAATTACAGGGACAATCAAAAGGATTCCGTTGCATTACGGTCAATGGGGAAAAAAGTTTCAAATGCATTTTAATCGTTTGAAATTTAAAACGTATATTTATTCCGTAATTTTATCGAGTCATTTTAAATGTTATGACAATCGAATGTATAGATCAATTACAGGGACAATCAAAAGTATTCCGTTACATTACGGTCAATGGGAAAAAAGTTTCAAATGCATTTTAATCGTTTGAAATTTAAAACATATAATTATTGCGTAATTTTGTCGATCCATTTCAAATGTTATGAAAATCGGATGCATAGATCAATTACAGGGATATTCAAAAGTATTCCGTTACATTACGGTCAATGGGGAAAAAATTTCAAATGCATTTTAATCGTTTGAAATTTAAAACATATAATTATTACGTAATTTTATCGAGTCCTTTCAAATATTATGAAAGTCGGTTGCATAGATCATTTACAGGGACAATCAAAGGTATTCCATTACATTATGGTCAATGGGAAAAATATTCAAATGCATTTTTATGATGTTACACTCATTCGAACATAATAGAATTAGCATGAATCTATGAAATATATACTAAAATATGCATTCTGTACAATCTGTGATGCAAAGAATTTTTATTATTAAATTACAGGGCCACACAAAAGTATTCCACTACATAATGCTATACGGAGAAACATTGTTTGGAGCGTGTTTTAATAATATTCAACTATTTCACATTTTATGAATAAGATATACGTTTCTGAGGTGTAATAAAAATTACTTTCTGCATATTTACAGAAACACAAAGATTTCGACTACTATACTGTATCCGAAGTACACTCTACTATATCAGCAAGTTCTGAATATTTTTAAAACTTCGTTATCGTACGAACGCACCTCATTTGCTACGTTCACGTGCAATTTCCAACTTGTTTAACAAGTATTCTCAAAAGCTATTAAAACATCCTTTTTATAGCATATCTCTGAAGATAGGTATATTTCATTGATTGTAAAACTTTCAAATACGAAACCTGTCAAAATAAATAAGTAAATAAATTTCTATGAAGAAAACACCATTTAATTAATTATACTTGCTAAGAAAAGAAAACCTGTCGAGAATATAGATTTTTTTTTCTTTGGCTTTATGGGCAGGACAGGGAGCCGTTTCATAAGTTTCTTGAAGGGTGGAGAGGAGGCAAAGTTTTCTTTGAATGGAAGGGTTTTAAATAGCATGCCTTTCTAAACTTTTTTCCTTAAAGATGGGATTCTTCCAGACATATTTTTAACACTTTCCAAAGCATTTCAAAAGTGAATTGGGTTTGTCTATACGTCTGGCCATGCTCTAATTCGCGTAAAAGTATTCAGATTAATGTGCAATTGATATTTGGTATTAATGTTCATAATGGAATGTTTGGTGTTCAAAAAAATGCAGTGTGTATTCTTCTATTTCATTTACTACAAAATTATTCTGTTTCATTATGGTCCATGTGGAGAAAAAATCATTTTTGAGACATTTTAATATTGTTACGGTATTTTAATCATAATGAAATTTATATACATTTTTGAGGTTATTAAAAAATGAAAACGATATTTAATGTTATGTTTAGCACTTACAGTTCGCGTCCAGGTGAACTCAAAAGTATTCCATTATATTGTAGTCTATGAATAAAGAATAATCCTTACTAATATTATAAATCGGAAAGTGAGTTTGTTTGTTTGTTTGTTTGTTTGTTCCGCTTTCACGCCGTAACTACTGAACCGATTGCTTTCAAATTTTGCAGACGTAAAGTTAGAAGTCCGGATTAAATAATAGGGTAATTTTTATTTATTTTATTCAAATATTTTCCTTAATAATTCAAAATTTAATTATTTTTCATACAAAATCAATAGGCATTTTTCAGATAAAATTTAACCATTTTCCTTTCCTGTTGCCAAGAAAATAAAAAATTGGAATACTAATTTTTCAGCGGCAATGAATTTTTAATAGAAAACTTCCACTCGAAAAACTATAATAAAATAATTTAAAAGAAAATAAATATGACGTCATGGTTGAAATAAAAATAGAAGGTGTATTTTTTATAATACATTTATCAAGGATATTTGTTTAGTTAATGGGAATTTTTGTGTAAAATATGGTGAGATAAATTAAAAGTAAAAAGAATGAAAAATAATTATATTTTTAATAAAATGGTTCACTCATGAAAATGTGACGTCATAGTTGAAATAAAACAGGTACTTTATAGCAGTCGTTAAAAATACAAGGGATATGAATATCAGTAGCTAATGGAGCGAGATAAATAATGACGTCATATTTAAAATGAATCAGAAATATTTTTTACTTATACTAATTAATCTATATATATAAAAGAAAGTCTGGATTTCGTATTAATCACAGCACAAAAAATCTGCCGAACCTAAAATCTTGAAAATTGGGGTAAAAATATTTCTGATAACATCGAGTGCTGCTAAGAAGGGATTTTCGAAAATTCCACCCCTTCGAGGGTTAAAAAAAGGAACGAACTTTTAAAAAATTCCTTAAAAATCGGCTTTTGTAGTAATTTTTCAACTCATAACATACTTTAGAGTATTTTTTCATGCTGAATCGAACGGTACCAAGCAATTTCTTTTAAGTTCAGTAGTTCGCGAGATATATCACATTTTCCAGATTTGGCGGTGTCTTCGGCGCAAAAACCTGAAATTTTCAATTCTTATCTATATATATAAAAGAAAGTCTGGATTTCGTATTGTGGTGGTTTTTCGAAAACCCCTGCCATATTTTATTTTAATTTATTTGTATTAACTATTTTATTTCCTATCATCTCCTTTTTATTAATGTTCTCATTTTAAATATTATTTCGATTTCGTCTTTTTGATGCCTTTTCCTGTAAATATTTCTTTCTTAAGTAGCTTATCGAATGTTCTAAAACGGTAAAATCTTGTTTGAATTCATTCCTTCCGGTTTAAAAACTTTCTAGAAGCTTCTCCAACGTTCTATGGGTGGTTACTTCCGTTTAATCAAGCCCTCCCCTTGGCCTATGAAATTAAATTTTACAGGTGACGTGATTTAAACAGTTAAGTGCCTGGCCACCTTTTTTGGCTTTCCTTCTTTAAGTGTATTATCATTTTTTTTCTATTAAATTCATATTTCCCTATACATTTGTACGTAGCTTGGCTTTTCTCTCTCGCTTCGCTCATTCCAACTTTGCCAACTTGGCGTGTTGCGAGATTACAGCAACCCTTTCTCTTTCCTCTCCCCTCGTTGACAGCCGCTTGGCAGTTGGGTTGAGATTTTGGAGTGAGTAAGGCACGTCTTCCGCGCCGATCTAATCCTGTGTTCGTTTCACCGGCCGTTTTATAATCCAAGTAGGTTAAGAGGTATAGAATGAAATTTTGTGAGGATTTATGCAAACATCGGGTGCACCATCCGATGTCATCTTGTTCTGCTCCTCTTCAAAAATTTCCTCTTCTATCTCATATATCTTTCATGAAGATCATTTTTCCTTTGAAAACCTATGAAGAATCAATTAATGTTCTCGTAAAAAGAAGTTTCTGATATTTTATGATCTTGCTTTTCCTAAAAAAAATATAATTGTATTTGCAATGGCATCCCCAGAAGAGAAAGGAGAAAATTCATCACTTTTGTCGATTTCCCCTTTTATGTTTTCTTGAGATGTTATAAGTTTGTTTTCTATTTTTGATCTGTAATAATATGATAGATCGTTGTCTTTGTCAAGAGAATATATAAAGAAAAACTATTGTAAAGTGAATATCGACGTCTGTTATCATTCATGGGAAAATTATTACAAGATAAATAACGATATATATATATTATTCTTCATAAGAAAATATTATAAAATATGATTTCATTATTTGTGCTTTCAAGAAAAAATAAATAAAGTTTTGTTCTACAATCTTCAACAAATTCGTCTTAAGTGATTTTTCCCTCATGTTTGTCTCATTCATCATTCGTCAAGACTCAGGTAATATCTTTTCATTTTATTTTTCTTCTCTCAAGTGTTTGATTTAATATTATTATCAAAGAATCTTCTTCAAAGAACTTTTCAAGATATGTTTTTGTCATGTCCTTTTTTTGGGTATTTTGCTGGCCCTCATTCAGCACATTGTTCTAAATACCATTATCGATCATTTGGCCTATTTGATGGAACGAAAGCTACAAGCGTTCCCATCCTTCTTTTTGGAAACACAACACGTATTAATCACAGAACAAAAAAATCTGCCGAACCTAAAATCTTGAAAATTGGGGTAAAAATATTTCTGATAACATCGAGTGCTGCTAAGAAGGGATTTTCGAAAATTCCACCCCTACGAGGATTAAAAAAAGGAACGAACTTTTAAAAAATTCCTTAAAAATCGGCTTTTGTAGTAATTTTTCAACTCATAACATATTTTAATGTATTTTTTCATGCTGAATCGAATGGTATCAAGCAAATTCTTTTAAGTTCATTAATTCGCGAGATACTTCACATTTTCCTGATTTGGCGGTGACTTCGTCCCAAAAACCTGAAATTTTCAATCCTTATCTATATATATAAAAGAAAGTCTGGATTTCGTATTAATCACAGCACAAAAAAAATCTGCCGATCCTATAATCTTGAAAATTGAGGTAAGAATATTTCTGATAACATCGAGTAGCGCTAAAAAGGGATTTTCGAAAATTCCACCCGTAAGGGGGTTAAAAAAAAGGGACGAACTTTTAAAAAATTCTTTAAAAATCGACTTTTGTAGTAATTTTTCAACTCATAATATATTTTAGTGTATTTTTTTATGCTGAATCGAATGGTACCAAGCAAATTGTTTTAAGTTCAGTAGTTCGCGAGATACTTCACATTTTCCTGATTTGGCGGTGTCTTCGTCCCAAAAACCTGAAATTTTCAATCCCATAAGTAATGGGACAAACTTTAAGGGGAGGTAGGGCACATCATAACGATTCAGAATTACATAGGAACCTATGTCCCCAAACGTCATTTTAACCATGTAAAATTTAACTGTGTTTGGCTATTTTTTGACACATGTGGGCGTGGTTTATGTATGTTAAATTTAAAAAAGATATTCTATGATAATAGTTTGACGAAAAAATTGTGAAGTATAATATCGCTGCATCTATTCGAATATTTAGAGCGCTGATTGTATTAGTAAGAATAATAACCATGAAAATGTAAAATATTAGAATGTAGAAACAACTTATAATAGGCGGAGTTTTAAATAAATCAAAAATACTTAAAGAAAGAGACACAAGACTGAGATCATCTCAAATATTTATTGGTCATAAATATTATACGTACTTTGGTAAGTGACATGTAAGAATGTCATAAAAGGTGTTCAAAGTTTCCACCATTACTAGTGATGCAAGCGTTACAACGTCGGACCATGGACTGGCGGACTCGCTCAAACACACCTGGATTTTCTTTAATATCTGCAGCAGCGCAGGCGATTCTCGCAACCAGATCCATGTCTGTATCAATCGGTGTTGCGTAAACAGCACCTTTCAATGCACCCCACAGAAAGAAATCGATGCTGCTTAAATCAGGAGAGCGTGGTGGCCAGATAACCGGTCCACCACGCCCAATCCATCGATGACCAAACGCCTGATTCAAATGCTGACGAACACATCTTCCATAATGCGGAGGTGCCCCATCATGTTGAAACCACATATCACGTGGTACTGGGTCAAGTAACCTTGGTAGCATCTCTTGCAAAAAAATAAGGTAATCTCTAGATGTCAGAGGCGCTGGCAACAAATAAGGCCCAACTAAGAAGTCGCCAACAATACCAGCCCAAACATTCACTGAAAAACGATGTTGGGCAGCATGTGGTCTCATTCCTTGGGGATTCTCATCAGACCATAAATGCGTATTGTGATGGTTGAATACACCATCTCGAGTGAAATATGCCTCATCCGTAAATAAAACTTTGGATGGGAAATGAGGATCTAGACGACATTGGTCGAGATACCAACTTGCAAAACTTTTACGTGCAGGATAATCTGTAGGAAGCAATGATGGTACTCTTTGCAGATGGTACGGGTGTAATCCTTCAAGTCGCAAAACACGATGAACTGTACTTCGAGATCCTCGTATGGCAGCAGCGATGTTTCGTACGCTGGTACTTGGATTGCTACCAACGATATCCAACACATTTTGTTCCATACTTGGAGTTCGAGACAGTCGTGGCCGTCCCACATTACTCCTATCACCTCGAAGTGAACCATAATTACTTAAATTGTAATGTAAATAAGCAAATATTCGGCGGTCCGGTGCAACTCTCTGTGGAAACCTTTCGCAATATAATCTTTGTGCAGCCCTTGCATTTCCCTCGGCCAAGCCATATATGAAGTGCATATCCGCCAGTTCATTATTGGTGAAACGTTGCATACTCTTCAGCGGGTGGTGACAATTCCAATCAGCGTAATTTCTGCAAGGCTACTGTGGAAAGAAAAGCAAAGTCTAAAGATTAAACGCATTATAAATTTCCTGTCCTACAAATTCTGGAATACAATTTCCGGTGTGGATACTTATTTCTTAAAGTATTTATTCTCGCCTTCCTATGATAACTCCGCCTACTGTACATTTTTAAAATCTTCTATGTTCCGACATTTTAAAATTCTATACTTAATTGTATATTAATACAATCGGTGTGTTAAATACGTCGAGTAGAAGCAGCATTTTCATTTTTTATATTCTTTTTGTTTAACTATTAGCATATAAAATACACTTGTTGAAAATTCGACATTCAAAAGCCACGCCCACATATGTGGAAAAATCGACAAATAAAACTGACTCTTAAAGGGTTAAAATGACGTTTGGGAACATGGGTTCCTATGTAATTCTGAATCGTTATGATGTGCCCTACCTCCCCTTAAAGTTTGTCCCATTACTTATGGGACACCCTGTATATATAAAAGAAAGTCTGGATTTCGTATTAATCACAGCACAAAAAAAATCTGCCGATCCTATAATCTTGAAAATTGAGGTAAGAATATTTCTGATAACATCGAGTGCCGCTAAGAAGGGATTTTCGAAAATTCTACCCCTAAGGGGGTTAAAAAAAGGTACGAACTTTTAAAAAATTTCTTAAAATCGACTTTTTTAGTTATTTTCCAACTGATAACATATTTTAGTTTATTTTTTCATGCTGAATCGAATGGTACCAAGCAAATTCTTTTAAGTTCAGTAGTTCGCGAGATACTTCACATTTTCCTGATTTGGCGGTGTCTTCGGCGCAAAAACCTGAAAATTTTCACCTTATCTATATATATAAAAGAAAGTCTGGATTTCTTTTATATATATAGAAACACATCAGAGAACACTATATATAAAAGAAAGTCTGGATTTCGTATTAATCACAGCACAAAAATATCTATTGAACCTATAATTTTGAAAGAGAGTTCTATAATCAGGTTAACATGATTATTATATGAAAGCTATATTAAATTATCTCAATATATGTAAAACGCAAAGTGAAATTTCATCGGGGCCGCTTATAACTTAAGTTCTACAAGATAGATTTTATGGATTTTACATTGTTAGTTGGATAATTTTTCAGAAATTTTGTAACAAATGGAATATAGCATTCTACGTTGTTTAATTGAATGTTTAGGGAATGTTTTTTATCAGATGAACCCAATTACAAAAGTTTGGCTTTATTTTAAAAGTTCCGCTGAATGAATTTTTATGTGATTAAAATTGTTAACATGTTGAGCGCTACGTCATTCATTGGTGACTAACATTGAACTTTCCGTTTAGATGACTGATTTTTCACCGATGACAGACAGTCTAAAGTACGATATAAAACTAAAAATTACTATGATATAAAAATTTCGTTTAATTCAAAGTTTCTTAAAAAAAAAAAAAAAAAAAAAAAAAAAAACTGACCAGCGTAGCGGGCGAAGGCTGCTAGTTGTGTTATAATTTTAAAATGTTACTCTGTTACATAGTTAAATTGATAAAAGTTTCTGAGATATGCTAATTAGTTCGCGTTTTTCAGAGCCCGGACCCACCTCAACTCAAAACATGACAAATTGAATCGGAAAAATGTTCGTATTAATTAACGTAAAATTTACAATACAAATTTACTGATGAGAATAATAAAACATGATTGGAATAAAGATGCCCGTTCGGGGTACAGGCAGATTATGTTTCGCAAAAACACGTTGTCCGTTTAAAGTACGCGCAAATTAGAGAAGCGGTTAACAAGGTTCGTACACATAAAAGGGTTACGGGATTTTATGTTCTTTCGTACCAGAAATTTCTTTAATCCTTTAACATTCATTGATATCTCCACGAAACCACAAAATTTTAATTATGATATGCAACATCGACACCGGAATTTAAATTAAAAAAAAATCCATATCATTATGTATGTGAAAAATCGCTTTTTCTTATTTTCAAATATACTTGTTCGCAATTACCGGTGTCATTCATTTATTTCAACATCTTAGAAATGAAAATGCTTTGTCCGTTAAACCCTTGGGGACGAGCGACACGTATACGTGTCGCAAAAAGGCTTAAGTATCCTTGATTATTTCCACCAGTAAAATCTTACTGTAAAATTAGCCTTATTTAATCGGACCAATTTTCCGATTTAATAAGCCACAAAATTCTTCTTTTAAAAACCGGTGACAAAACATGAAAAATCATAAAAAGCTCCCGTCGCGAAAAAGTTAAAGAATTACAAACTTTTGCTGTGCATGAAGATTTCTTTTCATTTGATTAAGTAAAGTAAATATTACGTTACGAAAATTCTGATTAAAGGTGCTTGAAGGTCGCTGAAGCGTACGAACCCAGCTTAATTTTGTTCAGGCGCGGAGTCCTTAAAAAAGGACACCTAATTTATATTCACCAGCACCAAGAATATTTAATTAAACTTTTCTTTTTATAACTTACCTGAAAATGAGCAAGTTCGTATTTTCTAATAAATCTGTTTATAAATTCTGGTGTCAGTTATATATTTAAAACAGATTTTTTCTTCGCCAGAAAGGGTTAAAGCAAGGCATATTAGCATGACTTCCGAGGCTAAGATGTCCGAATGGCTGTTGGAAATCATATCTCGCTGGTGACACAGTTCGTTAGTGGTCTTTTAATTAATTCAGTTCAAGAAAAATCTTAATAATGAATAAATGTTTTTCAAACATTCTGTATTTACGTATGCAGATTTATATTAATTTTGGACCTTCAGTTGCGAGCAATTTTTGATTATTACCAATGTGAGAGCCAATCATATAGTAGTATAGATAATGGCGTAACCAGGGTGAGAGTTTTGTAGCCCCAAAACCCAGAATTTTTATTCAGCGAACTTAGAAAAAATTACTTTTAGAATGTTTTTATTTAATAAAAGGAAACATAACATTTTGGGAGGGGTCTAAAATTCTCTAAATCCCTAAAGGGGGGAATTCTCTAAATCCCTAACCTGGCTGTACTACTGAGTATAGAAAAAGAATTTCGTACAGAATAATGCATATATAAAAGCGAATATACAAATTAGTCTCTTTTGTCCCTTTATATATTTTTCTGAATAATTACTTTTTTTTCCTTTTAACAATATGAAAGTATTATTTAATTAACTACAATGAAGTTCCATGTAATCAAGTCTCATCAGTACAATAAAATACTTCGTTAAGAAAAAAATTCTTAAAATACAATTAAACTTAAATTAAATGAAACTTGCACAATAAAATACTCATCCATAAAATAAAAAAATTACATAAAATGGAAAAATGGAAATAAATATGCTTTAATTTGGACAGTAACTTTTTTACGAATTGGAGACACATGAGAAAATTTAATTAGAAAAATGACTATAAAACACATAATGCAGAACGCTCAGCAAAATTTTTAGTGTAGCGTACCTTTTCTTTTTTTTCTCAATACTCCAATTCCCCAACTTAGCCCTTTCTGGCGCGCAGTCCTTAAAAAAGGACAGTTAATTTTAATTTTACGGGAACCAAACATATTTAATTTAAATTTTCCTTTATAAATTACTTGAAAATAAGCAAGTTCATATTTTCTAATAAATTCGTTTATAAAATTTTGGTGTGAAAGGATTTTTTCAAACAAATTTATTCCGTGTCGAAAAGGGTTAAAAATGTGCGTAGTAATACTTTGATTTCTTATTTAAAAAATGCATTTTTCACAAAACTTTTCGCACAAACATTTCGCACTTGAACAATATATTCATAACAAGTTCATGAAAAAGTAATTCCCTTCTTATTGTAACGAAGGCCTTTTAGCATTTCTTCTTTTGATTGGAAATGATTAAATAAATAAATAATCTTATTTTCATACAATCCGCTAAAATTAATTCATACACGCATCGCAACACCTAATGAATGCTGTACACTCATGCCAGTGTCAAAAACATCGTCTTCATAGAATATTTTTTTTTCGTAATATGGAAATTAATTTGCATGGTAATGGAGTTAGAAGTCAAGGTTCAGCAGAAAATTTCATTAAGGCCCCACACTTGGCACAGAAAAAGACCAGGATGATAAATAAAAGTCTATGGGGGGCGTTCTTTTCAAATATTTCGCCCAAATTTTAATATTTTTACATGATTTTTTTTGCACAAGATAGCTGAGGACGATTCACAACCGGCCTAGTTTTCACTTTTTCAGTTTTGGTTTCAGATTTTTTAAAAAAATTACTTTAACTTTCGAAACCGGTTTAAACTGGTCCTGAAACTGAAACTATCGTAATATAAAAAATATAAATACAAAATCGAAAAAGTAAAAACAGCTCTCTTTGAATCATCTTCAGCTATCTTGTGCAAAAAAAATCATGTAAAAATATTACAATTTGAGCGAGATATCTGAAAAGAACTCTCCCGTAGACATTACATTATCATCCGGGTCTTTTTCCGTGCCTAGTATGGGGCCTTAAGTAGAAAACTACTTGAAATAAGGACTTCATTAGAAGGGAATTCGACTGTATTAAAAGAGTAATACGAAAAGGAAAATATTTTTCTCCACCAGAAACATTAATAAGGAATTTTATTATCGACAAATTAACATAACAGTAATTTAAATTTTATTTATCACGACCAAAGTTCATGTTAAATGCAGCAAAGTATGCTGTATTCAAAAATATATAGACGTAACATTTGCTTAGAGGCCTTCCATAAATGCACGCATGAAAGGGGGAAAGAGGGTTACTATATTGTGACAGTTTGGGACAAAGGGGTGGGAGGGGGTAAGAAAAACCCACAAGACATCCCACATTTTGGTTAAATAAAAGCATTAAAAATCAACAGATCGAATTTTGAAGTTAATTTGAAATTAAAATATTTTGTTGTGCTGAAGTAATAATAAAATTTAAAGCGAAATATACTATTAAATTCCTTTTCAAATTTCAAAATACTACTACTTTCAATTGCTTTTGCATATTAAATTGTATTATTTTTGTATATTAGTTTTGTTTTTTGTTGTAAACCTTATTAGTCGTTGAGCCAGAAGCCAAAATTAGGGCTTTTGGTTTCATCTCTGGGGACTTGGTAATATATACCTTTTTAGATTCACAATGGTCCAAGGAGTTCATTTTATGATGATACTATTAAATTGGTGGTAGCTTAAAGACGCCATGTTGAAAAAATGAGCGCCATCTATCGCACATAGATACAAATGTTTTTTTTTTCTTTTTAAGTATTACCACATAATTAAATTTGAATGAAAAAATGCAGAGAACAAATATTATTGAACATATAACGTTATACAAATTATATATTTGTTAAGATTTTATTTTTATATGATTATTAAGATTTTCAATTGGATAAACCGATCAAAAGGCATTTGCGATGAAAGAAAATCGAAATCATGTTCTGCATTTTAATGCATATTATTTTCATGTGGATAAGATGCAGCAATTCAAGAAAATAATAGTACTGATGAAACTACTGCACTTAGTTGATTAAAAATTAACCCTTTCAGAACCACGGGTGCATATATGCAATTTCAAAATGTGCTTACATCGCTTGTTTTTGATACCATTAAAAAAGTAAGACTTTTTCTTATCAAACACATGATCTTGTTTGCTAAACTAAATTTAATTGTTTGACAAAAAGTGGTGTTAATTGAATTAAATTATTGTAAAAGATGGTGCTCTCAAACGAATTAATAAGTAACATAAATCTAAGTCTTCTGCACTTCTATCATGGTTAGTTCACATACCTGTATCCAAATAACTTCAATCGCCATAGGACAGTTCTATGTCTTGTATATGCTTGTACATTAGGTTATTAAACAGACACGCACATGATAGTGTGGCACATGTTCTTGAAGAATAGTGTGACAGCAGTTCCAAAACAGCTTCAGGAGCAAGAGAACCGCCATTCCACTAGATCTCTAGACAGCTTTTTCCCTGCCTATCTGTTAAAAATTTCCAATCAAATTTATCTGAAAATGGAAGATCAGAATCAGCCTGTAGGCACTTCTTCCGAACAAGACAGTGCTGATTGGCTCGCATTACCTATAAGTACAGTGTATTATTACATGACAAAAGGCAATGCGTTTCTGAGACATTTTTTAGAGAAAAAAATGTATAAAATACAGTGCAATTCTTTGATGTTTGCGTATTTTTGCTTTCCATAATAGAGAAGGTAAACTTAAGACTCATGCTGTTTCTTTGTTTCTTCAGATAAATCAGCTTCAATATCAAATGCCTTAAGCGCATCGCATATCGAAATTTGTGTTCTGATTCATCATTTTCCCTTGTCTGCCAAAGCACTTATTGCATTGACACTGAACGCATTTCAAGGGATGCATTATATATCTCTTTACTTAGAAGTCCCTGTATCTAATTCAAATTGCAGTATTTTTCTTTACCCTGTCATTGGATCCAAATTCCACAAATATTAATCCTTCCTAGTTTTGCAAACCGGAGGATTTGTCACCACTGTTTTATAAAGAAGACAGTGTTGAGATACTGATAATATTTAAAATCCAGACGCTAAAGCATGGTATATTTAAAATTTGAGTTGTGTACCACTGCTTCTTGTATGCAGGTCAATTTAATGGATTCTTCAGCTAGTTATTTCTTGAATTTATTTTGCATTCTTGTGCATAAGTTTTTCCTTGTTCTCCTTATCAGATAAAATCTGCTTCCATTTTCGTACTGTTTTTCCAGGAATATATAACTTTTAAACATTACCAACAGTTCATATTTTCGTTAATTTATTTTTATTGACAACTGCGTGTATGTATCAAATACAACATCTATCCTTTGAGAGAATGTATAATCTTGTATTATTTAACAAAAAACAGATTCTTTGCTAGTTGTCCAAATGATTGTAGCTCCTATAATATCTTTAAACAAAACACATTATGTCATTTATATTAACAACACTATCATTTGCATTCTTTCAGCAGTCGCAAATTTATCATAATATCCATCAGTTTGATCTTTCAGTTTTTTTGCTTTGAACCATCAAGTGCTGTTAAGGATTATTGAAGAAGCCCTAGATGATAGGAAAAGACAGCTCGTATATCCAAATTTATTCACTCTGCAAGAATCGTCAACTGAGTAAACAGATTTCCTTTTGTCATAGCAACTAAATCTGATTTCTTCAACTTCAAATTCACTTTCTTTTTTAAGTCATAAAATGTTTTTAGCTTATTGAATGTTTGAAATATCCTTCTGCCTTTGATTCTTCAAACAGATATTTTCTGTCTTTGACATGAGTCATGTCGAAGTTATGTCTTCCACATGTCAATCATGTCTTCGACAATTTCTGGATGGGTAATTGCTCTAGTTGACCCCATTAGCCTGTCTATATTTATATATTTATTGATAACAATTTATGTTCTGTAAATATGAGATATCACTTTAGTCTTTCTGGATCTTGCTCAAAGACTGATCTGGATGTAGAATAGATTTTTCTGAAGAACTGATTTTAGTTCTTTCACAAATCATGTGAAGAAATTCTGCCCTGGTATCAAAAATACCTTTCAACTGCGGCAGGTCTTTTACTGAACATTGTTGTAGCTCTTGATCCCTGTGTGTCTTTACTTATTGTTTCTTTAATCGTCCTGTTAATTTTACAGCATGTAAAACCAAGAAAATATTTTCTATCACTGTGCTCATCGGCAGAATTTTCCAATATGGCGCCCATTGGTTACTCTATTTTCGAAAATGGCATGTTGTGGTTGTGGCTGATGTTGTGGTGAATCCAAAAATGTTTACTATGTCCACTGACATGAAAATACACAAGACACTGGCTCATCACTTCCATCATGTACGCTAATGGCACCTGGTGCATGTAAAAACCGTCGTGGGTGTAAAATCCTCCAAGTTACCTGTGAATTATACCTCTGGAGGTGCCTTGCCAGGTGAAGGTCTCGTCATCTGATCAAGGCTCTAAATTACAAGACCATCTTGCGAAGGCATTTGCAGTTCAAATAACAGGATGTACCATTAGTTAACAGGCGAAACAAAGTATGCTCAACGACAAGCAAGTACTGCAGAAATGATGGCACGCGAAGCAAAGTTTATTGCCGCTACGTGGCAATTAGGCGGTCGTCCGCCCCGATACCAGGTATCTAACCCGTAAAGCTGAGATAACTCGGCAGGAAGGGTCCTAGTAGAAAGAAAACCACTGGCTCAATGACGGCGGATATTTTACAATATGGTGCCCATAAGTTACCTTGTTTTTGTAAATATGAATAAATGTCAATCTGATGGTGTGGTGAATCCAAAAAATGTATGTGTATGATTTAACAAGTCCTCTGACATGACATCACACGAGCCCTTTTTTCAACGGCAGAAGTCATTTTTCAATATGGCTTCCATAAGCTACTCTTATTTTGAAAATACCATGGATAAATGTCATTCTGATATTGCCGTGAATCCTAAATAGTATGTTTTAAGAAGTCCGATGACATGAATTCACAAGAGTCTCTGCCTCAACGACGGCAGCCATTTTCCAATGTGATGTTCATAAACTATCCTAATATTGAAAGTATCATGGACAAATGAGATGTTGATGTTTTGATGAATCCAAAAATGTATTATTTGCCATGTCTGACATGCCCATGACATGAAACCACACGACGGCTTAACTCAACGACAGCGGCTATTTTCCAGTATGGCGACCAAAAGCTACCCTACATTTGAAAGTATCATGGATAAATGAAGTGCTGTTGTTGTGGGGAATCTAAATATATATAGTTTATCAAGTCCCCAGAGATGAAACCACACAAGCTCCTGGCTCAACGACTATATCCCATTCGTGCCCAACATATTTTGCGTAAATTTTATTTGGTTGGCACCACTATTTATAGAAGATTTAAGTTTAGTTCATTAATCACGAAAATGCATCATTTAAATATAATAATTATTGCTTTTCTTTTTTACCGGTGTCAAAAACAATGCTGAATGCACCTTTTGAAGCGTCCCTACAAAGGGACACTAGGCACTAATGGGTAAATCTTATTTTATACAAAAAAAGGATAATTTTTATTGTAATGCTCACAAATGTCATTAAAACATATAGTTAAAGTGTAAAAATAAAATTTAAATATGATTTATAATGTTTTAATTTGTTTTTGAACAACAAGTAAGTGTATGTATAATATAGCGTGACATGTGACAAGAGGAGGGGAGGGGTTTGGTGAAGTATGACTTTTGATTTTTTTTTTTTTTTTTTTTGTAATTTAAAAATATATGCATGAGACCACAAAATGTAATTAATAAAATTATTTCATGAGTCCTTTATTTTATTGTGGTATTAATTTAATTTCGTTTATAAATTAAAAGTTTTCGTTCAAATAACTTTTATTTCATATCAAGGATATTAAATAGTTTACGGGTATTTTCACTGCTTACACTTTTCATTTATGAGTAATTCTCTATTTATAAGTGATCCGCTTAGGACTCACTTGACTATAAAATATGAAAATATTGTCTTTTGAAATGTGTTTAAAAAATGAAGGTATTGCTTAGTTAACAACTTAACTGATCAATATTTTTGAAAAAAAAAAGCATTCAGCTAATACCTACATTTTTATGTTTTTTATAGAATCTTTAGTCATTTACCGCCGGTTTCATAAAACAGAAATTTTTGCCTAACTGAATCGGAAAATGCTCGGATTAAATAATGGAAAATTTACAGTAAAAATTTACTGGTGAGAAAAATAAATCATGATTGGAATATGGATGCCCATGATACAGGCAAATTATGATTAGTAAAAGCACGTTGTTCATATGACGTACGGGCAAATCGTGCAAGCGGGTAAGAAGAAAATTCGCAAAACAGAAGAATCAATTTAAGTTAATGAAAGGGTATAGCCGGGTTTCAAGTAAAATATGCCCTTGAGTCAACCACTTCGAGTCCTACATGGATCGATAGCCCATAAAAGAAATTCATTTCTTCCCAGTTTTATGTTTGTATCTCAAGACTATGGGGGGTAATGACCCTAAATGCTTGTTTTGGAAAAATGTGCATTGTGACGAAACTACTAAGCAAATTTCAACGAAGAAAAAAGGGATGCAAAAAACCACCATACGAATGTTTGACAATTTTTTTGGCAAGCAAGTTGGAAACACAGGTATTAACTTTGAAGCATTAGCTTTCTCCTCGCGGTCGTTCGGAATTTCAATGTTGGTTCTGATTGGAGTAGGCCGTGTTTAAAATGGTTCCGGCGATTCAGAATCCCGCGAAATGCGAAGTGCGTTCCGTCATACTGTTTCTTCATGCAAGAGCTCAGCGACCAGCGGATATTCACAAAGAAATCGTTTCTGTTTATGGGAACATTATCAATCGACAAAATGTAACGAAATGGTATCGTCATTTCTCTGAAGGTACGACCGATGTTCGTGATGAACAAAGAACAGGTCGGCCATCTGTGTTCTCTGATGCCCTTGGAAAGCCCCTTTCTCATTCCCAGAGAACGGAAGAAGCAATTCGTGGGAGTAGATGTCTCAAATTGAAAGAATTGCATCAGATAATACCGGAAGTGTCATCCACGACATTCCACGACGAAAATGAGATCAACGATGAAGTTGAAATGTGGTTTCGACAACAGGCGGAAACCTTCTATGACTGTGGTATACAAAAGCTTGTGCCCCGACTTAACAAATGTTTGGATAACGGGGGTGATTATGTCGAAAAATAATAAATAATCCAGTTAATAAGATGTAGCTTACCTTTTCTAAATAAATGTTTTTTAAGAAATGGGAGCCATTGTATCTTTACTTTTCGAAATGCCCCCATACTATGTACCCGTATGTACTATGTACCCCGTACATGATGCTTATTCACTATTAATTTCAACTTTCTACGTATGGTGCATCATATTAAAAAAGGGCAAAATCATATTCCGGTGCTAATGTGGGGTGTGTCTCGGACAAATTTCACGCTTTCTTTTCAAATCTCACGTATTAATTCGCACGGTATTTTTAAAAGAAGGCGTGAAATTTGTCCGAGACACGCCTCACATATCCGCCGGAGTATGATTTTGCCCTTTTTTTAATATGATGCACCATACGTAGAGAGTTGAAATTGATACTGAATATGCATCATGTTTCATAGTATTTCATGCAAAAAAATTAAGGTGGTCACTCAGAAATTTCAGTTGATTTTTAAATAAAATGTACATTTAAAAACAGGAAAAATGTTAGAAAACTTCTTAAAAAAAAAAAAAAAAAAAAAAACTGAAAAAATTGTGAAACATGCGTATGGTGGTTTTGTACATCCCTTATTTTTTTTTCGTTGAAATCTGCTTAGTAGTTTCGTCAGAATGCGCTCGTTTCCACAACAGGCGTTTTGGGCCAATTCCTCTTATGGTCTTCAGATACAAACTTAAAACTGGGAAGAAATGAATTTCTTTTTATGGACTATCGATTTATGTAGGACTCGATGTGATTGACTCAACGACATATTTACTACTAATTATTTTACTACGATATCCGGCTACACTCTTTGTATATTGAAATACGCATGCATAAAGTAAAAAAAAAAAATGCCTACAAAATGGAAAAATGGAAAAAATGAGTTTTACATTGGGCAGTAAATTTTTTTATGCAATGGAGACACATGAGAAAATTTAATTAGATAAAAATCTAAAAAAAAAAAAAAAAAAACAGATAATAAAGAGTGGTGAGCAAAAACACTACCTTAGGGTACATTTTCTTTTTTTTTTTTGTCAGTATTCCAATTTCTTAACTTAAAAAAGTGTGAAGTATGCCTTTGTTTTTATTTTTTTAATTACAATTTTCAAAAAAATTTCCGCATTTTTTTTAATTTTTTTTTTGCTTGAACAATTTAATCAAAACTAATTCGTGAAACAGTAGTTCCCTTCTTATTGTAACGAACACTTTTAGAATTTCTTCTTTTGAACGGAAATAATTAAATGAATAAATAATTTTATTTTCATACAATCTTCTGAAATAAATTCATACATCCATCTCAATAAATACCTCACCTTTCGAATGCTGTAAACTCACTCAAGTGTGATAAACTTAGTTACATAGAATATTTTTTTGTAATATGGAGATTAACTTGCATGGTAATGGTGTTCAAAGTCAGTCAAGGTTCATCAGAAAATTTGGTTAAGTAGAAAACTTCGTTAAATAGTGAATTCGTTAGAGGGAAATTCGACAGTATGAGAATACGAATACGAAAGAAAGATTATTTTTTCTGCCACCAGAAACATTAAGAAGATATTTTCTTATCAACAAATTGACAAAATAATTTATTTACCAAATTATCAAATTAAAACAGTTCACGTAAAATTCAGCAAAGTCTGCTGCATTTGATAAATGAAAAATTAATTGTTACTTAATTGGTGTCATATGCATGTAAAGTCACTAGTAATCACTTAACTGATTTGCTCATATATCGTACGGACAGGAAGAGTTTGCTTCATCCAAAACATAAAGCTTTTTGACACCGATATTTTTTAAAATACAATTTCATGCTATTTAACGGCAGATGTGTTTAGATCAAATGATACGTATATTTTAGCTTGAAATAAATGATGTATGTTCCATTTATTGTACGTAAGAAACAGAGATCAGTTAAATGGTTAACTGCAGCAAATCTATTATTGGAGATTTCCTTTCAGGATTTAGAACAGATTTCCTCACCGGTTTTTCTGTTCTCACTGCCTTAATAGCATGCATGGTCACAGTGATGTCACAGTGACGTCACTTTGGTCAAATCACATCTGTGACCAAAATGCCACCACTCAGTGACGTCACATTGTGACTGAGATGTGACTTTCTTAAAAATCTTTAGAAATTTATAAATATCCTTCAAAACATATTATTTACTTTAAAAAACATGTTGTTGCGTCCATGGTTTGTTTATCGGCACGCACTTCTCTTTTAATATTTAAGTTGTTTTCGTTGCATGGCAACCGACTTTTTATTTTTGTTGTTCTAAAGAGTCATCCATGAGAGAGGTGGCTTTTTTTACGTCTGTAAATAAATATAGAATACTTTTTATAAATGAATGATCTTTTTAATAGTTTAGAGTAAATAACACGCAACTCGACAATATCTGGTGAAACCGTCGTGATGTTTTTAAAGGTCAGTTTTCATTTTTATTTATTATTTTGAAGTTTGAAAAATAATAGAATATAGTTTGAATTCTGTTAAAGATAAAAGATGGACATTTTAATTAAACAAAGAGCTCCAGTTAGAGCTAATTTTACAAAACATTACCAAGTTATAAAAACTCTGTTAAAAAATAATGATGTAATTGATCATATTGAAGTAAAATTTTCGTCATTTGAGAGATTATTTAACAATTTATCGGAACTTGACGCCAAAGTATTAGAATTATTATTAAATGATAAATCTGAAACCCAATACGCAGACGAATTTGAAATTGTAGAAAGTTATAGAGAAAAATTTGATGAAATAAAAACTCGCGTTAAGTTTTTAACTCAAAATTCTGATTTCGAACAACAAACTGCTGTTGTTAAGACTAGTTTGAAACTTCCAAAAATTGAGCTTATTCAATTTAGTGGTGAAATTAAAGATTGGCTGTCATTTTGGAGTCAATTTAGCAGAATTCACGAGGATAAATCATTAGAGGAGGTAGATAAATTTCATTATTTAATACAATGTATGTCTCCTGGTAGTAGAGCAAAAGAAATTATTGATAGTTATCCTCCAACCGCAGAAAATTATAGTAAAGCTATTGAAAGCTTAAAGGCTAAATTCGGACGAGAGGAACTGCTTGTAGAATTTTACGTGCGCGAACTTTTAAGTTTAGTTGTAAAAAAGCTACGAGCTCTAAAGTAAAAAGCAACATAGTTCACCTTTATGATAAATTAGAGTCTTATTTGTGATCCCTTGAATCTATTATCATGACATACGATAAATATTCGGCTATGTTGTTTCTTTTAGTTGAATCCTGTATTCCTGAAGATTTACTAAGAGTTTGGCTTAGAAACCCAATGTTAAATACAAGTGAGAGTTCGTATTGGGATAAATTTTCACAGTTATTGTCATTTCTTCGTATAGAAGTAGAAGGTGAAGAACGAGTTTCAATAGCAAAAATAGGAATCAATCAAAATAATTATCCTCAGCGAAAGCAAAAATATAGAGTAGTTGAGTCGAGTCCTACTGCTAATGATTTACTTTCTAAAGTAAAGTAAGGAACTGTTCTACGTTGTTTTTTTTGTGACAAGGCCCATGATACTAAAGATTGTTTTAAGGGTCAAAATCTTTCATTAGAAGAGAAACAAAATATTTTGAAGCGTAATAAAATTTGTTTTTCTTGTTTAAGGACCGGCCATTTATCGAAAAATTGTAAAGCTTATGTGAAATGCATTATTTGTGGTATGAAACATTAGCCAATTATGTGCTCTGAGCTAAAACATAATTTTAAAGCCCCAATAGAAGATGATAACAAATGTAATTCAGATTCCACGTTGTCCAATTATAGTAGTTCCGCTGAAGTTTTATTACAGACATTAATAGTCAACGTAGAAGTAAATGCAAAACAATCGAGCATCAGAGCTCTTATTGACACCGGTTCTCAACGGTCTTACATTTTGGCTTCTACAGCTGAAAGGCTTGGTTTGAAACCAATGTGGTCTGAATTTTTAAATCATACGGTGTTTGGAGGAAGCACTTCGAGAAGAAAACATAAATGTTTTACGTTAAAGATCAATGAATTCAGAGGCAATTATACTTGTAATATCGAAGTTTTAGATCAACCAATAATTTGTGGTTCTGTTCCTAGAATGAAAAGGGGTATTTGTTTCAGAGAACTTCAAGCAAATGATATTCAGTTACATGATGTAGGAACGGCTTCTCCACCAATAGAACTTTTGATCGGGGCTGATTACGCTGGAAAATTATTTTTGGGATTGATGTATCAGTTAAAATGTGGTCTCGTCGCTATGAAGACACATTTAGGATGGTTGATAATGGGAAAACTATACATAAAGTGCGTCAATAATGGTGTCACATCTCTGTTAGCTCAATGTAATGATATAACTAATTTATGGAATCTCGAAGCGATAGGTATTACTGATCCTTGTGAGCGCATAAAATATGAAGAGTTAGAACAAGCTGCATTGCATCATTTCAGAAAAACAGTCCATATTAATGAAGATGGAAGATACGAAGTCAATTTTCCTTGGGTAGAAAATAAAGTTCACCTTCCAAAAAATAGAGAAGCAGCTGAAAGACGATTAAGATTCACGACTTCCAAGTTGAGAAGAGGTAGTAAATTAAATGCCTTTGATGAAGTATTCAAAGAGTGGTTGGCTGATGGTATTATAGAAATAAGTGAAGAAGGTCCAGGCCACTATTTACCTCATCGTGGAGTATTTAAAGAAAATTCTACCACAAAAACGCGTCCTGTATTTGATGCATCCTTCAAGCAAACCAAAAAGAATCTGTCTTTAAATGACTGCTTGTTAAAAGGGCCTAATTTTTTGGAAGAAATTCCTTCTGTGCTTATGAAATTTCGCCAAGAAAAAATCGGAGTAACATCTGATATAAAGAAAGCCTTTCGTCAAATTTCAGTAGCTAAACCAGATCGTGAATATTTGAAATTTCTGTGGTATGATAAAGAACAGAAGATAAAAATATTTCAACATTATAGAGTCGTTTTCGGCTTGAACTGCAGTCCGTTCCTGTTAAATGCAGTAATACGTTTTCATTTAGAAAAAGCATATTCCTCTTTCAATTCAGAATCTTTCATTAGAAAAATTGTTGAAAAACTCAGTAATTCCTTTCATGTAGATAATTGTGTCACTTCAGTCAAAACAAAAGAAGAATTGGAACAGTTTATAGACATTTCTACAAAAGTTATGGCACAAGCGAAATTTGACTTACGAGGGTGGGAGCATACCATTTTACAAGAGCCTAAATGCTTCATCTAAGATTCATGTACTGAATCAAATATATCTTCCGTTTTAGGTTTAATGTGGAATAGATCAACTGATACTCTTAGCTGTCACATACCCGCAACTGATATCAACCAAATCAGTGGTACCAGACGAAGCATATTATCAGTTGCTCAAAAGGTCTTTGATCCGATTGGATTTTCTTGTCCAGTTACCCTATTACCTAAACTTATGCTTCAGGCAAGCTGGAAATCTAAATTAAGTTGGGACTCAGAAGTACCTGATGATATTAGAAGAAAATTCCTAAAATGGTTAGAAGATTTACCCTTGTTGCGCCTTGTAGAAATTCCTAGACATGCTCTCCTTAATGATTGTTCTGAAATAAGTCTGCACACCTTTTCAGATGCATGTGGAACTTCCTATGCTGCTGTTGTTTACCTAAGATGCCAGTCAAACCAAAATGTTTCTGTACAATTATTGATGTCCAAATCTAGAGTAGCATCTTTGAAAGAAATATCAATTCCCAGGTTAGAACTTATATCTTGCCTTCTAGGCTCACGTTTATCCGCATTTGCAAAAGGGAGCCTGAAACTTCAGAACATTAAAGAATATTTCTGGACAGATTCCACAACAGCGTTGCAGTGGATAAAGAATGATGACTCATGGGGAGTATTTGTACACAATAGAGTCAACGAAATTCGCAAGTTAACTCAGGCAAAAGATTGGAGGCATATTCCTGGAAAATACAATCCGGCTGATTTACCTTCAAGAGGATGCTCAGCTTCAAAACTTCTTTCTTCGAGATGGTGGTAGGGACCCACTTTGCTGCGACTTCCTGAAAAGAATTGGCTTGAATCCGAAACAACCTTTAATGAAGATGAAGTTTTAATGGAAAAGAAGAAATGTAAAAGACCTACATTAGTTGTAAATGAAACATTGGCAAGTGATAACATTTTATCGTATTTTTCAAGTTATACAAAGGTCATTAGAATAATAGGCTGGATACTGAGTTTTCTGTTCAACTCAAAGAATCAAAAGAATCAGAGAACGGGTAATTTAACCGTAAGTGAAATAAATGAAGCAGAGAAGAGAATTGTCAAAATTATTCAAAATGAAACCTTAACGGAAGACTATGTTAGAAGTTTAAAATCATTGAATGTTTTGAAAGATGAAGAACGTATTTTTAGAAATAAGACCAAACTAACTGAACGGAATGATACATATGACTTTAGGTTTCCGATTATTATTCCTGGAAAGCATCTGTTTAGTCGAGTTTTAGGAAGACTTTCATTGAATTGTGAAGAAATGATGAGTGTTCCTTGTGAATATGAAGCTGTTGTTAATTCAAGACCTCTTACTTATATTTCCAAAGATCCTGATTCACTGATTCCTCTAACGCCATCCATGTTTTTACTAGGCATTCAGACAATTGAGATAGCAGATCTAAACCTAATTGATAAACATGATTTGAAGAAACGATGAAGATATCTCCAAACACTGAGAGAAAATCTGAGAAAACGTTTTCGTTTAGAATATCTTGGGCAACTGCTACAGCACAAACGTGACAGACAACGCTAACAAATTCACGTTAATGATATAGTACTTGTTGAGAGTGATTCAAGAAGACGAACTTTCTGGCCATTAGCAAAAGTTCTCGAACTTTACACCGGTAAAGACGGCAACATATGTGTAACAAGATTGAAAACTTCATCAGGTGAGATAATTCGACCTATTCGCAAACTTTATTCATTAGAGATTGAAAGTAGTTCCCAAGTTTCATATACACAATCTAGCAACACTTTTTCTTCAGCTCCAGAGTTGCCACTCGAGCAACATGTTCCGAATATTCCCACTTCCAATAAAGATTCACTTACTGACTATACACCGAAGCCAGAACATTCCTTAACCCGAGGTTTTCTAAGAGAAAACAAAAATGTTACTACTAGAAGTGGTAGAACTATCAAATTGCCTGCAAGATTTCGACAGGACTATATGTAAACTCTGTTTAATTGAAGTTTAAATTTTTACCATTATGTTTTTCTACTTAGTTTATTTACCTTTGATAAGTGAGTAAGTATATACATTTTGTATTTTATGCTATTGTTAAGCAATGTGAGTTTTGATTGTAATGTACAACAATCAAAAGGTGGGAGTGTGTTGCGTCCATGGTTTGTTTATCGGCACGCACTTCTCTTTTAATATTTAAGTTGTTTTCGTTGCATGGCAAACGACTTTTTATTTTTTGTTGTTCTAAAGAGTCATCCATGAGAGAGGTGGTTTTTTTTAGTCTGTAAATAAATATAGAATATTTTTATAAATGAATGATCTTTTTAATAATTTAGATTAATAACACGCAACCCGATAATACATGTTTCTGGCAATTTAAATATCGTCTCTTTTGTCACAGTTTCGTCACAATGTTAATGTCAAATTAGTCACAAATGACACATTTTTCACAAATTTGTCACATTGTGACCACTTTGTGAAACGTCACAAAAGAGCTCTGAAACGGCCATAACGACTTCACATTTTAGTCACTGTGACTTCACATCGACGTAACGTGACGTCACATCGACAATCGATGGTCACAAAGTCACAATGTGACTTCAGAACGACGTTGCAGTGACGTCACCATGCTTTACGGGTGCATACCTGCAGAACTTTTTTGCAATTAAAAAATATATGTATGCGACCACAAACGTAAACCAATTAATGAGTCTTTTGTTTTTATGTGGTATTAATTTAATTTCTTTTATAAATTAAAAATTTACTTTCAAACAATTTTTATTTTATTTCAAAAATATTAGATAGTTTACGGGTATTTTCATTGCTTACACCTTTGCACTGCACCACATTCTCTCAACTGATTTTCTATGAACTCCTGTATCATCGCTTCAGAAAAAAAAAAAACATCTTGTTCTGTTCTTTGAAATCCGAAATGCGCATTTTCGTAGCATTAAAAAACGGCGTCTAAATCCAGCAAACAACAAGGCAATAAGGAATCGAAAAGATAACTGCGTGCACTTGCGAGTAAGATTGCTGTTTCTTAGCGCATTAGCGCAACTTCTGCTGAGATGGCGCTAATACGAAAGTACCGGATTAAATAATTGAAAATTTACAATAATAATTCACTGGTGAGAATAATAAATTATGATTGGAATTCGAATGCCCATGGTACGGATAAATTATGATTAGCAATAGCACATTGCCCGGATGACGTACGGGAAATTTGGGCAAGCGGGTAGGAAGAAAATTCTCAAAATAAAAGAATAAATTAAGTTAATGAAATTTGTATGATGAAATACACATACATAAAATAAAAAAATACATACAAAATGGAAAAATGGGAAAAATCTGTTTTAGACTGGGTAGTAACTTTTTTATGCAATTAAGTCATCTGAGAAAATTTTATAAAAAAATAAACATAATAAAGATTAGTGAGCAAAAAAATTAGCTTAGCACACCTTTTCTCTTTTTCGGTAATTCAATTTCTAAATTTACAAAAAGCGTGAGTTATTACTTTCATTTCTGGTAAAAAATACGTTTTTCACAAAATTTTCCGCAAAAGATTTTAGCCCTTAAACAATTCATTTCTGACAAAATTTTATGAAACTGTAATTCCCTTCTCTTTTTAACGAAGGCTTTTAACGTATCTTCTTTTCATTGGAAATGATTAAATAAATGAATAAAACTTATTTTCGCATAATTCGCTGATATTAATTCGTACATACAATGCAGCAGATACTTTATCTTCTCAATGCTGTACACTCACGGGAGTGTGATAAACTTCGTTTCATGACATACTTTTTTCGTAATATGGAGATTAATTTCCATAGTAATGTTATTCAAGTTCAAGATTCCACAAAAAATTACCCCTTGGGGACGAGCGACAAGCATATGTGCCGCTAGAAGGCTTAAGAATCCATGTTTATCCCCATCAGTAAAATTTTACTGTAAAATCTGCCTTATTTATCTGGAGCATTTTTTCTACATAATAAGGCACGAATTTCTGTTTTTTAAAACCGGTGACAAAGAAATAAATATTTCGTGAAAGGTTTCCTTCGCGAAGAGGTTAAGAAGAAAACCGAGCAAGATCCCAGGACCCCCAGACGTTACTCATTTTCTCACAAGTAAAATGTATTGGATAAAGTAGTGTTAGTGCGTGCAAAGAGCGTAGCGATACCTGCTAGCTTGGACTGACGGCCAATTTACGGGTACCATGTACCAAAGGTAGTTAAAAACGATGCGAACTTTACTTACTTTCTCAAGCTTGATTTTTAAATAATAATTCTCAGGGAACTATTTCAATACTATATGTAAGCTCGCAGACCAATTGCATGCGCAAAACATCCAGCCAGACACACATAAAGTGTCGCGGCTCCCTGTGGGACCATACATAAAGTGGCGCTTTGAAGCTTCCTAAAAAATGACATAACTTTACTTATTTTCTCACACTTAATTTTTATATATGATGTTCAGGGAACTATTTCAGCACTTTATGTAAGCTCCCAGACCAATTGAATGGGCCAAACATCCAGCCAGACACGCATAAAGTGTCGCGGCTCCCTATGAGACCATACATAAATTGCCGCTTTGAAGCTTCCTAAAAAATGATATAAATTTACTTATTTTCTCAGTCTTAATTTTTATATTATGATGCTCAGGGAACTATTTCAATACTTTATGTTAGCAGCCAGATAAATTGCATGGGCCAAACATTCTGCCAGACACACATAAGAGTGTCGCTATGGGTATGAGCGCCAGCGTGATAACCAAGGTACCAAATACCAAAGGTAGGTAAAAACACTACGAACTTTTCTTATTTTCTAAGTCTTGATTTTTATATTATGATGCTCAGGGAACTATTTCAATACTTTATGTAAGCAGCCAGATCAATTGCAGTGGCTAAACATCCTGCCAGACATACATAGGTGTGTCGCTATGGTTATGGCCAGCGTGATAATTAGATAGTTTTATAACATAGCTTCGTAAAACTTATGTTATTAATGGTCTAATGGAAGTCTTTAGTAATAATTAAGCAATATTTTTACCCTTAATTTCAAAAATAATTATAGCATACTAAAATGTGAATACATTTGAAATCGTAATCGAAATTATGAGCAAATTGTTATTAATTTATGAAGAGTGGTTTTTTTGGAAATATAGAGGAAATTGATGATTCTCAACAGTAACCAATTTATTAAAATAACAGTTTAATGACGCCTTATAATAGTAAAAAAATAATAAAATTTGTAAATAGAAAATTTCAAAATAATTCATTTAAATATTACTCATTACTTTATTGATGAGAAAGTGTGATCTATTTTTTTTTAATCTTCATTATCGTCATTGTTGAAGTTTCATAATTCATCATCAATCCAATGCTAGTATTGAATACCTTTATAATTATCATCATTAATTTCTTTTTCTGTAAAAAATATACATGTAAATAGAATAAATAATTACAAATTTACATAAATATTTAAATTTGTAGAATACCTGATTATTCTTGAAGCGATTCACTTACAAAGCCTGGTAGTTGGTCCCCATGAAACCAGTTGAAATGATATTTATTATCTTCCAATGTCCACCCTCCACCCATTATTATTTTCAGGACTAAAAATATCTAGTTCCTTATTATGAGCATTATTCAACACTTACGTGGTTTCAGATGTTAATGAAGAGCTCAATCGCAAAAATTTGAAAAACTTTGATCTTTGACGGGAGCAACGTACCACCGTGCAAAATTATGCTTTTACAGGCATTTTCGATGAGCTAATTACATCGCTAGACTCTAGAATAATGTTCATAATTGGGTATTTCCACGAGCACTTGTCGTGTAAGTCACATTATTAGTAACTGCTAAAATGTTGGCCACCGTTATTTTCGAAAGGTTTGCATGGCCTTATTCAATTAATGAAATATCTCTGATAAAATAAATCACATTTTTCCGTTCTAAAATACTGGTATCCAAGATCGTAGTATGTGACTTACACGACATATTCTCATGAAAATACCCAATTGCCTTTTATAAGATGTCAATAAACTATTATTTTAAAAAATTGATTGCTGTTGAGAATCACCAATTTCCTCAATATTTCCAAAAAAATAAATAAATAAATAAATAAATAAATAAAAAATAAAAATAACATTCTTCATAAATTAATAACAATTTGTTCATAATTTCGATTACGATTTCAAATGTATTCACATTTTGGTATTGTATAATTGTTATATTTAAAATTAAGGGTTAAAATATTACTTAATTATTGCTGAATACTTCCATTAGACTATTAATAACATAAGTTTTACGTAGCTATGTTATAAAACTATCTAATTATCACGCTGGCGCTCATACCCATAGCGACCTTCTTATGTATGTCTGGCAGGATGTTTGGCCACTGCAACTGGTCTGGCTGCTTACATAAAGTACTGAAATAATTCCCTGAGCATCATTATATAAAAATTAACACTGAGAAAATTAGTAAAGTTATATAATTTTTTAGGGAGCTTCAAGCGCCACTTTATGTATGGTCGCATAGGGTGCCGCGACATTTTATGCGTGTCTGCCTGGATGTTTGGCCCATGCAATTGGTCTGGGAGCTTACATATAGCATTGAAATAGTTCCCTGAGCATCATTATATAAAAATTAAGACTGAGAAAATAAGTAAAGTTATATCATTTTTTAGGGAGCTTCAAAGCGCTACTTTATGTATGGCCGCATAGGGAGCCGCGACACTTTATGTGTGTCTGGCTGGATGTTTGGCCCATGCAATTGGTCTGGGAGCTTACATATAGCATTGAAATAGTTCCCTGAGCATCATTATATAAAAATTAAGACTGAGAAAATAAGTAAAGTTATATCATTTTTTAGGGAGCTTCAAAGCGCTACTTCATGTATGGCCGCATAGGGAGCCGCGACACTTTATGTGTGTCTGGCTGGATGTTTGGCCCATGCAATTGGTCTGGGAGCTTACATATAGTATTGAAATAGTTCCCTGAGCATCATTATATAAAAATCAAGCTTGAGAAAATAAGTAAAGTTCGCAGCGTTTTTACCTACCTTTGGTACCTGGTACCGGTAAAATGACCGTCGGTCCAATCTAGCAGGTATCACTACGCTCATAGCACGCACTAACACTACTTTATCCAATACATTTTACTTGTGAGAAAATAAGTAACGTCTGGGGGCCCTGGGATCTTGGACTAAAAGTATTTGAAATAGGTACTCGGGGGACGCCGTTTCAGTGTTTGCTTTGGGTGGAGGGGGCAAAATTTTCTTTGATGGCAGTGGTATAGCCATGAATGGAGTTCGGTACGGGGGGGGGGCAGCCTGTACTCTCTCTTACTAATACAAAAACCAATGAAATATTCTGTTTTAAACAGATTTTTTGTGTTAGCAGGTATAATTTCAAGATAGTGACAAATATTTTTTCCATTTAAGACAGGATTCCGTGGTTGAAAGTTTCCTTTTTTACAAATATTTTCAAAAGCTCTTAAAACAGCCTTTTTAATAGCATATCTCTAAAGATAGGTGTGTTACATTTATTGAAAAACTTGCGAAATCAAAACCTCTAAAAAAAAGAAATTAAATTTCTATGAAGAAAACACTGTGTAATTAAGTACTCTTGCTAAGAAAGGTACCTGTAGAAAATATAGATTTTTTTTTGCATGCTTTATGGGTAGGACATGGAGCCATTTAATAAGTGTCTTGAAAGGTGGAGAGGAGGCAATGTTTTATTTGAGGGTTTGAAATAGCATGCCCCCTAAATTGTTTTTCTTAAGGATGTATTCCGATTCAAACTGCCTATTTTCCGATTTATTTTTAAACTCATTTTTGCTCTCAAATGCACTGAACTTTCAAAATCCCTTATTTAGAAACTACACAAGGTACCGTGAGGGTCGATTTTTCGGTAAACCCAGAAAATGTTGCAAAAAATGCTGTCAAAGTTGACAATTTGAACAGAAATTTCCGAACTTGGAGATCTGGGAACGAAAAAATGATCGAACTGAAAAAACAATTGTTTATAAATAAATTCTACTTAATTCAGAGAAAAATTACATCACACACGGCATCTTATACATCACTTCAAAAATCACCCCAGCAAGTTTCATGTTTCTACTTGTGTCTGGAATTGTATCGGAAAATTTTGAGCTGTTGAAGGTGAAAAATCTTTTTTCGGAATACACCCTTAAAGATGGGATTCTTCCAGACATATTTTTAACACTTTCCAACGTCGTTCGAAAGTGAATTGTGTTTGTCTGTACGTCGGGCCATGCTCTAACTCGCGTAAATATATTCGGATTAATGCGTAATTGATGTATGTTATTGATGTTCTTAATGGAATATTTGATATTAACAACTTAATCATCGCGCCCGAGACATTCATGGGCCGCAAGCTTCACGACTTTTATTTAGAATTGCTTGATTCCCACCAGTTTTATAAAATAGTGTAATTGGGTTTATTCTGGTATCATTTTAGTTGTCATTAAATAAGATTAATATTTTTTATCATAAAAGTGTTGGCAATAAGGAATTTTTAAACCTTAATTTAATGCGAAAATTAAGCGGTTAAAAATGCAATGTGTATCCTTCATAATTCATTTACTAGAGCAACTCAAATTTATTTTGTTACATTATGGTCTATGGGGAAAAATCATTTTTAAAATATTTTATTATTTAATATTTTATTTATGGAGTATTTTAAACTTGATGAAATTTATGTACATTTTTGCGGTTATTAAAAGATGAAAACGTTATATAAATAAAACGATTACGTTTAGCGCTTACAGTTCGCATCCAGGTGAATTCAAAAGTATTTCATTATGTTGTTGTCTATGAAGAAAGAATAATTGTGACATATTTTAATAAACGGTACTCTGTTACAAACATATAGAAATTGATAAAAGTTCCTAAGATATGCTAGTTAGAGGTGACTTTGAGCTCGTTTTTCTGAGCCCGGATCCGCGTAAACCTGAAAAATTTTGTGTTCAACATATGATAAAAGAAAGAAAAAAAAAGGAATTCATAATATTTAAATTTATTCTAAATGTAATAGATCTCATTTTTTAACAACTGTTAATTTCTAGCACATAATTAATTTTATGATATATACATTCCATCTTATCAAAAGAGACATTTAGTATGAAATAAATATGCTTCCCTAAAAAGTTATTTAAATTTTTTCCTGTAACAAGTCTATAACGTTGATGGCCACATTAAGAAAGAGCATTCTAAGAATAAATGAATAAAATTTGCAGAAATTGCGATTTATATGTCGAAGAATCGAACAATGTTCTCTGTTTCCTACATAAAAGGTGTACATCTCTTCATTCTCGTGTCTTTTAAAATCAGTTTAAAATAAAAATTTGATACCGTTACCGGAAAGATCCAATACTTTATAGAAAAAAGAGGAAACCCTGCTTGATTGTTTTTAATCTGGAATAACAACACATGCCAATTTTATTTACTTACGTATGAAAGTGACTGTGGGAATAGAAAGGGCAGAGCCACAGAATGAACAGACTTCAAGAAGAAGCATGAATAAAATCAGTAACATTATTTTCATATAAAGAGCGAATGCTTTCGCAGACAATAAAAAACTAAAAAATTTGAAAATCTTAAACTGATGCTGAGTGACATGAAAAAATATTTATTTCGCGTTAGATCTCTAAAAAAAAGTAATAATAGATAAACATTCCAGTTAAACAATATCCTAATGTCGCCATATTCTGATCGACACCAACATCAACAGGTTGTTACTTGTGTTCAACTACAGACATAAATCATCAAATATCATAAGTTTTTTGTCAAAATAATGTTCGACTATTAATAGAAAAAAAAAAGAAAGAAAAAATAATCTATTTTTTCCTTGTGATAAAAATTATATTAAAAGGACTTGCAATGGAATAATAATTTTTTAAAGAGGAAAAAAATTCTATAGGAGTACGAGAATAAATAAAACTGCCAATTTGATAAAGAATCGGCCCGAGCCTGAAGCTTGATATAAAAAATCGAGGTGGTGTTCGGCCCGTTCTCGGGCTGAGTCCGTCTTATATCTGATGATTTCTCTAGAATGTGGGTTGCAAAGCATTCATCACTCATCTTCAAGCAGTGTTTCCAGAGAGCTACTTTTTAAAAATAGAGATTTCTTGATTCGCATCACTTATTTAAAACGGCAAAATTCCGCTTATTTCGCCTTTAGTAAATATGTCGTTAAATAAGGTGCATTTAACTATTTCTGTACACTTTTTACAAGATCAGACAAAAGAGTTCAATTATATGACGGTCTAAGGGTAAAAAACTGTTCGCAGCGTATTTTAATTATGTTGTACTATTTGAAACATAATGAAATTGAATGAAGTATACTACAAAATGCTTGCAGTAGAATAGGATGTAGATTGCATTTATCGTTCATTTACAGGGACACATAAAAGGTTTCGGAAACAATTATGTATGTGAAGTTTGACTATTAGGAATATTTGCTGAAAGGTGCGTTTATATTATGGCATGGTTTTAAGTTTAACTAATTTTTTTAATTACGTGGTGTGTATAAATTCTATAGAACATATACAGAGCAATTCGTAAATTCACTAGACACACACAGAACAATTCGTGACAATTATAGAGAAATTGCAGGAATTGCTTAGAGATATTTTTTTAATTTGAGTTATGCAGCTTCAAGTTGATTTTTAAGGTCTACTACATTTAGTATAATATACTAAAGTGAATTTGCTGTTTATAAATAAAATCATATACAGGACTATTCAAGGCTTATGGATATTAATTCACAGAAATGTCATTTAAGTTTTAAGTAGCTTAAGCATTTCTTGAATTATATTTCAGCAATAATATGTGGTGTGTATTGAAATCTGTACGTCATATACAGAGTTGTACAGAAGAATTTAAGTACGTTTCCCTTTATTGATAGAAACTGCTGAAGGGAAAATTTTTACTGTGCAGTTTTTTTTTTAAACAAAACATAATTTTAGCATACTGTATAAAATCTATGCAAATTTATAAATCTTAAACAGAGCTTTATAAAAGAACAGGTTTACTTTTACGACTATGGGCGGTAGTTATTGAAATGTGGTTTTTATATACGTTATATGTTTTCAAAAATGTCTACTTAGATATCTTTACATTATTGGAAGGCTTAAGTTTTGCTAAAGCATTTGGAATATGTTGGAATTTTTTTCAGAATATATGCTTGACGCGTGACTTTTCTCTCTTGTTTAATTTTCAAAGAAAGACTGCTATTTTATTTATTTATCTGCCCCCCCCCCTCTCCCTAGAACGACTCAAAATCGATTCTTCAATCGACAGCAGAAAAAAAAACTTGACAAATTTGCAATTGAAATTTGGGATTGAAAAAAAATAGATAAATTGGCAAATTAGAAAAATTTGATGATTTATGACACTTTATGTGCCTAAAGTGAGTACGTATTACACATGTATCTATTGTAATAAAATTTTACAGGCTATTTTAGGTTTAGAGTAATTTTAAAAAGATGAGTGTGACCTGTGATGACAAATACATTTTCCAAAACTTCAAATTCCTTGGCAGAGGGGTTACGGCCCCCTCCAGCCCCCATCAAATGGTACCCTTCTAGGGACTTCGTTTGAGAGAAGAAGTATTAGAATACCAACACGAAAAGAAAATTAATTTTCTGCCACCAGAAACATTAAGAAGTAATTTTATTATTAACAAATTAGCAAAATTTTACATTTAATTACTATCATAAAATGACATTCATTCATGTTAAATGCAACAAAGTCTGGTGCATTCGATTAAAAGAAAAATAAATATAATCCTCTTACGGTTGTGTGTAAGGGACGTCACCTTTGACTGCAGCAAATCAAGGATTGAAGATTTCTTTTCAAGATTTAGAATAAATTTTCTCTGCCATTTTTGTCCTGTTTTCACTGCATACCTGCAAAACTTTTGAATTTTGTAATTTAAAAATATATGCATGAGACAACAAAATGTAATTAATAAAATTACTTAATGAGTCATTTGTTTTAACCCCTTAACGTGCAGTGTTGCCGGGTCGGCAACAGCTAAAATTCCCCCTGTTTAGAGACACAAAAAACTCCGTGAATATTTCAAAAATTACTCTAATGGCTACTTTAAATGTTTCTTATGAGTTCTAGATGGCAGCACCACAGAGATCAAACTCTACTGTTTTTAAATAATAGGTAAAATGTTTTACTGTAATATGCGCTTCACAGCAATGCTCTTCTCACTGCACTTATCAATGCTTTACTTATGGGAGGTTACCTCTTCGGCAACAGCTGTATAATTAAAATGGTTAGTGCAATCTTTACAAAACAATACCTGTGTACTCCTCTAGGCCTAAATAGATTGCCTAATTTTTTTTTCTTTAAATTCCAAATTTAAAGAGTAGTGCGCCGGAAAGGGTTAAGGTGAGTATAATAAAATTTCGTTCATAAATTAAAAGTTTTCGTTCAAACAACTTTTATTTTATTTCAAAAATATTAGATAGTTTACAGGTATTTTCACTGAATACACATTTCAGTTATGAGCAATTTTCTTCTTATAAAGGACCCTCTTAGGACTAACTTATCTATGAAAATATGGAAATATTGTCTTATAAAATATGTTTAAAATATGAAGGTGTTAATTATTTAACCACTTAAAAGATCATTATTAAAAAAAAAAAAAAAAAAAAAATCAAAAATGCGTATTTTTCAATTTTTTTACAGAATTTTTAGTCTTTTATCAGAGGTTTTTCAAAACATCAATTTATTGCCAAATTGAACCAGAAAAATGCATGGATTAAATAAAGGAAATTTTACAATAAAAATTTAATTGTCAGAATAATAATTCATGATTGGAATATGAATGTCCATGAAACGGGCAAATTATGATCAGCAAAAGCACGTTGCCCGTATGGCGTACGGGCAAATCGGGCAAGCGGGTTAGAAGAAAAATCGCAAAATAGATAAATTATTTAAGTTAATGAAATTTGTATAATGAAATACGCATGCAAAAAATAAAAAAATACGTACAAAATGGAAAAATAGAAAAAAATGAGTTTTAGATTACGCAATATATATATATTATGGAATAAAGACACATTAGAAAATTTTATTAGAAAAATGTAAAAAATAAATAAATAAATAAATAAATAAATAAATAAATAAATAAATAAATAAAAAGAATATTGCCCAGTTAAACTGATGGAATTGAGCTAACGGGCTATGCATACTAATTGTACATTACAGCCTTTTTTTTCTAGGGATAATTCCGCTCGAAAAACAAATCAAGGTTGGGGGGGGGGGACAACTCTCTCCATTTCCCCGTTTTATATTTAATCATTGAACCCTTTAAACTAATCAGAGATATGCTTTACCATATAAAAATATGCATCCAAAATTCAGATCAAATCGGAAAATTCATAGTAAAACCCATTTGTAAAATTTAATTTAATTAGGCGTTATCCCCTCTTTTATACTTAACTATTAAACTTCCAAAATTATTCAGAGATTCGCCTTATCAGAAAGAACCTGAAAGGGGCAATAGTGTCCGTTCCTCCTCTTATACATATCGAATCAACTCCAAAACGTAATCAGGGAAGAGCCTTATCAGAATATACATATATCCAAAATTTCAAGTGAATCGGATATTTTTTCATGAGTTATCGCGTTACGCACATACGCACATACAGAACGGACGGGCACATAAGCTCCCAGGCTTTGATAGCATGTGAGCTAAAAACCATAATAAAGAGTGGTGAGCAAACACTGTAGCTTTTCTTTTTTTCAATATTCCAATTCCTTAATTTAAAAAAGTGAAGTTATTCTTTCCTTTTTTTATAAAAAAAATGTTAGAAAAATTTCCGCAGAATTTTTATCATATTTGAATAATTCATTCGAAACAAAATCGTAAAATGTAATTCCCTTCTTATTGTAACGAACACTTTTAGAAGTTCTTCTTTTGAATGGAAATAATTGAATAAATAAATAATTTTATTTTCTTGCAATCTTCTGAAATGAATTCATACATCCTTCTCAATAAATACCTCACCTTTCAAATGCTGTTAACTCACACAAGTGTGATAAACTTCGTTACATATAATGTTTTTGTCGTATTATGGAGATTAACTTGCATGGTAATGGTGTTCCAAGTCAAGGTTCAGCAGAAAATATGGTTCAGTAGAAAACTTCGTTAAATAGAGACCTCGTTAGAGGGAAATTCGACAGTATTAAAATACCAATACAAAAGATAGGTTATTGTTCTGCAACCAGAAACATTAAGAAGATATGTTATTATCGGCAAATTGACAAAGTAGTTTCTCCACTTGATAATTTTCAAATTAAGAGTGATCACGTGAAATACAGCAAAGTCTGCTACATTCAAAAATTGATAAATGAAAAAATAATTGTTACTTATTTCAAGGTTCGCACAACCGCACCACTAAAATTTTATAGTATTTTCAATGTATTTCACTGCTGAAAAATAGCGTGAAAATTGCGGATCGAGGAGGCGTTTTCGAAATCTGTTTCTTAAAAATTAAATACAAATTTTCTAATTATTAATATTGGTGCCAGAGTCCTTACAAAATATAAGGAGTGTGCGAACCCTGTATTTGGTTCCATGTGCATGTGTACCATTTTAACCATTAGCTTACATTTCAGAGTTTTATATTTATTTTTAAAACTTAATACTTTCTTTTAAAAATGGAGGCAAGTGTTAAAGTAAATGTTTAAGGTACATGAAAAAATAATGGTTGTGCACTTTGCCCAATAATATATGTAAATAATATATGCTATAATATATGCTTGTAAGGCAAATTGTCAAGTCCGTTACCATACAAAATTACTGAAAATACTCAGCTTTAAATTTATTAAATTTCCTAAAATAAACTTACATTAAAGTCACTTATGTCGCTAAATTTCAAAACGTGATATTTATCAATAATACTTAAATTAAATTGAAATGAGAGACAATTTTAGCCACAAGATTTTGTTCACATAGAAATTATAGAATAACTTTTTCTAATAATTACAATATATATTCATGTAACTTACTAAATTTTAATGAAATTACATATTTGTTTGTTAGTTGAATAAAAAATAGAATGTAAAAGTAGAATGGTAAAATAAATGATAATCATTAAAAAACCGTGCGGTAACAGACTTGACATTTGGTAACGGACTTGACACTATGTTGAAAATGGCCGATGTAAAGTTCGCTATTAACCACTCAACAGGTTTGCTCATACGTCCTACGGACATGAAGAGTTTGCTTGATCCATCACTTAAAGCTTTTTGACACCACTAGTTTTTTAAATATAATTTTATACTATTAAACGGCAAATGAGTTTTGATTAAATGGTACGAGTATTTTAGATTGAAATAAATGATGTATTTTCCATATTTTCAATTTATTCTATGTAAGAAAAGCGAATCATTTAAATGGTAAACTACAAATCTAAGATTGAAGATTTCCTTTCAAGATTTAGAACAGCTTAACAGCTTTTCCCACCCAATTTTCTCCTTTTCTAACTGCATAACTTCTGATTTTTTAAAAATTAAGTATGCGACCACAACTGTAATTAATAAAACCATTTAATGAGTCCTTTGTTTTAAGGTGATATTAATTTAATTTCTTTTACTAATTGAAAGTTTTCGTTCAAACAACTTTTATTTTATTTCAAAAATATTAGATAGTTTACGGGTATTTTCATTGTTTACAACTTTCATTCATGAGCAATTCTCTTCTTAGGACTCACTTGTCTATGAAAATATCAAAATATTGTCTTTTAAAATATGTTTAAAATATGAAGGTATTTTTTAGTTAACTACTTAAAAACTTTGATCAATATTTTTGAAAAATATTCAGATAATGCCAATTTTTTATGTCTTGTATAGAATCTTAAATCTTTCATCACCGATTTTTCCAGTGCCTGATAAAATACGCGGCACTTTCCCACTAGAAAAAAGAAATAGAAAATTTTGCCTTATTCATGGATGAAATTCTCCGAACGATGATTAGATAGGGCGACTATTTATGTTACATTTTATTGGTATAAGTGTGCCCCGATAGTAATCAGGACCTGATTTCTTCAAAACAGAAAGTTTTGCCTAATTGAATCGGAAAAATACTGGGATTAAATAATGCTAAATTTATTAGGATGAGCGAAGCGAGTCCTCTACTAAACCAGTCAAATGACATTTTGTCGTACACTTTAGAAAAAAACTATACAGTATTTTCACTTGAAATTAAACACAAATATAAATTATGATCTGTAGATTTTCAGAATATTATTTTTTTTTACAAAAATACTTTTCAAAAGTTTATTATTTTAATTAATTTATTTTACCTCGTTTTTCCATTACGAACGCATTTTTTCAAATAAAAAGTGAAACACGTACGTTTTCAGAAGAAAAACTTAAATCATGGGGTCAGTAATTATAGCTAGAATCATCATTAAATAAATAAATAAATAAAATATATTTTCATTATTCTGATAAAATATCTCAAAAACTGCTTTCAGATTTTCAAACTATGCTCATTCCTTTAACTAAATATAGTTTCATGATTTCTTTTATAAAATGTATAACATACTTTTTTTAGAAAAATTATAGCATATTTTTAATGAATTAAAATTTGTGAAAATTCTCTTATTAACAATCAATTATAAAAGTATTTTTCTGTGTTAGGAATTCAAATACACAATTTATTCTTATTTTGTGAAATAATTTAAGCAGACGATATTTATGAATTTTAAAAGAATTACATTATGTTTTTGTGAAGTGGCAATAAAAGAATTATAAACAAATAAAATTAATTAATATTTTGTATAATTCTACTTCGAAAATATTTTTATTTATACCAGTCTTATATCATAAATAAACAATCTGAGGAAATTCTTAGTTATTCGGTTGAAATACATTTTAAAATTAAAATGCGCCGAAACATAAAATTACATTTTTGCTTAATAAAAATGCAAAAATAATTTTAAAAAAATATTATTACTTTCAAATATTTGTCTTATAGCATAATACTTCGCGAATCCAAACAAAGCATGGCTTTTGCTAGTGATAAAACTTTTTTGGTGAAAATAATAAAACATGATTGGAATGTGGATGCCCGTACGCGGCACGAGCGCACCATGATTGCCAAATGCAAGTTGCCTGTATGCAGTTAACTATTAAAATCCCTAATAGCATGCGTGGTCACACTGACGTCACTGTGAGTCACTTTGGTCACATCACATCTGTGACCAAAATGCCACCACTCAGTGACGTCACATTGTGACTCAGATGTAACTTTCTTAAAAATCTTTAGAAATTTATAAATATCCTTCAAAACATGTTATTTACTTTAAAAAACATGTTTCTGGCAATTTAAATATCGTTGCTTTTGTCACAGTTTCGTCACAATGTTAATCTCAAATTAGTCACAAATGACACATTTTTCACAATTTTTTCACACTGTGACCACTTTGTGAAACGCCACAAAAGAGCTCTAAAACGGCCATAACGACTTCACATTTTAGTTACTGTGACTTCACATCGACGTCACGTGACGTCACATCGACAATCGATGGTCACAAAGTCACAATGTGATTTTACAACGGCGTTGCTGCGACGTCACCATGCTTTACGGGATGTTAATGTGAAAGTAAAATTATTCTTTTGCTATCAGAAACATTAGGCATGATATTTATTACAATCCTACATCGCTATAATACATCTGGGACTAGGGAACACTCGAATACAGTAAACTTTTTAATTGTCCCGTAAGAATTGCTATTTAACACTTTAACGTTCATTAGTTTCTCTACTAAACTACGAAATTTTAATCCCGATATGCAACAACGACACTGGATATTTAATTTAAAAAATCCATTTTATTACGTATGTGAAAAATCACATACGTTTCTCGTTTACAAATATGTCTGTTCCCAAAATTCCGGTGTCATTCATTTATTTCATCATCTTAGCAATGAAAATGCTTTGTCTATAATTAAAGAGTTAACTAATGTTATTTTGTATGTTTGTAGTGTATAGTTGACAATTTGATAGTTCGTTTATGGTAAACTTTAATTATTCCCCAGATTATTTTCTCAAGATTATTTGATTTTTTTTTTCACAGATCCAATTTCCCCCGATTTTTTTCGGTTCTCTGCCTTTAAGGGTGTTCTTAACTGATCCGCTCAACAAACGAAAAACGTTTTGACACATTTACAAATTCATTTTTTAACAGAAAGATATAAAATTTTCATGCCTGACTATGGAAGCGATTTCGAATTGAACTTATTTTTCCATTTTATAATAATTAAATTACATATCGAGTTATAATCTATTTCGATGACGCAATCACCCATTTTTCTCCTCCTTTTCGACCAATTTTTCTGCTTTCGTCGGGATATATGCTCAAAAGTGTCAACTTTGAAGGCTTGTTATAAAAAAAGTATTGTGTTTTTTAAAAAACAGAAGAATGAGTGCAATTAGACAGTTTCTGAATAACAACACCTGCTATTTTCATGCATTTCCAAAAAAAAAAAAAAGTAATGCGTGTGTCACAAATTTGCTCTTTTTGATTTAAGAACACCCTTAAAAGTGAAATAGTTTTGATTGCAAATGATTTCATTATATTGTGTCAAGTTTTCCTCTTTCATGCTCACCGCTTTAAGACGCCACACTAGTCACTGAAAATACCCGGATGATAATGTTGATTCTATGGGGGGATTTATTTTCAAATATCTCGCTCAAATTTTAATATTTTTACATGGCTTTTTTTGAAAGAGATAGCTGAGACCATCTTGAACCGGGCTAGTTTTTACTTTTTCGATTTTGGTTACATATATTTTTTATATTAGGTTAGTTTCAATTTCAGAACTGGTTCAAACCACTTCCGAAAGTTAAAGTATTTTTTCTAAAAAGATCTGAATACAAAATTGAAAAAGTAAAAATAGCCCAATTGAAGATGCTCCTCAACTATCCACCCTCCAATCGTCTTGAAAAAGGGTACAATTGTAATGTTATTTTCACAACTTTTAGTTTTAAATGTTAAGAAAATATGATTCTTCAACATTATTAAAAAAACTTTATTATAAGCATGAATGTAATCCTGCAGAGTACGAATCATTCTTTGATGTATTGAAAATTCATTAAATCTACAGAATTATAGTATTTTAAACTAGCGGCCTTCGCGCGCTACGCTGGTCGGTTTATCTAAAGAAATCTTGAAGAAGTAGTTAGATAAGGTTCAGACATACATTAAAAAAAAAAAAGCAAGTCGATCATTCAAAAAACGTTGGGAAATATCAAATATTTACTGTAATTTTTTAAGAAAAACAAAGTTTCGAAAAAAAAAATTAAATCGAAAAAAAAATTACACTGACATATTAATGCAAGGAAATTTTCCCAGAGAGAAAATTCGCCTTGAATACAATATTTCAAATTCTTTTAATTGCTTATAGGCGTTAATGCCAACATAGTGAAAAAAAATTCCATGCTGGGAATCGAACCCGGGCCATCAGTATGGCGCACTGACGTTCTACCGACTAAACCACATGGAACGACAGCCAGCTTGAAACTTTCTCATACTTAAGTAGACTGGCGAAAACATAACGATAGCGCGTTTTAAAATCGCACAGTGACATCTATTGGATTTTATATGTACTAAAAAACGTTATGTACTAAAAAACGTGAGCAGCGCACCTAATAGTTTCTTTTGTTTCTTTTTGTTACTTTTTTGTCTGTTGTCCGATTTTGATGAAACAAAGCCTATACACTGCCCGGGAGTGTGCATTCTTCATTAGTGAAAACCGCATAAAAATTCATTCAGTAGTTACGAAGATAACCTCGAACAAACAGACAGACAGACAGACAGACAGACAGACAAAAAATTCAAAAAATTTTTTTTTGTGTTTCATTGGTTTTCTTTTATCGCCCTGACTCCATTTTTGTCAATTATCTTCAATGTACAGACACACCGGGTCCTACTGTTTTATTATATGTATAGATATTGCTTATATTGCAGTAAAAACTGGGGCTTAGTTTACGGAATATTACGTTCCAGACGCTTAGAGGGCTAAAACAAATCCTCTAAAAATGTTAAAATTTGAGCGAGTTATTTGAAAATAACGCTCCCCATAATATCATCGTCTAGATCTTTTTCAGTGGCTAATGTGGCATCTTAAACTAGGGCGAACAAGTTCATAATTAATGACTTCAAGTACGACCTCTTAGAACAACGGACCAGGACATTATTGGCAGCTTGAAATCCCACTATAGGAAGCAGCTGGCGATGCGTGTTTTGAAGAGCTACGAACAGAGCGATACACAGCATTAATTTTTGAAGCAATCGTCCTGTTGAAAAATTTACAGAGACAGGAAAAGATGTCAAACAAACTATGCCAAGAAAAATATGCCAACACGGAGATGAAGACGACGAAGAAAACTTACCAATAGTTTTGTGTCTGGAAAAGTATTGTGTAAATGTTTCTAAGTGACGTTATTGATCATTTAGAATCTTGTGATGATCTAGTGTACACTTCCAGTACCTCTAAAGATGATGATATTGTATCTAAAATTAAACAGAAGAACGATGTTGTGGAAGATTTAATAGCCCTTATTTTGAAAATCCGACAAAGTGTGATAGTTGTATTTTTTGATTTGCTTGATTTTTTTATATGTTGAAGTAGATCATATTTGATAAATAATCTGTAATTGTGAAGCTCTGAAAAAATTTCCTCTTTTCTATAGCAAATGTCAAAGTTCTAATTTGTGAATGCCATTTCTCGCGAAAAGTGAAATGCTGGTATATTTAGAGCCCTATATCTCTCGCAAGCAACAACATCTCAAAACTCTTTCGGAACTCCTAAAATTTTCAAAACTCCTAAAATTCTAATATATGATTAATCAGAAATTAAAATTATTTGTTAAGCAAAAAAATTAAATAAAATAGTACATTGCGTTACACATTGTTACATTCATGTAAAAATATGTATTTTAAAAGTTACCTTTAGCATTTAAAGATTACAATTTGTTTTTTTTTTTTTTTTTTTTTCGATGTGAAGTTTTAACCATGCCAATACTTTTAATTTTCCTGAACCATCTTTTTTTTTTTTTTTTTTTTTTTTTTTTTTTTTTTTTTTTACTGCTGATTGTATTTTGCCACTTCTTAAAAGCATAAAATCTCAAATCTTCCGGAGGGGAGTGTGGGAGAGGGGGTATTGTGATGCTCCGTCATGTAATGTCCCTCGGACCATCCCCTGAATTTAATACTGGACGTGGGAGGGAAGGACCGAGTGGGACCCGTCCCACTCTACATTTATCTGTGATCACAAAATTTCGACACATTGCCCTGACAAATTTAGAGGTTTTTTTACTTTTTTTCTTCGTTAAAAAACAATTTCTCATACTTTATCGCAAAAATTACTGTCCGCTATTCAGAATGTCCGTTATTCAGAGGTTAAACATACAAAAATTTAGATTTTGGGAGTGGGTATCGGTAAACTGTACGTTAAATAGAGGTGTCCGCTATTTGGGAGTGTCCGTTATGGAGATTTTACTGTATTTCGTTTTAGAAACACAAACCTATTTCAAATGCACGAGATTCCGCCTTATTTTATTAAATATTTATTTAAAAAATACTGGTAGCAAAAAGTTTCCTGTTCATAAAATTCAAGGACCTGTGCGAAACCTGTAAATATATCGCAGAGATTATTTCTTTAAAAAAAAATGATAGAAACGGAATACTGTATCCCCCCCCCCCCCATATAAGCCGGCATGCCAGATAAAATCGACGTACACCAGCATGCTGGAAAAACTCGTATTTATCGGCAAGCCGGAAAATATGAGGTTTCGTTATTGGAGAATGGGCGGCTGATTTATTTCGGTTTTAGTAACAACATTTTTCAGCTTAACCTTCCAACCCTGTTCAAATTTCACTCAATCTTGGTTAGAAACATTTCACACCAGAATTGTTAATTAAAACATTTTAATATATTTAATTGACTTATTTCTGTTAATCTGTTATTTAACTTTCCTTAAGAAAAAACATTCTGGTTCGAATCATATAAAACGAATTATAGTTATGGGTCGATTAGACCCATTCAGGGTAGGAATGTTAAGGAAAAAAAACATTAACACTTATTTTGGTTTCTGTTTCTTTTTATATAATTTTGATTTATAGTAAGGTGATTATTAGATTTTATTTATCTTACTATAATGCAAAATTATCATTTATGACGTTTCTACTCCTGGATGACGACATTAAGTACATTATCATATAAAATTATTTTTTTGATGTGAGGTAATCAAATATTTCGCTTCTTATATAGTTAAATAATTATTATATTTTTGTTATTTTTTACATAGTAAGAATATTTATTTTCATGTAATAATTTATGAGATAATCCATTTCTACATTAAAATAGCAAATAAGCCTATCTTTATATATTTTTTGCTTCGAATTTGCGTCGAATTCCTCATCAGAAAAATGAATATGATGGATAAAACATGTCATTTTACCCAAATTATTAATTTTATAAAATATTTTAATTAATTAATTATTTTTATTTAATAATTTATGTACAGCGCCAAATTCCCCCCATCGGCAGTGGTTGAAACTTTGTTTTTGTTGTTGTTGGAATATTTTTTTCCCATGGTTTTCTTAGCCCCTTTATAAAATATTGTGCTATTCCAGCTATTAGAACTAGCTACACACCGCTCTAAATCGCGTTAGTTAGAAAAACAAACAAACAAACAAAAAAAAACACACTTTGTATTTAAAAATCTAGTCTCCATTGAATTTTGCGACATGACATGCCGACTAATGCGGAGAATACGGTAACTAAATCACACTGGGATATCCCATAATCAAAGAGGTTATATTATATAATTAATTAAATTTAATTATATAATTAAATTTGCTTAAAATTAAAATTTCAAGAGTATTGCAGAGGTAATGTGCTTCGCTGGTAAATAATGCATCACTTCGAGTTATTTCATAGAAAGATTGATCGAAGATGATAAGAGAGACAAAAAATTGACCGTTTGACAAAAAATTGTATGTTCACTCCAAAATAAAAGCAATTTTTTGTATTTTATGTCCTTAAAGATTATTTACAAAGTTCAAGAACTTTTAATAAATTGTATTCTTTTCACCATAATCTTCAAATAATATTTTATGTGTTAAATTTATGCAAGAAGAGATATATAATATATAGAGATATATAAAATACTCTATTATAAAAATATATCAAGTAGCTATCAATTAATAGATGAAAAATCCTAATAAGCCCTTCTTGACGACAACCTTTTACGAAATTTAAATTTGTTTTATAACCGGTTTTTAAAAACAGAAATGTATAGCTGATTAAATAGTGAAAACTCTTCCATTAACTAAGGTAAAATTTACAGTAAAAATTTACTGGTGGGGATAAACAAGTATGCAGACTACTTTTTGCAGCTCGCATACGGATCGTTCGTCCCAAGGGAGGGGTTAACGCCTTGCGGCGGGGTGGTATACATATGAAAACACTTAATTTTAATTCCCAAATGCCACATTGGCACCGGTTAAAAAATACGTTTAGTCAAATGCAGTGTTGCCAGATTGTCGAAAGCCATTTTCCCCAAAATTTCTGAAAATTTCCCCAAATCAGGCCTTTTTTCAGAAAAAGTCCCCAACGCAATTTCTGCTCAAAAAGACAAAATTTAAATTTTTGATTATCCGTTATAAAATTTTTTTAACAGATTAAACTCAATTTTTTCCCCAAATCAAGCATTTTTTTTTTGAAAAAAATCCCCATTTACAAAAAAAAAATTTAAATTCAACAGAATTTTGCATGTACATTCACAATCAAATAAAAAAGATAAATACATTTTAAACGACGAGCTTTTTTACACTTATTATTTAAATTGTTGCTAGTCGATGATTATGTTCTATCATTACATTTGCTCAATCTACGCCAATAACTTTTTCATGGTTTAGACCATCTGTATTAGTAGGGTTTGAATGAATCTGAAATGATGTTGGCATTATCTGCTTTTATCCAACTTAAGCTATAAAACGTGATTTTAAATTTTTGTTACCCATATTGAAGCACCTTTCTAATGTAAAGAATCTATATTGTGTTAATCACTGTGATTTCGTCAATAATAAATCAAATATAGCTGCTTTTAACATCTTTTAAAAAGCACAGCAAGTGAATGTTTCTCTGACAAGTCCTGACGATTTAGTAATATAAAGATCTAAATCGTTTAAGACCGCAGAGTTTCCATTCAAGTTTCTTATAAAAAGAACTAGTAGAGCTGCTGAATTCATTGTGCAACTGTCAATTATACATGTAGCAATGTGATTGTAGTATGCAGTTGAAGGTTTTGCTATTGCAAATATCTCTAGTGGTATTTCATGAAACACAAATTAACAAGCATGAACCACCAACAAAAAAGTTATAAAATTGTTTTTATTTTTGTTGTATAAATCTGTACTAATAAATAAAATACATTTCTATGCTTGTGTGTCCGACAACGATGACAGGAAAATCTGCCTCACTTATCTAAAAATTCTGGTAGTGAATAGTCCAAGACAGATCGTGATGAATCAGTAGTACATGTATACGATAAGCACGACCACGAGAATAAGGATTTATATCTATTATTTCTGTATTTTATTTTTGTTTTCCAAATCAAAATCTAATTCGAGACAGATCCAGTACTGGCAAATGTCTGAAAATGAGAAATGAAATTGTGAAAACAATTCCCCAAGTTTTTCCCCAAAAATATTCATAGTCCACAAACATGTCCCCAAGAATTACTTGTCCCCAAAAAATTCCCCTAGAGGTTCAAAATTCCCCAAAATGGAGATAAAATCCCCAATCTGGCAACACTGATCGAATGCGAGAAACATAACCTTTTTTTTATTATATATAAATAAAATTGTTTTCAAATTCCGGTGTCAGTTATTAATTTCAACACTTAAGCAATGAATTTGGCCTACGCCTTAAAGGGTTAATAGATTTCCCAAGAAATACGTGCTATGTAGGCGTACTGAACTTATTAAAAATGGTATAAATTTTGAGTTATCCACTGCTAACAACAATTTTTTTTCTAGAGTTTTTTGCATTTTTTAAAATTTTGAAAAATATTATTATTCAGCTTATTATTACATATTATTATTAATACTATCAATATTATTCAGCTTCTTTTATTGCTGCCACCCTTTTATAGTAATATCATTCTTAATTATTCTGCATTTAAAAAAAGAGAAATATTATTATTTAAAAAAGAGATTTCTGGGTTCAAGTAAATAAAAAATGTAAATTTATAAATCAAATTCTAAATAACTTTTCTTCCTTTGCATAAAAAGTTTAAAAAAATTGTGCAATCAAGATTTTTTAATCGAAATATGAATTATATCGGAATATAAATCAAACAGGAATATGAATCCAAATATGACTGTTTAATGGAATAATTTTTTAATCGTAAATTTAATTTTTAGACGAAACGGATGTCTACTATATTTTGTTTCATATTATGATTATCTACGTACCTATTTCAGTGTAATTATTTTAGCTTTCGCAGGTCTTCCAATGGCCTAATTTTTCAAGGTCAGTATTTCTAAAGAAAACGTTACCCGCATGTGTTACTTTAATAAATAAATAAATAAATAAATAACATTCAGGTCAGATTTCTGCAAGACATACATGAAAAATGGGAAAAGAAAATGTTTGCAACATTCCTAGCACATTTCTATTGTACCGGGTGTCCCAAAAATGACTGATGGATTTTAAAATTTTAACTTGCAAACGGTGACAGCTATTTAAATATTTTTGCAGGAGGGTTATGTATAATGTCAGGAGTTTTTTTATACCTTAATTTTTTATTTTAGTTCTCAACTCAAACAATAGGTGGCGCTGACGGCGATTGAAGGCCAGGTCGACGCTTCACTCAGCACTGATCACCTGGCTTCAATCGCAGTCAGCGCCACCTATTGCTTGAGATGGGAACTAAATAAAAAAATTTCGGTAAAAAAACTCCTGACATTATACATAACCCTCCTGCAAAATTTTTTTAAATAGCTGTCACCGTTTGCAAGTTATTGAATTTAAAAATCATCAGTCATTTTTGGGACAC